>OU015753.1:40072374-40086887 GCA_907169655.1 Acomys percivali
TGTGTGTGTGTGTGTGTGTGTGTGTGTGTGTGTGTGTGTGTGTGTGTTTTGTTTTGTTTTTGTTTTTTGAGACAGGATTTCTCTTGTAGTCCTGGCTGTCCTGGCCTCACTTTGTAGACCAGGCTGGCCTTGAACTCACAGAGGTCCTACTGCCTCTGCCTCCCGAGTGCTGGGATTAAAGGCGTGCGCCACCACCCCCAGTGAGGGTTGTGCCTAATTGTAACTTGTGCCTTGTTCAGTTGCTATCCCTGGGAGGCCTGCTCTTTTGTGAAAGGAAAAGGACAAGCAGTGTATCTGGGGGAAGAGGGGAAAAGGGAGGTGAGGGTGGGTATTAGAAGGAGTGGAGGGAGAGGAAACTGGTTGAGATGTAATGTATGAAAGAATAAGGGGGGGGTGCTGGAGAGATGGCTCAGAGGCTAAGAGCACTGACTGCTCATCCAGAGGTCCCGAGTTCAATTCCCAGCAACCACATGGTGGCTCACAACCATCTACAATGTGATCTAATGCCCTTTTCTGTCACACAGGCAAGCATTGTATACATAATAAATAAATAAATCTTGAAAAAGTATTTTTTAAAAAAAAAGAAAGAATAAGGGATGGATAGATGGCTCAGAGGTTAAGAGCACTGGCTGCTCTTCCAAAGGTCCTGAGTTCACAACCATCTACAATGAGATCTAGTGTCTTCTTCTGATGTGCAGGTGCACATGCAGGCAGAACTCTGTATACATAAGAAATCAATATACCTTTCAAAAAAAGAGAGAGAAGAAGAAATATAAAAAAGAAAAAGAAAGTTTCCACAACTTCTCTTTGCTTTGTTTTTGTTCGTTTGTTCTTTTGCTGAATGTAGTCCAGGGTGGTCTGAAATTAATGGCACAGTCCAGCTAGCTTCAAAATCAAAAGGACCCTTTTGAATCTGTTTCCTTAGTGCTGGGATTACAAGTACATACTATGGGGGTCTGGAGAGATGGCTCAGCGGTTAAGAGCACTGGCTGCTCTCCCAGAGGCCCCATGTTTAATTCTCAGCACCCACATGGCAGCTCACAGCTGTCTGCAACTCCTATTCCAGGGGTCTGACACCCTCATACAGACATATATGCAGGCAAAACAGCTGTAGACATTAAATAAAAATAAATTTAAAGGGCTGGAGAGATGGCTCAGTGGTTAGGAGCACTGTCTGCTCTTCCAGAGGTTCTGAGTTCAATTCCCAGCAACCACATGGTGACTCACAACCATCTATAATGTGATCTGCTGCCCCCTTCTGGACTGCAGTTGGACATGCAGGCAGAGCATTGTATATGTAATAATAAATAAATAATTAATAAATTTTAAAAAATTTAAAGTACATACTATGTCTGACTTTCTCCCCGGTGAGACAGACAGGGTAGACCAATCAAGTCTAGGACAGCCAGGGCTACACAGAGAAAGCCTTTCATGGAAAACCAACACCCTACTGGGTGTGGTGGCGCATGCCTTTAATCCCAGCACTTGGGAGGCAGAGGCAGGCGGATCGCTGTGAGTTCGAGGCCAGCCTGGTCTACAAAGTGAGTCCAGGACAGCCAAGGCTAAAACAGAGAGACCTTGTCTTGAAAAAAATAAGATAAAATAAAATAAAAAACAAATAAAAACAAACCATAAATAAGGTTAGAAGTGTGGCTTGGTGGGTTTTGTTGTTGCTGGTTTTTGGTTTGGTTTTTCATTTTTTGAGACAAGGTTTCTCTGTTTAGCTTTAGCCTCCCTGGAACTCACTCTGTAGTAATCTACAGAGTGGCTGGCCTCGAAATCTGCCTGCCTCTGCCTCCCACGTGCTGGAACTACAGGCGTGCACCACTGGACCCAGTGCATTTTTTTTTAATTAAAGAACTCTTGGCTACTCTCTAAGTCCTAGTTCCAATGCTCCCCTAGCTCTGTGAGCAGGCCTTGAGTGGTGCAGGGCTGTTGGGATGTGAGAAGTCGTTGCTTCATTCATGCTTGAGATGCTGTGCTCCACCTTAGGTACAGGCCTTTCTCCTTGCAGCCCCTAAATGCTCTCACCACAGATCCTCCAGTGGCTACCTTTTCCTTCCTTAAAAAAAAAAAAAGATTTGTTTATTCATATATTTTGTGTATATGAGCCCTCTGTCTTCAAGCACACCAGGAGGAGGAATCAGATCCCATTACAGATGGGTATGAGCCACTGCATGATGGCTGAGAATTGAACTCAGGACCTCTGAGCCATCTCTTCAGCCTTGCTTGCTTTATTTTAAATTTTCTGGGGGCGGGGGAGATAGAGACAGAGACAGACACAGACACACACACACACACACACACACAGAGAGAGAGAGAGAGAGAGAGAGAGAGAGAGAGAGAGAGAGAGAGAACGTGCTCATGTGCCAGTGTGAATATGGACGTAAAATGGACATCTTTCTTTGGAATAGAGTCTCTCCTTCCACGATGTGAGTCCTAGGAATCCACCTCAAGCCGTCAAGCTTGTTGGCCACTGGGCCCCGAATAAATATTTTTTATGGCTGAGGGTATAGCTCAGTTGGAAAAGTGCACAGAAGCTTCAGCTTGATATCCAATACCATATAACCCGGATGTGGTGTAGCATGCCTGCAAGGCTGGTGCAGAGGACCTGTAGCCACAGGAATAGAAAGAAGCTCAAGGTTATCACCAGCTATATGGTTCAAGGCCAGCTTGGACTCCATGAGACCCTGTCCAGAACAAAGAACAACGTCTTCCAAACATTGTCATGGTTATCCGAGCACTTGGAAGGTGAGGCAGCGGAATCTCCAGTTGGAGGGCAGCCTGGATGACGTAATGAGTTCCAAGCCATCCTAAACTAGAGTGAGATTCTGTCTTGTCAGAAAGCAAACAAAACTTTATTTGCAGGAACATGCTTTCAGATGTCCAGTCGGGTCTATTTCTTGTGCCCTTGGCCCTGTTTTGGTTGCTGGGAATCGGGAGAGGAGTCGGGAAGGCGAGGGTGACATGGTGATGCTGACGAGGCTCTTGCTCCTTAGGTGAACGGAGCTGCATAGTGAGCAATGGCCATATGTCCACACTGACCTCCATCCATTTTACCTCTTTTTTTTTTTCTCCCCAGAAGGATTTACCCCTGCCCCGGAAAAGCAGCAGGTGAGCCTTGGGGGAGAGAGACACCGGGATTTGGCACCTAGGTAGGGGCACCAGGAGTGCGCGCGGGCGGGGCCTCGCGCGGCGACACCCCGCAGCGCCCCCTCGCGACTGGCCGTGGCAGCAGGGCCCTCCCCTCCCCCGCCCTCCCCTGGCCGCCGCTGCGGCTCCAGCCTCCGCCCAGCGCACTCGTTCCCCGCGCTGCCGCTGCCGCTGCTGCACCTGCCACCATGTCGCCGCCGCCGGGTCATGTCTGACTCTCTCTGGACCGCGCTTTCCAATTTCTCGATGCCCTCCTTCCCCGGCGGCAGTATGTTTCGCCGCACCAAGAGGTAGACCCCCACCCCCAGACCCGATCCCGGCCCTCCGGATGAAGCCACCCTGCCGGCTGCTGCGGCAGGGCGGGGCCGGGCTGCTGATAGCTGTCCAGCTGCGCCAGAGGTGTCCACTATGTGCCCTCCCGCTGGGGATGGGGTCGAACGCGGACGGTGCGGGCCGTGCTGCTGGGAGGACTGAAAAGGCCTGAGCTGGGGAAAGGGGTCGTGCGGGTGGGGGTTTGCAGCGCCTTTGTTTGCGGACGCTGTGGGCTCAGGCGGCCCGGTGGGGGTAGGGGAACGCGGGGAGGGGGGACTTGGCACCCTCAGAACAATAGCCGCAGCCTGTTTCCCCCCCCCCCCGCCCCCATCCGCGTGCTCTTGGACAAGCTAATATGCTCAGTCACTGCGGCTGAGAACGAAGGGGCTAGAGCGATTGGGGGTTCCACTTCTGCAGCTGCTAGGAAGAGGAAGGGGGGGTCTTTACCACTGCACGGACCCCCCCCCCCAATTCGAACACAGCTTCACACTGAAAATAGTGACACGGCACCACACGAACATGAACACACACACACACAGAGGCACACATACACCTGGTGGTTCCGATACACTGGGAGGCACTCAGTGTACCTCAGCCACAGGTCAAAGCCATGCACAAATAGGGTCACCTCTTGTGTCACACACACACACACACACACACACACACGTCGCGATCTTCTAGTTAAATGCCACATGCATGACCACTCACTCACCAAAAACAATGTTCCCACCCAAGATAACACAACCAGGCACCTAACAATATCACAACAGCTAGGTCACATTGACACCAGGCTAGACAGACATAGGAACTTCTGCAAAGGCAAGGACATACAATCACAGAGCACATACCCGTGTGTGGTACACGGCTGCATGCTTGGATGTGCCCAGGGCCACAGGGTGTTAAATCCACACACAATAGGTGGGAGCACACAAGCAGCCAGAGTCTGACAGCTGCACACCTGCAGCTGAAGTCATGCACTAAGCAGGAGTTCCACAGTCATGAACAAGCTGTGTTTTCCACTGCAGCACCCATACAGACAGAGGTGTTGTCACACAGGTAGCATACATGACACACCAGTGCCATTCGGTGTGGATCTCGTACAGGGGATGCCACATGTGTCTACATACTGTGAATGTTGTGGGCAGACTCAAAGACACTTAGACATTCAGGACCACTAATGGTATCACCGTGACTATCAGGCCGTAACTGACACAGACCTCACAGAGGGAGAAGTCACACACTGGCTGCCGCATGGAAGAGAGAATGGCAGCATAGGTTCACACTCAAAGGTTTGGGGCCTCTCTTGACACCCGCCTTCCTTCCTTGGCAGCTGCCGCACCAGTAACCGGAAAAGCCTCATCCTGACAAGCACTTCTCCGACGCTCCCGCGACCCCACTCCCCGCTGCCAGGCCACTTAGGTGAGACAGGTTGTAGCCTGGGTAGATGTGGATAAAGACCATGGGAGGCGGGGCCACAGCCGGGACGTGACTAGCCCTGTATGGGCGTGGCCACTCTGGATTGACGGTGTAGGTGCACCTAGTTTAGAGGATGATGGCTAGGACAAGAGGGGTAGAGATAGAAAGGGGGAGCCATAGCTGAAGGGCGGAGCCATGTTAGAGGTGGCCAAATAAGCACCTAGGCGTGCTCAGTGACTCGAGACCCCACCCCGCAAGAAAAAAATGTTTAGAGAGGCGGAGTCACTGCAAAATGGGCGTGGCCTACCATACATTGCATGGGCTTACTTTAGAAGGCAACCGAATTTGGTGATTAGAAGACCCTAAAGCCCTCCTTTCTCCCGCAGGTAGCAGTCCCCTGGACAGCCCCCGCAACTTCTCTCCCAATACCCCCGCCCACTTCTCGTTTGCTTCCTCCCGAAGGTGAGTCCCTCCCTTGAGGGCCCCAGAACTCGGTGCGATCCTCCCCATCCACCGTCTGGGCCACCATCTGTTCTTGTCCTAATTGCACCCGAGTAGCCTCTGGGGACCAGTGGAAAGGCCTCAATGTCCTAGCTCGAAAAGCCACTAGGCTTCAAGGTGGAGCCTATAAAAAGGTGGAGCCAATCACTGATCCAGAAGGGAGAAAGTGGAGGGAAATTGCTGGTGCTCTCTGGGGCCCCCAGGGTCGGCCTCCTCCTAGCCTTGTGCGCTTGGCCGAGCGTTTCCATAGCAACAGAACGGGGCCTTCAAGATGAGGTGCGCAAGCGCACATTGTACCGAGCCCATCCAGGGCCTCAGTCCCTTTATCCGGGGAGGATGGCTAGGGCATTTTCTCAACCTTCCCAAAGGTAGGATGTTGCGTTTGCCTCTAAGGTTCTAGGTGGATTTCAACGACTCTTCTTGGAGACCGTGGGGAGGGGCACAGAGTTCCTGCTTTTTGTGGCGAAACTTGTAGAGAGTTACTGCGATCTTTGGACCAGGAGTGGGAGTTGAGGGCGCTTTTTCTTTAACTGTATTCATGGTTAGGGACCTGCTAGAAACCAGACATTTAGGACATATGTCCTTAGCATGGCGAGGGGACGGCGAGGGGACAGCGAGGCAGTAAAAAAAGACGACGACAGGGTCATTGCAAAGACTGATGAAGGCTGTAGGGGGAAGTGGGGGTAGAGAATAGCTTCCTGGAGGGGGAGGGGCACCCTTTCCACAGTAGTAGTTGAGCCTAGCTGAAGCCAAGAGAGACTCCTGTGTAGAAAGAAGCCAGAGGCCACCCTATCAGAGTCTGTGTCTGCGGGACTAGCTACCTGAGCATGTCAGTGTGGGTGTGTGCAGGTGTAGGCCGTGCACGCATATTGGAATGTTCATCTGCGTGTAGTGTAGATTTGTAGATGTACCTCTGTATCTCTGAGGCATGTGCAGCCTGTGTGGGAGTGAGAGAGAGAGAGAGAGAAAGAGAGAGAGAGAGAGAGAGAGAGAGAGAGAGAGAGAGTGTGTGTGTGTGTGTGTGTGTGGTGTCTGAGGGAGCTTGTGCCTGTGTACATCAGTGAATGGATGTCAGTGTGACTGGGTGAGTTGGTGACCCCGTGTGAGTGGGGATGTGTGTGAGTGTGTGTCTGGGACATAATATATGTGAGGGAGCCCTAGCCTGCCTGCATCAATGAGTGTGGGCATCAGAGTGACTGCACGAGTGTGTAGCTGCGTGGGAGTTTGACTGTCTGACAGTGAATGAGAATCTCGGATGTGTAGCTGCGTGAGGATGAAACCACAGGGTGTGTGAGTCAGTATGCAACTGTATGTGTATCAGGGTGAGTCTTGGCTCTCTTGGGTGTATCTTTATGTCAGTGTGTGTCTGCTTTGGTATGTTGTTATGCATTGGTGTGTGAGAGGATGATGTTCCATTTCCTGCACGGGGCTATGAATACTCGCAACTGCCTTTAATGAAGGGTCATGAGTGTGGGACTGAGAAGTGGAACTTTTCTTTTTTTCTTTCTCCCCCTTCCTCCTGGCACCACCATCTGGAGATGGGAGTTTCTCTGTGTAGTCCTGGCTATCCTGGAATTCACTCAGTAGTCCAGGCTGGTCTTGAGAGAGTTGGACATTTTTATTTTTTATTTTTTATTTTTGGTGTTTTGAGACAAGGTTTCTCTGTGTAGCCTTGTCTATCCTGGACTCACCTTGTAGACCAGGCTGGCCTTGAACTCACAGTGATCCACCTGCCTCTGCCTCCCAAGTGCTGGGATTAAAGGCATGTGCCACCACCGCCCAGCAAGTTGGACATTTTTAAAGAATTTTAAACTTAATTTTTTTATTGTTGTTGGTTTTTGGAGACAAGGTTTCTCTATTTAGCCTTGGCTGTCCTGCACTCATTTTGTACACCAGGCTGGCCTCAAACTTAACAGAGATCCACCTGCGTCTGCCTCCCAAGTGCTAGGATTAAAGGTGTGCACCACCACGCCCAGCCTTAATTTAATTTTATGTGTATCTGTACTGGGGGGTTGGCTTGCATTTGTGTGTGCACCACTTGAGTTCCTGGTGCCCTCTGAGGTCAGGAGTTAGGGATGGTTGTGAGCCACCATGTGGGTGCTGCTGGGAATCGAACCTGGGTCCTCTGCAAGAGCAACAAATGCTCTTGACCACTGACCTACCTACCCTGCTCCAACAGAAAGATTTTCTGTATGAATTTTGTCTGAGACAGGGTCTCATGTAGCTCAGGGTGGCTTACGGAGTGCTGTGTAACCACAGAGCAGCTTGAACCCTTCTAGTGATAAGAGTACCCTCCTACTTCTCAGCCAGCTGGTTTTGCAGGTGTCTACCACCACTGGAACTGGCTGTGTAGACCAGGCTGGCCTCGAACACAGAGATCTGCCTGCCTCTGCCTCCCAAGAGATTAAAGGAATACTCAGCTACATGTATCCCTTTATGTGCATCACACGCACATATGTGTGTGTGTGAGTGTGTGGTGGTGCTCATGAGGAGGAAAGAGAACTGTCCGGAGTCAGATCACTCTCTCTCTATCGACCGCAGATTCCAGGAAGCAAACCTGTGTCATCAGGCTTTTGAGATGAGCTCATTCACTACTGAGCCATTTCATTGGCCCTTGCTTTGTCTTTCAATCTTTTTCTAGATTCGTAGATTTTTGTTTATATGACTGTTTTGCCTCTGTGTTTGTGTGTGTGTGTGTGCACGCACACACACACACACACACACACACACACACACACACACACACACACGTGCGTACGCCTTGTGCCTGCAGAGTTCAGAAGAGGGATCAAGTCCAAATCTTGGACTTAGAGTTACAGATGGTTGTAAGCCACCATGTGTGTGCTGGACACTGAACCTGTGTGCTCTGCTAGAGCAACAAGTGCTTTTCCTTTCTTTTGCAATTGGGTTTCTCTATGTAGCCCTGGCTGGCCTGGAACTCACTCCATAGACCAGGATGGCCTCCAACTCAGAGATCTGCCTGCTCTGTCTCCTGTGTGCTGTGGTGTGCATCACCATGCCTGGAGTTTATTTATTTATTTACTTATTTATTTAGAGATAAGATTCTTTTTTGTACCCTGGTTGTCTTGGTTACGCTAATCCCTAACTCACAGAAATCTGCCAGCATCTGCCTTCTCAGGCAAGATTATAGGTGTGTGCTACCATGCCCCGATGTGAGGCCCTGAAATACTTGCCCTTAACTTCTGAGCACCTCTCCAGTCTCCTCTGATTGTCTTAGAGTCAAGATCTCACTATACGGTCCAGACTGACCTTGAACCTTAGGTCCTCCTGCCTCCACCTCCTGAGTGTTAGGATTATAGTCACATGCCAGTCCGCCGGGCTTAGTCTGTGAACTTGTGCAAACTAGGCATATGAGCATGAGTCATTGCGGCTATATTATAAGAGTGATTATGTGTGCACAAGAGTGTATAGACCCAAGTCAGTACATCACTGGGTCTATTAGACGATGGGTTCTTTTTATTACATTTATTATTTATTTTATGTACATTAGTGTCTTGCCTGCATGTATGTCTATATGAGAGTGTCAGATCACCTGGAACAGGAGTTATAGACAGTTGTAAGCTGCCATGTGGGTGCTGGGAATCAAACCAGGGTCCTCAGGAAAAGTAACCAGTACTCTTTTTTAAAAAAATTTATTTTTTATTTAATTTATTCAGATTACAACTAAACCATTATCCCATCACTTGCATTCTCCCATTCCTCCCTCCCTCCCACTTTCACCCCTTTCTCCTCGCCTAGATCCATGACCAAGGGGGACCTCCTCCCCCACTATATGGTCATAGGCTATCAAGTCTCATCTTGGTAGCCTGCTTATTCTTTCTTTGAGTGCCACCAGGCCTCCCCACCAAGGGGAGGGCATCAAATATGGGGCACCAGAGCTCGCAACCAGTACTCTTAACCACTGAGCCACCTCTCTAGTCTGATGATGGATAGATTCTCTGTGTCCAAGAAGATCCTTAGGAATATTTTCTGGGAGATTTCTGGAGGGGGTTGCCCAGGGGGTGTTTCTATGATTTGCGATCCTGGAGATCGTGCCATATCGAATTCCTTTAGGCAAGCGTCTCCAGCCCTCCTGTGTCCACTCTGGGGAAGCCCCAAAGAGGTGGGCTCTTCCTCCAAGACCCTGGCACCTGGCTAGAAGATGCCATCTTTCCCTTTTTACTCCGAAAGCCTCAGATATAAGCACCTCCATTCCCCGCACCCATGTTGGTCACGACCAGTGGCTTCTCTCAGTCCAGGAGTGAGGGGACCCCTGGCAGATTCTGAACAACCTTATTGGGTTCCAGGGCGGATGGACGCCGATGGTCGCTTGCCTCACTTCCGTCCTCTGGCTATGGCACCAACACACCCAGTTCAACTGTTTCAGTGAGTATGTGGAGGGCGATGGGTGGGTAGGGACTGAAGTGACTACATCTAGACCAACCGTCCCGCTGTACTGAGAGGATGGATGGCTTCCACTGTTCTTCATGAGTGCCCACTTGTCTGTCCATTAGAGGTGACAGACCTTCCCCGATGCTCATCTCTGCCCTCGCTGCATTGTCCTAGGAACCTACTCATTTCTCATTATCCATGATGACACAGTCTTGAAGGAGTAAAGCACGTGTCTGTATCTTCAGCTAGCCGGAGCCCAGTCATACATAGCTTCTACCTAGAGTCTGTTTGCTTACATGCTGCACACCTCAAAAATCTCTCTCCTTCAATGCCCTTTGCAGGCGTATCCCTAGTTTTCTTTCTTACCTTCCTTCTTTCTTCTTTTTCCTCTTCCTCCTCTTCCTCTTCTTTTAGTTTTTCGAGACAGGGTTTCTCTGTATAATAGCCCTGGCTGTCCTGGACTCACTTTGTAGACCACGCTGGCCTCAAACTCACTGCCTCTGCCTTCACCAAGTTCTGGGATTAAAGATATGCGCCACCATGGCCGTCTCTTTAAATTTTATTTATTTTTATTTTATGTGCATTGGTGTTTTGCCTGCATGTGCCTGTGTGAGGGTGTCAGATCCTCTGGAACTAGAGTTACAGACAGTTGTGAGCTGCCATGTGGTTGCTGGGAATTGAACTTGGGTTCTCAGAAGAGCAACTAGTACTCTTAACCCTGAGCCATCTCTCCTGTCCCTTATGCCATAATGATTACAAGCGCTGATCATGTGACTTGGTGAGGGGTATAAAGCGAGGCTACCTGGAGGATCACCTTAGTTGGGGGTTGGGTTGAGATGCTCAGGAGGTCAGCAGCCTGGCCAGCTCGCTAAGGCCTCAGAAAACAGGACACAGAAAGTAATTATCTGAGAGTATGAAATAGGAACATCAAGAGTTCAAGGCTACTGGGCTGGTGGCGGCATCAATGGTGCATACATGCCTTTAATCCCAGCACTCTGGAGGTGGATCTCTGTGAGTTCAAGGCCAGCCTGGTCTATAAAGTGAGTTCCAGGACAGCCAGAGCCAGAGCTAAAACAGGGAAACCCTGTCCCAAAAAACAAAACAAAACAAACACAAAAAGTTCAAGGCTAGCCTGAGCTACATGAGACCCTATTTCCATCCCTCACTACCACCACTGGTGGGGAGGGGAGGGTAAGGGAGGAAGAAGGAGAAGAAGGGAAAAGAAAAAAGGAAAGGCCAGGCAGTGTTGGCACAGATCTTTAATCCCAGCACTCAGGAGGCAGAGGCAGGGGTGATCTCTGAGTTGGAGGCCAGCCTGGTCTGCAGAGTGAGTTCTAGGACAGCCAGCTCAATACAGAGAAACCCTGTCTCAAAACCAAAACAAAACAAACAAACAACAACCAAAACAAAAAACAAACAAACAAACAAACAAAAACTGCTGGGCGTGGTGTGCACCCCTTTAATCCCAGCACTCAGAGGCAGAGGCAGGTGGATGGCTATGAGTTTGAGGCCAGGTCTACAAAGTGAATCTAGGACAGCCAGGACTACACAGAGAAACCCTGTCTCAAAAAATAGAACAAAAAAACAAAATGAAACAAAACAAAAACCCAACCAACCAAAACAAACAAAAAGAACTGAGGAAATAGTTATATTGGTAGAATGCTTGCCATTCATGCCTGAGGCCCTGCGCTTAGTCCCCAGGACCACGGAAGAAAAAAATGAAGGAAGGTGGGAAGAAAAAGAAAGAAAGCTAGCTGTCCGTTGTGGCACACGCCTTTAATCCCAGCACTTGGGAGGCAGAGGCAGGCGGATCTCTGTGAGTTCCAGGCCAGCCTGGTCTGCAAAGCAAGTCCAGGACAGTCAGGCCTGTTACACAGAGAAACCCTGTCTCAAAAACAAAGCAAAAAACCCGAAAGCTAGCTGTCCAGCTAAGAGTTGGAGCACAGCAGGGGGAATGACCCACGCATAGAAAAGAGCTAATGCCAAGGCCCTGGGGCAGAAGCACATCTGGCGTGTTTAAAGATCAGTAAGACCAGTAAGGATGGAGTAGAGCAAGCAAAGGGGAATGGAGGAGGAGGAGGAGGAGGACGAGATGATGACCAGGAGACAAGCCAGGAGGCCCAGGATCTTGAGAGCGCACTGTAAGGCAGGGGTTGTGGATGGTTCTGCATAGCAATATTCCACAACCTCTTAGTGTTCTGAGATAGGATCTCAGTGTGACCGAGGCCTCAAATACTATACTCTTAAGTGCTGGGATCACAGAAGGAAGCCCCAGGCCAGGGTCGAGTGCTGTACTGCCCCCGTGGTGGCTCTGACCCACCGCCCTGCCCTCCCCGTAGTCCTCCTGCTCCTCCCAGGAGCGCCTGCATCAACTACCCTACCAGCCCACAGTGGACGAGTTGCACTTTCTATCCAAACACTTCGGCAGCACCGAAAGCATCACGGACGAGGATGGCGGCCGCCGCTCTCCCGCCGTGCGTCCTCGCTCTCGGAGCCTCAGGTAAGCGGGCACAGAATCTCCCTTCTGGAGGGATGGGTTTGGGTGCATGATCTGGAAAGTTAGGCCCTGAGAAAACAAAGTGGAGTGTGCGCGGGGCGGGGAGGGGAGCATGGGGCGACGATCCCAGGCAGCATGGAGGCAGGGGGTTGGACAGAATGGACTTCTTTTCCTGCAGCCCCGGCCGCTCCCCCTCCTCCTACGACAACGAAATCGTGATGATGAACCATGTGTACAAGGAGAGGTTCCCGAAGGTGAGACATCCCCCTTACCCTACTCCCACCCTACCCCCGGTCGCCGCCCCTCCCTCTCTTGCGAACCTGGGCTCCGAGCGCCCCCTAGCGGTCGGCGCGCGCAGCGCAGGCTCCGGTGTGACTGCAGCCTTCTAGAGCCTTGCATTTTTGCACTGCTGCCCAGGCCACCGCGCAGATGGAAGAGAAGCTGCGGGACTTCGCCCGCGCCTACGAACCTGACAGCGTGCTGCCGCTGGCCGACGGCGTGCTCAGCTTCATCCACCACCAGATCATTGAACTGGCCCGAGACTGCCTTACCAAGTCCCGCGATGGGCTCATCACCACGGTCTATTTCTACGAGCTGCAGGAAAACCTGGAGAAGTTGCTGCAGGATGTGAGTGCCAATCACCTCAGGCCCCACCCACGAGCCAGGCAGACCCGGTCAGGTTCCGACACCCGCGAAGTGCGGGCCATGGGATACTGGGAGGTGGAAAATAAGGATACTGTGGTTCCCACTCTAGGGCCCATGGAGAAACTGAAATTTATCTCCCTAGCGCCCTTTCAGATATTTAGGCAACTGTCAGCCTCTTGGCTGGCCTCTACAAACTAAGCTACACTCCTAGTTGCCCACTAACTGGCCTTCAAATCACTGCATGACCCACGCTGGCCTTGAATTCCACATCTTCCTGTCTCAGTTTCCTGAGCAGCTGGGGGGGGGGGGGTCACAGGCCTGCCGCCCCACACCCAGGCTGTACGTGATCTCAAACTCTGCACACACAATCCATCAAGCTATGTTTTTACTTACCTCCTTTCTTGGTTTCCCTACCCCAGTGTCAGCCCCATGACTGGGTACGGGGCTTGCTCTATTCAATACAGAGTCCCTGAAGTCTGGCATGGTGCCCAGCTCACAGTAGAGGACTAACAAATATTGCTAAGATGTCTCTGGGGTATGGCTCATTTGGCAGAGGGTGCCTAGCATGTGTTAGCCCCAGGTTCTATCCCTAGCAACGCAAGATTGTCCCAAGTTGCAGGCCAGCATGGCCCACACAGACCTTGCCTATGAAAGAATGAATGAATGAGTGAAAGAAAGAATGAATGAATACACTGACTAAGTGAGTGCAGGACTAACAGCAAACATGATAATGTCCCATCCAAGTCAGGAATCATAGAGAACACTTGCTGAACACTTACTGTGCTCCAGGGCACCGGGAGTCAGGGGGTGGGGGTGGAGGACAGAAGACAAGGATCCCCCTCCCCCCCTCCTGGAGTAGAAATGCTAGTTTAGGAATCCTGGAACCAGATGAAGGCTCATGATGTCAACAGACATTTAGGGCTAGGAAGCAAACAAAAGAGTAGCTAGGTGCCTTATCGAGAGTTCCCAGGAGGGGTCTCTGGGAATGCGACATAGAAATTGGGACAAGAATAATGAGTAGATGGCATCCGTGGAAAAAGCCAGAAGGAGATTTAGACTTAACAGTGTTAGCTCTCTTTTCAGTGCTTGTTCTGCAGCCTTATTAATGCCACTTAACCTCTCTGTGCCAAAAAAAGTATGAAAAGGGTGATCTTTCTTTCTTGTTTTGTTTTGTTTTGGTTTTTTGAGACAGGGTTTCTCTGTGTAGCCCTGGCTGTCCTGGACTCACTTTGTAGACCAGGCTGGCCTTGAACTGACAAGAGCCTCTGCCTCCTGAGTGCTGGGATTAAAGGCACTCGCTACCACCGCCCAGCACCAGCCCTCATTTTAATTTAAAATTATATTATTTGTGTGGTGGGACAGAAGAGGACAATTTCTTCAAGTTATCTCTCTTTTTCCATCATAGTTTCTGGGGGTCAAACTGAGGTTGTTAGGGTTCACAGCAAGTGCTTTAACCTGCGGGGCCATCTCTCTGGACACCACCCTTTCTCCTTCCCCCATTTGTGTTTGTATGCTTGTGTCTGCTGAGCCATCTCTCTACCCGCTGCCCGTGTGTGTGTGTGTGTGTGTGTGTGTGTGTGTGTGTGTGTGTGTGTGT
>OU015753.1:40101755-40124309 GCA_907169655.1 Acomys percivali
GAGAGAGAGAGAGAGAGAGAGAGAGAGAGAGAGAGAGAGAGAGAGAGGAGGTGGGTAGCTAGAGCCCAGGTCCTCCATACCATAAAACACCTCCCCAGATCCAAGAGAAAAGGTTTGTTTGTTTGAATTTAAAATAGATTTTATTTTAAATATGCATAGGTTTGTGTCTTTGCATATGAGTGCAGTTGTCTACAGAGGCCAGAAGAGAGTATTGGTTAGATTTCTCCTGGGGAGTTAGAGTTACAGGCATATGAGCTAGCTCTCCAACAGAGGTGTTCAAGTCCTTGCAAGAGAAAGATACGCTCTTAACCAACCACCCACTGCTCCAGCCCCAAGAGACCAGTTTTGTTTTAGTTTTTCTTTCTCTACCCTGCCACTTACATTCACGTTTTGATTGCTTCTGTTTATGTGCACCATACGTGTTCCCGGTGCCTGTAGAGGCCAGAAGAGGGCGCCAGATTCTTGGGCACTGGGGCTACAGGTAGTTGATAGAGGCCAACGAGGAATGCAACCCTGGTCCTCTGGAAGAGCAGCTACTGTTCTTAACTGCTGAGTCTACTCTCCATCCCTAAAGAGAACAGTTTTGACAGCTGATGGTAGTGACACGTGCCTTTAATCCTAGTGCTGCAGAAGCAGGGAGATGTCTCAGTGAGTTCAAAGGCAGCCTGGTCTACATAGTGAGTTCTAGGGCAGCCAGAGCTACACAGTGATCCTGGGGTGGGGCGGAGGGAGAGAAGCGGTGGGGGCGGGGGGAGAAGAGAGACATAACCATTTTTGATCAGAGGGTTTGGGCAGCACTTGAGTGGGGATTTGAGTGAAGGAAGCGAAGTGGGTTGCAGTGGGAAGGGGTGTGTCTAGATGTGTGGGGAGCGGCCAGAAGATTTCTTTCTTGCATTGTACTGTGTCCAGAAAGGAGTGGGCATGGCCAAACCGAATTAAGCCAAGAGTTCTGCTTTAATAGACGGGTTGTAGGGAAAGGGGAGTGCTAGAAATGGGTAGGTGGGCGGTCCAAAGCGGGAGGGGGAGGCGGGGAACCAGTTAAGGAGAAGTGACCATTTTGTGTTCCGGCCCTGCCAGCAAAAAGCGGAGCTCCCTCTTCCGGAAGATCACAAAACAGTCAAACCTCCTGCACACAAGCCGTTCACTGTCCTCTCTGAACCGGTCTTTGTCGTCCAGCGACAGTCTTCCCGGTTCGCCCACACACGGACTACCTGCTCGCTCGCCCACGCACAGCTATCGCTCCACTCCTGACTCCGCCTACCTAGGTAGGTTCTGCGCCTGCGCGGGGTAAGGGACCGGTGGCACTGAGGTGCTCAGAATGCTTGCACCTTCTCTGGCCTGCAGGCGCTTCTTCACAGAGTAGCTCCCCAGCTTCCAGCACGCCCAACTCCCCTGCGTCATCGGCGTCGCACCACATCAGGCCCAGCACCCTGCACGGGTTGTCGCCGAAGCTACACCGCCAATACCGCTCCGCACGCTGTAAATCAGCTGGCAACATCCCGCTGTCACCACTGGCACACACACCATCCCCGACGCAAGCGTCGCCACCGCCGCTGCCAGGCCACACGGTGGGCAGCTCCCACACCACACAGAGCTTCCCGGCCAAATTGCATTCATCGCCGCCTGTTGTACGCCCGCGCCCCAAAAGTGCGGAGCCACCGCGCTCACCGCTGCTTAAGCGCGTGCAGTCTGCAGAGAAGCTGGGAGCTTCGCTGGGAGCTGACAAGAAGGGCGCCCTGCGCAAACACAGCCTCGAAGTGGGCCACCCGGATTTCCGAAAGGACTTCCACGGTGAGCTGGCGCTGCACAGCCTCGCCGAGTCCGATGGTGAGACACCTCCCATCGAGGGTCCTGGGGCGACCCGGCAGGTCGCCGTGCGACGCCTGGGCCGCCAGGAATCGCCCCTAAGCTTGGGCGCTGACCCGTTGCTACCGGATGGTGCCCCGAGGCCAATGGCATCAAGCAAAGAGGAGTCCCCAGGAGGTGCAGAGGCTTGCACTCCACCTCGGGCGACAACCCCCGGGAGTCGGACCCTGGAGCGTGACTTGGGCTGTACGAGGCACCAGAGCGTGCAGACTGAGGATGGCCCAGGTGGAGTAGCCAGGGCCCTGGCTAAGGCAGCGCTAAGCCCGGTGCAGGAACACGAGACAGGCCGGCGCAGTAGCTCTGGCGAGGCAGGCACACCCCCGGTGCCCATTGTTGTAGAACCTTCCCGGTCAGGGGTCAAGACTCAGACACCCCAGCCTCTGGGCACAGACTCCAAAGGATTGAAGGAACCTGTAGCCCAGATGCCTCTGGCGCCAGATGCACCAAGGGGCCAGGAGCGCCGGGTGCTAGAGGAGGTGCAAGAGCGGACCACACTAAGCGGACCTCGCTCCAAGCCCGCCTCCCCCAAGCTCTCTCCTGACCCCCAGACTCCAACCCTAGTCTCAACAAAGAATGTGCCCCGCAGTGCAGTTCCCCCGGCCCCACCTGCTTCCCTTGTGGTCCCAGGCACCAAGCCTGAATCAGGGTTGAACTCCCGGTGCCCTGCTGAAGCTGTGACTCCCGCAGGCCTAACCAAAAATGGGGCACCCAGCTCCGCATCTCTAGGCCCATAGCGGAGCAGGCCTTTGGTCCTGAGCTGTACAGATGCCTGTATACATATGTACACATATAAATAAAGTGCCCGTGCTGCCTGAGATTCCTGGGGTTCGCATTTCCTCTCGGGAGAAGGGATGGCCCTTGGCTTGTTAGGAAGTAGGAAGGTGGCTTTCAGTAGGGCCTTCCTGTGTCCTCTCCGCTGCCAGTTCCTCACATGGTAACAGCTTTGGGCAGACCTTGTAGGAAGAAGTGTCCCCACTTCTCTTAGTGTCCATCTGAAGAAAAAGGTTAACAGTCTCATGTACAGAGCTGGTTGTGTTAACAACCTCTAGAGACATATGTTGTGATGCCCACTTCGCAGCAAACAGCCAGAGAGGTCAAGGCACTTCATTAATGTCTCCAGTTAGGAAGGGGCTGAACTGGTTTTCAGAGTCATAGCCAGGGCAGCGGTGTAGTTCAGCTAATGCTTGTGTAGCATGTGGCAGGGCCTGGGTTGAACCCACCAATGAACACACCCCCAAACAAATTCAAATCCAAAATAGTCTCTGAGTCTTTGTTTATTTTATTTTATTTTTTTAAAGACAGGGTCATTCTTTGTAGCCCTAGCTGTCCTGGCACCTTTCAGAGATTCACTTGCCCCTACCTCCTGCCAAGTGCTAGGATTTTTTTTTTTTCAAGACAGGGTTTCTCTATGTTAGCCTTGGCTGTTCTAGACTCTTTTTGTAGACGAGGCTGGCCTCGAACTCACAGAGATCTGCCTGCCTCTGCCTCCTGAGTGCTGGGATCCTTTGCTCTGCTGGGCTTTCAGTCAGCGGTTCTTTCTACAGGGCTGCCAGGCTTTCACCAGGGACTGGAAGGCCTTCCAAAGGGAAGGCAGCTGGGTGCACACTATGCCCCCGCCTCGGTGCGTCTCTGCTATGTTCCTATTCATGTCACCCACACAGACCCAGTGCCCTGTAGGGGCCACACACCACTTAGAGTGATCCTCTGTGGCTTTGAAACTTGGTCCAGATGGGCCGGGGAAGGCTATCTTCGTCACATCCAGAATTTGATGGGTCCCCGAGCAGTCAGAAGGCAGGGTGCCTGGAGCGTTTGGCCAAAACTCGACGAGTAGGTTGGTGCCAAGGGCTGCTGCCAGCCAGCCAGAATACAGGTCTGCATTCAGGGAAGAAGGAGAGCAAAGAGAGAGAGGCACTGGTAGGTTCCTTCAGCTTTCTTCCAGGAATGACAGGAACCCAAAGAGCTCTTATCAATAGGTCAGGTCAATGTGCAGGTCACACCAGTAATCCTAACACTCAGAACACTGGAACAAGAGGATCTCAGAGCTGGGTGTGGCGGTGCACACCTGTAATCCCAGTACATGAGAGGCAGAGGCAGGTGGATCACTGTGAGTTCGAGGCCAGCCTGGTCTATAAAACTAGTCCAAGGGGGCTGGAGTGATAGCTCAGCAGTTAAGAGCACCGTCTGCTCTTCCAGAGGTCCTGAGTTCAATTCCCAGCAACCACATGGTGGCTCATAACCATCTATCATGAGATCTGGTTCCTTCTTCTGGTGTACATGCAGGCAGAACACTGTATATGTAATAAATAAATAAATCTTTAAAAAAAAAACTAGTCCAAGATAGCCAAGGCTACACAGAGAAACCCTTTCTCAGAAAAAAAGAAAAAAAGAGGATCTCAGATAGAGTCAAGCCTGGCGTGTACAGTGAAACCTTATCTCAAAACAAAAAGACGGCCTGGCATGGTGGCGCAAGACCTTAAAATCAGCACTCAGGAGGTAGAAGCAGGTGGGTTTCTGTGAGTTCCAGACCAGCCAGGGATACATAGTGAGAGCCTGCCCCCCTCCCCTCCACAAAAAAGCAGCAGTCCTTACCAAATAATTTATGTATTATTTCAAAACCCACCAAGGGAAGCACCTATATCCTAATTTTTAAGATGAGGAAACAGGCTCAAGTCATGTCATATATGCACATATTGCACAATATATAAACAAGATTACACATATATGCATAATATATGTTGGCTGACCTCGAACTCTTATCTCAGCCTTCACGGTGCTGGGATTACAGGTATGCACCATTGGCCAACTGGCAGGCAGCTGTTTATTGTTAGTGGTTGTTACTGTACTATGACTCCCGAAGACATCTGGGCTCTAAACATGCCTTGCCCTGGGGACACCAGGGACTTTTCCTCTCTAAAGAAAATGTTCTTCTTGGCCTGGGGGTGGTAGTGGCGCACGCCTTTAATCCCAGCACTCAGGAGGCAGAGGCAAGTGGATCCCTGTGAGTTCGAGGCCAGCCTGGTCTACAAAATGAGTCCAGGACAGCCAAGGCTACACAGAGAAACCTGACTCTCCAAAAAACAAACAAACAAAAAGTGCTCTTCACCCCTCAATTAGGTAGGGCTTACCTTGTCCAAATTTTCCAAATTTGGCAAAGCTCTGGAAGGTGGCCCCGGCTTGAGAAGTGAGGACTACGCTACTATTCCAGGGTTCCTGGAGGACATGGTGGCCCTTGGCCACCTCCTCTAGGTCAGGGAATTTCTGAGCAAAGATACCTTCCAGCCTGTGGTCATAGACTAAGGGGTAGGTATAGGTTAGCTGCTTGCCTGCAAGACAAGGTAAAGAGGAAATGTGAGGCGAGTCACTCACAGGAGTTTGGGACTTTATCCCACCTCAGTTAGTCTACTCACCAATCTTTAGGAACTGAGTGAAGGGGAAAGACACACACAGAAGGGTCTGGCCGTTTTTTCGTGCACTAGAAGGCCAGCTGTAGGCACCGGAAGACACAGGGGGTGGGAAGCGAGGCACACTGTGGACCAGCCAAAAGCCCCCTTTTTGGTCCAAGAGCAGAACACCTGCACCAGGAGGAAGAGGTCAGGAAAGCTGCTGAAAGTAGACCCCTTCAAGCCACCTGGTCTTACAGGTGCGGGCAGGAAACCGAGGCCAGGGCTTCGGCAGGGCAGATCCCTAACCCTTCACGCAGGCCAAAGGTTAGTTTGGGCAAATTTACAAGAAATTCAGGGAGGCTCCACGACCTCCAGGCCAAGCCTCACCCTTAGTATGTCCATGGGTGTCAGAGTCGTCGTATGTAGGAGGAGGCTGGTCGTTGTAGAGCAGAAAGGCCACCTAGGAGAATATGCACAGAGAATGAATGAACTTAACTACCCTCCCTTCCCCGTGGGACCCACCATAGTGTCCTAGCCCTATGGCTCTCAGTCACCTGGCTGGAGTTCTGTCGGTACAACGGCAGCAGGCTGCGACCCAGGGCTCCCTCCGAGCTGTTGATGTACCCTACACCATCTCGCCAACCCTGGGAGCTCTGGTCCATGTATTTATACTTCAGACCCTTTACTGCCTTATCCCCAGATGTGGCGTGAGCTGGCAGCTTGTATATCATAAACCTGGAGGTCGGGGAGGACAGAAGGTCGGGGAGAGAGAATCTGAGGTTTTGCCGAAAGCCCGCGGCGGGGGTGGGTGGGTGGGGCAGTCCGGCAACCACTTGCTCACCAGTCCACAGGCCGCCCGGAGTCCCCATAGCAGCTCAGGGCTTCGGCAGGGACCCACAGCAGCACAGCTAGCAGCAGCGAGCTTGGTGCTGCCATGAGGAGGTAGCGAAGCAATCTGCGCTGGGACATGGGACAGCCGGGTCACGAGGTCCAGACTAACTTCCCCCTAAGTCCGCTGAGTACTGGGCTTGTGGCTTCACCAGGGTAGAGACGAAGCCAGCGAGGCCCCGAGCGCCGGAGGCGGGGCTTTATTTGGTGTGGTCCCTCCCGAGAACCCCGCCCCCTCAAGCGTCCACCGCGCCCTCCGTCTTCTGGCGGACTCAGCTTCGGATAGGCTCCACCCGCAGACACGCCCCTCCCTTAGGCATTGGCTGTCATGTGACTCTTCTAAGGCGCCCCAACTTTTGTTTTTTGGGGGTTTTGTTTTGTTCGAGACAGGGTTTCTCTGTGTATCCTTGACTGGACTCGCTTTGTAGACCAGGCCGGCCTCGACCTCACAGTGATCTGCCTGCTTTCTTTTCGGTTTTTCTTTCTTTCTTTCTTTCTTTCTTTTTTTTTTTTTTTCCTGACAGAGCTTCCTGTATCCTTCTGTGACATCTTAACACTGTGGCTGATGCGCTTGAACGCCTGATCTTCCTGTCTTTACCACCCACGTGCTCAAATCATAGCGGCGCTAAAGCACATTGTATATATGTGTAAGTATATGAGCACATGGCACAGCACGCAAGAGGAGGCCAAGACAATTTGTGGGGGTTTCTTCCTCCACTACATGGGATTTGGGGATCACACTCAGGGCATGAAACGTGACGTTGGCACCTTTACAGCCTGCCTTAGCTAGGGTTTTATTACTATGAAGGGACAACATGACCACAGCAGCCCTCGTAAAGGACACATTTCTTTGGGGCTGGCTTACAGTTTCAGAGGTTTAGTCCATTATCATGATGGCTTTGTAGACCAGGCTGGCCTCGAACCCACGGAGATACGTGTGCTTCTGCCTCCCTAGTGCTGGGATTAAAGGCGTGCATCACCATACCTGGCTCATGCTTTTGTTTGTTTGTTTTGACAGGCTTTCACTTTGTGGCCCAGGCTAACCTATAACTTACCATCCTCCTGTCTCAGGCTCCCAAGTGCTGGGATTCCCAGTGTGAATGGGTCACCACACCTACCTGGGCCACCCTGGCTAAGTTAGTTACATTGATTTATGCATCCTGCAAGTTTTCTAGCCCCCTCAAGGTGATGCCCACGGAGGCACTTTAGGTTTCAGCAAGGCAGGAATGCAGAGACTGCTGAACACTCTACCTCAGATTTGACTATGTGGCTCAGGCCTTGACATTTGATCCTTCTGCTTCCTCCTCCCAAATTTTGGGGCTACAGGCCTGTACCACCATAGCCTTGATTGACCTGGAACTCCCTATGTAGAACAGGCTGGCCTCCAGCTAAAGAAATCTACCTGCCTCCTGAATGATTTTTTTTAGTTTTTTGTGACAGGGTTTCTCAATGTAACTCTGGCTGTCCTGGAACTTGCTCTGTAGACCAGGCTGTCCTCAAACTCAGAGATCAGTCTGCCTCTGCCTCCCAAGTGCTGGGATTAAAGGTGTGAGCCACCATCCAGCTTTTTTTCAACTTAAAAAAAAAAAAAAGACAGTCTCTATATTATGTAGCTCTGTCTGGCCTGGAACTCAGAGACTCACCTGGCTCTGCCTCCCAAGTGCTGAGATTAAAAGTGTGTACCACCATGCCTGGGTTTTGTTTTTTTTTTTTTTGTTTTTTGTTTTTTGTTTTTTGGTTTTTTGATTTTTCAAGACTGGGTTTCTCTGGGTAGCCTTAGCTGTCCTAGACTCACTTTGTAGTCCAGGCTGGCCTTGAACTCACAGTGATCCACCAGCCTCTGCCTCCCAAGTGCTAGGATTAAAGGCGTGCGCCACTACCGCCCAGCCTGGGTTTTGTTTTTTGTTTTGCTTTTAACTTTTTGAAATATGGAGAAAAAGGACTGGAGAGATGGCTCAGAGGTTAAGAACACTGCCTGCTCTTCCAAAGGTCCTGAGTTCAATTCCCAGCAACCACATGTGGGCTCACAACCATCTATAATAAGGTCTGGTGCCCTCTTCTGGTGTGCAGGTGTACATGAAGGCAGAATACTGTGTACATAATAAATAAATAAATCTTAAGAAACATGGAGAAGAAAAAAACAAAACCAAAAAACACTCAGGAGGCTGAAAGAGATGGATCTCCGAGTTCGAGGCCTGCCTGGTCTATACAGTGAGTTCCCAGACAGTCAGGGCTACACAGAGAAACCCTTTCTCAGAGATGGGGTGGGGGGAGAAGAAGAGGAGAGAAGAGAGAAAGAGAGAGAGAGAGAGAGAGAGAGAGAGAGAGAGAGAGAGAGAGAGGAAGAAACTGGTTAAATTGCCCAGGATGACCTTGAGCCTGTTCTGTAGTATAGGCATGTCTTGAACTTCCAATCCCCCTGCCTCAGCCTCTTAAACAGCTGGGATGACAGACCTAAACTACCTCTATGACCCTCTTTGGCTGAAGTTTCTTTTTTTTTTTTTTTAATATTTATTTATTTATTATGTATACAGTATTCTGCCTGCATGTACTGCAGGCCAGAAGAGGGCACCAGATCTCATTGTGGATGGTTGTGAGCCACCATGTGGTTGCTGGGAATTGAACTCAGGACCTCTGGAAGAGCAGTCAATGCTCTTAACCACTGAGCTATCTCTCCAGCCCCTGGCTGAAGTTTCTTAAAAGGAAGTAGACAGGCTGGGCAGGGTCACTCACACCTTTAAAACCAGCACTTAGGAGGCAGAGGCAGGATGTTAGAAATATCTCTATGCGTTTGATGCCAGCCTGGTCTCCATAGTTTCAGGCCAACCGGGGCTGCACAAGGTCCTGTCATAAGGGGAAAGGGGGTGTGTGCGCAGATAATAGTTGTGAGTATTCCTTGGGTTGACAACAGGTGACGGGATTGTATAGACTAATCTTGATGGAGGAGAAGGAATACAAGGATGGCACCGCCAGGGCAGGGGGGTGAATGTTTTAGGAAGTTTAGGAGGTGTGTACAGAAAAACATGTCACCTACTAGGGGATTCAATGCTCCTGCAAATTTCCAGCCCCAAACTACAGTGAGGTCAACACAGGTTTTATATTGGAGAAATTTATAGTATCCATGACAATTCCAGCTAATGGCACAGTGTGAAACCCCCTTCTAGACTGGAGGCGGGGAGTGGGGGGTTGGGGGGTGGTGGTGGGGATCTCCTCCCATTCCACCTCCAAAACTCAGGGTCACTCCTATGCTGGTCTAGGGGTCCATCCGGGATGATTTATTTGGTGGTCGGTCTTGCTGGGTCTGTGGGGCCATCATGTTTCTGTGTGGCTCCCTGAGGACACGGGAGGCTTCTGTTGGGGGCTCCTTTGCATGATCTACGGGTCGCTTCTCGATCTGGGTAGGTCTGTAAGACCGTGAGTCCGATGATGGCCCATCCTTGCATCCAATCAGTCCATGCCCAGTCCCTGTGCAGAATCACTCAGAGGTGACGCTTCATGTGCAAAGCTAGGTGGTCAGAGCGTGAAAAGGCACGTGGGCAAAGTCCACAGCAGAAGGGGCGATGTCCAGTGTGCTTCCGGTAGTGGCGCGTCAGTTCGTCAGAGCGAGCGAATCTCCAGCCGCAGCCATCCCAGGAGCAGGCGTAGGGCTTCTCTCCTGAAGGACAGGGAGCTGTGTCACTGTCCAAACTGCCCAGCCCCGGTTTGCTCATTTGATAAGGTGGAGCCAGGCTTTAGGTGACACATTTAAAGGGCACAAAACCCTGTCCTCTGTGACCCTGACCCTGCAATGGCAGTCCTGCGGTTTTCTCATTTCTGCTGTCCTATCTATCCGCCGACTTCCTATGTACTACTTTCCTGCACCTTTTTTTTTTTTTTTCTTTTTGGCTTTTTGGCTTTTTCGAGACCTGGACTCACTTTGTAGACCAGGCTGGCCTCGAACTTACAGCGATCCGCCTGCCTCCGCCTCCCTAGTGCTGGGATTAAAGGTGTGCGCCACCACGCCCGGCTTTGCACCATCATTCTTTGTCCTCCACGGTCCCGCTATTCCTTGCACTGGCAGAGCCTCCCCCTGGTGTCCAGCCTGGTTCCTGAACTTGGTTCAATCCCTGAAATCCACCCCGGTGCCCAAAGCCCAGTCTCTAGCGATTCTCTCTCCCCTTTGTGCACCCGGCTTGTGCCCTGCAGCACTTGGGAGCCCCCCAGCCATCTTCCACTCCTGGGAAGGCCCGGTTTCTCTTCCTATATGCCCCGTCTCGCAGCATTTCCTTCTTTTCTTCCGGCCTGCCTTATGCCTTGGGACCTCTATCAGTTGTTCAAGAAACTGATTCTATTCGAGTGTCTCGAACTCTGGATCCCAGAGGCTTCCAACTCGATCATGCACTTGAATACTGAATTATCCTGAGCTCTGGCATTGCAAGCTCGTTCCCTCCCAGGGGTCACCCCTCTGTTCCTCCCTCCCCACATCCTACCTTCTATTCCTCCGCCCATCTCTACCCCAGGCCTTACACATCGGCTTCTTACCCTAAAGCCCCCGAAATGTTCCCCAGGTCCTCTGTCTACACCCATTTACCTATTTATTTACTTATTTATTTTTGAGACAGGATCTCACTGTACCGCAAAGGCTGATGGAACCCAGCCTGGCCTCGAAGTCATTGATATCCACCTGCCTCGGACTCCTGAGTGCTGAGATTCCTCGGGCTCCATTTGCATCTAGAATAGCTCCCTTAGACTTGACCCAGTGTCTTGGGGGCCCTCTTCACGGCCCTCGCTCAGGGGCCGCCTTTAACCTCGCCTCTGACCACCTTCCGGCCCCACCCTTCGCCCCCCGCTTCCGTCTCCCGGGTTCGCCCCGGCCCGCGCGGCCCCCCTCTCTTACCGGTGTGCGTGCGCAGGTGCGCCTTGAGGTGCGAGCTCTTAGTGTAGCTCTTTCCGCAGCCTGGGTGCTCACAGGTGTGTGCTGCCTGCCTCTTTCGTGCCAAAGTTCGCCGGCTGCGCTTAGGTGGCGCGGCTCCCGGGGACAAGCCTGCGTCTCCCGGGAGCACGGTGGCCCCGAGTTCGGTGCCCACTACAGCGGGTCCCAGACAATTCAGAAAAGAAGGGGGCGCTGCGGAACCAGCAGAAGGCGCCGCGAGCCCGCGAAAGAGCTGGAAATGCCCTTGGTACTGTGGCGCGGGGTACAACGCGGAGTACCCCGACAGCAGCCCATAGGGGGCACCGGGAGCTGCGGGTACCGTAAGCCCAGCCCGCGGGAAGAAGCCTCCTGTTGAGACCGCTCGAGAATCGGAGAAGACCGGCTGCGCCTTCGGCGCGGGCCCTGGGGCCATAGCAGGGGCTACGAAGGGCTCAGGGGCTGGGACTCTTGGGGCAGGGTGCGCCCAACTCGGATGCTCCTCGGAGCCTAAAGGCCCCGTCACCATCCCTGGGCCACCCGCATAAGCGCCCAGAGACTCGGTCTGCGCGAACTGTGCCGCTGGGCCCTCGCTGGGCGCCAGAGCACAGGTCCGGGGAGTGCTGGGCGGCTCGAGACCTGGAAAGTTTGTAAGGAAAAGATCCGGATCCCAGGCACAGGTCATGTCCCTCTCATCATCCTCTTCTTCTCCGGGAGGGTCCTCCGATTTCAGACTCATGTGAAGGGATGGCCCCGTAGGATTGGGGGGCCCCGGGCCCAAATCCTGAGTCTCGTCGAGGCGCCACCACTGCGGGAGGGAGCGAGCGCACTACTTGAGTGGTAAGCACCAAGGTACCTGGCCCCGATGCAGTCCCGGTTGGGACAAGTTGGTCGAGGGTTTGCATGCCTATCACTTCCCCACACTGTTCCGCTAACCCCCTTCTCAGCTCCAGACAAGTCCATTAGGTCTGGCTAGAGACAGATAAGAAGACATTTACCAAGAACAGCATTCAGGATGGGGGAAGGGGTTGCAGAGTTCTGAATGTGAGGTAAGGGAAAGCTTTGACTCCCTTTCCTCCAGCCCTTCCCAGCCTTTTCACACATCTCAACCAGATTAAATATGAAGGCTTGGAAATCCCAGGACACCTTCATCTTGGACTTTGTCTCTCTGAGTCTAGACTCTTTAAGGCTTAGAACTCAGCTACCTATTACAGGAAAAGGCCTCACTTTGATATCAGGCCCCCTAGGACAGCACCCCAAGGCCAGGCTCAGACCCCAACCCAAAAGGAAACCTGAGCAGAAGAGGATACTCAAGTAAGATAGAAGCCTGACCCCCCCAGGCACCATGCCCTAGGTCACAGCAAGACCACCTGCCCCAGCACGCCTTTAATCCCAGCACTCGGGAGGCAGCGGCAGGCAGATCGCTGTGAGTTCGAGGCCAGCCTGGTCTACAAAGTGAGTCCAGGACAGCCAAGGCAACACAGAGAAACCCTGTCTCGAAAAAACAAAAACAAACAACAACAACAACAAAACCACCTGCCCCATGCTGGCCCACCTTGAGGAAGTCCTCCTGGGTGTCCAGGAACTGGCCCAGGGTGGTGAGTGTACTGATGGAAGGCAGGACGGTCTCAGCTGCAGCCATGGCTGAATGGTGTCCACCCTGGGCCTCAGGCCTCCTTTCCCTCTTCTGTCTTATGAACTGTGAGGCTAGGAGAGCTCCTTGGAGGGTTTCTCTGCCCTCATCTGATTGGCAGTCTTCCCTGATAAGACCCAGGCAAGGCAAAGGGGGGGGGGGAGGGTTGTATTTGTGATGTGTGTGTATGTGTGTGTGTGTCACTTTCTAGGGAACAGACATCACCTTGGCCTGTTGGGGAAGTGGTCCTTGAAAACCAACCCTGTGTGTGTAAACTAAGTCACATTTCAAGGGGTAGGGACTCCAAATTTTGGGAGTTCAGGTGACCAGTAAAGAAAGGTTGCAGCTGGGCATAGGCGTGGGTGGTGTGCCTTTAATCCCAGTACATGGGAGACAGAGGCAGACAGATCTCTGTAAGTTCAAGGCCACCCTGGCCTACAAAGTGAGTTCAGGACAGCCAGTGCTACACAGAGAAACCCTGTCTCAAAAAAAATGAAAGAAAGAAAGAAAAGAAAGGTCCTGGTTCCCCGCCCCCAGAGGACTGAGTGGCTGGTCTGATCTTAAGTCTCTTTTCTTGGAGAAGGGTTGGACCAGAAGGATGGATTTCTTGGGAATGTTCTTTGTGACCATTTGGCCCCCATCTTGGCTGCTGCAGCCCTTACCCTCCCCAACAAACAGCAGCAACGGTGCTGATGGCGGGACTTGGCACCAGCTCTCTTTCAGGCATTATCAGACACACCAGATGTCTCAGGCTGCTATCAGGTAGGGGGCCCCAAACAACCATGGCTCTGTCTCTCCTGGAGCAGAAGAGATGGGGGTTGGGGCCACAAATTATCTTGGCTTTGAATTGCCTGAGTTGTGTTGGGGTCTGAGCTGTTTAACAAGAGAGTTCCCCTCAAATCAGCCCACCAGTGGACACAGGGGACCCTCACTGGCTACTACACGGAGCTGAAGGAGATGGCTATGGATCCTGCTGGGTGATGGAAGTGTGATGGAGCCGCAGCTAGTATGCCATTCCCACCTTAGCCCTGAGGCCCAGCTGCTGGTTGCTTTTTGGCCCCTATAGTAGAGTGTCTGCTATTCTCATACCTCCATTCTGGTGTAGTATGGACACACACACACACACACACACACACACGCACGCACCATCATTGCTCAGTAACCATAGGGGACATCAAATCCATTATAGCCAGACATGGTGGTGCATGCCTTTAATCCCAGCACTCAGGAAGCAGAGGCTGGTGGTTCTGTGAGTTTGAGAGGCCTGCCTGGTCTACATGATGAGTTCCAGAACAGCCAGGACTACATAGTGGGGCTATGTCTCAAAAAACAACAAAAGTAAAGTGGTGCTGGGGACATGCTTTGTAATTGCATGCTTGCCCAGCATGCACAAGGTCCTAGGTTAAACCCCCAGCACTAATTTTAAAAACAAACAAACCAACATATAGCATATAGTATGTGCACTGAGTCTACACACACACACACACACACACACACACACACACACACACATATGGTCTCATGCATCCCAGGGTCTCTCTACTGAAGCATACTATCCTTGGAGCACGACATCTGTCATCATCCTCAAGCTTGGACTTTCTGACACTCCTCTATAGGAGCGGGGAGCTCTGCTGTGGTACCCAAATCTGGGTAGGTACCAGTTCACACAGTTACATAACATAAGCTATTTTACATAACAGTCCTACTGTGCAGTGGGGATGGCCTAGAACTTGTGATCCTCTTGCTTCGGCTGCCTGCCTGACTGCTGACTTACCAGCAAACATCACCACATCCCTGCTTCCCCATAGGCTTTTTGTTTGTTTCTCGAGACAGGGTTTCTCTGTGTAGTCCTGGAAATCCTGGAACTCACTCTGCAGACCAGGCTGGTCTTTTTTTTTTTTTTTTTTTTTTTTTAAGATTTATTTACTATTATGTATACATTGCTCTGCCCGCATGCCAGAAGAGGGTATCAGGTCACATTATAGATGGTTGTGAGCCACCATGTGGTTGCTGGGAATTGAACTCAAGACCTCCGGAAGAACAGTCAGTGCTCTTAACCTCTGAGTCATCTCTCCAGCTCCCCCCCCCCTTTTTTTTTTTAAGATTTATTTATTTGTCATATATACAGAGTGTTTTGCCTGCACGTACACCAGAAGAAGGCACCAGATCTCATTATAGATGCTTGTGAGCTGTCATATGATTGCTGGGAATTGAACTCAGGACCCTTGGAAGAGCAGGCAGTGTTCTTAACCTCTGAGCCATCTCTCCAGCCCCCAGCCTGGTGTTGAACTCAGATCTGTCTGCCTGTGTCTCCTGAGTGCTGAGATTAAAAGCGTGTGCCACCACCTCCTGGCTTCCCATACACTTAAATCATCTTCAGATTACTTACAATACCACCACACTGTGTTCGATGAATTTTTTTATATTGGTTTTGCCTGGTAATATGATATAGTCAGGTGATGATTTTTTTTTTTTTTTTTTTTTTGGCTTGAAACGGTCTACATTTTTACTGGACAAGCCACACCCCCAATTTAAACAGGACTAAGTACACCCCCCCATCCCCCGGGTTAAAAATGCTGAACTCCATCTGGTAGAATTGATTGATTCAGTATAAAGCCTCAGTCTCGCCACTTTACAGTCCCAGCTTCGTTCTCCTCCAGTATCTTCTCTTGGAGTTGTACCTGATCTTGTTACCAGTTTTCATCCGGATCCATTGAGGAATAGGCCGTTTTTGCTTTTGTTTCTTGGCCAGGAACTGCTTGATTCTGAAAGTCTTGTGAGAAGACATAACGAGAAGCCGAGTCTGACGCACAGCGCGTGATGGCGGAGGAGAGGAGAAGAGGAGGCCTCGGCCGGAAGAACACAATTCCAGGTGGTGAATTTTTTTATATTGGTTTGCCTAGTAATATGATATAGTCAGGTGATCCTGCAGACAGAATTCATAATGACAGAGACTGCTGCTGAGACAGTCACAAAGCCATGCAGTCCCATTCATACTTTGGTCACACCAAGCAGACTCCTGAGAATTTTCAAATATGGTGTCACTAGCAATATTAAATATGCCGGCTGTGGTGAAGTACACCTTTAATCCCAGCACTCTGGAGGCAGGTCGATCACTATGAGTTCGAGGCCAGCCTGGTCTACAAAGTGAGTCCAGGACAGCCAAGGCCACACAGAGAAACCCTGTCTCGAAAAAACAAAACTGTATATATATATAATGTATAGTTACACAGTCCTATCAAATGCAGAGATAGCCTCAGACACAAAAGTAAACATGGGGGCTTCACATGTGGCTCAGCTAATAAAAGTTTCTGGCAAGAAGGAAGCCCTGGGTTCTGTCCTCAGCCATGAATAAATTGGGCATGTCATCCTGGCACACAGGAGAAGGCGGCAGGGCCTCAGAAGTTCAAGGTCATCCTCAGCTACAGAGTGAGTTCAAGGCTAGCCTGGACTATGAGACTCTTCCCTCAAAACAATAACAACAACAAAACTCTATCCCAGGTCTGTATCCTAGAGAACCAAATCTTCAAGGCAATGCTCATGCTCCACAGTGTTCACGGCAGCACTGAGGGTTGCTTGCTGTCTTTCACCAGCAGACACTCACATACCCCAGGTATTGCTGGGAAACCTTGCCTCCCTGACTGGCTGCATAAAAGGCAGGGAGGAAGTGAGGGACAGAGCTAAGGTTTGCAGACTTGGAGGACAGAAGGAGCAGGGGAGGAGAGAGGTACAAGGAAGGAGCAGAGTCGCCATGGCATAGGAAAATAGCCATGTGGGCCAAGAGGAGGCGGAGGAGCTGTGAACTTCTGCACGGAGAAGGCAAGTGTTTTCAGATGATGGATGGGAAGTAGCTCAGACACACACCAGAGAGCGACCATTAAAGCAGATGGCCTGGGGTGGGGGCTGGGAGACAAAGGGGGGCCGCTTAGGTGGAAATACCTGCCCAGCCCCAGGTGAAATAAGGCTCATCCTAAAATCTATCAGGTGTCTGTGCCTTTTATTGATTACGATAGCGAGTTAGATAATACCACCATGATAATTATAGGCATTTAGTAATAAAAAGTAATAGCCTATGTGTTCTCTGCAACAGCTCCACATACCCAGGGAGTAGTGTGCAGTAATTAAAAAAAAAAAAAAAGAATGAAGAATTGATGCATGTAACATGGATCTGGGGAGGTGGCACAGCTGGTAAGGTGCTTGCTGGGCAAGTACAGAGACCTAAGTTCAGCTCCCTAGCACCCACATGAAATCCAGGCATCATTGTGCACGTCTAAGACCCGTGCTAAGAGAGATGGAGGTGGGAGGATCTCTGGAACCCCCTGGCTAGCCAGCCTAGCCAATCAGCACCGGTGTCAGACCCCGTCTAGGAAATAAAGCAAAATAAGCACGAGCCAGTCAACCGGCTATAAAATAGTTTTTAAAAAGGAGTGCCTACAGTTAGCCAAATCCCCTCTCCTTATTAATAATGCCTGAAGAACTAAAAGCAGGAAACCAGGATGGTCAAGGCAGCTGACCACTTGAGCACAATTTCCAGACACGGCTCACTTTTATTATCACAGCTTCCAGCATGTTCAAGGTTCTATAAAACACAACAATGTTACTAGACCTCAGAAAAACATGTGAGGTGAGCTGGGTGCAGTGGCACATGCCTGTAATCCCAGCACTCGAGAGGCAGAGGCTGGCTGATCTCTGTGAGTTCAAGGCCAGCCTGGTCTACAAAGTGAGTCCAGGACAGCCAAGGCTACACAGAGAAACCCTATTCAAAAACCAAAACAAATAAACCCACCCGCACAAGCAAAAACAAAAAAAAAAAAAAAAAAAAAAAAAAAAAACCCCACCAACCAACCAACCCAAATGAAAACAGAACCAGGTGGTGGAGCACACCAGTAATCCCAGCACTTGGGAGGCAGAGGCAGGTGGATCACTGAGTTCTGAGGCCAGCCTGGTCTACAAAAGTGAGTCCAAGACAGCCAGGACTGTTACACTGAGAAACCCTGTCTCGAAAAACCTATAAAAAAATTAAAAACAATTTTATTTGGGGTCCTTATGCCTCTACATTCCTTCTCCACCCTAGTCCTTTCCAACACCCCAAGACCAAGTAGGTGAGAGAGAGGGCTAGAGGGTAGAAGCTACTTCCTGCCTTCCTCATGGTTGGGTCATAGTCCAATCTTTGGGACAAGTCCAATCTTCCATTTTAGGGCATCTCCAACCACTTCTTCTCAAACTGCAGCAGCAGCAGCAGCAGCAGCAGCAGCAGCAGCAGCGGAAGAAACAGCTCTTTTCCTTTCTCGGAGCCCCTCCCCCTTCTCTGGGCCCTGGCATTTATTCCCTCTTCCAGAGTCCTCACAATTAAACTATCTGCAGCTGGCAAAGAGCCCCCTTTCAGAGCCCACACAAGGCTGTGGAGAATCTGAGGCGGCTCCATATCCCACACCTGAGGTTAAAACAACATGTTTGTATAACAGAGTTTTTTTTTTAAGATTTATTTATTTACTCTTTTTTTTTTTTTCAAAGATTTATTTATTGATTATTATGTATACAGTGTTTCACCTGCAGGTCAGAAGAGGGCACCAGATCACATTATAGATGGCTGTGAACCACCATGTGGTTGCTGGGAATTGAACTCAGGACCTTTGGAAGAGCAGCCAGTGCTCTTAACCTCTGAGCCATCTCTACAGCTCCGATTTACTCTTTATTTATACCATATTCTGCCTGCACGTGAGCCAGCAGCCAGAAGAGGGCATCAGATCACATTACAGATGGTTGTGAGCCACCATGTGGTTTCTGGGAATTGAACTCAGGACCTTAGGAAGAACAGCCAGAGCTCTTAACCGCTGAGCCATCTCTCCAGCCCCCATAGCTGAGCTTTAAAGACCCCAAAACTGCCACTATAATTAACCTCTCACGAAAATAAATAAATGAACATAATGATGATGATAATAAGACCCAAAACAACTACAACAACAAAAACTAAAACAAAGATTTCCAAAGATAATAGCCACTCAAATAAAGAAAAACCCAAATAGCACCCTATTCTGTACTGCCCAGATATACTGTACCAGAGAATACAAACTTACAATTAATTATGTAGACAAGAAACTGTTAGGTTGGCGGTTTTGGGACAAAGGCAAGATGGCGGCATGAAGGAAGCGGTTCTCTCCTCTTCTGACCAGGAGACTGCACATTCAAAAAAGCCTGCATAAAACACTTGACATAGCCAGCTCCTATTTCCTGATTCCAAAATGACCACTGGACTTAAAACCCACCCATAGGGCCCTGAACTCACCAACTAGGCTATAATTTCAGTGCCTCGCCATGATATATCACAACTCCCTCTCCCTCCCCTTTAAAATGCCCCTACCCAGCCTGGAGGTGGGGCTCCACTTTAATCCCAGCACTTCTGAAGGCAGAGACAGGCAGATCACTGAATTCGAGGCCAACCTGGGTGAGTTCCATGACTGGCCCACCAGATGGGGAAGCCAGGCCACTGCCTGATTGGGAACAACAGAAGGGAGAAAGGAGGAAAGGGTCACAAACACTTTCAGTCCCACAGACTCAGCCAGAGAGTTTGCCTCCGTACACAGCCCCCCGTGGTAAAAAAAAAAAAAAAAAAAAAAAAAAAAAAAAAAAGCCATAGATACACAGTCAGGACTCAAGCACTAGGGTTTGGTGTGAGGTACTTAACACAGAAGGCTGCTTGGACATGGTTTAAGCCAATAGTGAGTCTTTATTAGCCTCCTGGTGACTGCACTGGGTGTTTAGGATCTGGTGTGGCACAGCGCCTTTCTCAGGGTAAGCTCTTATTTGAGCACAAAAACCATGTCCCGGCTTGGCATACTTCAGTTAACAAGAACAGTTAATCAGACGCAGAGCTACAGAAGCCAAAAAGCCAGGTTAGTGCAGCTAGAGACTTTCCCAGAACTACGGACTTTGATGGATCAGGCCTTTGTTTTCATTTTGGCAGGTGATGCCATCTCCGTGCTGAGTTTTACAGCCTGAAGGCTACTTCCATCATGGAGTCAGTTGTGCTAAGGTCTGAGGCCCTGTTACAGGTTGAGGCTGTAGATCAATGCTGGAGTGCTTGTCTAGTGTTTGTGAGGCCAGGGGTTTAATCCACAGTACTGGTAGGAAAAGGCAGGCTGCTGAGAGCTTATTCAGGTAAAGATATTTCCCACCAAGCCTAACAACCTGGGTTCGATTTTGGGGATCCAGATGATGGAAGGAGTGAGCTGACCTCCACAGGAGTGATTTGGTTTGCAAAAGTGTGAAAAGTGTGTGCACACACAAAGAATCAAATACATCTTGTCTTTCCTTCTTTCTTTTCTTCTTTCTTTCTTTCTTTCTTTCTTTCTTTCTTTCTTTCTTTCTTTCTTTCTTTCTTTCTTTCTTTTAAGGAACCCATTGAGGGGCTGGAAAGATGGTGCTTGTGGCTAAGAGCACTTGTTATAGCGGGGTGGTATTGGTGCATGCCTTTAGTCCCAACACACAGAAGGCGGAGACAGGCAGGTGCATCAAGGCCAGCCTGGTCTACAGAGTTCCAGGGCAGCCGGGGCTGCTCAGAGAAACATTGTTTCCAAAAAATAACAAAGCACTTGTTACAATTGCCGAGGATGCAGCTAAGTCCAGTTTCCTTCTCTCACATGGTGCTTACAACTCCTTGTAACTAATTCTAGGCAAGCTGATCCCCTGTAGCTGACCCCCTTTGCTACTTTTGCTAGGGTTTTCCCCCTCCAGGTTTTACCCCCACACACCCCTTCACCCCCCCTTCACCCCCCCACACCCCCTGCTCCCCCGCAACACTAGATAGGAGAGAAGTAAGAAAAGAGCAGAGAGCCAGGTGGGATTACAGGTGTGCAGCACCACGCCCAGCTGAATTTTGGTTAAAAAAAAAAACACAAATAAACCAGGCACGGTGGCACATGCCTTTAATCCCAGCACTCAAGAGGCAGAGGCAGGTGGATCTCTGTGAGTTCCTGGGCCAGTGTGGTCTACAAAGTCAGAGAAACACAGAGAAACCCAGTCTGGAAAAAACAAGCAAACAAAACACCACACAAAAAGAAACCAAAATTCCAGAATTCTTATTACAATCCCCTTGTCTGAGCTTGCCAGCACCAGTCACACATGTAGTGTACTGCAGGCAAAATATGCATACATATAAAATAAATCTTTAAAAAGGGGAAGGCTCTGACTCGAAGGTTGCCCTGGCAACCTAAGTATGTTACATTCATGCAAATGCAATCAGAAACGGGTGCTATTTGTTGCAGATTGCATCAGATATCGACAGACAAATTGCAGAATACAGAGACATGGGCTGGGGATGTAGCTTAGAGCAAACAATGGTTACCTAACATTTGTAACACCCTAGGTTTGATCCCCAAGATCCTCCCACAAAAAAAGAAAAAAGGTGGAGAGATGCCTCAGTGGTTAAGAATATTTGCTGTTCAGCCAGGCGTGGTGGCACATGTCTCTAATCTCAGCACTTGGGAGGCAGAGGCAGGCAGATTGCTGTGAGTTTGAGGCTCTTTAAAGTCTCCAAAGAGTCCTCCTCCCCTAATTTAGGGGGTCGGTGGTCAGTGTGAAGACAGACAGGAGGATTGATTGACCCACAGCTGTAGTGTAAGAAGTCCTGATCTAGGGCTGAACTTGTTGAGCCAGGGCTAGCCAGTCCATCAGCAGGGAGCCCACTAGTGGGAGGCAAAAGCTTACAAGACCTTTATTATTTTAAGCTATTAGGCTTTTGTCTCGGGTCTAAAGGTTGAGGAGGAATTGGACCATCTTGGAAATTTAGCATCTTTATTACCAAGCTATGGCCTCTCTCCCTATCTATCTGCCTACCAAGAAGTCGTGTCTAACTCCTAGTTTCTTAAGACCCTGATACAAGCTGGGCAGTGGTCGGCCACAACTTTAATCCCTGCACCCAGGAGGCAGAGGCAGGTGGATCTCTGTGAGTTCAAGGCCAGCCTGGTTTACAAATCGTCCAGGATAGCCAAGGCTACACAGAGAAACCCCATCTCGAAAAACCAAACAAAACAAAACAAAGAAAAAAACACAAGCTGAGCCTGGTGTTTCAGACTGTGTTCTGTGATCTCAGCTACCTGAGAGATTTGAATAAAGACTATGGCAAATTCAAGGCCATCTGGCTAACTCGGAGCTAGGATGGTTAATAATGCATTTAAAGTTTAGAATGACTTTGCTTGACAGAACAAAGCATGCACACACACACACACACACACACACACACACACACACACACAAAATGTCTCTAGTGTGAACACTTTGTACTATAGCAACACCACTTCCTTTTTTCCCAGACATTGAAAAATGATGACTGCTCTAGGAAGTTGGTCATAAGACTAACTTCTATTCCTGCTTTTGTAATCAAACTTGCTTACTCTGTTCAGTGACTGTAAGACACTTGTGTTAACTCTACACCCTGCTACATGTAGGCAGAATACATATAATCATATGGGTTTTGCCCTGATAAGCCTTAGGTTGATATAGCTAGGTGCTGTATCTAGGGAGTGTTCTCAGGTGCAGTCCTGGCCCCACATTGGATGCAGTGCGTAAATAATAAGCCACCTCCTCCTCCTCTTCTTTTATTTATTTATTTATTTATTGCTTCGTTTTGTTTTTCAAGACAGGGTTTCTCTGTGAATCTCTGACTGTCCTGGAACTCTCTTTGTAGACCAGGCTGGCTTTGAACTCATAGTGACCCACTTGCCCATGACTCCCGAGTCCTGGGATTAAAGGTGGTTTTTTGAAGATTAATTTATATATAGTATTCTGCCTGCATGTATGCCTGCTCACCAGAAGAGGGCACCAGATGGTTGTGAGCCACCATGGGGTTGCTGGGAATTGAACTCAGCACCTTTGGAAGAGCAGCCAGTGCTCTTAAC
>OU015753.1:40124409-40139748 GCA_907169655.1 Acomys percivali
CAAGACAGAGTTTCTCTGTGTAGCCCTGGCTGTCCTGGATTCACTTTGTAGATGAGGTTGGCCTCACATAGATCTGCCTGTTTCTGCCTCCCCAAGCCCTGGGATTACAGGAGTGGGCCACTGTGCCAGGCCCTGGCCAAGAACCAATTTTTTTTTTTTTTTTTTTTGCTTTTGGTTTTTGGTTTTTGAAGATAGTGTTTCTCTATGTAGCCTTGGCTGTCCTGGACTCGCTTTGTAGACCAGGCTGGCCTCGAACTCACAGCGATCTGCATGCCTCTGCCTCCTGAGTGCTGGGATTAAAGGCGTGTGCCACCACGCCAGGCAAGAACCAATTCTTGAACGTTGTCCTTGTCCTCCTCCACATGGGGAGCTGTGTATATACTGGACACTCATGTAAGTGTTCTCTCTCTCTCTCTCTCTCTCTCTCTCTCTCTCTCTCTCTCTCTCTCTCTCTCTCTCACACACACACACACACACACGCACACACACACACACACTAAATGCAATTTTTAAAAAGTAAAAATATAGCCAGACACAGTGGCACACACCTGTAATCTCAGCACTCTGGGAGGCAAAGGAAGGCAGATCTCTGTGAGTTCAAGGCCAGCCTGGTCTATAAATCAAGTCCAGGAAAAAAAAAAAAATCAAGTCCAGGACAGCCAAGGCTACACAGAGAAAAACCTTGTTCCGAAAAGCCAAAATAAATAAATAAATAAAAAGTAAAAACAACTGGAGCTATATGGCTCAGTTCAGTGGTGCAGTGTTTGCTGAACTTGAGTAGAGCCCTGAGTTTGAATCCTACCTCTCAACAGACACACAGACACGTCTCTCACACACACACACATACATAAGGCACAAACACACTTGTAAAGATAACTATCACAGAAGCTCACCCACACGCAGCTAAATGAGGGGATATAGGCAGTTATGTCAGAGAAGACAGAAATACAACCCCATAAAACATGTTACAGGAAAGACCAAATGGCAAGTCGCTCCCCTCAGACACTGACGACTGAAAGAACAGAATAATTTATTACTCCTGGGCCCACAGAGAAAACCACTATGCACATGGATTTCTACAGCATTTTTAGTTATAGCATATTGCTTCACTGTCATCATTGGTGGGTTAAACTACTAAGAGCCAATACAGATTGGTGCGCGTTTATATAGGGAACTTTCTCTGGTCATCAAGCACTTTTCAGAATCAGATACTGGAGTGATTGGTATTTGTTTGTTTGTTTGTTTTGTTTTTTGTTGTTTAGTTGGTTGGTTTTTTTGGTTTTTGAGACAGGGTCTCTCTGTGTAGCCTTGACTGTCCTGGACTCGCTTTGTAGACCAGGCTGGCCTCGAACTCACAGAGATCCACCTGCCTCTGCCTCCCGAGTGCTGGGATTAAAGGTGTGTGCCACCACTGCCCAGCACTCGGGAGAGTTTTTACAGTTACATTTTCCTTTCATCCCAATCCTGTCTTAATTTTCTCTTCAAAACCTAGCATATGCTGGGAGGCAGAAGCAGGCAGATCTCTGTGAGTTCGAGGCCAGCCTGGTCTACAAAGCAAGTTCCAGGACAGCCAGAGCTATTACACAGAGAAACCCTGTTTCAAAACAAACAAACAAACAAACAAAAACAAAACGAAAAAACCAAAACCGATTATACTCCAGTAGAAATAATAATATCCAAGACACCCAGTTACAATATATTCTGGATTATTCTACACAAACACTCAGCATGAAAGAGAACCACATGGGTACACAGGCAGCATTCACAGGAATGCAGTTACTCTGGTACACAAAACCACATCCACCCACAGAGTTCACACAAAGTAACAAGGTGAGATGCACTGGCAGACAGGCTGAGCTGGGCCCATCCGGGGTCTCCACAGGTGGTCCGCCCGTATCTCCACCCACAACCCATTTAGGGATTTCCCAAGATTCTGGGCACCTGGCTTCCTTATTGAATTCGGGATCCCGCCCCCCAGGTCGTTGACAACTGGCTAACTAAAAGTGGGCGGAGCAGGAATACAGTTGGCCAATTGGGTTTGCACATTCGTTTTCCGCCCCTTGCAGGTTCGACTTCTTAAAGGAGATAACCTGCCTGGCCAGGGAAGAGCCGGCTTGCAAAGCCAGGCTTCTGCCTTGGCCCTTTTAAAAGGCAGAGCCACGGAGGAGGGGGGGTGTTCTGGGAGGAACCAATGAGCAACTCCTACTAGGCCGAGGTCGAGCGTGCAGGTCCCGTGCACACTCTGCCCGCACCTGGTAAGAAGGTTAAAGGGTGGGAGGAGGCTGGCCCACCCCTGACGCCTGGCTCTTGCAGGTGGTGGTCGCTGTGACGCTGGCCGGCTACATGTCCCTGAGAGGAGTCTCCGCGCGGCTGCTGAGCCTCAGGCCCGGCCTGCGTTTCCCGCGTACGTGGAGCTCGGCAGCGGCGCACACTGGTCAGTGCAGAGCTCGGACGGGTGGGCAGGGAGACACAAGGACATTTTCTCAGCGTGACTTTCTCGTCCTGTGTTTGCAGAGAAGACACAGAGCCGATCGGCCAAATGTAAGAATCACTTACTCCCGGTCCAGCTGTTTCCCTGTCGCGCGGTGGTCCGTGAATGCAAGGGCTGCTGGGATAGGGAGGCCGGTCTGTGCCCAGGGTCAGAAGTGCTAAGGTAGTGGGCATTAGTTTACACTGGACTGGAGAAGGGTTGCGTTGGTCAAACTGTTTTGGAGCCAGAATCCACCTGGAGCGAGGTGGGAAGAATGGGTGCAGCTTAGAAATCTGGAAGAGGTGGCGGAGGGGGGAGGAGAGAAGGTCTGGCTGACTCGACCCCCATACACTACGCAGCCTCTCGCCCTGAGTTTGACTGGAGGGACCCACTGGTGCTGGAAGAGCAGCTGACTGCCGATGAGAAACTCATCAGGGACACCTTCCGCAACTACTGCCAGGAGCGGCTCATGCCTCGAATTCTGCTGGCCAATCGAAATGAAGGTGCCTAGGTGGTAGGGTGGGCACACTGGGCTTTTCAGCCACACCTGATTTGCACCTACTGCGGTGCACACACCAGCCCTGTCCCTGGAGTCAGGGGGCTCCATCAGGCTGAGACGGGAACCTGACTTTGACACCTGTCTCTGCAGTTTTTCACCGGGACATCGCATATGAGATGGGGGAGCTGGGCGTGTTGGGACCCACCATCAAAGGTAAGGACATTTCTGTGTAGACTCTGCAGCCCTTACCCCCAACATCTTGAAGAGCCATCCCTTTTCCTGAGCCACAGCTTTGGCTATCCCTCCTGAAAACAGCTGTGGGTATGAGATGAGCAGTGTCCCAGCCAGGGCAGCCCCCTGCCCACTTTCAGTCCCAGGGCCTTGCTGGACTGAACTTTGGCCTTTGGTCCACCTGCTCTTCTTCCGCACCAGGGTATGGCTGTGCTGGAGTGTCATCGGTGGCCTATGGGCTCCTGACCCGGGAGCTGGAGAGGGTGGACAGTGGCTACAGGTCAGTGATGAGTGTTCAGTCCTCTCTTGTCATGCATCCCATCTATACCTACGGGAGCGAGGAGCAGCGACAGAAGTATCTTCCTCGTCTGGGTAAGCAGCTGCTACTGGGTAGAAGTCAGACTGTGGTCTGGAGTTTAGGTCCTAGTGTCCCCACAGACCCTGTGTGCTCATGCCAGGCCCTAGGGCTCAGTTGCCAGCATTGGTCCCATGCCAGCTCTGTCGGTCTTCTCCTCCCCCTCCTCTTTGACTTTACCACTGGCCACCATCATCTTCTCTCGGATTTGTTTTCTGAGCCTCTCATCCCAGTCCAAAGTTTAAAGTCTTAACTGTTAACCATGTTGATGAGGCCTGTAAGCAGGCCCCTGGGACCTTTCCTCTACTTCTCGGGCCTCTCGGGTTTTATTTGTAGATAGGGTCTTACTGTGTAGCCTTGTTTGGTCTGGAGCTTTGTAGACCAGTGGCCTCAAACACAGAGGTCTACCTGCCTTGGCCTCCAGAGAGACAGAAGCTAGGATTAAAACCATGTACTACCAAGCTTGTCCCCTTGGCCGCTGTTTTGATTTCCTTTTGATTGCTCAGCTACTAGGGATTCTACAACCAACCATCTCGGTGCCTACTCTTCCTCATAGCTCCCTTCAAGCTGGGTGTGGTGGCACACACCTCTAATGCCAGTACTTCAGAGGCCAGTTTGGTCTACATAGTGGCTTCCAGGACAGCCAGGGCTAAGGGCTACATAGTAAGACCATCTCAAAACAAAACAAAGAAACAATCCCAGCACTTAGGAGGCAGAGGCAGGGGAATCCCAGCACTTAGGAGGCAGAGGCAGGGGAGTCCCTGAGACCAGCCTGGTCTATAGAGCGAGTTCTAGGACAGCCAGGGCTACATAGAGAAACCCTGTCTTGGGGGGGAAAGGGGGGGGGCTGGAGAGATGGCTCAGAGGTTAAGAGCACCGTCTGCTCTTCCAGAGGTCCTGAGTTCAATTTCCAGCAACCACATCTGATGCCTTCTTCTGGAGTGCAAGTGTACAAGCAGATAAAGCATTCGTGTACATAAAATAAAATTAACCCCCCCCAAAAAAGACCCCTAAGAAACAAAGAAAAAAAAACAAAAAACCCAGACTTCACACCCTACTTCATCTGAACTTCTCAGTGCCCTTCAAGACATTCTTGCCAGGCCCTTCTTTGCTTTCTGGCCTCCTTCACATCATGACATTGTTATGGCCTGGACCATTTCCTCAGCTCTCAGAGTGCCATGCTGGCAGGTTATAGGCCTGGCCCAGTGGAGAAGATAATTTATCAGGAGATGAGTGAGGCTTGGTAGCCTTATGGCCCTGTCTTGTGCTTGCAGCCAAAGGTGAACTTCTGGGCTGTTTCGGGCTTACAGAGCCCAACCATGGAAGTGACCCAGGCAGCATGGAGACCCGAGCTCGCCACAATCCCTCAAAGCAGAGCTACACTCTCAGTGGGACCAAGACCTGGTGAGGGGGCCCAGGTGGTGGTGAGTGATGTGGTGTGTGTGAAGAGACAGCAGCCAGATCACCCCATGACTTTATGGCCTCCAGGATCACCAACTCTCCTGTGGCTGACCTGTTTGTGGTGTGGGCTCGGTGTGAGGATAACTGTATTAGAGGCTTCCTGCTGGAGAAGGGGATGCGGGGCCTCTCTGCCCCTAGGATTGAGGGAAAGTTCTCCTTGCGAGCCTCAGCTACTGGCATGATCATCATGGACAGCGTGGAGGTGCCTGAGGAAAACGTGCTACCTAATGTGTCCAGCCTGGCGGTATGTGGTAGACACCTTGGGAACTGGTGATGGGTCACCTGCTGGCTCATCTTCCTTAGCTTCTTAACTGGAGGACAAACATACATGGTCCTTGTGCTCTGCAGCATTGTGGAGCTTGTGATGTTCCTTGTTCATGGATGTGCTAATTGCACTTTTTGGGTTACCACTTTGTTCATTAGCTCTGCCCAAGATGCAGGTGTGCCCTGGACCACTTTCTACTCTGCATGTATGAGCAGCCTCCTGTGTCCTGCCAGGCTCTTGGATGTGAGCACTGAGGTCAGGCTCCATGCTGTATAGGACTGCTTGTACATACAGAGAAGAAAGGCACTGAATAAGGCTTGCTGCATCCAAGTTTCGGTGCCCATGCTTCATGTGGTTTAAATGGCTACTGATCTTTGTTTAGGACATTTGGGAGATGGATTTTCCTGCTTCACAGTTGGTTTTTCCCAGGCCTTCAGCTAAGACCTCTTGTCAATCTTATAGGGCCCCTTTGGCTGCCTCAACACTGCCCGATATGGCATCACATGGGGTGTGCTGGGAGCTGCTGAGTTCTGCTTGCACACAGCCCGGCAGTATGCCCTGGACAGGTATGTGGGGTTGCTGTGACACCTAGGTGATGTGGAGGATCTTGGGGTTTGTGTTGTACCCCAACAGGGACATCTCAAGCAGTTAAAAGTGTGGAGCTGACAGCAGGCCAGAATGAACTGGGAAGCCTCTTGAACTACGGGCCCTCACTTGACCTTGTCCCTGCTCTAGGATCCAGTTTGGTGTCCCCTTGGCCAGGAACCAGCTGATTCAGAAGAAGTTGGCGGACATGCTTACCGAGATCACATTGGGCCTCCATGCTTGTTTACAACTTGGCCGTTTGAAAGACCAGGACAAGTAGGGATTATATACTATGGTTGAATCCTAAATCTTTTCTGAGGTCCTTCCGTCCCAGCTGGGGGCCCCAGGGACACAAGCTTTCCTCCTTGGTTTTTGTTTTGTTTGAGAAGGGGTTTCTCTATGTAGCCCTGGCTGTCCTGGAACTCCCTCTGTAGACTAGGCTGGCCTCTATTCACAGAAATCCACCTGCCTGTGCCTCCCGGTAAGGCGTGCACAGTCACCACTGCTCATTCCCCTTGGTGCTGATGGGCTGGATCAGAGAGAGTCTTGCCAATTGGACATGTGCACCATCTTCTGGGTGTGGTCAGTGCATGAGACTCTGTTTATAACATATGTGCCATTCTCAGGGCTACCCCAGAAATGGTCTCCCTGCTGAAGAGAAATAACTGTGGGAAAGCCCTGGACATTGCCCGCCAGGCACGAGACATCCTGGGAGGAAATGGGATTTCTGATGAGTACCATGTGATCCGGCATGCTATGAATCTGGAGGCAGTGAACACTTACGAAGGTCTGGGCTGGATCCTGGGCTCTGGGGTTGGAGAGAGGGGTGTCACAGTGGCCTGGGGGAGGGAAACAGCAGTAGGAAACCAGCTGTCACCCCTCTGTCCCTCACCCTGGAGTTAGTTGTTCACAGGGTTGTGGGAATAAATACATAAGGCAGTCAGTCACCACATGACTTCAAAATCCCAGTGAGCAGACCCTGTGAGATGCTCCTGGCCCTTGTTCTCATTGTAGGATGGGACATGGAGGGGGACACAGGTGCCAAGAGAGAGGTATGGCTCCTGACGGGTGGGGTGTAAGGGTGGGAACAGTGCGTGGTAATTGTGTCACTACTTCACGTTCAGAGAAAAAGCTGTTTGTAGACTATGGAACTCACAGGGGCATGTACCCATAGTTTAGGACAAACTTGAACAAAGTCATGAAAAGTTGGAGGGCTATAGGGATGGCTCAGTGGGCACAGCAGCTGCCATAAAAGCATGAGAACCTGAGTTAAGTCCCTACAGCCTGTGTAAAGCCAGCACAGTAGCGTGTGTTGTGACCTAGTCCTAGGTAAATGGGAAACTCAAACACGAATCCTTAGACGCTCCCAGACCAGCTAGCCTGGGCACACGCTAACCAATAACAGCAGCAACAAAACCAAAAATTCTGTCTCAAATAAGGACCAAGGCCCGAGGGTGCCCCCTGGCTTCCACATGTGCGCCATGGCATGTGCACCTACACTCACATATCTTTGACCAATATTAAAAAGGGGGCAAATACAATCTGGTGTGACCCATACAAAATGGGGACACTAGCTTCATGGGCAGAGAAGCTTCTAGACAGGAAAAGCAGACTATATGGGATATAGTCCCTGCCTGCCTCAGCGACTGAGGATTTGAACCAAGGGGAAAGTCCCACAGCCTTTAAACTACTGTTTAAAGTTAAACTATTCCAGTAGTGTGTGTGTATGGGGGGGGGGGGTGAGATCCTACACTGTAAGCATGATTTGAGATGGTCTGACTGGGCTTCTGGAAGTAAACGGATTCACTCTTGTAAAGGGCAGCTGTGGTTTGTGCTGCTGCCTCTGAAGGTGGGAAGGGGCAAGGAACCATCCACGTGTCTGCAGTCTTCCCAATGCTGGAGTGAAGTATGACCAGGGTAGAAATCAGACATTTAATCAACTGTAGGTATAAGCTGGCTGGATTTGCTAAGGCTATGGCAGGGCTAGCCTTGTCACACTTTGGTAGTTAGCTTCTGTGCCTTTTCCTGGTGACTGTTGTTAGAATGGGGCCTCTCAGAAGTCAGCATTCACCATCTCGGTAATTCTGTTCTTCTGAAGTGGGCACCTAGGGTGGCACAAGGGATGACTTTAAAGGTGAGTTACAAAGATTCCAAACCAATTCTGACATTCCTCTCACACAGGTACACATGACATTCATGCTCTGATCCTTGGGAGAGCAATTACTGGGATTCAGGCCTTCACAGTTGGCAAGTAAACCACTTCAGCCGAGCATGCCTGGCTGGATCCTGGCAGCACCATGCTTTGCTGACCTGCTCAGGTGGTGGATGGATGCAACGTTTACGATGAAAGTGAGACACTGATATGAGACTATGGAAATTTCTTTCTGGAAGACATTCAGATATGCCTCACAGAAAGAAGATGCAACTAACTCTCTGTATGGCCCTCGGCCTTTAAAAACTGCAATGAAATCAGAGTCCATCTACCATGTTTTAAGCTTTTTCTAACTGGGGGAGGAGAGACAAAAGGAAGTGACACAGAAGCCACTGAGATGGAGCGCTGGAGCCTTGTGAGAAGATGCACTGCAGTTTACAGTATGCCATCGTGCCTCCATCCCAGGGGCAGCACCTTCTGTGTTCTACACTGAGCAGATAAAAGAGGAGAATAAAGAGCCTGTGCCTTACTCCGTGGGGTTGAGCTAGGCTTACTGGTAACTGGGGAGCTTCTCATAGGAGTGCACTCCGGAACAGTGCATAGACTTTGGACTAGACAGTCTCTGACTGGCAGGGGACACTTTGTCCTTTCATGACACAGATAACTACACAATAACAACATGGACAAGAGTTTGGCTTCTCAATCCAGACCATGTAACTAGGAACCCCCAACAAGGTGGCAGAACACCAAGGGCTTTTACAGGGACTGTAACCCTGTGGGCTGGGACAGGACAGTGCAGTCCTGTTTCCTAGAGTTGTGGTGGGTATTAGTGACCAAGGACCTGTCTGACCTGTGCAAATGCTATGCCCTGGATTCATTCCCTGCACTGCAGGGAGGGGGGGGTTAAAAGAAAAAAGGCTAGCTCCTGTTCTCTTTCCTCACCCCCAAAGTTTTACCTCAGACTGGGCACATAGGTCCTTGTACACAGTTTCCACAGTATAGCAGACTTCTTTAAGCTCCATTTCCAGATGGCTGATCTTTGCCATCTTCTGGGTGAATTCCTGGAGTCTTTCCTGAATGATCTTGCTGTGGTGGCTGTACACCTCGTACATCCTCTCCTCCAACTTCTCTGTCAAATCAGAGACCTTGCAAAAAGTAACCAAGAATTACACTGACTGCAGGTAAAATTTTATGTTACTTTTTTTTTTTGAGACATAGTCCTGCTGTGTAGCTCAGTTATCTTCCTGTCTCAAAGTCCTTAGTGTTGGGATTATATACACACAGTATACACCACCATTCCCAGTTCTTATATTTCAGATGGTCAGTCTCATGTAGTGAGGACTGGCCTTGAACATGTTATGTAGTTGACGGTGGTTTTGAATGCCTGATCCTAGAGCTGGGAATTATAGGGATAGGCCTGTAATCCCAGCACTCCAGAGGCAGAGGCAGGCAGAATCACTGTGAGTTCTAGGCCAGCCTGGTCTACAAAGGAAGTTCAGGAAAGCCAAGATAACACAGAGAAACCCTGTCTTGAAAAACTTAAAAAAATAATTCAGTTGGTTCTTCACATTAAATTGAATGATTAAAAAACAACAGGAAAGGTAAAATCTGTAGGAAATCAGAGTATAATCCTAGCACCTGGAAGTAGAGGCAGATGGGGTCTCCTAGGCTACACATTGAGTTCTAGGCCATCTAGAGTTATATAAAAAGCTCTACCTCAAAGAAACAAAAATTGAGGCTGGGGAGATGGCTCAGAGGTTAAGAGCACTGCTCTTCCAGATGTCCTGAGTTCAATTCCCAGCAACCACATGATGGCTCACAACCATCTAGAATGAGATCTGGTGCCCTCTTCTGGCATGCAAGGGGAACGGGCAGGTAAAAACAATGTATACATAATAAACAAATAAATCTTAAAATGTACAGAAAGGCATGCATCAGCTCTGTGCAAATACTAACTCATTTGATATGAGAGGACTGAGCACCAACTAAAAAACTGGCATCCTTGAGATTCTGGAACTAATCCTCTTACTGTATACCAAGGAAAGGCTGTAGCTGGTCTTTGCTAATTGTGAGTTCTTTCTTTTTCCTACCTTTTATCTTCCTGGTTTCACCCCTAACACTAGGTAGGAGAGAAACAAGGATGGGGGAAGAGAGGAATTAGAGAAATCTTCCTGTATCTAATTTCTTTCCTTTTGTTTGTTCTTTGACCACGGCTACTAACAAAACCCAACCAACAACCACTGACTCCATCTATGGGGGCCCTCTAATTTATATAACCTCTGAAAAGTTCCCAGAATTCCAAATGCCACACAATTGCAGAAACTATCTGCAGCTGGCAAAGCCAGGCCTCTGCTAGAGCACTAGACAAACTATGGTCAGCTGCATATCCCACACCCAGGACTAAAATAAAAGCATACTCTTACACTTCTGTGTTCTGTTCTGTTTTATTGAGACAGGGTTTCTCTTTGTGGCCTTGGCTGTCCTGGACTTGCTTTGTAGACCAGGCTGGCCTCAAACTCACAGAGATCCACAGGTCTCTGCCTCCCTGAGTGCTGGGATTACAGGTGTGTCCCATTGTACCTGGCTATTTCTATGTGTGTGGTTTGTTATTTTGTTTGGGTTTTTCCAGACAGGATTTCTCTGTGTAACAGCCCTGGCTGTCCTGGAACTCTCTTTGTAGACCAGGCTGGCTTAAAACTCAGTGATCTGCCCCTCTGCCTCCCAGTGCTGGGTTTAAAGGTGTGCGCCACTAGGTGTGTATTTTAGAACCAACTATCCCATTCCAGACCAGACCACAGCTACTTTCTACAGACACATGAGTAGGCAAGCCACAGCCAGGCCTGTTAGAGCAGGCCTATAATCCTAGTTACTCAGAAAGCTGAGGCAGGAATCTTACAAGTTAAGGCCAACTGGGCAAGTGAGACCCTGCTTCAAAATAAGAAGGCTGGGGCATAAATATAGCCCAGTATTAGAATACTGATCTAGCAAGCTTAAGGCTCCTGAATTTGGCCGATTAGGGATCCTGAGCCTGGCTCCCTTATATCATTCACCCACCCACCCCAAAGATATGGGTGTTTTGCCTGCTGGTCTATATGTATAACATGTATGCCTAGTGACTGTGGAGGTCAGAAGAGGGCATCTGGTTACTGGAGCTGTAGTCATAGGCAGTTATCAGTTACCTGTCATGGGTAACTTACAGTTAGGAGTCAAACCCAGTCCTCTAGAAGAGCAGTAAGAGCTCTTAACTGATGAGCTATCTCAAGTCTCACCTACCCCCCATCTCCCCCCCTTTTTTTAGAAAGACTCTCACTATATAGTACAGCTTGAAACTCATTATATATACCAGGTTGGCCTTGAACCTACAGAGATTGCCTGCCTCTACTTCCCAAGTGCTGGGATTAAAGGCGGAACTTCCATACCTAGTTTACCACTTAAAATACTGTGTGTGGACCTTGTCGTGGTGCCACATACCTTTAATTACAACACTCAGGAGTCAGAGGCAAGTGATTGAGTTCAAGCACAGCCTGGTCTACAGAGAGTTCCAGGGCAGCCAGAGCTACAGAGAAACCCTGTCTCTGAAAGCAAAAAAAGAAAAAGAAAAAGAAAAAAAGAAAAAAGAAAAAAAAAGTGTGTGTAAGTGTATGTAAATGGTTATCAAACCAACAGCAGTTTTCAAGTTAGGCAAATGTTCTATCACTAAGCAACATATTCATCCGAAATCATTCATTTCTGAGCTTTAGTTTTCTCACTTATGATATGGCCAACCCATTGATTGACTGTTGTAGAGTAAAATGAGAACTGTGAGCAAAGCTCCTGCCTAGCAGGGTGCCTGGAACCTGACAGATGTCAGACCATATAGGCCCTGCCTTCCCCGAGGAGTCTTTCACCTTCATCTTGAGGCTGTCCCTGAAGTTGGTCATAAGTGCATGGTCCTTCTGTCTGCTCTCATTGATGTTTTCGATCAGGTCCTGGGCTCTCTTCTTCAGGATTTCAATGCTAGAGTGCAGAGAGGAGAAGGGGCCTGGCAGCAGGTAGTTGGCACTAAGACAGAGACACAAAGTTAAATTTAAAAAAAAAAAATACTTATTTATTCTTATGTATACAGTGCAGGTACACCTGCACGCCAGAAGAGGGCATCAGATCACATTCTAGATGGCTGTGAGCTATTATGTGGTTCCTGGGAATTGAACTCAGGACCTTTGGAAGAGCAGGTGGTGCTCTTAACCTCTGAGCCACCTCTCCAGCCCCCAAAGTTAAACTTTGACCTCATAAGTACTGAAATAATCAACCATGTTCTCCAAAAAGTAGCTGATATCAGTTGGAGCTCAGTGGTAGAATATACATGCTTACCACAAGCACACAGCATGCAAACACACTCACATGGGAGCAGGGAAAACATCATCTGAATAAACTGTATGGTATGAGTAAGGAAGGTGTGGGTTACCGCCTTCATGGGTGACACAGGGCAGCCTCCCAACCCTTGAATAACCTAGAGCTGAACTAGGGTGTAAGCCTAAAATGCCTGCAGTTCCAGGACAAGATTTATGTAGTCCAAAGCCACTGTTCTAAAATGTGTGATTTGTCCCAGAAGACAGGGATAAGGGATAAAGACAGGATAGAGAGGACTCTAGGGAGAGGTGTGGGGAACAAAGGAGGAGAAAGGGGACAAGGGAGAGGGGGGACGGATGTTTGTTCTGGAGTGAGACAAAGGGCTGCCTCTGGATAGAGAGGAGAAAGTGCTGGCCCATAAGCAAATGGCAGTTTATGAAAGTAAAATGGAAAACCTTGTGTTAGAACGAGGTGTTTAATTTTAATTGGGTATGTTTATTAGACGAACCAAAGGGGGCTTTTGCTTACTGGACTTAAATACTTTGATAGCCGGACCTTGGTAGTCAACCTCAGGAGGAAGAAGTGGTCATATAAGGGAATAGACCTTGGGGACTAGCTTTAGAAATGTAATCTAAAGGTTTTTAACAAGGCAGAAGGAACTGGGAAGAAGAGTAAAGCCTGACAGAGCCATGTCTGAGAGCGGGCTAGAGTCCCTTCAAGTATGGCCTTGTTGGAGGAGATGTGACATTGGGGTTATGAGGTTTCAAAAGACTAGCAGCAGCCAGGCGTGGTGTTGCACACCTTTAATCCCAGCACTCGGGAGGCAGAGGCAGGTGGATCGCTGTGAGTTCGAGGCCAGCCTGGTCTACAAAGCAAGTCCAGGACAGCCAAGGCTAACACAGAGAAACCCTATCTCGAAAAACCAGAAAAACAAAACAAAACAAAACCCAAAAGACTAGCACCATTCCCAGTGTGCTCTCTACTTTCTGTTTGTGGATCAAGATGTGAACTCTCAGCTGCTGCTGAGAGCAACCCTGCCACCATGTATAACACCCATGTATCTACACCACCATGTGCTTGTCATGCATGACCAGAAGCTCTGCGTGCTGTCCTGGTTGCCTCTGTATTCCAGTATGCCATTGTCCAAAGCCCATTTTGTTGTTGTTGGTTTTGAGACAGTACCACATTCTTTAGCCCAGGCTGTTTTCAAACTCAAGGCAATACTCCTGCCTCAACCTTTTAAGTGCAGGGATGACAGACATGAGCCACCATGCATTAGTTCTACTGTCTATTGAATGAATGAAGGACACCGCTGACCTGCTATCCCACCTCCAGCTGCATGCAGAGACTCAACTGCATAGTTCTCCAATGCCTTTCCCCTAAGATTGCTCTAGAAAGGCAGGAACAACACAGTGAAGGCGGCTACATAAAGCATGGGAACTAGGCGGCCAACCCCTAAACAGGATCTTTGACCTCTGAGGCTGCAGCCAGTCATGTGTCCAAGTCCGACTGAAATGGAGCTCACTACATACTGTGTGGCTGAGATGCTTTAGGGCAACCATGCTCTCCTTGCTCGTGCCCAGACTCTAAAGGCCTGGTCTTGGCTCCCCTGAGCTCTGCTTCCTTCCTGTATAGCTTCAAACTAGAACTCTGCCTTCAAAGCTTACTGGTGGCCACAGCTCCTCTTCCCTGTTATACCCTCTCACAAAAACCACTCTGCCTCTCCACAACCAAATGTTTTCTCTTTTTCCATATTCCATGTGCTAGTTAGGTCATCTAGGACACAGGCTATTGTCATCTAAGAAAAGAAAACCTCGACTGAGAAAAATGCCTCCATTAGCTTGGCCTGTAGGCAACTCTGTGGGCACTTTTTTGTTTTGTTTTGTTTAATGACTGGTGTGGGACGACCCAGCCCACTGTGGGTGGTGCACTCGATTTGGTCCTGGCCTGTATAAGAAAGCAGGCTGGGCAAGCCATGTGAGCAGTGTTCCCCATGGCCTCTGCTTCAGTTCCCACCCTCAGGTTCCTGTCCTGCTTGAATTCTTCGCTTGGCTTTGCTCAGTGATGGATTGTGATTGGAATATGTAATTGAAATAAACCCTTTCTTCTCCAATTTGCTTTTGGTCATGGTGTTTTATCACAGCAATAGAAAGCAAACTAGGACTGGACTCCCTCTGGAGGCGAGAATGGTCCTAGAAACACTGCAGCCCCAGGGCCATTTGTCATCCTATGCTGATCTCACTTTTTTATACTTCCCACTAGTCATATCAAAACATCAGAATTCTCCTGCTGTGTCCATACATAAACCTCACTAGCCAGTGGTGGTGGCACACACCTTTAATCCCAGCACTTGGGAGGCAGAAGCAGGCGGATTTCTGAGTTCAAGGCCAGCCTGGTCTACAGAGGACCTGGTGCAGCAGCAGCCTACAGAATGGGAAAAGATTTATCAACTTCACATCTGATAGAGGACTAATATTCAAAATATATAAAGAACTCAAGAAACTAGATATAAAAAAGCAAATAATGTGATTTTAAAATGGGGTACATAATTCTCAATAGAGGAAATGCAAATAGCTGAGAAACAAAGAAATGTTCAACATTCTTAGCCATCAGGGAAGTGTTAATGAAAACCACTTTGAGATTTCATCTTATACCTATCAGAAAGTCAACAACACAAGTAACAGCTCATGCTAGTGAGGATGTGGAATAAGGGAAACACTCGCCATTTCTGTTTGGAGCATAAACATATACAATTACTATGAAAATCAGTATGGCTGATTCCCTCAGAAAGATGAAACTCTATTATAAAATCCAGTTATATCACTCTTAGGCATATACCCAAAGGATGCTTCACTCTACCACAAGAGCACTTGTTCAACCATGTTCACTGCTACTTTATTCACAATAGCCAGAACTTGGAAACAACCTAGATGTCCTTCAACCGAACGAATAATTTTATTTTATATGCATGGGTATTTTGTCTGCATGTATG
>OU015753.1:40139758-40168947 GCA_907169655.1 Acomys percivali
ACGAATAATTTTATTTTATATGCATGGGTATTTTGTCTGCATGTATGTATGTGCACCATATGTGTGCCTGGTGCCCACAGAAGAGAGCATCAGATCCCTTGGAACTAGAATTATAGGGTTGTAAACTGTCATGTGGATGATGTAAATCAAATCTAGGACCTCTGGAAGAACAGCAAAGGCTCTTAACTGCTGAGCCATCTCTCCAGCCGCTCCTCTTAAACTACGTCTTTCTGTGTTTCTCCTACACCACCCTAGGCTACCCTCATCCAACCAGTTTGTAGAAAGAGCTAACTATACTGCTAATATGTTTGGTTTTTTTTTACCTCCCATCCACTTTCCTGCACACTGCAATGAGGTTCCTGCCTCAGTTTTCAAATAAAACAGCTCTTGGCAAGGTATCCAGTGAGGAGGCACTGCAGCTGGACCCTCCACATTCCATACTATAACTCCCTTGGCAACTGCTGTCACTATGTTGGTCTATACCACCATAAACATCTGTAGGTCAGCGGACAATTTGCAAGAGTCTGTTCTTTAATTTACTATATGGATCCTAGAAATCAAACTCAGGTCCTAAGGCACAGAGCCAGCACCTTGCCCCCATGAGCCATATCACTGACTCTGCTGTCTTCTACCTCCTGATGTTCCCACCTATGCCTTTGAGCCCTTCCGCAGCTCAGGCTACCTTTTCCCAAGGGAATCCTTGTAATGTGGGGTGCCTGGGTAGTGTCACTCCTACCTGAGACCTGGATCCTCTAGAAGAGCAGTTGTCAACCTGTGGGGTTCAACTCCTTTGGGGATGAACAATTCTTTCACAAGAATTGCCTAAGACCATCATAAAACACAGACATTGGGGGCTGGAGAGATAGCTCAGAGATTAAGAGCACTGATTGCTCCTCCAGTGGTCCTGAGTTCAATTCTCAGCACCCACATGGTGGCTCACAGCTATCTATAATGTGATCTGATGCCCTCTTCTGGCCTGAGGTGTACATGCAGGCAGAGCAATGTATACATAATCATAAATAAATAATTTTTTTTTTGGTTTTTTGAGGCAAAGCTTCTCTCTGTAGCCTTGGCTGTCCTGGACCAGGCTGGCCTCGAACTCATGGTGATCTGCCTGCCTCTGCCTCTCCAGTGCTGGGATTAAAAGTGTGTGCCACCATGCCCAACTAATAAATCTTAAAAAAAAAACCAGATATTTACATTATGATTCATAGCAGTAGCACAACTACAGTAACGAAATAGTAACAAAAATAATTTATGGCTAGGGGTCACCACAGCATAAGGAACTGTTTTGAAGGGTCGCAGTATTAAGAAGGTTGAGAACCACTGCTCTACAAAGCACTCCTGGTTGGCCTTAGTGTACACATCACTTACAGTGTTGCTGTCTTTGTCTTAGCCAACTCTAGTCTCCCGGAGGGCTGGGGCCTTGTAGAAGTCATCTTCTTTATCTTCGTGTGGGAGAAGCAATAAACCAACAGGCAATAAATTAACGATTCCTTTTTTCTTTTGTTTGTTTGAGACAGGGTTTCACTGTGTAGCCCTGGCTGCTCTGGAACTCACAGAGATCTGCCTCCCAAGTGCTGGGATTAAAGGCATGTACCACCACAGCCCGGCTAATTTTTTTAGTTTTTGGTTTTTTGAGACAAGGTCTCTCTGTGTAACCTTGGCTGTCCTAATTTGCTTTGTAGACCAGGCTGTCCTCGAACTCACAGCGATCCGCCCGCCTCTGCCTCCCGAGTGCTGGGATTAAAGGCGTGCACCACCACGCCCGGCTTATTAATGATTTTTTTTATTAATTATGTGTAAATGTTGTGTCTGCATGTACAACTGCACACCAGAAGAGGGCACCAGATCTCATTATAGATGGTTATGAGCCAACACATGGTTGCTGGGAATTGAACTCAGGAGCTTTGGAAGAGCAGTTAGCACTCTTAACCTCTGAGCCATCTCTCCTGCACCAAATTAATGATTTTTGAGGGCTTTCATTACCACTAATACTTAGGTTACCCCCAAATTTTTTCTCATTCCATGACCTTCTTCAGATCTCCCAACAAGGTATCTTCTTTCAGACCTCTCAGAAAAACTATCCCCAAAACATTCAAGCCTTAGCCCACCAATTAGCATCTCCCTTCCTCGCCCTACACAAGATCCCATCCTGCCTCCTCTTAGTAAATGATGTGTAAAGCCACCTGATCCCCACACTAGAAACTTAGCAGCCAGCCTAGACTTGGGCTTCTCTGGCCCTCCATGTCCTATCTGGAATCTTCTAGTTTCTACCTTTTGAATTTTTTTCTTACAATCTAGTATCCTTTGCAGATATATATATGCACCATTTCTCACCTGGACCCTTAGTGACCTTTCTGTGTGGTATCCTAAAAAAGACCTCCAAAGCAGTGGTGGTGTCCACCTTTAATCCCAGCACTTGGGAGACAGAGGCAGGCAGATGTCTATGACTATGAGTCCAGCCTGGTCTACAAAGCGAGTCCAGGACAGACAAGGCTACATAGAGAAACCCTGTCTCAAAAAAAAAAAAGAAAGAAAGAAAAGAAAAGAAAAGAAAAGAAAAGAAAAGAAAAGAAAAAGAAAGACCTCCAGGGCCACAGGGTCAAGTCTAAATTCCTTGTACAACAGACAAGGTTTTCCAGGGCCTGGGTCTGCACCCTTCCAGCCTTACTATTTTGTTTTCAGTGCAGAGGTGGGCCCCAGGCTCTGTACATGCTAGGTACGTTCTCTACTGCTGACCCTCTGCCCCAGCAATCTGGCCCTTCCACAAAAAATGTCCCCAAACCCATTAGCCTTTACCTAGAACCACTTTCCCTTTCTGTGTCTGTCAAAGACCTAAGCTTCCCCTTCTGCTCTTGACCGTGACTGCCTTAGTTTAGTTTTGGTGCTCAGGATGGAGACGGCAATTCTCTTCAGTGCTTTCTAGCACCTCAGAGGTCTCACCTTGTGCTGTCTGTCCTGCTGACAGAAGTACTCTGGGATCCTCGCTCTCATGCCGCCTTTTACCCAGCTTGCCTTGTCTTGACCCTGAACCAACTCAAGTTTAAGGACTTTGAGTAGACTCAATCTTGCCAGGTGTTTCTTTTTGTATAATTCTTTGCAACCTGACTGACCTGACTGACCTTTTTTTTTTGTTAAAGATGTATTTATTTATGCCGGGCGTGGTGGCGCACACCTGTAATCCCAGCACTTGGGAGGCAGAGGCAGGAGGATCGATGTGAGTTCGAGTGCAGCCTGGTCTACAAAGTGAGTCCAGGACAGCAAAAGCTACACAGAGAAACCCTGTCTCGAAAAACCAAAAAAAAGTAAAAAAAAAAAAATTTATGTATGTATGTATACAGTGCTCTGCCTGCATGTACACCTGCAGGCCAAAAGAGGGCATCAGATCACATTATAGATGGTTGTGAGCCACCATATGGTTGCTGGGAATTGAACTCAGGACCTCTAGAAGAGCAGGCAGTGCTGTTGTTAACCTCTGAGACATCTCTCCAGCCCCTAAATTTCTAATGGCTCCAAGATGTTTTCTTCCAATACTCAAGAGATGAGGGGACATGTTTTTAATGACAGCTACAGAATAGTGAGAAACCATTTGAATTCAACTAATTCCAATTTTGTGGTAAGACAAAAGCCAGCATCAGATGTCTACTGAGAGCTTCTTTACTTTTCCAAACCCGGCTTTTGTGGGTTTCAGCTTTCCATTTCATTTTTCCTAATACTCAGCAGCTGCATATCAGTCAAGACGCTAATGAATCATCCGCTTCCCTGGGTCTGCACTCACCAATTAGCTTTAATAAACAAAATGTGTGGTGTCCTCTCTGCAGGCTTCTTCAGTTCCTGGGCTGACTTCTGTGGCAGAGCCCTGGACTGAGGCCAGGCAATGGAAGACAGCCCATTACAGTTGCCTGGTGTGCTTGGCCTGCACAGGGCTTGGGATAGGGGGCTTGTAAGCATATCAATGTGCCCATCTATTATGTCTGTCCTTTTAAGAAGCCCCTAATCAGTTCCAAGAATTAGAAGAGTTCCCAAGCAGGGCCCACGCTGGCAGGGGGCCCAGGAAATGGGTCTAAGTGAGGAGACCATCTGTTCGCTCCAGGTAAAGCTATGATTGGCAGGCGTATGAGCCAGAGCTACTCACTGATGGGGCCTTCCACCACGGCCTCTCACAGATAACACAAATAAATAAGCCACCAGCCACTTATGACCATCTCAAGGGCAGTCCCAGGAGAGAGGCCCACAGAATTTGGCACTCAGGCAAAATGATGTTTTGCTGAAGTTCTGCCAATAAGGGGGAAGGTTTGAGTGGAAGCTGATGAGCCAGTTCCTCACCCACCTCCCCTCCAGAAATGTGTTAATATTTCAATCATGTTGCCGAGTGTTGGCTGCTGGATCCATTAACTGGTCCCTGTGATGACTTTTAGCCATCTGGTTTTTGGCTCTGGTATAAGTCCTTCAAGTCTGTAAATGCTTTCTTTGCCTGTGCCTCTTCACCACAGAGATTCTGGTCTAAGGATGCTATTTGCACAACATTTATCAAATGAATGGTTCACTCATATTTGCCTATTTTCTTGTCTCTAATAGCACAGGTCTAGAAAGCATTCTGCCCTGTGTCTTGTTTTCCTACTGAGAAAGGGAAAGAAAAGGGAAAATGGCTTTGTCTGGAGCCATTTTTTTCTTTTTTTCTTGAGACAGGGTTTCTCTGTGTAGCCTTGGCTGTCCTGGAACTCTCTCTGTGAGTTCCGAGTGCTGGGATCAAAGGCATGCGTCACAATACCCCGCTTGTCTAGAGCCTTAAGTGAGCTCATTCAGTCCACAACTGTCACCACAATCGCCACTCCCATAGCATGCCCACAGTCCCTTTGTCATACCACTTTGAGTTCTAGCTCAGAAATCCCAATGGCGATTTCTCACTTTGGCTGTACACAATCATGTGAATGTCCCCGAATACCGAAAACACACATTAAAAAAAAAAAAAAAGAAAGAAAGGAAAAGGGGAGGTGTGTAACCATGCCAAGAAGAAAGCAGGGGTGTCCTAGTAAGCACTGAACTACTTGGCTCTCTAAGGGACAGGGAAAGCCCTGATTTGTAGTTTGCCAAATCCACTATGCAAATATTCCCACTATAGCAAATATCAGGCTTCTAACATAAACTTGCGGACTTGGGAAGGGACATATAGATCCAGCTCTTGAGTCAAGCAGTCTGACATGTGCCTTTAACCCAACTACTTTGAGAAGCTGAGGCAGAAGAATCTGAGTTCAAGACTAGCCTTGTCTAGGGTGAGTTCCAGGACAGCCAGGGATACACGGAGAAACTGTCTCAGAAAACAAAACAAAAAGAATCGGCTCTTGAAAAACAAGTAGAAAAAAAAGAAAGAAAGAAAGAAAGAAAGAAAGAAAGAAAGAAAGAAAGAAGGAAAGAAAGAAAGAAAAACAAGTAGGAGGGGCTAGAGAGATGGCTTTGCAGTTGAAAGCACTGACTACTCTTCCAGAGGACCCAGGTTCAGTTTCCAGCATCCACATGGCAGCTCACAGCTGTCTGTAACTCCCAAGATCTGACACCTTCACGCAGACATACATGCAGGCAAAACACCACGGCACATAAATTATTTTTAAAAAGAAAAAACAAAAACAAGTAGGAGCCAGCTCTAGTATACATAGATAGGACAATCTCTTCCTGCCTCATCCCTAAGGAAAGGCCTTTTCCCAATCTGTCCTACTAAATGGCACCCCAGACTGAAGCCCCAAACCTGATCCCTCTCCACTCAACTCCTCTCAAATCATTTTCTACATAGTAGCCAAAGCCTTTATTTCTTTTTTTTGTTTTTGTTTTGAGACAGTCTCACTATGTAGCCCCAGCTGTCCTAGCACTCACCATTTAGTGAGCCTTAAACTCAGAGATATGCCTGCCTCTGCACCCCAAGTGCTGGGATTAAAGCTGTGCACCACACCCAGCCAGCATCTTTTTTATAACAGGAACCTGTGTGCATCACGTCTCTGGCCCAGCAATTTCTACTAAGTATAATCACCTTTCTTCTAGAGCCTACTAAGATACCTAAATTTGTGGATACTCATACATATACCTTCTGCAAAATGGTGTAACATTTACATAGAACCTACAAATATCCTTCTGTAGACTCCAATCATATCTGGGTGACTTATAATACCTGATGCAATTCAGGAGTGGTGGTGCACACCTGCTATCCCAGAACACAGGAGAAGAAGCAGCAACAGTTTAGGACAATTTCATCTATGTATCAAGTTCAAGGCTAGCCTGGAATATATGAAGGACAAAGCCTAACCCTAGGCCAGCAGGATGAACCCATAGGTAAAAGCCGCTATTACACAAGCCTGGAGACCTGAGTTCAATCCCAGGAACCCAGATAAAAGTAGAAGATGCTACATGCTAAATCTGTCATATGGACCTGGCAATTTGGAACCTGAGTATACAGGAGACTACATATACTACACCCCGACAAAAACTTGTATATTTATAGCACTATTGCATATAACAGTCAGATGTCTATTTGTCTGTTAACAACAGACAAATAAATGTATGGTAGATTCATAATATGGCATTTTATTCAGCCACAGGAAGACTGAAGTTCTCATAAAGGCTATGGTATATGGGTTGGAGAGATGGCTCAGTGGTTAAGAGCACTGCCTGCTCTTCCAAAGGACCCGGGTTCAATTCCCAACACCCACATGGCAGCTAATAACTGTCTGTAACTCCAAGATCTGACACCCCCACACCAATGCACATAAATTAAATTAAATATTTTTAAAAGGCTATGGTATAAATAACATGCCAAGATAAGAAAGCTAGACACAAAAGAGCACATGGCATATGACTCCACACACATGAAATGTCCAGAATAGTCAAGTGTGTGGAGACAACGCAAATTAATGGTTACAGGGGATGGGGAAGAGGTAGGGACTTGGAGTTAAGGCTAGGAGGTATAAAGTTTGCTTTTGGAATGATGAAAAATACTTGAAGTTGACTAGTGATGGTTGTATGGCTCTGTGAATACACTAAAAACTATTAAATCATATACTTCTACAGGTGAATTGTCACAGGATGAGCATCCTTAATTCTAAATTCCAAAGTCTAGGCTAGATATGGTAGTACACACCTTTAATCCCAGCACTGAGGAAGAAGATGCAGGCTGATCTCTGAGTCCAAGACCAACCTGGTCTGCACAGTGAGTTCTAGGATGCCAGGGTTACATATTGAGACTTTCCCTTAACAAAATAAACAAACAACCCCCAAATCCAAAACCACATGATGCTCAGAAAATTTCAGATGCAGGATGGCACACACCTATAATCCTAGCACTTGGGAGGCTGATGCAAAAGGACCTGGAGTTATGGGACAGTCTGATCTAAGTTATGCAGCAAGACCCTGCTAAAATAACAAGTCTTGAGTGAATGTGCGTTATTGACATGAACACAGCCATATCAAAAACATCTATGCCTCAGATTTCTGGGAATGGCAAAGCCTTCCCCTGGTCTGTGTTCAGAAGTTGAGGGTGTATGTACAAAGTATGAACCAGTTTTTTTCCCCTGAATGTTTGCAGCCTGAGCCTGCTCCCCTACAGAGACTTCCTAATGAGACTAGCTAAACCTCATTGTATACAATAAGCCTGTTGCCTCAATTGGTTAAAAAAGAAATATAAATGGACCAAGTTTCAGGACTGCAGTTGACGTGTCCCCATCAGAGCACAGGGCCCATCTTTTTTGTACATGTGCTGTCCTTTCTTTATTCCTTTGTTAGATCAGTCAGGGTCAAGCCCAAAGCCATGCAGGTTTCAGCAACTGGGAGTGTACATACAGTGACAGGGTGCTGGTCCACCATGAGTAAGACACTGGGGGCTGGAGAGATGGCTCAGCGGTTAAGAGCACTGTCTACTCTTCCAGAGGTCCTGAGTTCAATTCCCAGCAACCACATGGAGGCTCAAAACCATCTATAATGAGATCTGGTGCCTTCTTCTGGTGTGCAGGTGTACATGCAAGCAGAACACTGTATAAATAAATAATAAAATAAATAAATAAATCTTAAAAAATAAAGAATAAGACACTGGATTTCATCCTCAATACAGCAAAAAGCAAAGAAAAACAAAAAAACTCAGGATGGACCATATATCTAAATATCTAAACAGTAAATTCAAAATCACAAAGTTAGAATGTAGAGAAAATCTAAATAACTTTGGAGTTGTTGTTGCTGTTGTTTTTGACAGACTCACTATATAGGACTCACAATGCTAGGATTAAAGGTTTGTGCCACCAAGCCTGGCTTTGATGTCTTGTTTTTTGTTTTTTTATTTTTTTATTTTTTTATTTTGGTTTTTCAAGACAGGGTTTCTGTGCAGCCTTGGCTGTCCTGAACTGTTTGTAGACCAGACTGGCCTTGAAACTCACAGTGATCCACCTGCCTTTGCTTTCCAGAGTGCTGGATTATAGGTGGTGTGCCACCACACCTGGCTTGGAACAAAATTCTTTTTTTTTTTTTTAAGATTTATTTATTTTTCTGCACTCCAGGGCTCTGTTTTCATGCACACTAGAAGAGGGAATCAGATCTCATTACAGATGGCTGTGAGCCACCATGTGGTTTCTGGGAATTAAACTCAGGACCTCTGGCAACCAGTGCTCTTAACCACTGAGCTATCTCTCCAGCCCTGGGAACAAAATTCTATAAAGAGCTAGACAGTAATTTGGTGGGGGAGGGGGAGTCTCAAGATGTAGCCCTGGCTAGCTTGGATCCATGGGATTCTACACCCCCAAAACTTTTTGATACAAAGTAGTCAAACTGTGTCATTCCTCCTATTTTTTTTTTTGCCCAGGTCGGGGAGGGAGTTCAAAACAGTTTCTCTGTGTAGTCTTGGTTGTCCTGGACCCATGTAGACCAGGCTGGCCTCGAACTCAGAGCAATCCGCCTGCGTCTCCCCCTCCTATTCTTAAACTTTCTAGTAGTTGGGAGGTGGAAGGCAGGAAGTTCAGAAATTCAATTCAAGGCCATCCTAGCTACAAGGCCAGATTGAGGGCAGTCTGGAATATATAAAACCCCACTGAAGAAAGAAAAGGAAAAGAGGGGAGAGAAAGGGTCTAATTGAATTATGTGTATGCGCCTCTCTCCCTCCCTCTCCCTGCCCCCTTTTAATTTTTTGGGACTAGGTTTCTATGTAGCTTTGGCTGCTGTCCTGACCAGCTCTGTAGACCAGGCTGGCCTACGAACTCACAGAGATCCACCTGCCTCTGCCTCCTGAGTGCTGGGATTAATAAAGGCATTTGGCACCACCCCCAGCCTAATTGTGTCTCTCACCACCATCCTCTTAATCTGCACTTAATCTCTACAAGCCTGTACACCAGCTGTTCCTCTGTCTCGCACAGGCTCTTCCCTACCGAATGGCTACTCTTCAGCTTCTCCAGGAAATCTGCTAGGACCTAGAGGATAAATCAGTCACCAGTCATAGTTTTTCCTCATATCATGTAGCAGCTGGATTGGTACCATATCTGAATCTGAATCATCCATGGACTCAAATCACAAGTCTAATTTAGAAGAGGAGCTGGGGATATGGCACTTGCTTGTATTTTGAAAAAAGATTTGGCCGGGCGGTGGTGGCGCACGCCTTTAATCCCAGCACTCAGGAGGCAGAGGCAGGTGGAACGCTCTGAGTTCAAAGCCAGCCTGGTCTACAGAAGGAATCCAGAACAGCCAAGGCTACACAGAGAAACCCTGTCTCGAAAAGCCAAAAGATTTTGATTTTTATTCAGAATAGTATGCATAACCAGTATGGGGTGGGCACGCCTTTGATCTTGGGAAGCTCTTGGGAAGCAGAGGCAGCCAGATTTCTGTGAGTTCCAGGCCAGCCGATCCTTCATACTGAGAGATGCCTCAGTAGTCAAGAGCACTTAATGCTCTTGCAAAGGACCTTCAGTAACAGCACTCACATGGTGGTTCACAACCACCATGACTTGTTCCAGAAGATGTGACATCCTCTTCCAATAGGCACTAGGCACCTCCATAGGCATTAGACATGCACATGGCATACAAACACACATCCGGGTTATACACTTACACACATAAAATAAATCTTAGCCCAGCATTGGTGGCGCATGCCTTTAATCCCAGCACTCGGGAGGCAGAGGCAGGCGGATCGCTGTGAGTTCAAAGCCAGCCTGGTCTACAAAGGGAGTCCAGGGCAGCCAAGGCTACACAGAGAAACCCTCTCTCGGAAACAAATGAAAAATAAAAACAAACAAACAAATAAATAAATAAACTAGATCTTAAAAGGGTTCAGAGAACCGCATTTTGCTGCTAAGCCTGAAGACCAGAGTTCCATCCCAGAACCACACAGTCCAACAGGCTGTCCTCTGACTTCCACATGTTCACCACCTCACACACATTTACAAAATAATTGTTTTTTTTTTAAAGGGGGGGGCAGGGGGTGCACAAGAGAGCATGCGGGTGAAGGGTGAACATGAGGATGCTGTGCAGTGTTCTAGACAGGCTTCGAGCATCTTCGGTCAGGGAGGGGATCCTGAAACTAAAGCTCCTGGGTAACGAAAGGATGACTCCACGTCGCCAGCACCCGGAACCATTCCGGGCACCTGGAAGGCGTTAAGTTACCAGCAGGACGAGGCCCAGGGCAGACCTCGTGGAGTGAACCGCGTGAACGAGAGAGGGGTCCCGCGGGGTCCCCAGAAGACCAGCTGGGCCTGTCACCCCTCACCTGGCCGCCGCTGCGCTGGCCTCTTCCTCGGGGTTCTCTTTCCGCTGATGCTCCCCGCTCTCCACACTCGCCTGCGGGTCCTGGTCCTTTAACTGCGCGGGAGGAGCGTCCACCTGCGAGCACAGGCAGCTCTTGAGCGGCGGCGGCGGCGGCGTGGGAAGGCGCCTCGTCTGCCTGTTGGGCGTCCTCAAAAGGGACGCGCTAGCGGGGAGGTAAGGACTAAGCCGTGCTAGGGTCAGGGCTGAGGCTCGGGCCCGGTGGGTGCGCTGAGACCTCCCCGCAGCTAGTAGGAACAAACAGGCGGCTGAGGCGGGCGTCCGCTTTGAGTTCGAGGCCGGCCTGGTCTACACTGTGAGTTGTCTCCGCCCGGCTCCCGTAGCGCACCGCACGCCCCCACCCCCCCTCACAGCCTCGTGCGCCAGGCTCCCGCGGTTCCGTTAGTCAGGGAATCTCGCCTCGCCCGCCAAGCAGCAGCCCGAACCGTGGGGAACAGTCCCCAGGCTCAGGTCTGTGAGGGGGGAGTTTCGGGTTCCGGGGGGACCCCGTACCCCGCCCGCCGCCTTCGAAAGGAAAACCGGCCCCTCACGTACTCCTTGGCGCTCCATGTCGTCTTTACCCCCCCCGCCTCGGCTTTCCCGCCCTTTGAGCGCGCCACGCCCTCTGTTCACGCCCCGCCCCGCGCACGTGCTGAAGCGCGCCCTGGCCCCGCCCCCTAGGTGCGCGCAGTAGAGCGGTTAGGCCCCGCCCCTTGTGCTTACGCGCTGATTGCGGGCAGCTGCCAAGCTGTGTGATTGTCTGAGCTCATAGTGCACGTGTGCGCCACTCTGGCCACTCAGAATTCAGGTAGTTTAACGAGTTTTTACTGTACCTTTACATCAGAGTTCCTCCCCTCTGCTCTACAGTTTTTTTAAATTTATTTATTTATTTTGGTTTTTCGAGACAGGGTTTCTCTATGTAGCCTTGGTTGTCCTGGTTTCTCTTTGACCAGGCTGGCCTCAAATTCACAGAGTTCCACCTGCCTCTGCCTCCCAGGTGCTGGGATTAAAGGCGTGCGCCACTACCGCCCGGCCAAAAAACGTTTTTTTCCCCAAAGAAAAATTTTCCAGGCAGGGTTTCTCTGTGTAACCTTGGCTGTCCTGGAATTCAGTCTGTAGTCAGGCTGGCCTCGAACCCACAGAGACCCGCCCCTGCCCCTGCCTCCCAGTGTTAACGCCCAGATTGATCCCAAAAAAAGAACCAGAAAACACACAAAATCGCTGTAAAATGCAAGAGGAATCTTTAATTCAGCTCGGAGTTGGGTTGTGCCCAATCCTCCAAATGCTAGGCCTCAAGAGTGACACAGCTCCGAGCTGAATTAAAGATTCCTCTTGCATTTTACAGCAGTTTCATGTGTTCTCTGGTTCTTTTTTTTGGGATCAATCTGGGCTTAATACCAGAGTGCTGGGCTTAAAGGCGAGAGCCAGCGACCAGCTCAAATTCTTTTGAAACAGGGTCCTACTATGTCCTGGCCTAGGACTCTGTAAACTAGGCTGGCCTGGAAACTCTCAGATCAGGCAGCCTCTGCCTTGGAATTCAAGGCAGGCATCACCATAGCTAGAGACAGCCTGAAATTTTCACTTTTACTTATGTATTGTGTATGACTGTAAACTACTTTTAGGCACCTGCCAGTAAAGGCCAGACAAGGACATCAGATCCCCTGCTTGTAAGCCTCCTGACATGGGTGTTGGGAACTGAATTCTTGTTCCCTGGTGCAATTTTTTTGTTTGAGACAGGGTTTCTCTGTGTAGCCTTTGCATCCTGGACTCGCTTTGTAGACCAGGCTGACCTCGAACTCAGATCCATCTGCCTCTGCCTCCCAGGTGCTGGGATTAAAGGTGTGGGCCACCATGCCCTGCTCCCTGATGCTCTTAATTGATGAACTGTGCATTTTATTTTTATTGTTTCACATTTAGCCTATTTTGTGTGTGCATATGTGCCACCCACTGTGGGTGTGTTGAAGTCAAGGGACAACTGTGGGAGTGCCTTATCTCCTGATACCTTGTGGGTCACTGGGATGGAGTTCAGGTCATCAGATGACGCAAGTGCCTGCACCCACTGAGCCATCTGGAGGGACCTCTAAAATGTTTTTTAATAAACTTTTTTATGTGTATGGGTGTTTTGCCTGCATATATTTCTGTACCATGTGGGCTCCTCATGCCCATAGAGGCCAGAAGAGGACTTCAGATTCCCTAGGACTGTTAGTACAATTATGAGTGCTTGAAATGAAATTGGAAGAGCAAACAATGCTTAACCCCTGAGCCATCTCTTTAGCCCCCTTTTTTTTGGCGGGGGGTGTTTCCAGATAGGGTTTCTCTGTGTACCCTTGACTGTCCTGGAACTCGCTTTGCAGACCAGGCTTGCCTCGAACTCAGAGATCCACCTGCCTCTGCCTCCCGAGTGCTGGGATTAAAGGCATGTGTCACCACGCCCGGTGAGCTTTTTTTAAAGCCACATCCCCAGAAGCCTTGGTCCTGCTCCCTGGCCGTGTGAGGGAATGAAGAAAAGACAGACACACAGTGAAACTGGGATCAAGTGAGTTTCTCTAGTGTTAGGACTGCAACCTGGAACCTCTGCTATGAATTAGGTACAGCCCAGTTAGTCAGGTAGGAGGTATCGGTGGGTCTTAGCCTGTACACATCAGGAGAGAAAGCCAAGGTTGTTTGTCTTAGCACACCACATTGATTATCCGTAAACAATCATACTGGAACGCTGGAAGAAAGCCTTGCCAGTACTCTAGAGCCTGGCCCATATAGGTTATTGCTTTGACAGTTTCCCATGGGTCAACTGGTCTTGTGACCATGGCAAAATACACATTCAGGCAGGACTACTCAGTCGGGGCTCCCTCTACTCCATATATACATTTGGGGAATTATATATGTAGCTATATGTATAGTTATATAAATATATTTCATTTCTATTTGTGTTATATATACATTTGAGACAGGGTTTCTCTGTGTTGCCCTGGCTGTTCTGGAACTTGCTCTGTAGACCAGGCTGACCTCAAACTCAAGAGAGATCAGCCTGCCTCTGTCTCCCAAGTGCTGGGATTAAAAATGTGCACCACCACAACCCAGCTCCAAATATTTTCAAATAAGGCACTGTGTAGCTCAAGCTGGCCTGGAATTCAATATGCAACTAGGCATGCCTGTAACCCCACCCTTTGGACACCTGTGGTAGGAGCATTTCCAATCTCAGGCCAACTTGGACAAAATGGGCAGACCTGAACTCAAGAAAAAAATTTTCAACTTAAAATACTAAGGCCAGCAACAGTTAGCATATGTCTGTGGTCCCTAATGTTTGGATAATTAAAGCAAAATTGCTTAGCCCCAGGAGTTGGAGCCAGTCTGGCTCAAAAAAAAGAGTGGGGAGGGTGGGAAGACTAAGTCGGGTGTGGTGGCACACACCTTTAATCCCAGCACTCGGGAGGCAGAGGCAGTCAGATTGCTCAGAGTTCAAAGCCCGCCTTGTCTACAAAGTGAATCCAGGACAGCCAAGGCTTCACAGAGAAAGCCTGTCTGGAAAGCTGTTAGAGGATTTGTCTAGACACACCCTGGACCTGGTCACCAGCACAGTGCCCACAAAGGGCAACACGCTGGAAGAAGTGTGTGCAAAGGCCGAGACCAGCTCAGGGTCCGCAGCACTGACGAGGCTCTCTGGTAGGGAGGGACCTAGGAGAAGCCATGGACAGGACACCTCAATAGGAGCAAAGGCTATACTGTCACACTGTCCACATAAGGGAGGCATGCAGGAAGGTACATAGCTTGACACCTACATTCTGTGGAAAATTACTATGAATTGCACTTTGGCATCAAAGCAACTGAAAAACTGAGTCTCTTTTATGTATTTTTTGTTTTTTTGAGACAGGGTTTCTCTGTGTAGCTCGCTGTCCTGGAACTGGCTCTGTAGATCAGGCTGGCCCAGAACAGAGATCCACCTGCCTCTGCCTCCCACATACTGATTAAAGGCATGTGCCACCAAATCTGGCTTAAAAACTGGCACTCTCAGCCAGGTGGCACATGCTTTACTCCCAGCACTCAGGAGGCAGAGGCAGGAAGATTTCTGAGTTCCAGGCCAGCCTGGTCTACAAAGAGAGTCCAGGACAACCAAGGCTACACTGAGAAACCCTGTCTTGAAAAACAAAAAACAAAACAAAAACCTGGCACTCTCAAAATACATTTCCATTTTTACTACAGTGATAAAAATCTAAAACAACACTGTTGTAAAAGTTGCTAGGATAAATATGTCTGACAGATCCTTTTTTTTTCTTTTTCAAGACAGGGTCTCTCTGTGTTAACAGTCCTGGCTGTCCTGGACTCGCTTTGTAGACCAGACAGACTGGCCTCCAACTCACAGCAATCCACCTGCCTCTGCCTCCCAAGTGCTAGGATTAAAGGCATGCACCACCACGCCCAGCTCAGAGCCTAAAATTTATTGACAGGAGACAACAAACTCAATGTTGCTCGGTGGTGGTGGCACACACCTTTAATCCCAGCACTCAGGAGGCAGAGGCAGGTGGATCTCTGTGAGTTCAAGGACAGCCTGGTCTACACATTGAGTCCAGGACAGCCAAGGCTCCACAGAGAAACCCTGACTGGAAAAACCAATCAGCCAAACAAACAAAACCCAAGTATGGTAACATAAACCTATAATTTCAGTACTTGGGAGGCTGACGCATAAAAATCTTAAATTTAGGGCCAACCTGGGATAAAGTGACACCCTATCTTGGGGTGGGGGCAGGGAAAGACATTCATGTGCTTGATTTTTGTTTTGTTTATAGACAGGGTTTCTCTGTATAACAGCCCTAGCTGTCCTGGAACTCATTTGTAAATCAGGCTGGCCTTGAACACAGAATCACAGAGGCCTGCCTCTGCCTCCCAAGTGCTGAGACTAAAAACATGCACCACCATGCCCAGCCCTAGTATTTTAAATTTTTATTCACTTATTATTTTTTAATGTTTGAGTGTTCTGTCTGCATGTACACCTGCATGCCAGAAGAGGGTATCAGATCCCTTTATAGATGGTTATGAATCACCATGTGGTTGCCCAGAATTGAATTCAAGACCTCTGGAAGAACAGCCAGTGTTAACTGCTAAGCCATCTCATCAGCCCTGGCATTAGTTTTTTGGTTTTGTTTTTAAATACAGTATTCTGCCTGCCAGAAGAGGGCATCAGATCTCATTCTAGATGGTTGTGAGCCACCATGTGGTTGCTGGGAACTGAACTCAGGACCACTGGAAGAACAGCCAGAGCTCTTAAGCTTTGAGCCATCTTTGCAGCCCCCAGATTTGATCTTTAGGGGGCAAGAGCAACTTCACACCCACAGCTACTTGCTCCCACCAAAAACCACTTAGAGGAGGTCTTGGCAGCAGTGAGTGGTTGGTAAATGCTAGGGGCTGGGGGTCGCTCAGTCAGTAGAGCACGTGCTGCCTTAGAGATAAGAGATGTGCATTTATAACCCTGGCGTTGGAGTGATGAAGCAGGAAGGCCTTTGGAGCTTGCTTGTCAGGTAGCATGGCCTAACTGGTGAATCCCCAGGCTACTGAGAGTCCCCGACTCAAAGGACATGGCTAGTGTTCCAGGATGAAACTCAAGACCTCCAGCCCACACCTACCTGAGCAGACAATGCTGGATGGAGTCACGGACCTGGCTTGGGCTGACTGGACCCTCTTAGGACCACAGACCATGGGGGACCTAAGCTCTGACTCCCAAACTAGCACACCAGGAACCATCTCCCAGTTTTCCTTGCACGGCCCTGGGAGTGAGGTAAGGCCCACAAGTCACCTAATGAAATGAATGACAAGGAACCCTATGAAAGGCAGCACATGAGGAAAGTGCCCACTTTATTAGACAACAGCCAGCCTGCGGGACTCAAACTTACAAGTGCACTACACGCAATAAAGGCTGGCACAGGACACCTGCTCCCAGTACTTAGGACCCTGCCCCTGGGGGAAGGGGGGTGAGGCAGAGGGAGTGAGCTGGCCTCACAGAGGCCTTATATAGTAGAGGTCACCGCTGAGGGATGCGCAGGGACTGGACGGGATCTCTGGGGCACGCTGTATCATGCAGCCTCCTGTGTCTTTGGGGACTTGGGCTCAACATCTAGGCGGCATATGGGGCTGTCATACACCATCTGCAGGTTCACCTTGTGGCCCACCAGCTCTCGGATGTTATTGATGCCATATTTGATCATTGTTGGGCTGAGAGAGGAAGGAACAGAGGTTAGCTAGGTCAGAGCAGGCTATCTTCTGCTTCTCAGAGGCTCCCATCTTTCTCCGAATGTCAAAGTCTTCCCCACAGTGAACACAATGCTGTGCCATTGGCCCAGTCACCTCCAACTCCATCTTACTTTCCACTCACCCCTCTGTTCATGGTAAGTCTGGCCTCAGCCTTTACACTGGCCATGCCTTGTGCCTGGTACACCCTGCCAGACAGCTGTACTGCACCCTCAGCCTCTGTGGAGCCTTCCTCAATGTCCTAGTCTCCTAAGTCCTGCTTTGTCCTCTCTATGGCACTGATGCCCATCAGCATTCTGGCCTTCCGAGCTTCATTACTGGCCGTGTTAGTCCCCTTCCTTCTGCATTATGACCCAGGTTGCACAGTATTGGGGGAATATGCCACAGGGTTCACAGCTCGGAGCCAGGCACAGAACTTGGCCTTCCTACTAAAGAGCTGTCAGAGGAATGAACAAGGGAATGAATCGATGGCATCACCCCAAGTTCCATCCTAGACACTCACCGCTCCAGGGAGAGACCCCAAGCAATAACAGACACATTCTCAGGGAGCCCCATGGGCAGGAGCATCTCAGGGCGGAAGACCCCAGAGTTGCCAACTTCTACCCACTTCTTGAGACCTGTGTGGACAAGAGGGAGGCTAGAGTATGCACACAGGTGATACTGCACACAAAGACGGGACATTGGGGTGGGAGCTTGGCAAAGAGGGTGACACGGGCCAAGTGAGAGGTCCCCCAGACCTCCCTCTGGGTCCCTCTGCACCCAGTCTCTCGTCCCTGACCTTGATGGTAGCTGAACACTTCCATGCTGGGCTCTGTGTAGGGGTTGTAGGCTGGCTTGAAGCGCAATTGGGTGATTCCTGTAGGGGTTGGCCAAGGCAGGATGATGACACAGAGGCACCCTCCCAGGGTCCCCAAACACCACCTGCCTGCACTGGCTTGCCTGCTCACCCAGCTTGGTGAAGAACTCCCTCAGTACACCCATGAGGTGGCCCAGGGTGAGCCCATGGTCAGCTATCACACCCTCGATCTGGTGAAACTCAGCCAGGTGCGTGGCGTCCAGCGTCTCATTCCGAAACACACGGTCAATAGAGAAGTACTTGGCTGGTGTAAACGGCTTCTGGGGAGGAGGAGTGACAGCCAGGCCAGGCCCGGCCCTGGCGAAGGTCAGAAGGGCTATAGGACAGCACTAACCACCCACCCTGCCCAGGCCAAGCTGCACCTTCTGGGCTAAACGGTGAAGGGCTCGGGCACTGGCTGCTGTGGTGTGCGTGCGAAGGAGGTTTTTCCGGGCCTCTTCCAGCTTCCAGGTGTACTTGTAGCTTGTAAAGAAAAAGCAAGATGTCTGTCCTGTGGTCCTGGATCCCCAGCCTCCTGCCCCTCCCCAGCCCGAGTCCTGCCTCACCCCTGCGAGCCGTAGCCGCCCTGGGAGTGGGTCCGTTTCACCCGTTGGACATAGTCCATCGGGAGCTGCAGGGCCTCAGCTGGATCTAGGCAAGACAGAGGCATCTGGTCAGTGAGCATCTCTCAGAAGGCACTGCATGTCAGGCAGGCATGGCTCCAGGATCAGCAGGCAGGGGTACCTGGCACCCAGTTTATGACACTTCCTTCGTCATCAGAGCCTCTGTCCTCCATGCTTTCCTCTTCACTGTGTCAAAGTCCAAGTTCCCCTCTGGCTCTAACCCATTACCTCCTGCTCTGGTCTCTCCTCATTCCTACTTGACCGGTCACGGGCCACCAGCTGACATTTCAGCCTCAGGACCTTTGCCTTGGCCATGATCTCCAGCTGGAGGTTTCAGATAGTTCTTCCCCTTACGCCTTTGTTTTTGTTTTGTTTTGTTTGAGACTGGATTTGACTATAGCTCTGGTGGGCCTGAAACTCACTTTGTAGATCAGGCTGGCCTTGAACTTAGATCCATCTGTCTCTGCTTCCAGAATGTTGTTATTAAAGGTGTGTGTTCTGACACCAGCCTTGCGTAAGACTAAAGCCACACATACCTCTGACTTCTATAGCCCTGTGGGTACAAACTCGTGTCTCTAGGGTTTTTTGGGTTTTTTTTTTTTTGGCCCCTTGTCCCTGCTACACAGATTCCTTAGGAACTATCTATCTAGTCAGTAAGTGGGTCTCCCTGGGGACAGGGACTTCTGTCCTACTCAGGGATGTGACTCATTTGGTTAAAAGCAATCTTGGCACTGAGAAGGACCTTCAGGGAGGCCTTGTCAAGAAATGTGTGACTTTCCCCCAATGCTTCCTGGAACCCAGGGCCTTCTCAGGTTTGGCAAGTGCTCTACCACTAAGATGCACCCCAAGTAGCAAATGAGCAAAACAATTCCTTCTTCCTTTTTTAACTTAAAGGTCCCCCTCACCCTTCTGAGTGCTGCTGAGCTACCACACCCACTTTAAGCACGTGAATCTTTGGGGATGTTAACAGCATAGTTTTGGTGCTTGAATAAGTCTTCAGCATGTACCAGCTGTGTATCCTTGGGCAAGTGATGTTCTTTCTGAGCCTCAGTTTCCTCAATTGTAAACAAGGGGCTAACAGAACCACTTCCTGTAGTTGGAAGGTTCACAACAATGGAGTAGAAGATGAGTTTTGGGTACCATGACAACAGCAACATCACTGCTACTAAATTGGGCACCTAGCGCACTTAGGGAGCTCATCTGCTCACTTCCTAGGGGAGAAGACAGAAGAATTAAGGACAGTGAAATACAACATTAAAGAGCTGGCCTGTGACAAGGGTCAGAGAAATTTGCTAGCATGTAGGAAACCCCAGGTTCCATCTCTAGCAGAAGCAACACACACACACACACACACACACACACACACACACACACACACACACGCACACACGCACGCACGCACGCACGCACGCACGCACGCACACGCTAAATAACTGCAGGAAGACTGATATGAGTTCAAGGCCAGCCTAAACTACAGTGGAGGACTAGATAGAAGAGAAAGAAGGATGGGGGCGGAGGGGAGAGCAGGAATCTCTGATCTAATTTTCTTCTTCTTCTTCTTCTTCTTCTTCTCCTCCTCCTCCTCCTCCTCCTCCTCCTCCTTCTCCTTCTTCTTTTTTCCAAGAGAGGGTTTTTCTGTGTGACCCTGGCTGTCCTGGACTCACTTTGTAGACCAGGATGGTCTTAAACTCACAGAGATCCACCCGCCTCTGCCTCCCAAGTGCTGGGATTAAAGGCGTGCACCACGACCATCTGGCTGTTTCTTCTTTAAAGAAAAATAATTTAATTTTATTTTATGTGCATTAGTGTGAAGTGTCAGAAACCTTGGAACTGGAGTTACAGACAGTTGTGAGCTGTCATGTGGATGCTGGGAATTGAACACAGGTCCTTTGGAAGAGCAGACAGTGCTTTTAACTACTGAACCATCTCTCCAGCCTCTTTTTGTTTCTTCTTTGGCCATGGCTACTAACAAACCACAACCAACCGCCCTGAATGACCACCAACCACCAACCCCACCTATTGGAACCCTAGCATTTATTTTTTATATAATAAAAATATCCACCTGCCTCTGCCTCCCAAGTGCTGTGAATAAAGACGTGTACCACCATACCCAGCCCAGCCCTAGCATTTATATACCCTCTGAAAAGTTCCCAGAATTCCAAATGTCACACAATGGCAGCAACTATCTGCAGCTGGCAAAACCATGCCTCTGCTAGAGCACAAGACAAACCATAGTCAGCTGCTGCAGACAGTCAGAAGCAGTCCCATAGCCCCATGCCTGGGATTAAAACGAAAACAGATTCTTATAATATTTCTGTGATTTTTTAAAAAAATTAATTTAGTATAATTAATTCTAGTTCTGTGATTTTAAAGAATCCAAAACTCCAGAAGTCTCACTACAGAGAACTCTGGGAAAAACAACAACCACCAAGAAGAAAAAGTGGAAGTAATGTGCATTTCCAGAACTATCAACACATGCTTCTATTTAAAGATTTTTATTTTTCAGTTGTGTGTATGTATGTGTGTCTGTGGGGGTACATGTACATGAGTTTCAGTGCCTGAGGAGCCCAGAAGGCATGAGATTCCTTGGAGCTGGAGTTAGAGGCTGTTGTGAACACCAAACATGGGTGCTGGGAACTAATCTAGGGTCCTCTGAAAAAGCATCAAGTGCTCTTTAATTGCTAAGCCTTTTCTCCAACCCACATACATGTTCAGTTTAGTGAAAAGGAGTCTGACCCAAATAAACCCTTGAGAATTTACATGATGGTGAGAGGGGGGAGGGGACAGAGTCAGGGTGGCTTTTGGACAGATAGAACTCGGGTTCCCAATTGTGCTAAGAAAATGCTACATGGATGAGCCACACTCCAGCCCTTAGGTGGCATTAAAAATCTGGGACATGAAGCCAGGTGGTGGCGATGCACACTCAGGAGCACTCGGGAGGCAGAGGCGGGCAGATCTCTGAGTTTGAAGGCAGCCTGGTCTACAAACCGAGTTCCAGGACAGCCAGTCCTACACAGAGAAACTGTCTCAAAAAAACAAAATAAAGGAGGGAAGAAAGGAAGGAAGGAGAGAGAGAGAGAAAGAGAAAGGAAGGAAAGAAAGAAAGGAAAAGAAAGAAAGAAAACATGCTAGGTGTGATGGTCCATGCCTGTAGCACCAACACTTGGGAGGCAGAAGCAGCAGGTGGATCTTTGTGAGTCTGAGGCCAGCCTGGTCTACATAGGGACTTCCAGGACAGCCAATGAGGTTCTGAATATAATAAAGCTCTCCATGCACTGTGGCATATGCCTTTAAGTCTAGCCTTAGCAAGGCAGAGGCAGCAGAATCCTTGTGAGTCCAAGGCCAGTCTGTCTATGTGAGGTGCAGGCCAGTCAAGGCTACACAGTAAACCCCTCTATGAAATGAGATCTCATCCGTAAAGCCGTACCCAGACCCTGGACCTCTGCTACCACACTGGCCAGGCTCCCAGGCTACCCACCTCGCAGGAAGAAAGTGTCATGCTGGTCACGTGCTGGGTGCTGCTGAGGCTGGAAAAGTGCATCAAAGTTCCAGAAGGAGCTCTCAATGAAATTGTCCGTAGGCATCTCAGTGAACCTGCAGGAGACATGACTGCCTGGCCTGCCCACTTGCCTGTGCCCAGTAGCTGCCACACCCCACGCCGGCCACTGTGCTCACCCCATCTCCAGGAAGATCTGTCGGAACTGCGAGCGGACCTTGAGCAAGGGATGCAGGTGGCCACCGTCTGGGAGGACACCACGGGCAGAGAAGTTGTAAGGTTTGAAGGGTCGGTCCCTCCAGGAGCCACTGTGTGGAGATTCAGGGTGCAAAGACATGAGGAGGGCTGCCTCCCCTCCTCCATGCCCTCTCCCCTCTCCCCCCCCCCCTTACCTGGAGATCATCTCTGCGCTAAGCTCCGCCTCCTGCTTGGACACACTGGTGCTGAAGGCCCTGCCCTTGCTTACCCAGTAGGTTTTCAGGATCCTGTACACAGAGGGAGAGAAGGGACAGTGCTGTCATCTCTGCCTTCATCTTCCGCTGGGTGCAAATCCCAAAACCAAGCGTCATCACTCTGGCTTAGGCTGTTTGTTGTTGGTGCTGTGATGGATTTCATGTATCCCAGATGGACCTGGAGTTTGCTGTATAGTCTAGCATGACCTTGAAGTGATTCTCCTGTCTGCCTTCTACATGCTGGAACTACAGACCTATGTCACACCACGGTTATGTGGCCCCAAGGATCAAATTCAGGGCTTAGTGTATACTAGTCACCTAAGCTATACCCCAAGAACCTGTTCTACTTATTTTTTTCCTAGAGAGGATCAGGTTTCATACTAAAGGCCGAGATTACAGGCTTTAGCCATTGTATCCCACAAACTGTCTTTACCTGCGGGTTTTTTTTATTGTTATTTTTGTTGTTTTGCTTTTGACAGAGGGTCACCACAGAGCTCTGGTTGACTTGGAACTCCTATACAGACCAGACTGGCCTTAAATTCACTGACCCTGTCCCTGCTACCTGTGCTGTAAATAAAGGCACACACAACTGTGTGAGCTGCTTTTTTCTCTTTGTGGTGGTCATGGGGGGTTGTGGGGGCCATGGGTGTGCCAGGCAAGTATCCCACAACTAAGCTAGACTAGTTTCTGGTTTTTTTGTTTTTACGGTCTGTGTGGTTGTGTGACTGTAATGTGTGTGTGTGTGTGTGTGTGTGTGTGTGTGTGTGTGTGTGTGTGTGCCTCTGGAGGACAGGAGAAGGTGTCCAATACCCTGGATCTGCTTCTAACACAGGTCCTGGAGCTAGCGTGGCGGGAGCTTGTGAGCTGTCCCATCTGGGCGCAGGAACCTAACACAAGGGCTCTGGAAGAGCACAAGAGCTCTTAACTACTGAGCCATCTCTTCAGCCTCTCGAGCTTTTTAAGTTTCAAAAATAATTGTTCCATTCACTGATCTGTGTGTGTGCTTGTGTGTGTACAGGTGTGCACATGCTTATATGTGAAGGACAGAAAACAACTTCAAAAATCAGTTCTTGTAATGCCAGGCATGGTGGCGCACACCTTTAACTCCAGCACTAGGGAGGCAGAAGCAGGCAGATCACTGTGAGTTCATGACTAGCCTGGTCTACAAATTAAGTCCAGGATGGTCAAGGCTACAGAGAGAAACCCTGTCACGAAAAGACCAAAAAAATAAAAATAAATAAATAAATAAAACAAGGAGCTGGAGAGATGGCTCAGCAGTTAAGAGCACTGTCTGTTCTTCCAGAGGTCCTGAGTTCAATTCCCAGCAACCACATACATGGTGGCTCACGACCATCTATAATGTGATCTGATGTCCTCTCCTAGTGTGCAGCTGTACATGCAGATAGAGCACTCATATACATTAAATACATAAATAAATCTTAAAAAAGAAAGAAAAGAAAAAAGAAATCAGTTCTTCCCTTCTACCGTGTGGGTCCCAGGGATGGTACTCAAGTTATCAGGCCTAGTGACAAGTGTTTTAGCCACTGAGCTATTTTGATGGCCCTCATTTTTTGTCTCCTCTTCCCCCCACCCCCACCCCAAGACACAGCATCCCTGTGTAGCCTTGGCTGTCCTGGACTCACTTTGCAGACCAGGCTGTCCTTGAACTCACAGACCTGCCTGCCTCTGCCTTCCAGTGCTGGGATTAAAGGTGTGAGCCACCATGCCCAATTTTTCTTTTCTTTTCTTCTTTTTTCTTGATCAGGTGTTTTACGTAGCCCAGACTGGCCTTGAACTCCTAACCTTCCTTGGTTCACTCTGCTTTATCTATTGTCTCGACAGTATCATTTGACCTTTTCCTATGGAGTCCTTGCCGCCCTACCTGTTCATGCCTCTATTCATTCTACAAACACTGAGACTCTAACTTGTACTGAGGTCCATCCAAGTAATGATGCAAACAGATGGGCATGATGCCGTTGGCAACATATTGAGGGCTTATTTTGGGTTAGGATCTGTTTCACTACCACCCTACGAGAAGGTATTTTATAAGGAAGAAAGCAAGCTTTGGCTGTGAAAGGCCGGGGGAGTTGGCCAAGTTTACATAGCTAACAAGTTACAGAGCCGAGACTTCCCCCAGTCTGGTAGCCCCCAATCCCAGGCTTTAAATGGTTTTGAGATAGGTGTCATTCTGTGGTCCAGGCTGGCCTGGGACTCACCCTCACCTCGTCTCAGCTGCACAAACATGCAGCACCTAATCTGGCTCAGTGTGGCCTCACTTGAGTGACATAGGAGCGGGAATTTAGTTGGCCAATTGCCTGGGAGGTCTACAGGATGCCATTCCTCAGCAGCAAGTGCAGCAAGAGCAAACTGCCTGAGCCCAGCACACACGCAGCTGGGTGTGGTGGTGCACGCTTCTACTCCCAGCACTAGGGAGGCAGATCTCGGAAAATTGAGGCTAGCCTGAACTACAAAGCAAGCACCAGGCTAGCCAGGGCTACATAAAACAATCCTGTCTCAAAACCAAAGATCCATACGATGACCACAGTACCAACTATGTGAAGGGGGTCAGGTGAAGACTGATCACAGCAGTAAGTGGATTTGGGTTAAGTGGCTCCCTCCCTTCCTCCTCACAGTACCACACAGCTAAAGGGGGATAGCCTCGGCAGCCACTCACACTTCAGTCAGCAGCTTCCTCTTCCGGAGCTCATTCCTCTCCTTTTCAGTCAGCTTCTCAGCCTGGCCTGCCTGGACCAGCTGCAACCGCCTCTGTACGTCATCCTCTATACTGTCCACCTGCCGCAGGACAAAGGGAGTGAGGGCTGGTGTCCGCCCTACTTGCCCGGCTCTCTGCCTCCAGCCTGCTTGGCCATTTGCCTACAGAACTCACCACTTGGAACACCCGGGGCCCGTCGGCTGCACCCTTGTCCACTCGGATCCACTTGTTGGACATGGCCTTGCTGAAGCCCACCTTGCCGCTGGGCAGTCGCTAGGAAGTGGGAGCGTGATGAGTGCTGTATTCCAGGGCCGACCTGCACCATACCCCCTCCCTGGACCCCAGCCCTGGGCCCTACCATGAGCTCACTTTGCACCAGGCCCTCGAGAGGGATGCTTCTAAACACGCGGGCCTCATGGCTGCCTTCCCGGGCAATCTCCTCACCCTCAGGAGTCAGCTCCCAGCACTTGCTGGAACGAAGCTCAGCCTCAATGACCTGCAGGGACACGAGTGGCAGATGCGTGTGTGGTGGTCAAAGCGCCCACCCCCTACCTACAGCATTGGACCAGAGACTCAAAGACAGCCCCAGAGGTGGAGAGATGCCTCAGCGGTCAAGAGCATGTATTACTCTACACCACACAGGGTGGCCCACAGCTACTTCTAACTCTAGTCCCAGGGATCTGACCCCTCCAGCTTCCTGGCGCATTTGCACAGGTGCGCATGTGCTTGCTGGCCAGAGGAAGCTGGTCAGCTGTCACGCTCTATTACCCTCTACCTTATTTTCCTGAGAGGGTCTCTCAAAGAAGCTGGACCTCACCATTTCTCATCTGTGCTGGGACAAGCACATCCACAACAACACTGGCCTAACAGGAGCTCCAGTGGCCACGCTCAGCTTTTGTTTTGTTGTTACTGTTGTCTTTCTTTCTTTTTTTTTAAATGATGTTTTTTTGTTTTGTTTTGTTTTAATTTTTTTTTTAATTTTTAAAATTTTTTTTTATTTATGTGCATTGGTGTGAGGGTGTCAGATCTTGGAATTACAGTCAGTTGTGAGCTGCCATGTGGGTGCTGGGACTTGAACCCAGGTCCTTTGGAAGAGCAGGCAGTACTCTTAACCACTGAGCCATCTCTCCAGCCCCCGTTACTGTTGTTTTTCGAGATGCGATTTCTCTATGTAGCCCTGGCTGACCTGGAACTAGCTCTGCATACCAGGCTGGCCTTGAACTCACAGAGATCTGTCTTCCTCTGCCTCCCTGAGTGCTGGGCCAGCCTAGTCTACAAAGTGAGTCCAGGACAGCCAGGGCTATCACACAGAGAAACCCTGTCTCAGGAAAAAAAAAAAAAAAAAAAAAAAAAAAGGAAAGAATTGTTAGTCTGGTCTCATCTGGCCTGAAGGAGAAAGTGCTGAGTTGGGAGGGTGACCATCATGTAGGTGGCCCTTCTGTGACAGGAGAGTCAGGGAGCCATCACTGTCTTTCTACCAGACATGGTGCTACCTGGCTCATGAAACAGCTGGTCTTTTAAGATCCATACAGACAACTGCCAAACTGAAGCATGAAGCATGCCCCCTGTTCCTAGTTTCTGGGTAGTCAGTGTCTTCCAAGGTTACATCCATCCAAGTGTAGATCTGCAGCTCGTATGAGGCCACATTTTCCTGTGGGAGAACTCATCCGTTCAGGGGTCGAGGTCAGTTACTGGTGGTATTTGTCACCACCTCTGCTGCCACTGTAGGAGCAACAGGCATGTCTTCTCCAGGTTAATTAGCTTCTCTGGGTCCTTAGTTTCCTTCTGTGTAATTTGTACAAGTCCACTATTGTCTTCCTCCTTTAGCCCTGGAGACCCTCACTCTGACCTCTGACCCCTGCATCAAGCATGAACAGATTTATCTTTCTTTTTTTTTTTTTTGCAACCCTTGAGTGCTAGGATTAAAGGCATGTACCACCATGCCTGACTCAGATTTATCTTTCTTTCTCTCCCCTTTTCCCTTCTACTTCTGTTTTTTGTTTGTTTGTTTTTAAGATTTATTTATTTATCATGTATACAGTGTGCTCCCAGCATGTACACCTGCAGGCCAGAAGAGGGCACCAGAGCTCATTATAGATGGCTGTAAGCCACCATGTGGTTGATGGGAATTGAACTCAGGACCTTTGGAAGAACACTGTCTAGTGCTCTCCACCTCTGAGCCATCTCTCTAGCCCTCCCTTCTACTTCTTATAGGTTTCCCATTTATTTTTGAGGTAGGTTTCACTAGGTGGTCCTAGAATAGCCTATTGTAGAACTATGTAAGCCTGGTGTTGAACTCACAGAAACCCACCTGCCTCTGTTTACAGAGTACTGAGGTCAAAGGCATGAGCCACCCCCACCCCGCCCACCTAACGTTAGCTTTCTTTCAAATGTTATTAATGTGTGTGGGCGTGGGGAGCTAGTTCTTGCCTTCCACCTTGTTGAAGGAGAACCTTTTATTCTTTGCTATGCTGCACACTCCAGGGCCAAGAGCTTCCTGCCCATTCTCTCCACCTTGCTTCTCACCGGGGGTGAGGATGGGACTACGGGTGTGCGAGGATGGGACACAAGCTGTCAGGCTAGTGTGGCAAAAGCCTTGGCCCGATGGCCACATCCCTGGCCCCTAACCCATACTCCTGGTCTGTCCTGACTACTGACGACCCTGGAACTGTAGTAGGTACAACTAGTGATGCTGATGGGTCACTTACCTACACTGATCAGCATCTGTCTTATGCACAAGACCTAAAAACAGCCGGGCGTGGTGGCGCACGCCTTTAATCCCAGCACTCGGGAGGCAGAGGCAAGCGGATCGCTGCGAGTTCGAGGCCAGCCTGGTCTACAAAGTGAGTCCAGGACAGCCAAGGCTACACAGAGAAACCCTGTCTCCAAAAACCAAAAAAAAAAAAACAAAAAACTAAAAACAATGTTGTCATCATCCTAAGCCTGTGGCAAGGGCTACAAGACAACGCCGAGGCCAGAGAACAGAAGAGGCTCCAACTCTGGCCTCCTGCATCCTGCTTCCTGGCTGGTCTACAAAGCCTTCATCGTCTTTCGTTTCTCCACAGTCCTTTTGGCAATGTTGGAAGGATGGGCTTCCTCCCTGCTCTGCCCCTTGCCCTGACTCTCTGCTCCGCCCCCTTGCCCCGACTCTGGTCACCTGCCTCCCCACACCATGCCCTCCAGCTTAGGATGTGCCAGCTTCAGTCTTCAGCCTCAGCCCCACCCCAGCTCTCAGTTTAGCCTGGCAGGCCTTCTGAAAAATAATACAGAGAATACAATCTGGCTGGCTACAAGTCCTAATAATGGTTCTCCATTATTCTTGTGAGAGAGATAAAGACAGGGGCTGTGCATGGTGCTAAAAGCCTGTAATCTCAGCTGTCTGGGAGCCTGAGGCAAGATGGAAAGCCAAGGCCAGCCGGACAGCGAGAGCCTGTTTTTCTTTTTCTTTTCTTTTTTGTTTGTTTGTTTGTTTGGTTTTTTTTTTTTCCTTCATTTTCTGAGACAAGGTTTCTCTGTGTAGCCTTGGCTGTCCTGGACTCGCTTTGTAGACCAGGCTGGCCTCGAACTCACAACGATGTGCCTGCCTCTACCTCCTGAGTGCTGAGATTAAAGGTGTGCGCCACCACGCCCGAGAGCCTGTTTTTAAATAAAAAGTATCTCAGCACTTGGGAGGCAGAGGCAGGTGGATTTCTTTGAGTCTGAGGCTGGCCTGGCCTCCAGAGTGGGTTACTGCATAGCCAGGGCTGTGTAAAATGACACTGTCTGAAAACAAAAACAGTAAACACCCCCCCCCCACACACACACACACACAAAGTTTTTTAAGGTAAAATCTGGGCTGGAGAGGTGATTCAGAGGTTAAGAGCATTAGCTCTTGCAGAGAAACCAGTTTCAATTCCAGCACCTACATGGATGCTCACAACCATCTGCAACTTAAGGTCCCAACCTCTTCTGGCCTCCTCCAGTATGTGGTGCACATAAACTCAGGCAAGCACACACATACACACATAAAAATAATAAGCAATTCTGAGAGAGAGAGAGAGAGAGAGAGAGAGAGAGAGAGAGAGAGAGAGAG
>OU015753.1:40168957-40203880 GCA_907169655.1 Acomys percivali
TGTGTGTGTGTGTGTGTGTGTGTGTGTGTGTGTGTGTGTGTGTGTGTTAACGGTGTGAGCCTTTTATCTCAGCCCTCTAAAGGCAAATGAATCTCTCTGTATATGGGAGCCCAGTCTGGTCCAGACAGCAATTTCCAGGATAGTCAGAAGCTATATCTCAGGGGTACAACTTTTGCTTTGCATGCAGGGGGCCCTAATATAGAAAGGACAGGGGATGAGGGAACTTACAAAACCATGTCATTCCTCCCTGATGGTCTCTGCAGCCTGGAATCCCGATCCCAATGCCCTGCCACTGACGTCTCGAGTGCCATCGTTTTCCTCCATCGGATCCCGGCTCTCTGTCCCCCGCAACACTAAGTCAACTGTCACAGCTCTGAGCCCTTGCATCGTCTCTGGTCATTTGCGCCTCCCCATTACACTCCAACCCCTTTCGGGACAGCGACCTCGTCTTCTCACATCCCTACAGGAACCATGCTTTCGCCTTAACAGACATTAGTCTCTTGAGGAACATATTGTTTCAAACTTCCCACCGGCACCCCCTACGGTGCTCCAACGAGTAATTTTTCCCAGCCGGCCATAATGGGGTATAAAAGCGAGGCCGGCCGGCAGCACGTGCTGCACTCACCTCACCCAGAGCCTGAAGGCTCTTCACCGCGCCCACCACCACCTGGTGCTCCACGCCCAGCTCCGTAGCCAACTCTGCGCTGTCCAAGCCGCCATCAGCAGCCGCCAGCCGCCCAAGCAACAGCTCCAACACAGGATTGTCGGCCATGGCTGCTCCCAGCGTGCTTGGCGTGTGCAGGCCGCCGTAGCGACTAGGAAACCGGAACCGGAACTCGCGAGAGACTGTTGTCGCCATTTTTAATGTGGCGCACAGTGTGAATTGGGAGCTGGATGTCTCCATCTTAAGTGTGGCTATTAATTCTCAAAGGAGCCTGAGGGATTAAGGACGCTGTATATAGTTTGTAGACCAGGGCAGCTTCGAACTCACAGCGTTCCACCTGCCTCTGCCTCCCGACTGCTGGGATTAAAGGCATGTGCCACCACCGCCCAGGCCTTGCTTTGTATATTGAGACAGGTATTATCTAGCGGAGGCTAGTCTTGTACTGCTAATCTCCTGCCTACATCGCCCAAATGCTAGGATTACAAACACTAAAAGGCCTAATTGAAATTAATTCTATCGTTCCCTTCCCCACCTCAATTTTCTTTTCTTTTCTTTCTTTCTTTCTTTTTTTTTTTTAAGATTTATTTATTACGTATACAATATTCTACGGCAAGTCAGAAGAGGTCACCAGATCTTATTATAGATGGTTATGAGCCACCATGTGGTTGCTGGGAATTGAACTCCAGACCTCTGGGATAACAGCCAGTGGTCCTAATCCCTGAGCCATTTCTCCAGCCGCACCCCTCCTCCCCGACCAGTTTTCATGCAGCCACCACTAGCAGGCTTAGATCACTGTCACCCTTCAAGAATTCTCTCTTACCGGGAGAGAATGGGTAGTGGGGTCAGGCATGGTCATTTTGCTGTTGTTTTTAGATGTATTCACTTTATTTAATGTGTGAGTGTTTTGTCTGTCTGTATGTCTGTGCACTGCTTTTGTGCATGGTGGCCTCACAGGTCAGAAGACAGCATCAGATCACATGGGACTGAAGTAATGGGTTGTGACTGAAACATGGTCCTCTGCAAGAGGACTTAGAGCTTAAAGCTTTTTGTTTTTTGAGATATGGTTCCTCCATGTAGCCTTGGCTGTCCTAGACTCACTTTGTAGACCAGACTGGCCTCACAGAGATCCACCTACCTCTGCCTCCTGAATGCTGGGATTAAAGGCTTGCACTACCACTCAGGGCTACAGTTTAACACTTAACACTTAACAAGTGCTCTTAAGATCTGAGCTTTAGGAGCTGGAGATATGGCTCAGTGGTTAAGAGCACCGCCTGCTCTTCCAGAGGTCCTGAGTTCAATTCCCAGCAACCACATGGGGCCTCAAAACCCATCAACAATGTGATCTGATGCCCTCTTCTGCAGATAAAGCACTCATATACAATAAATAAATCTTTATTTAAAAAAAAAAAAAAAGATCTGAGCTTTACAATGCCCCACCCTGATGATGTTAACTTCTTTTACATTTTCAAAAGGAATCTTGGTAGAGACCCTGCCTGTTTAGGGAAGAGGGGTTCACTTAGAAACAGTTGCAGAAAAAGAAAGAAAGAAAGAGTTGCAGAATCTGCTGACCTGCAGGGAGTACTTCAGGTTTTTTAAGATCTCCCTAAAAGCCAGGCGGTGGTGGCTCATGCCTTTAAACCCAGAACTTGGGAGGCAGGGGTGGAGGAGAGTTGAAGGCTAGCCTTGGTCTACTGAGTGAGTTCTGGGATAGCAAGGGCCACAAAGAGAAACCCTGTCTTGAAAAACAAACAAATTGCTCTTTGGGGCCTGAGCTGGAGAAACAGCTCAGAGATTAAAACCAATGGCTGCTCTTCCAGAGGGCTCAGGTTCAGTTCCCAGCACCCACATGGTGGCTCACAGCCATCTGTCACTTCAGTCTCTGGGGATCTGGTGCTCTCAGAAGTCAGAAGAAGTCAGTTGTGGTAGCACATACCTGTAATCCCAGCACTTGGGAGGCAGAGGCATGTGTATCACTGAGAGTTCAAGGCCAGCCTGGTCTATGAAGGGAGTCCAGGACAGCCAAGGCTACACAGAGAAACCCTGTCTCAAAAAGCCAAAAAAGAAAAAGAAAGAAAGAAAGAAAGAAAGAAAGAAAGAAAGAAAGAAAGAAAGAAAAAAGTCAGAAGAAGGCTCTTGATCCTATATAGCCGGACATATATAATGAGGCCATATGCTCAGAAGTTAAAGGTACTTACTGCTTTACAAGAGCTGTGGGAACCACTTCATTTATGATTACCTAGCATATGGTATCCACAAAGCTGTCAAAGCCTTAGATATGCACCATGCCCAATGTTGAGCGCTTACACTAACCCATTATGGAGGCCCTTTTGTGCTGTGCACACCAACCAAACTGAAGTTGGCAACAAGAAACTAGGTAAGGAGGCAAGGGTACTGCAAGTTTTGGTTTCTTTAAAAACTCAGTTATAGCCAGGCAGTGGTGGCGCACGCCTCTAATCCCAGCACTCGGGAGGCAGAGGCAGGCAGATCTCTGTGAGTTTGAGGCCAGCCTGGTCTACAGAGTGAGTTCCAGAACAGCCAGGGCTGTTGCACAGAGAAGCCCTGTCTCGAACACACACACAAAAAAAACCAAACTCATCCATGTTATGTAAACATGTTTTTGTTTTAATCTCAAGTGTGGGATATGGGGCTGCCTTAGTTTATCCAAAGCTGATTAATTGCCTCCCAAGCCATACACGGTCTTTGCCAGCTGCAGATGGTTTAATTCTGAGGACTCTGAGAGGGCATAAATATCAGAGCTGAGAGAACGAAAGGGACACTTCAAGAGGACACTTTGAGGAGACAGTCAGAGGAGAAAGAAAGCTGCTGCACTTGCTGTTTGCTGGTTAGCTGGACTGCTGGATATCCTGACAATGGAGATTGGCATTGTCCCAAAGAACCAACTAGAAGTAGCTACAGGGAACTCTGCTGCCTCTCTCTACTAACCTCCTTTCCTGCCTAGGTATTAGGAAGGATAAGGGTGGAGAAGAAAGAAGCAAAGAGGCATAAAAAAAACAAACAAACAAACAAATAAGCTGGCTATGAACAATACATGCTACAGGCAAGCATCTGTAAAACTGATGGAGGGGGAAGTCCTATAAAGTCGGCGGGTTGCAGTTATGTCGTCAAGAACTATGGCAAAGAATCTCAGCTCAACGATGTCCTCAAAGAGCATTTCAGTGGGAGGAACAAATGAACAAAATCTCAAGGTTGCTGTGGCTTGGGGCAAAGGTATTTATTGCCAAGCCTGACAACCTGAGTCCCATCCCTTGGACACACAAAATTTCCTCTGACCTCCACACACATGCTGTGATGCATATGTACACACATTGGTCTAACTAGATAAAATGTTAAAGATAAGATTGAAAATTTAGGTTCAGCTGGGTATGGTAGCACATGCCTGTAATCCCAGCACTCTGGGAGGCAGAGGCAGGCAAATCACTGTGAGTTCGAGGCCAGCTTGGTCAACAAAGTGAGTCCAGGACAGCCAACACTACACAGAGAAACCCTGTCTCAACAGAACAAAATAAAACCCCAAAACAGCCAGGCTTTGAGGCTGGAGAAATGGACTGGTGGTTAAAAGCACTGGTTACTCTTTCAGAAGATTCAGGTTTGGTAAAGAGGACTGTGTAGTAGCAGAGCATTAACTTAACATTTAGAAAAACAAACAAACAAACAAACCAAGCAAAACAAAATCAGAGTAACACTTGAAAGGGCAGGACATGAGCCCAGAATCTCGAAGCCAGTCCTAGCAACTTAGTAAGACCCACATCTAAAAAAAGAAAAGGAGCCAGGCGTGGTGGCACATGTCTTTAATCCCAGCACTTGGGAGGCAGAGGCAGGCGGATCACTGTGAGTTCGAGGCCAGCCTGGTCTACAAAGTGAGTCCAGGGCAGCTACGGCTACACAGAGAAACCTTGTCTCAAAAAAAAAAGTAATACACAGAAATTTTGTTTTGTTGGGCCCACGCTTGAATGCATACTATACCATGGTATTAGGTCCAAGACTTGTAATAGGTGGTTTCTAATGTGGAGGTCTGCCATTTATGTTATGCTTGACATATTAAATTGGCTAAATATTCAACTACCTAATATTTCTGTCCCTCAGTTTTCCTGACTGGTGTGAGTGAGCCCACTTTGTTGTGAGACGTGATGCTGTGTCAACCCACGCACGTGATACTTGGTAACAGTGACTTACGTGTGGACTATGCCTTGGACATTTTGTTTTCCAGTGTTCAGGATGAAGTCCAGAACTCATCTTTGCGGATGTGCACCCCCAGTCCTCAGACACCCTCATGGATATTGTTCGAGCCATTTCTAGTACTCCCTAATCTCAGCCCTGTAATGAAGTCCTGTATTTAGGCTTCATTACCTTAGGCCTCCTTTCTCCTCAGTTTCAAAATACTTTTCTCCCCCTTAAGGCTTTTATTTTTCTTTTGTGACAGGGTCTCACTGTGTAACCTTGGCTGACCTGGAGCACACTATGTAGACCACTAGGCTGGACTGGAACTCACAGAGATCCCCTAGAATTCCTGCCCTTTCAGTGCGGGGATTAAAGGTGTGCTACCATACCTCGTTTTCTTAATTAAAAAAAAAATGTGAGGATTGTGTGTGTACTACAGCATGTGTGCGGAGGTCAGAGGACAAGTTTCAGAAGTCAGTTATGAGCTGGGCATGGTGGTGTACACCTGTTATGCCAGCATTTGGGAGGCAGGTGGATCGCTGTGAGTTCAAGACCAGCCTGGTCTAGAAGCAAGTCTAGGACAGCCAAGGTAACACAAAAGAAACTCTGTCTCGAAAAACTAAAAAGAAAAATAAAAAAGGGGCTGGAGAGGTGGCTCAGTGGTAAGAGCACTGGCTGCTCTTCCTAAGGTCCTGAGTTCAATTTCCAGCACCCACCTGGGGCTCATAACCACCTATAATGGGATCTGACACCCTCTTCTGGCCTGCAGATATACAGGGAGACAGAACACTCATATACATAAATAAATAAATCTTAAAGAAAAAAGAAGAAAGGGCTGGAGAGATGGCTCAGAGGTTAAGAGCACTGGCTGCTCTTCCAAAGGTCGTGAGTTCAATTCCCAGCAACCACATGGTGGTTCACAACCATCTATAATGTGATCTGGCATGCAGTAAATCTTAAAAAAAAGAAAAAAAGAAAAAGAAAAAAATCAGTTCTTGGGGCTGGAAAGATGGCTCAGTGGTTAACAACAGCATTGTCTGCTCTTCCAGAGGTCCTGAGTTCAATTCCCCACAACCAAATGGTGGCTCATGACCATCTATAATGTGATCTGATGCCCTCTTCTGGTGTGCAGGTGTACATACAAATACAGCACTCCTATACAATAAATAAAATCTTTTTGTTTGTTTGTTTGTTTTTTGTTTTTGTTTTTCGAGACAGGGTTTCTCTGTGTATCCTTGACTGTCCTGGACTCACTTTGTAGACCAGGCTGGCCTCGAACTCACAGCGATCCGCCTGCCTCTGCCTCCCGAGTGCTGGGCTTAAAGGCGTGCGCCACCACACCCGGCCTAATAAAATCTTTTTTAAAAAAAGAAAGAAAGAAAGAACTCGTGCTTGCCTTTCACCTTATCTGAGGCAGGGTCTCTCTTGTTCTTTTTTGCTGCTGGGTTGTCCAGCTTCGGAGTCACTCTCCTGTCCCCGTTCCCTATCCTGCTGTTGCCGCGCTGGTTTTACAGATACACACGACCACATTCAGCTGGGTGTTTTACCTGCATGCATGTCTCCATACCATCTGTGTGTCTGATGCCCACAGACTACTTCAGGCCCCTCTGGGACTGCAACTACAGACGGTTTTGAAACTTCACATGGGTGCAAAGAACAGAACTGGGGTCATTTGGGAAAGCAGCCAGTGTACTTAACCACGAGGCCAGCTCTAAAGGCCCCATCCCGTTTCTTATGTGTTTTCTGCGATTGAATTTGGGTCCTCAGGCTTGCCTGGTTAGCACTTTTATTTACTGAACCATATCCCTGGTCCCTTCCTCCTCCTCCTCCTCCTCCTTCTTCTTGTTTTTTGAGACAGGGTTTCTCTGTGTGGCCTTGGCTGTCCTGGACTCGCTTTGTAGACCAGGCTGCCCTGGAACTCACAGCAATCTGCCTGCCTCTGCCTCCTGAGTACTGGCATTAAAGGCGTGAGCCACCACGCCCGGCCCTCATCTTCTTTTTAAATATTTTCTTGTTTCACTATGCTGGCCTGAAACTCACTGTATAGACGAGGTTGGCCACAAACTCATAGAGATCTACCTATCTCTGTCTCTTGAAGTGTGTGTGTGTGTGTGTGTGTGTGTGTGTGTGTGTGTGTGTGTGTGTACACGTGCGTGTGTCTGTGTGTCTCCACTGCTGGGCCTCACCTCACTTCCTGGTACACATGCACACCCCATGTGGACATCTGCACAGGGAGCCACTGGAGTTGAGCTTGCACACCGCCTGGACATGGCAGCTGAGGACTGAACTTGGGTGCCCCTGGAAAGCAGCCCGAGCTCCTAAACCATCTCTCCAGTCCCCCTATTTCATTGTATTGAGCCAGGGTCTTCTGTACCCCAGGCTGGCCTCGAACTCACTATGAAGCTGAGTGTGACCTTAAACGTTTGGATCCCTGCTTCATTCAACCTCTTGAGTGTGTAAAGCAGAAGGCATCAAGCACGCATGTCAGCAGCACAGGACAGGAGGGAGGGTCAGTCACACACAGGTCTGTCTAGCGCCCTCTGGACTTGGGTGTCCTCCAGAGGGACGTAAATCAGCAATGCTTAATTCTGTACACTGCCTGGTGTGTGTGTGTGTGTTGGAGCCCCAGCGACTAGACCTCAAGGGTCATTACTCACTGCTGAGTTCCTCTCCCTGAGAAGGAAGCCTTCCATTTTTTGTAAGGATTCCTTCTGCGCAGTTCAGTCTGTCCCAGTGTTCCCATTTCCTAGGTTTGGCAATGCCTCCCATCCCCCATCCCCTACAGGTGCTGTCCTTCCTCCTAGCAGCAGGCAGGGAGCTGGCCAGTCACAAGACTTGTCAGAGGACTCCAGATCCAAGGGTCCTGGTTATCTCCCTGAGAACTCTATCACCATAGCCATCTGTGTCCTTTCTCCTCCTCAAACGACACCCCATGCCTTCTGCCTGCAGCCGTTTAATTGCAAAAGCCAAGTCGTTTGTGGGAGACCACAGAGAAGTGACCCCTTTCATTTCCCAGCTAAATTTAAAAAAAAAAAAAAAAAGATAACCCTACTTCTAACCCGAGGACGCACGCTTATGGTCACACCTTTGAGACCTTTCTGTTTCCTGCCCTCCAGCCGTAGCTAGCCCTAAAAGGTTTCATTAAAAGCATTTCTGCCATATATAGCTCAGGGTTACCCCCTGTTGGCCTCTGTGATTTCGGAGAAGCGAAGCGACTTGCATCATGTCACACAGTAGTCTGACAGGCTGCCAGAGCACTCCAGGACAGAAGGACAAAGCTGGTACTTTCTCTACTATCCTGAACAGCTGTGGCAACCAGCAGGAAGCAAGACCCCCCAGGATCCTGGCTCTTGACCTTATCCTGAACAGGAAAGGCTCGCCCATCGAGTGGGCGTTCCCTGAGTGCAGGATAGATGAAAAAATGAAAGTGGCAAAGAAGCCTTGCTTCGCCCCTCTGGCCAGAGATGACGGGGAAAGGACGAAGCTGAAGCCGGTCTCGGCCCCACACGGTAGTCACCTGGCGGCGCTCGCGCGGATTCTTTAAACGATTCAAAGGAGGGCTAGGGGGGCGGGGGAGGGGACTCTCACCAGCAAGGGCGGGGCTGGGGCTGAGGCCGAGTCACGTGACTATGCTTGAGTGGGCTCACGGCCCCCACCCGACCAGGGGGCGTCCCCCACAACGCGTGGTCGACCCTCATTGGCCCATGGTGCGACCAATAGGAATCGGCCATCTGGGATCCCAGCGTTCCGAGCCACAGCCTAACGTGCTGAGCCGACTAGGATGCAATGAGAAGGGGCAGCTGTGGGTCTTAACCAATCAAAAGGACCGAGGGGCGGGCTCAGCGGCCGTGTCAGGTTGGGGTGAGAGGTGTGTGAGTATAAACGGGAGCAGCGGCGGCAGCGTCCGTCAATACCGCAGAGCCGCTGCCCGACGATCGTTTTAAAGGGCCCGTGCGCCGCCGCCCCCTCGGCCCGCCATGCTCCTTTCGGTGCCGCTCCTGCTCGGCCTCCTCGGCCTGGCCGCCGCAGAGCCTGCCGTCTATTTCAAAGAGCAATTCTTGGACGGAGGTAAGGTCTGGGCCGGTCTCTAGGCCGCCTCAGCGACGGCTGGGCCTCCAAGCCCATGGCTGCCTCGTCGTGTGTAATGTAATTACCGTTCAGAGGGCCAACACTGTGGCCCCGGGGGACTAGAGCCGCGGGCGGTTCCAGTTGTGCGTCCTTGGGGGACGTGGAAGGCGCAGCGGTTTCCCGCGCCCGGAGTTAGGGTTCGTCCGCCGAGGACCTGAAGCCGCTCGAGGTGTCAAGTTCGAGGTTGGGATGGGACTCCCTCTCCCCGCCCCCCCCTGCTTGTGGCTCCTGACAGACGTTGGGTATGGGGGCGGGGGTCATCCGGCCCCGCGGATCTGACTCTGTGCCGCTCCCCTCCAGATGACTGGACCAACCGCTGGGTCGAATCCAAACATAAGTCCGATTTTGGCAAATTTGTCCTCAGTTCTGGCAAATTCTACGGGGACCAGGAGAAGGATAAAGGTAAGAGGCAGGGAGTGGGAGCTCCGATTCAGGACGACTTCCTGGAGGAAGCTGTAGTCAGCGCGCACGCTATTTGGGCTTTCCCCGGGAACACGGTAGTCAAGGACAGGTGGAGGAAGGGGGGAGGTCAGCCGGTGCCCCTCATGGCCTAGAGTATTGGGGTCCACCTTACGACGCTCCCGTTCCGTCACAGGGCTGCAGACAAGCCAAGATGCCCGGTTTTACGCACTGTCTGCCCGATTCGAACCCTTCAGCAACAAGGGCCAGACGCTGGTGGTACAGTTCACGGTGAAGCATGAGCAGAATATCGACTGTGGGGGCGGCTATGTGAAGCTGTTTCCGGGTAGTTTGGACCAGAAGGACATGCATGGAGACTCGGAGTACAACATCATGTTTGGTGAGGGGCCCCCAGCCAGTGCTGACTGAAACCCTTTATAATCAGGAAGCCCATCTTCACACCACGGATAGCATTCGATAGTGAGGGGTTGTGTCCTGAAGGGACAACGAAAGGGTTTACCAGATCAGGTGTAGGTTTACATCATTGTTCATTTGTGTGGTAGTTTTCGGATGTTCCTTAGTTTTAGAAACGAAGCTAATGACAAGATCTATGTAGGTATAATAGGGGCATGCTATTGTGAAGGTCAGAGGACAACGTTGGAAATCTCTTTTTGTCATCTGAGTTCTGGGATCGAACTCAATGTCAGGCTTGGTGGCAAGCACTAATTTACCATTGAGCCACTGGCCCGGGCCCCATTTCAGATTTGTAGAGTTTAAGAATCAGGTTTTTACTCAGCTATTAAAAACAAGGAATTCCCGAAATTTGTGGACAAATGGATTGAGCTAGAAATGATCATAATGAGTGAGTTAACCCAGAAGCAGAAAGACTCAAATGGTATATACTCACTTATATCTGCATACTAGCCCAAGGGGCATGTCCCATGAAAGCCTTCACTTACCAGGAAACTGGGAGAGAGGGGAGGACATCCTGTTGGGACTCTAGATGAGAGAAGCATGGGAGAATAGCAAAGTAGAAGGATCCAGAGGGTCCTACAGACCTACAAAAAGAACATTATGATAGGCAGATTTGGGCCCAGGGGTCCTGCTCAGACTAAGGCACCAGGCAAGGACAATACAGGCGGTAAACTTTAAACCCCTACCCAGATCTAGCCAATGGACAGAACAATCTCCACAGTTGAGTGGAGAGTGGGGTTTGACTTTCACACTAACTCTGGTGCCTCACATTTGACTATGTCCCCTGGAGGGGGAGACCTGGTGGCACTCAGAGGAAGGATAGCAGGTTACCAAGAAGAGACTTGATACCCTATGATCATATACAGGGGGAGGAAATCCCCCTCAGGAACAGTCATAGGGGAAGGGAATAAGGGGAAAATGGGAGGATACAAGGGATGGGATAATCATTGAGATGTAACAAGAATAAATTAATAAAAAATTTTTTTAAAAAATCATGTCTTACACTGGGTGTGGTGGTGCACGCCTTTAATCCCAGCACTCGGGAGGCAGAGGCAGGCCAATCGCTGTAAGTTTGAGGCCAGCCTGGTCTACAAAGTGAGTCCAGGACAGCCAAGGCTACACAGAGAGACCCTGTCTTGAAAAACCAAAAAAAAAAAAAAAAAAAAAATCAGGTCTTTGAGCATGGAGTAATAGTACATACCTTTAATTCCAGTACTGGGTGCATTGAAGTCAGGTGGATCTCTGTGAGTTCCCAGTTAGGACTATGTAGAGAGCCTGTCTCAGAAAAAGAAAAAGCTGGGCGTGGTGGCGTAGTCAGTCCAGCACTTAGGAGGCAGAGGCAGGTGGATCACCATGAGTTTGAGACCAGCCTGGTCTACAAATCGAGTTCAGGACAGCCAAGGCTATACAGAGAAACACTGTCTCAAAAAAAAAAAAAAGGGGGGGGGGAATCTGGTCTTCATTCCTGGATAAGGATAGCAGGTGCACAGGTAATCCAGAATCAGACCATTGAAGTGGATCAATACTTTAAAGCCAGCCTCAGTGAAATGTAACCGTATCCTCTGTCAAAAACAAAGTAGGTGCTGGAGAGATGATTCAGTGGTTCCAAAGAACTCAGGCCCAGTTCTCAGCACTCAAATGGTAGCTCATACTTTGGTGCCAGAGGATCCAGTGCCCACTTCAAGCTTCTGCGGGCTCCTATATACATGTGCACATACACATAAATAAATAGGTTAGGGCTTCCTTTCACAAAGAGGGGTAGAGCCTGCCATGGTGGGCAACCTGCATATGTATGCTTCTTTCGTAGGTCCGGACATCTGCGGTCCTGGCACTAAGAAGGTTCATGTCATCTTTAACTACAAGGGCAAGAATGTGCTGATCAACAAGGATATCCGGTGCAAGGTGTGCCTGGGGTAGTCACTTAAATGGCTGTCATGGGAGGCCCAGGCGCTAGCTTGGTGGGAGGGACTGCTCACCTCCTTCCCTCTTCAGGATGATGAATTCACACACCTGTACACACTGATTGTGCGGCCAGACAACACCTATGAGGTGAAAATTGACAACAGCCAGGTGGAGTCAGGCTCCCTGGAGGATGATTGGGACTTCCTGCCACCCAAGAAGATAAAGGATCCTGATGCTGCCAAGCCGGAAGACTGGGACGAACGAGCCAAGATTGATGACCCCACAGATTCCAAGCCTGAGGTTGGTGCTTAGATAACAGTTCACTTCCATCATAACAGTGAAGGGCACCTGGGTATACGCTGACCTCTGTGTGCACTCCTAGGACTGGGACAAGCCTGAGCACATCCCTGACCCTGATGCTAAGAAACCTGAGGACTGGGATGAGGAAATGGATGGAGAGTGGGAACCACCAGTGATTCAAAACCCTGAGTACAAGGTAAGCTTGGGTGTTGGGTGTGGCTCACTGGTAAGGGTGCTTGCTTAGGTACTGTAATTAATGTTGTACCACAGAAACAACACGATGGGCCTTGGGGTTCTAGGCAGGGTAGTTGCTTGTACTGCAGAATGTGTCCACCTCTACTCACCTGGTTCTCTTCTGCAGGGCGAATGGAAGCCACGTCAGATTGACAACCCAGATTACAAGGGTACCTGGATACACCCAGAAATTGACAACCCTGAGTACTCCCCTGATGCCAACATCTATGCCTATGATAATTTTGCCGTACTGGGCCTAGATCTCTGGCAGGTGAGAGCCAGGAAAGGTTGCCATGGTCATACTGGTAGATCTGGAGGGAAGAACAGGCACCAACCCCAAGGTGTTCAGACTCTGAAATGTCCACTTGTGAGGCATTTCCTGTTTTATCTCCCTTCACACCAGAAAAAGTTGGTTTTATTGTTATTACTACAGTTATTTTCATGTATGTGGATGTACATGTAGAGGTCAGAGGAAAGCTCATTAGAAGTTGGTTCTCTTCACCATCTGAGTCCTAGGAGTCAACTCTAGTCATGAAGGGTGGCAGCAAGTCCTTTTTTTGCGGAGCTGTCTCTGGCCCCGCTGAGCACTTTCTGTAGGCTGCTTGTCATTTGCTAGTCCTTTGTTAAAGTTGTGTGCAAATTGGCTCAGATCCTCCAGTTAGAGCTCCTCTTCCGCTACATAACAAAACAAGACTTAAAAAACATTGATACTCGGGGCCGGGTGTGGTGGCGCACGCCTTTAATCTCAGCACTTGGGAGGCAGAGGCAGGCGGATCGCTGTGAGTTCGAGGCCAGCCTGGACTACAAAGTGAGTCCAGGACAGCCACGGCTACATAGAGAAACCCTGTCTCAAAAAAAACCAAAAAAAAAAAAAAAAAAAAACAAATCATTGGTACTCAGTTTTTATGGTATGATTTTTGTGCTTAGGACAGTTCTTTGCATGTATTGGGTAGGTAACTGAAAAGAAAGTGACTCCCCAAAATGCTTGTTTTAATTGAGAAACAACAGTATGTGAAAGTGAACTTGGTAGCCCAGGTCACTGGGGTTTGAGTTCTGGAGGCATGGCTTTTGAACTGTAGTGTTTCTCCCCTTCTCTCCACCCCCTTTTTTATGTTTTTTTTTTTTTGTGTGTGTGTGTGTGTATGTGTGTTTTTTTGTTGTTTTTTGTTTTTTGTTTTTGTTTTTTTGAGTCAAATTGGTCTTGGTATGTATCCCTGTCTGTCTTGGAATTATCCATGTGCCCCAGGCTGGCCTGGAGTTCTTTCCTCCATGCCTTCCCAATACACCAACCAACCCTCCCACCCCTGCCTTTTATTTTTTATTTACTTATTCTTTAACATGTTCAAAACTCTGATTGGCATGGAACTCAAGTAGTCTGGCCTCTGCCTCCTCAGTGCTGGGATCAAAAGCATGTTTTACCACACCTTGCTGCTCTTTTTGATAGGTTCAGAGACTAGCAAGGGTGGAAATAGAGCCCTGTCTAGAGCTGGGGCTGTCAGAAGTCACTGTTGACCACCTGTCTTCCCATTCTTTCCCAGGTCAAGTCCGGCACAATCTTTGACAACTTCCTCATCACTAATGACGAGGCCTACGCAGAGGAGTTTGGCAATGAGACATGGGGAGTCACCAAGGTGGGCCAGGGTTCCTCTGCGTACTCAGGGTTAGCTGGGAAGACTGGCAGGGAAGTGAGAGCCAGGTACTGAAAGATGTGGTCCATCCCCACAGGCTTCAGAGAAGCAGATGAAGGACAAGCAGGATGAGGAGCAGAGGCTTAAGGAGGAAGAAGAAGACAAGAAACGTAAAGAGGAGGAAGAGGCTGAAGACAAAGAGGATGAGGAGGACAGAGATGAAGATGAAGATGAGGAAGATGAGAAGGAGGAAGATGAGGAGGATGCCACTGGTCAGGCCAAGGACGAGCTGTAGAGGCCACACCACCTGCCTCCAGGGCTGGACTGAGGCCTGAACACCCTGCCGCAGAGCTGGCTGCTCCCAATAATGTCTCTATGAGACTCAAGAACTTTTCATTTTTTTCCAGGCAGGTTCAGATCTGGGGTGGATTCTGATTTTGTTCCCCTGCCTTTCCCCTCCTCCCTCTCTTTTTTTTTTTTTTTTTTTACTGGTGTTTGTCTTTAATTCTTCAGCCCTCACCTCCTGGTTTCTCATTTTGAATCAACATCTTTTCCTTCTATCCCTTTCTCCATCCTCTGGTCACTATACAGGGGGTATGGAGAACTCTAGGCTTGAGATTTCATCTGCTCTCCTTCCTGAATCTCAGGAGGGCAGGAGAAAGGGGGTGGTGTCTCCCCTCCCCCAGCACTGAGGAAGAATGGGGCTCTTCTCTTCCCCTTTCTCCCTTGCCCCCAGGACTGGGCCACTTGTGGGGCAGCCAGTTCTAGCACAGCTCACACTGAGAGTGTAAGAACTACAAACAAAATTTCTATTAAATTAAGTTTTGTGTCTTCCCTATTGTGTCTCCTTCTGGAAGGATGTGCATCAGGGAATCAAAAGTGGCCTTTTCAGATGCTGGTGGCTTGCTCATGTTTCAGCTATAGGAGTTAACAAGAGTCCCACAAAATGCCATGGGTGCATTTATATGTATCCTGTGATATCAAACTAAGTGGGAGAATTGTCATCAGGTGTTGATGCCAAAACTCCCTATAGTAATTCTTTTTGTGACAATAAACGTCTGAGTTTTGGTTCTAGCACAGGTCTCACTGAGAGACTGACCAGAGCTTAGTGACTATTGGGCAGATACTTGAACCCAAATCTTAACCATCTTTGGTTAAAAGTGGGATGATCTCTTGTCCTGCTTCCTAAGACTACATATACATACGGAGGCATTTCAAACTTCACTGGAGTGTGGTGAATGCTAGTAGCTCATTTTATAGTCAAGGGATGAAGTTCAGAGACTAGCCACCAACTTTCTCCAAGGGCCCATGTTTTGGGCACTGAGCTGATTGAAAAGGTATTGGTTGGTCCAGTAGTTCACTTGGAGACTTACTTTGCATTCCCTGGGCTCCCATCTCCACCACAAGGAAAAAGACTAGGTTCCCCACTGGTGGGCCTTCAGGCTGCCATTAAATTTAGTAAGCTGCATGGACAGGAGGAGGCATATGTTCTTAGAAGGAGTGCAGGCTCTGGTGAAGGGAGGGAGGCAGGTCTTGGGTAATTGCCTGATCAATGGTGTGGATAGGAACATTGAGCAAAGCAAGCTCCCGTCTAGTAAATGGCCAGTTTGGCACAAGAGGATGTTGACGCTTGTCTTGCTCTATTTAATGTGAGCTTAGCTTCACTTTAGCCCCTTAAATCGCTCTTGATGAGCTGCCCCAGCCTTCCAAGTCGGTGTTTTCATTACTTTTTGGTATGTTGTGGTCTAAGGCCTCTTCAAAATATCCTACCTCTTCCCCCCCATACCCCCCCCCACCCAATGTAGGTACCTTATGAGTTGGTGTAAGGAAGGGAAACAGGGGAAGATTAAGTATTTAATATAAAAGAATCCTGAAATGTTAAATTTTTGAGGTTTTGAAAGGGCAGTCGGTCATTGGAGGATTATGAAGAGAGGGGACTCATGAAGTGTAAGCTTATTCCGAAAACTAAGCCCTTGAGAATGGGGTCACATAAATTGCCCTGGTATGTAAGATTTATGGTAACTTATTTCTAGGCTTGAGTAACTAACTCTGCTGGATTCCTATTAGTTTGGCCAGATCCAAATTAGGTCACTAGGAACAGAAATCTATAATGAATACCTAAAAAACTAAGTGGGCCTTAGAAACCATTTTGCTGGCAGGTGACATCACTGGTAATAGGCATGACATCACCAAGGCAACGTGATGCCAGTGCCTGCAGCAAAATCTCATAAAACTGAGTTTGCGCATGTCTAAGGCGAGGTGTTGCCGCGCATGCTCTAGAGGTTGAGCGTGTCACAGGCACAGACGACCTGCGAGTGCATCACACTTGCCCCGGAAGTGCTTGGCGCGCGGCGCGGCTGGGCACTAAGATGGCGGCGGCGTGAGTTGCATGTTGTACGAGGATCCCGGGGCTGCCGCATTGCTTCAGCCCCGCCATGGCTGTCACCATCACACTTAAAACGTTGCAGCAGCAGACCTTCAAGATCCGCATGGAACCTGACGAGACGGTGCGGGCCGGAGCCCGGGGGCGGGAGCGACCGGGTGCCGGGGTGGGTGGGGGCAGGGAGGCCGGGGATCCAACGGGAGGGGCGGGGAGGACGGCGCGGCCGGGCTCTGCGCTCCCCCAGCGGCCCGACCTCCTCGGATCCCCCCCGATCGGCCCTGCCCTGCCCCGGCGGCTCGGGCGCCTTTCCCAGGCTGGTCCCAGGGCGAGGCCCCAGGCCCCGCTTCAGTGTCAGCTGTGGGCTCCACGTTCCCAGTCTGCAAGCTGCTCAGGTGGCACAATGTGGCATCAGTGGCCAAGAGGTGCCGACGACGATGATGATAATAAATGGTCTTGATCTTAAATAGTTTTGGTGGTCCGTGTTTTTTAGCTGTTTATTCTTTACCAGTCACTGAGCATTTTAGTGTCTTCTTGCTGAATCTGCTAAACAGTGTAGTCGTTTGGGGACTCCTGACTTTCCCCATTTGACAACCATGAAATTAAGGAATTTTGCTATGGTCACAGCAAATAATAGCAGAGACAGGATTAATTTTTTTGTTTGTTTCATGTAACAGCAACCTAAACATACTGCATGAACTTTAGTTTTTCTTTTTTCGAGACAAGGTTTCTCTGTGTAGCCCTGGCTGTCCTGGACTTGCTTTGTAGACCAGGCTGGCCTTGAACTCACAGAGTCCTGCCTGCCTCTGCCTTCCGAGCGCTGGGATTAAAGGCGTGCGCCACCACCGCCCGGCTTGGTTTAGCTTTTTGAGAGTGGGGTCTGGTCTTGTTAGTTCAGTGTGGTTCTGAACTTGTCAGTTCAAGTGATCCTTCTGGCCTTATCCTCCCAAGTAGCTGATACCGTCTTGGGCCACCTCACCGGAGTCTTCTCAAATATACTGAGGCCACTGGTATACCCTTCCATGATTTCTAGGCATGGTGGCCATGTCCGTAATCCCTGAGCAGGAGTTTGCCTTGAGTTCTAGGCCAGCCTGAGCTGTGAAGTACTAGGCCAGACTAGAGTACAGGATTAAAAATCCTGTTCCAAAAATGGAGGAAGGAAAGAAAGCTGTCCTCAATAAGTACAGAAAGCTACTGTTTGAGGACAGCGATGAGTTTACCCTTTCATGTCTTTACTACTGTTTCCCTTCTTAAGCACATGCTATCTGAAGTATAAGTTTGCTTTTCTTCTCACGTCAGTGTTTTTTCCATGAGAATAGTGACTGATGATTTGTTCTGTTCCACTGGCCTTTTTAAAACAGGGCTTGGGGATGGAGTCCTTGTAGAGCATTTAGGACCCTGCTGTTCATCTCCAAACCACCATTACCATTATACACACACAAGGAACAGCCTCAGTGTGTCTGCCTGTTGTCAGCTGTCAGCTGGACAGCTCGACTAGAAATCGTGACTGAGAGCAAAGCCTTTTCTCTAAACGAAAGGGAGGGAGTGTAAGGGTTTGTAATGGCCATTTTCTTTTACTTGGGACAGCATCTCACTATCTACCCCCCACCTCCGGCTGGCCTGGAACTCAAAGCGGTCCACTTGTCCCAAGGGCTGGGATTAAATGTGTGCGCAACCATGCCTGGTCTTCACCGAGGGTATCTTACAGCATCGGTGCTATTTATAAACACGACGCCCTACTATGAAAGCTCAGTGTTTAATTCCTGTAATCCTAACTTCAGGTGAAGATGCTGAAGGAGAAGATAGAAGCTGAAAAGGGTAGAGATGCTTTCCCCGTGGCTGGGCAGAAACTCATCTATGCTGGCAAGATCTTGAGCGATGACGTCCCCATCAAGGAATACCATATAGATGAGAAGAACTTTGTGGTTGTCATGGTGACCAAGGTGGGTAGATTAGCTGAGGAGGATGGCAAAGAGCTTGTGTGCCCTGGAGAGATTAGCCAGAGGCAGGGTGGGGCCGTGATGGGGTAGGGTGTAGAGGCTTGATAGGGATGCTACTGCCTGATCTCTTTTTCTCGCTGTCATAGGCCAAGGTTGGCCAGGTTACCCCGGCACCCCCAGAGGCCTCACCCACTGCTGCCCCGGAGTCTTCGACACCCTTTCTTCCAGCCCTGGCATCAGGCATGTCCCACCCTCCACCTGCCAGCAGAGAGGACAAGAGCCCATCAGAGGAGTCAGCCACCACAACATCTCCAGAATCTATTTCCGGGTAATGAAGGGGCAGTACCTTTAGCTGCATCCCCCTGTCTTTCTGCACCTTCCAGTACCCACCTGTGTGGTTCCATGCACTTGCGGGGAGGGCAAGCCACCAGAAGTCAGGGTCCGATTTCTCTCTCTTGAATTTGCAGCTCTGTTCCCTCTTCAGGTAGCAGCGGGCGAGAGGAAGACGCAGCTTCCACATTAGGTGGGTGGGTGGACCTCAGGGCAGAGGCGACTGGGAACCCCCGGCCATCAGCCTTTGACAGCCTCGTCTGGGTGTGGGAGGGTCTGGGAGCTGCCCTTCTGTGCCCCTGGTGACCCAGGCCCTGCTGCTCCCTCCACAGTGACTGGCTCTGAGTATGAGACGATGCTGACTGAGATCATGTCCATGGGCTACGAGCGGGAGCGGGTTGTGGCCGCGTTGAGGGCCAGCTACAACAACCCCCACCGAGCTGTGGAGTACTTGCTCACGGTGAGGGGGCCGCCACTGCCTCCTGGGAGGCTGCCGGTCTTGTTGCCTCATCAGGCAATGGAGGTGGAACCTGCCCCATTGGCTCTTGGGTATTGAGTGTTGCCACCAAAGGCTTCCCAAAGAGGCTGGACCGAGAAGATGGAGGGCAGGAATCAGACCTCCCTGTCCTGTCAGGCTGGTTGCTTGGGAGAGGGAAAGCGGGTCTGTTTGTTTGAGAGAACTAAAAAGTAGAATCCCTGACAGGGAATTCCAGGAAGCCCTGAGCCCGAACATGGTTCTGTCCAGGAGAGCCAGGTAGCTGAACAGCCGGCCACAGAAGCAGGTGAGCAGGTTGGACGGTGTACACTCAGGCCTCTACAGTCCAGACTCAGGAGCCCCGGCAGGGGTCTGACCACACCTCTTCCTGCCACTAGCAGGGGAGAACCCCTTGGAGTTCCTGCGGGACCAGCCCCAGTTCCAGAACATGCGCCAAGTGATTCAGCAGAACCCGGCACTGCTGCCTGCACTGCTCCAGCAGCTGGGCCAGGAGAACCCTCAGCTCTTGCAGGTGCGGCCAGGGTGAGGGAACGGAGACGCCTTTTCCAGATCCTCGGGGTATCACCCAGGGGCATAGCTTTGCTCTGAGAAAGCAGAGCTAGCGGAGGCCAAGTCTGTTGCTCCCTGATGACCTCTATAAGGTTCCGTGTAATCTGACTCCCCATGAGGTGGATGCTGTTGGCACCCCCCTGCGGAAGACATGAGAGGCCCAGAGCAGGCTGCCATATGTATGTCAGGGGCCTGGACTCTGGCCACAGCATTCTTCTGCAGCTCCTTCCTGCTTCTCAGTCCCAGCCTTCCTCCTGATCTGACTGTCCCTTCACCTTGACCCTCTATCCGGTGACCTAAATCTGTGTCACCACACCAGAACCCTTAGAGCCCTCTCATCGGAGCTAAGAAAAGGCTTCCTGGACCTCAGAGCTTTCAGACCCATTCTGCTCTGGTTGCCTGAACCTATGACAGCATCCTGGGGACTGTCTCTGCCTCCACCCCAATAGAGCCTCTTCTCAACCCAGTGTCCTCTCAGACCCCTTAATTATACACATTGCTCCTGGTGAACCGTCCACCCAGAGGCTAGATTGTGGAAAAGGCCATTTTGGGGTTTGTTTGTTTGTTTTTTGTTTTTTTCGAGACAGGGTTTCTCTGTGTATCCTTGGCTGTCCTAGACTCACTTTGCTAACAGGGCTGGCCTCGAACTCACAGTGAACCACCTACTTCTGCCTCCCGAGTGCTGGGATTAAAGGCGTGTGCCACCATGTCCGGCTGGAAAAGGCCATTTGCAATATGAAAATTGTCAGATGTCTGCAGAAGCAAAGGGTTGCATCTGAACCTCTGGATTTCCGAGTAGTGTGTTTAATAGGTACTGGTTAGTGCACCCCTTTAAGCCCAGCACTGTGGAGACTGAGGCAGGAGGATCCTAGAACTTGAAGCCAGCTCCTTCTAGTAGTGAGATCACCTCAAAGAAGAAGAAAGATAAAGGTTGCAGGCAGGCTGAGAGTGCCTTACCAGTGGAGTGCTTCTGTTTAGCAGTTTGAGGCCTAGTTTTGCTTGCAATACTACAAAAGAAGTGCCCAAGCTGTGCTCCCTGTTGGCCGCTGTGGCTTCCCACTGCCACAGGAGAAAGTTCTTCCCAGCCTTTCTGTGCTGTTTTTGCCACGGAGCTCTTCTGAGACTTGCTCGGTAGATCTATCCCAGGCACTCATGTGGGGCTTGTTTTAGCAAGAAACCTCCCCTCCTCCTGCCATAGACAGTAAGCCCCTCCCACAGCCCATCTGCAATTATTTGATATTTTTTTTAAGATTTATGTATTTATTTATTATGTATACAGTAATCTGCCTGCAGGTCAGAAGAGGGCACCAGATCTCATTATAGATGGTTGTGAGCCACCATGTGGTTGCTGGGAATTGAACTCAAGACCTTTGGGGGAGTAGTCAGTGCTCTTAACCTCTGAGCCATCTCTCTAGCTCCTTGATTGATTGTTTGGGTTTGTTTTGTTTGTTTGTTTTGTTTTGTTTTTCTTTTAATCTCACTATGTAGTTAGGCTAGTTTAAAACTCATGGTCATCCTCCTGCTTCAGCCTCCCAAATGCTGGGGTGGATTACAGGCCTGAACCACCCTGCCTAGCTTTGGTTACATTTTACTTTTTTTTGTTTGTTTATTGAGACATTGTCTCACCATGTAGCTAGCCCTGGCTAGTTTGAAACTCATCTGTGGACCAAGCTAGCCTTAAACTCAGATCCATCTGCCTCTGCCTCTCCAGTGCTGGGCTTAAAGGCCTGCACCACCATGCCCATTCCCCCAGCCCCCCACCTGACAGCTGGCTTCTATAGCTACATGGCTGCTTGGCCAGAGCAGGCTCCTTCAGTGTGTTTGGCAATTTGGCATACAGGGCTGTAACATGGGGCCTGGGCCCAGGGGCAAGGACTGTGAATTGTCATCCTTCTCCTTCTTCTCACAGCAAATTAGCCGTCACCAGGAGCAGTTCATCCAGATGTTGAATGAGCCCCCCGGGGAGCTGGCTGACATCTCTGATGTAGAGGGGGAGGTTGGTGCCATAGGTGAGGAGGCCCCACAGATGAACTATATCCAGGTGACACCGCAGGAGAAGGAAGCTATAGAGAGGGTAAGAGGCCTGACTGGAGAGCCATGATGGTGGGCGGCCCTAACCTCCCTCCGTCTTACCCCTGCCCATCTTCCCACAGCTGAAGGCACTGGGCTTCCCAGAGAGCCTGGTGATCCAGGCCTACTTCGCGTGTGAAAAAAATGAGAACTTGGCTGCCAACTTCCTCCTGAGTCAGAACTTTGATGATGAGTGATGCTGGGAGGCAAGAAGGCGCCCGCCCCACTCCACAAAAATTTTATAAAAGAAAAAGTATATATATACATATATATATACACACACACATATATATATTCATGTTTATTTAAGAGGAAGAAAAAAAATCAAAAACCATTAAAAAAAGCAACAACAACAAAGCACCCAGCCCAGCTTTCCAACCTCCTGAAGTGTCCCCTATTCCCAGCTCAGTCCGACAAGACCTGGGCCAGACAGCTGTCCCCATCCTCTTAACAGAGCCCAGCCTGCTCAAAGTTGCTGGCAAGACCAGGAGGCGACAGATGGGCCCCTCTTGGCCTCTGTCCCAGCTCCCTGCAGCCAGATGGAGAGGCGCCTGCCTGCTTCCCATCCCCTGAAGCATCCCCAAGGACAGCCCTCCCCCTCCTCCATGATGAGGGGAGGCTGGAGCCCTAAACTTGTATCCTCCATTGGAGTGGCCCAAATCTTTCCATCTGGAGTAAGTCCGCTAGAAGCCCAAGGCCTTCTCCCCAGTCTGACCTTGGCCTCCAGCCTGGAGAAGAGGTAACATCAGTTCTGAAGGCCAAGGCCACCCCTACCCCAGAACAGAACCACATCTCTGATAAAGGTTTTAAAGTGAATAAAGTTTTAAAAATGAGCCCTAATAATGGTGCGTGCCTACTGGAGCTTCTCACACCAGCTTGTGAGTCTGTGAGCTAGCCGGGCACAGGTGACGTGGGCCTGCTGAGACATGGGGAAGGGGACTATGAGCCTCACAGATGGGGCCCCAGCATCTCCTCCCTCTGGAAAGTTGGGCCCCTGCCCCAGCTCAGCCCTAGAAGGGCTGCTCCCTCCATCACGCAGTCTGCTTGGCTGTGCTCCCCCCTGGTAATTGGCTAATTACTGGAGATTAATGTTGGTAAACAGAAGCCTCCTCCTCTACTGCCATCTGTTCCTTCATTATTTGCCCATCCATTCCCCTTTCTCTCTCCCTGAAGCCCCAGTTCATGGCATGGCCTAATGTCCAGGTGTGAACCCAGCCCAGGAGAGGATTCTCCGGCCCAGGTGTTGGGGGATGAACCAGGGGACCCAGGAAGTCACAACTTGAGGGAGGATAATGTGTGGAGTGGGGGCTGTCAGCAGCTGGCTTTATTGGGAAAGGAGCTTTCAAGAGGTGGGTTCCCCGGACACTGCTGGCTCCTGGGCGTCATCAGAGGCCATAGTAGCGAGTCGTGCCTCCTTCTTCTGCCGCTGTTTCTCCTCCTTGAGGCGCTTGCGCTGCTGCTTGTCTAGGTCCTGTAAGAGCTCCTGGAAGCGGGCACTCCTCGGGTCCACGTGGTAGCCCAGGCGTTCCTGGGCCTCGGCCTGCAGCCGGGCCCTCCGCTCCTTGTCAGCCTGAAGCTTCTCCCAGCGCTCCCGTTTTTGCTGTCGCCACTTCTCAATCATCTGTGGCATCTTGGCCATGCACTCGGCAATGTGCTGCTCCCTGCAGAGGAGGGCACACAGTGAGGGGCGGACCACGCTAACCCTAATTCCACCCAGCTGTCTACTGAACCATCTTCATGCCCTGTCATGGATGCCCTCCTTGATGTCACATGCTGTGTGTGCCGGGTCCAAGTTCAGCCACAGGAGCAACTGGATGTACACCCCCGCCCCTAGCCCTGTGGATCTGTAGGAACACTCAGGATGAGGACAGTCTTATGGTAGACTAGGACCACTCGGCTAGGGAGGGACAGAGCGGGGAACCAGCACGACTCTGGACATCTGACTGGCTTCTTCAGGCCTCAGTCTCATCTGTAAAAAGGGCCACTTGTCCTTTCAAAGCTGTTGGGAAGATAAGGCTAAATACCAGGAACACATTTCACCTGTCCTAAACCCTGCACCAGCAGTGGCGTCATCCAAATGTCTGCGTGGCTCACCTCCATTTCTCCCTCAAATCTGACCATTCACACGTGCCACCTCTCCTGACTTCTGCCCATCGGTCACTACTCTCAGTTCCCAATACTCAGCCGCAGTGGCCTAGTTCCTCAGGGCATACTTCCAGACATCTTTTTTGTTTGTTTTTTTCCGAGACAGAGTTTCACTGTAGCCCTGGCTGGCCTTGAACTCACAGCGATCCACTTGCCTCTGCCTCCCAAGTGCTGGGGCTAAAGACAGGATCTCCCTATGTAGACTAGGCTGCCTGGCCTCAAAACTCAGCAATCCACCAGCCCGGCTAGGATTAAAGGTGTACTACACCACAGCCAGCTTACTTAGGATAAAGAGACTCGCAAGTCCCCTGCCTCTGACCAAGTCTTCTTGCAAGTAAGTTACAGGCTTGGCCTCAACCTCTGGGCTTTTGCACCACTTGCTCCCTCTACTGGGAACTCTATCTTGGAGATTTTTGGTTGGTTGGTTAGTTAGTTAGTTTTTTTTCTTCGAGACAGGGTTTCTCTGTGTAGCCTTGGCTGTCCTAGACTCACTTTGTACACTAGGCTGGCCTCTGCCTCCCAAGTCCTGGGATTAAAGGCATGCACCACCACCACCACCACCACTCAGCTGAGATTTTTTTAATAATTTAATTTTTATTTTATGTTTTGCCTGCATGTGTGCCTGTATGACAGTATCAGATCTTGGGAGCTACAGACAGTTGTGAGCTGCCATGTGGGAGCTGGGAATTGAACCTAGGTACACTCGAAAGAGCTGTCAGTGCTGTGGGAGCTGGGGATTGAACCTGGGTACATCCGAAAGAGCTGTCAGTGCTGTGGGAGCTGGGAATTGAACCTGGGTACATCCGAAAGAGCTGTCAGTGCTGTGGGAGCTGGGAATTGAACCTGGGTACATCCGAAAGAGCTGTCAGTGCTCTCAACCGCTGAAGCGTCTCTCCAGCCCTGAGACTTTTCCAATAACTATAATCTGGTTATATGGGGATTTGCTTAAACCTCACAAGGGCAGGCAAACTGACGTGTCCTCCAGCATACATGTTTTGTCTTCCCAAGGGTCCTTGGTCTTGTCTGTTTTGTTCCCTGCTGTGTGGCTATTTAGATCCCTGCACAGAGTAAATAAGTACGGTTGAGGCTGGGCCTGCTACAGGCCTGGAATATCGGATGTTCAGAAGGTAAAGACAGACGGATCCTAGATTCAAGGCCAACCTGGGCAACAGAACCAGTTCTGGCTAATTGATGCCTTGTTAAAAAAGTAAATAAAAGGAGGCTGGGCTACTGACACAGTTCAGTAGTAAAGGAAGAGGAAAGGTGGAAACAAACACAAACACTGCAGTTGAATGACTACAAGAATTTGCCTAGAAGTTTGTTTTGCAGGCAAATGAACATGTATGTAAACCCTACGCCACAAGGATTCCGCATGTCACCTACGGAGGATTCATGGTTTCCGGGGCTTGGGGTGCCTGCCCCTCCCCACGCACCTGGCTTGACGCCTTGCCTCCTCGGCCTGCTGCTTCTCGCGCAGCGACTCTTGCATGGTCGCTAAGCTCGGGTACCATTCCCGCTCCTCCGCTTCCAACTCGCGTAGCTGCTCTGGGGACGGCCATAGGGAGGCGGGGTCCACGCCGGAGGTGGCGCCGTACCGCCCGAACTGCTTGGCCGCATAGCGCGGCTCTAGCTGCCATCGCGGGGTCAGCAGGTCCTCTGGGTCTGGCCAGTTGGGCCCGGGTCGGCGACGTGGGGGTGGCGGTGCATGGTAGCTGCGGGATCCGGGACCCAAAGCCACAGAGAGCCGCAGGACGTATGGCGTCCTCATCGCGGCCGCCGCCATCTTGGCTATGGGTCCTTGCGGGCAGAGAGAGCTGGCTAGGGCGCTGCCTGCGCAGCGGAAAGCCCGGCTTCAGGTGAGGGAGCCAAGGACCTCCTCGACTATAGTCCATACAGTGTAGGTGACCGGTTAATGCAAGAGCCAGTTGTTAAGATATTATGTGGGGCCGGGCGTGGTGGCGCACACCTGTGATCCCAGCACTCGGGAGGCAGAGGCGGGAGGATCTCTATGAATTCCAGGACTTCCAGAAGTACACAGACCCGGCATACAAAAATAAAAATGAAAAAGAAAGAAACGAAAAAGAAAAGAAATAGAAATATTATTTCTGTAGTTTATTTACTGGGGGAAAGGGCATGGCGGATGATCAAGTGGAGGTCAAAGGACAACTTGGGTAAGTCACCCAAGCTTTCACCAAGCAGGTTATGGGACTAGAACAGCTGTCGTCCTGCCTGGTGGCAAATGCCTTTACCCTCTGAGTCTTCTCCCCAGCCTTCATTTGGAATTTTCGAAGTAGGATATCACTATGTAGCCAGGTCAACCTGAAACTTCTTGTGTAACTCAGGGTGGCATTGATGTATGGCAGCCCTCCTAGGTCAGCCTTGCCAGTGTTGGATGACCAGTAATGAGCCAGTTTAATATAAAACTTAAAACTGGCCTGTTTTTTTTTAATGTTTATTTATTCACATATTTTATGTATATGAGTACTTTGTCTTCATGTACACAAGAAGAGGACATCAGATCACAGATGATTGTGAGCCACCATATGCTTGGTAGGAATTGAACTCAGGACCTCTGTTAAAGAAGCAGTTAGATACTCTTAACCACTGTGCCATGTGCTGCTTTTTCAAAGGACCCTGGTTTAATTCCCAGCACCCACGTGGCAGCTCACAACTGTCTGTAACTCCTGTTCCAGAGGATCTGACAGCCTCTCACGCACAGACAGACATGCAAGCAAAATACCAATGCCCATAAAAATTAAAAATACAAAACTGGCACGTTAGGGCTGCCTGGTGGTGGCGCATGCCTTTAATTCCAGCCCTTGGGAGGCAGAGGTAGCAAGGTCTCTGTAAGTTCCAGGCTGGTCTACAAATGAGTTCCAGGCCAGCCAAGGCTCACAAGAAAACTCTCACTCGGGAGGCAGAGGCAGGTGGATCGCTGTGAGTTCAAGGCCAACCTGGTCTACAAAGTGAGTCCAGGACAGCCAAGGCTACACAGAGAAACCCTGTCTCGGAAAACCAAACCAAACCAACCAACCAAACAAACAAAAAATCTCTGTCTCAAAAAACAAAACAAAACAAGAAAAAAAGAAAAAGAGAAGAAGAAGAAAAAAAAACCTGACCTGTTAGAATTATTTATTTTGTTTTTGTTTTTTTGTTCTGTTTTGTTTGGGGTTTTTTTTGGTTGTTGTTGTTTTTGTTTGTTTTTTGTTTTTTGGGGGTTTTTTGTTTTTGTTTTTCGAGACAGGGTTTCTCTGTGAAGCCTTGGCTGTCCTGGACCCGCTTTGTAGACCAGGCTGGCCTCGAACTCACAGCAATCCACCTGCCTCTGCCTCCCGAGTGCTGGGATTATAGGCGTGCACCGCCACGCCCGGCTGTTGTTTTTGTTTTTGTTTTTTGAGACAAGGTTTCTCTGTGTAGCCTTGGCTGTCCTGGACTCGCTTTGTAGACAAGGCTGGCCTTGAATTCACGTCAATCCGCCTGCCTCTTCCTCCCATATGCCACCACTGCCTGGCTGCTAGTACTGTTTAAATTAATATAGTTAAACCAGGAGTGATAGCACACGCCTTTAATCCGGCACTGGGGAGGCAGAAGTAGGCGGATGGATGTGAGTTCGAGTTTGAGGACAGCCTGGTCTACAAAGTGAGTCCAGGACAGCAAGAAATACACAAAGAAACCCTGTCTCGAAAGACAAATAAATAAATAAATAATATATTTAAGCTAAAATTTTAGTTGGAAATCCCCCCCCCCCCCCCCCCCCCGGCCAAGACAGAGTTTCTCTTGTAGTCCTGGCTACGCTGGACTTGCTTTGTAGACCAGGCTGGCCTCGAACTCACAGTGATCTGCTTGCCTCTGCCTTCTGAATGCTGGGATTAAAGGCATGCACCACCATGCCCAACTTAAAATCTTAATGTTTTAAATATTTCCATTTTATATTTTATTCCCCCTCACGTTTAATGTTTTAATTTTTCTCTAATATATTAAATATTTTGATTTTAATATCTAGGCTCATGTTGCCTTTTAAATCTTTTTAAAAATAATTTATTTAGCCAGGCGCTGGTGGTGCATAACTTTAATCCCAGCACTTTGAGGGGCAGAGGCAAGTGTATTGCTGTGAGTTCAAGGCTAGCCTAGTCTACAAAGTGAGTCCAGGACAGTCAAGGCTACACAGAGAAACCCTGTCTCAAAAATAAATAAATAAATAAATAAATAAATAAATAAATAAATAAATCACCCCCCCAAAACAAAAACAAAAAAGATTTATTTATCTTTATTTCATGTGCACTGGTGTTTTGCCTGAGTCTATGTCTGTGGGAGGGTATTGGATCCTCTGGAACTGGAGTTATAAACAGTTGAGAGCTGCCATGTGGGTGCTGGGAATTATTGAACCTGGTTTTTCTGGGAGAGCAGACAGTTCTCTTAACCACTGAGCACCTTACATTAATATATATATATATAGTTTTTGTTTGTTGGGGGTTTTGTGTTTTGGGTTTTTTGTTTTGGTGTGTGTGTGTCTGTGTGTCTGTGTATGTGTGCCTGGCCACATAGGTATGGGTGCCAGTGGAGGCCAAAGGAATCCTCTAGAGCTGGCCTTTTAGGCAATTGTCAAAGGACTTGGATACAAGAAACTGAGCTCGGGCTGGAGAGATGGCTCAGCAGTTAAGAGCACTGTCTGCTATTCCAGAGGTCCTGAGTTCAATTCCTAGCAACCACATGATGGCTCACAACCATCTATAATGAGATCTGGTGCCCTCTTCTGGCCTGCAGGTGTACATGCAGGTAGAGCACACATCTACATAAAAATAAATAAAACTAAAAAAAAGAAAGAAAGAAAAAAAATGAACTCAAGTCCTCTAGAAGACAGGAAGTGCTCTTCTCGGCCATTTCTGAGCTCCTTGCATTCTGCCTTGTTTGTTTTTGTGGTCTTTTGAGTCATACTGTATAGTGCTGCCTGGCCTGGGACTCACTGTGGATAGGCTGGCCTCCAATTCAGAGTTCTGCCTGCCTCTGCCTTCTCAGTGCTGAAAATAAAGACCTGAGACCACCGTGCCCAGTCTGCCTTCTGTCTTAAACATTTAAGATCTACTATATGGGATTTGCTTATGTGACTCAATTGATGGTAAGCCCAAAGCCCTCAGTTTTATCCCTTGCATTGCGTAAGCTAACATACTGGTGTAAATCTATAATCCTGACCCTGGAGAGGTGGAGACAAGAGATCAAAAGTTCAAGGAGACACATTCCTTTAATCCTAGCACTCAGGAGGCAGAGGATCTCTGAGTTCAAAGCCAGCCTGGTCTATAGAGCAAGTTCTAGGATAGCCAAGGCTACAAAGAGAAACCCTGTCTCAAAAAACCAAGAGAGACAGAGAGAGAGAGACAGAGAGAGAGAGACAGAGAGAGAAGAGAGAAACACAGACAGACTTAAGGTTAGCCTGTGCTACATAGCTCTGTATTTTCCACCTTTTCCCTTCCATTTTCCACTTACAGGGTCTCGTGTAGCTCAGTTTAGGCTTGACGTCCCTTCTCTCTCACATGCTAGCATTACAGTGTGGTTACATCCAGCAAGAGCTACTCTAGGGCTTTTTGGATTTTTGAGAGAGAGGCTCGTGTATCTCAGATTGGTTTTAGGCTCTCTGTGTATTTGAGGCTGGTCTTAAACTTTTGGTCATCCTGCCTCTCCTTTCAAGTGCCTGTTTTCAGTTTTTAAACATTTTGAATGCTTTTACGTCTTTAAAATTGGTTTCAAAAAATATCTGTGACTGTGTGTGTTTGTGGGGGACGTATGCTGAGTGTTCAGGTGTCTACTGAGGCCAGCAGAGACTGTCCAGTCCCCCTAGAACTGGAGTTATAGGCATTCGTGAGTTGCCCGATGTTGCTTGGAACCAAACTCAGTTCTGGAAAAAGCAGGAAGCACTCTTAACCTCTGTTTCAAGCTTTATTGTGAACTGGGGATTGAGTTAATTATCACCAGGAAACTTTCCCCAAAGTTGTACTGTGCTGAAATATGCCTGAAATAAACTGCCCAGTGTCAGACTCTTGAAGTTTCAACCAACAGTGGCTGCTGAGTCCTGTTGAACCAGACTTCCTGCTTGCCTCCCTGTAACAGATGGCTACTCTGCCAGACCTGGTGTGTATAGAGACCTTCACAGGTCTGTGTGAGCCTGTGCGTGTTGGGATATATGTGGGTGCCCTCGGGGGCTAGAAAAGGGTGTCAGATCCCTGGAGGTGGAGTTTCAGAGTTACCAGCACCACAGACCAGGCATGATGCCCCCTACCTGTAACCCCAGCCCTCAGGCACTCTGTAATAGCTGTAGCTGTTCATGTTTTTTGTTTTGTTTTGTTTTGTTTTTTGAGACAGGGTCTCTCTGTGTAGCCTTGCCTGTCCTGGACTCACTCTGTGAACCAGGCTGGCCTGGAACCCACAAGGATCCTCCTGCCTCTGCCTTCTCTGAATACTGGGATTACAAGTGTGCACCACTGCACCAGCCTCCACCACCACCTTAAAAATAATTAGTTTCGGGCTGGAGAGATGGCTCAGAGGTTAAGAGCGCTGACTGTTCTTCTAGAGGTTGTGAGTTCAATTCCCAGCAGCCACATTGTGGCTCACACCCATCTATAATGTAATATGGTGCCCTCTTCCGAGCTGCACATGTACATGCAAGCAGAGCACTGTATACATAATAAATAAATAAATAAGTCTTTTAAAAAAAGAAGCATTAAAAAATAATTAATTTCTTGTTTTGTGTGTCCACAAACCCCATGGCACATGTGGCAGTCAGGAGAGAGCTTGCGGGGTGAGGGTTCTACTTTCTCCCCTCTCTGAACTCAGGTCGTCCGGCTTAGTGGCAAATGCCATAACCCTCTGAGCCATCTCTGGGACACTTATTCCCTAGGGTGACAATGTGTTAGGGGTTTTTCTGCACTTTTATCTTCATGCAGTTAAATGCCTGTAATAGTCTGCAGAAAAACTAAGGGGTAGGGCTCCTCAGACAACTGAGTTTGATCCCCAGAATCCACGTGGCAGAAGGAGAGAACTCCCTCAAGTTGTCCTCTGATGACTTGGTTCCAGGGAATCACATGACTCTGTCTCCTAGGGTGCCAGGCACATACATGGTGCACAAACATAAATGAAAGCAAACCACTCACACACATTAAGATAAAGTTGTAAGATATTGAGAATTCATTAGGTGTGTGCCTGTGTGTGCACAATACGTGTCTGGAAGTCAGAAAACAATGTTGTTGGGTCGGTACTTTCCTCCAAGGATGTGACTCAGGTTTCCAGACATGCATGGCAAATGCACCTACCCACTGAGTCTCTCCTTGGACTGAGATTACTATTATTTGTTCTTTTATTATTTTTTAAAAAGATTTTTATTTATTATTATGTATACAGCGCTCTGCCTGCATGTACACCTGCAGGCCAGAAGAGGGCACCAGATCTCATTATAGATGGTTGTGAGCCACCATTGGTTGCTGGGAATTGAACTCAGGACCTCTGGAGGAGCAGTCAGGGCTCTTAACCTCTGAGCCATCTCTCCAGCACCTATTATTTGTTCTTTAAAGCAAGAATTCATGGAGGGTTGGATGTAGGTCAGTGGTAGAACATTTGCTTAGAACGTCCTACATCTAGCACGTGTGGGAATGTGCATAAGTGCAGTGCCTCTGGAGCCTCAGAAGAGGGTAGTGGATTCCTAGGAGTGGCCGTGACAGGCCTCCTTGCTTGGGTGGTGGAGACTGAAGTGAGGTCCTCTGCAAGGGTACCAAGTATCCTTAACTGCTCAGTCATCTCTCTAGGATCCATCTGTCAGGGATGGATTCCTGGTGCCTTGTGAATGCTAAAGCCCTAGGTCAGTGGTTGTCAACCTTCCAAACATGGCAACCCGTTAATACAAGTCCTCGTGTTGTGGTGAACTCCCCTACCATACAATTATTTCATTGGTGCGTCATAACTTCATACTTCATAATTTTGCTACTGTTATGGATCGCAATGTAAATGTCTAATGTGCAAGATCTCTGATATGCGACCTCTGAGGGGGTTGCGACCCACAGGTTGAGAACAGTAGCCCTGGGCGTGCAAGCCTTTTCTATGAAGTGGCGTAAGTAAAGTCCTGAGTGGAAGTGCACGCCTTTAATCCCAGCACTCAGAAGGCAGAAGCAGAATCTCAGTGAGTTTGAGGCCAGCCTGGTCTGCATAGTGAGTTCCAGGACAGCCAGAGCTACATAAAGAGACCTAGTCTTTAAAGAAAATAATGTTTTGGTTTTTTTTTTTTCGAGACAGGGTTTCTCTGTGTAGCCTTGACTGTCCTGGACTCGTTTATGTAGACCAGACTGACCTTGAACTCACAGCAATCCACCTGCCTCTGCCTCCCAAGTGCAAAAAACAAAGTGTTGCCGGGGGTGATGGTGCAAGCCTTTAATCCCAGCACTCAGGAGGCAGAGGTAGGTGGATCACTGTGAGTTTGAGGCTAGCATGGTCTACAAAGCAAGTCCAGGACAGTCAAGGCTAACTAACACAAAGAGATCTGTCTTGAAAAACCAAAAATAAAAAAAATAAAAATAGGACTGGAGAGATGGCTCAGCGGGTTAAGAGCACTGACTGCTCTTCCAGAGGTCATGAGTTCAATTCCCAGCAACCATGTGGTGCCCTCCTCTGGCCTGCAGGTGTACATGCAGGTAGAGCTCTGTATACATAATAATAAATAAATAAATCTTTAAAAAAGAATAAAAAAGTGTTGCCGGGTGCAGTGGCACATGCCTGTAATCCCAGCACTCAGGAGGACAAAGGCAGGCAGATCTCTGTGAGTTCGAGGCCAGCCTGGTCTACAAAGTGAGTCTAGGACAGCTAAAGCTACACAGAGAAACCCTGTCTCGGAAAAACCAAAATAAATAAAAAATAAATAGTCATAGTATTTGCAGAGAACCTACAGAAGTCATCTGCAGATGGCAAAGAAGGTGGAAGGCCTAACGTGCTGGGTATTGTGTGCAAACACTAATATTGCTGCCGTAGCCTGACTAATAGTCCTCAGACTGAGGTTGCTTGAATCCTTGAATTCACTATCTGCGCGTATAGAAGGGAGGTGCATAGCCGCAAGGTTTTGTGGGACTCTGCCTGGGAAGTTTGGAAACAGCTGTGAAACTGCGGCTACAGTGAGGAAGGGTGGAAAGGATGGGCAGACGATGAGCAGATGATGGGATTCCCCGTGCGGGATTTGGTGGAACTTGCAAAGATCTTTAGACTGCTCCAGAAGGGAAGCTGGAGCTTTGGAGGGGGTGTGAGCAAAGAAAGATCCTTTACCTGCATGAACTGCTCTCAGGCGTCTCCTGGCGGCCTTGGGGAGCAAAGGCGAACGTGGGAGGTTGGAGTGAGCGCGATTATCCCGACCCGAAGAGGCTCTGCTAAGAACTGGACTAGCTGTGGCACGAGACAAGGGGCAGAGATGGCACAGAGAGGGCCAAGACCGTCGCGATGTTTGGAGCTTCAGCCTCTGACAAGATAGATCTGGCGTTGGCTAGAGGACAGCACAAAGAGGGGACAGCCGGCTAGAAGCTGACGTCCACGGTATGGTGGCCACGCAATCCCGGAAGTGGCCGCCAGATGGCGAGCGCGCCGCGGGAAAGACCCAGGCTGTAGCTTCTCACGCTCCTGCGGTCTGGCTTTGCGCCTCCTCACCTGGGTGTGAGATGCACGCCTCTGAGGTACCAGAGCTGGGTTGGACCCCCTCAGCCCCAGGCGCCTGGAGGACCCAAAGCCTGGGATGCAATCTCACATCCTTTGTGTACTTCCCACCACTCTGTTCCCATCGCCTGTATCAGCATCTCAGGACTCTGCAAAAGTGTCACCTTCTCCGCAGGATCCTCCCCAACTGCCCTGGGATCAGACACACGTACCGTGACCCCTCTAAGACTCATTTCAATGTATTATGTTTTTTTCTTTGAAACAAGATCACTCTTTAGCCCAGGCTGCCATTAAACTCCTGGTTCCCCTGCCTCAGCCTCTTATGTGCTGGCATGACAGTCATGGGACTTGTGGCCTATACCTGTAGTCTCTGCACTCAGGAGACTAAGGTGGAGGAAACACAAGATTGGGGCCAGCCCTGCCCACTCAATAAGACAATAGTGGCAGTCAGGTTAACTCACTGTTGTATGGGTGCAGGGCGTTGAAGAGCTCCTGTTTATTATTCATAAAAGTCCCCTCCTCAGAATAGGAAGGAAACAGCATTGCGGGTTCATGAGACCCAGGAGCATCAACATGTGTTTTCAGGTACAGCCTGTGAGGTAGAGACTGTTACCGACACCTATTACAGAAGAGAAAGAGGAAGCCAGGGTGGTTAATGACTTTGCATGAGGGTGCACAGCCAAGAGACAGAAGAGCAGAGAGTGAAACCCGAAAGACCCACTGAAGGCTGTGACGTCACTAAGTGGATGAATGGGGGGGTTTGAGGATTCAAAAGACCCCTCAGCTGCTGTGCCCTGGACCTGCCTTCCTCGAGTCTCACGGTTTCCAGGTTTCCATGGAGCAGGCTTAGGCCCCCCTGGGTCTCCCAGCAGGCTGGGAGGAGCTGTGGGGTTGGACAGGTCAGCTTTCCTTCGTTCCCTGCTGGGAGCTCCCAGAACTACCTCTCAGGAGGGGACAGTGGTGAAAAGCAGACCCTCTGAGGGCCCAGCTTCACACTCCAGACAGCAGGGTCCATTGGCCAGGACCCTGAGCCCACTCCAAGACAGCCAGCCTAACGACTGCACAGCTAAGCTATGCTCCGTGGCCAGTTGACCATGCTGCTGGGTCTGCTCAGTGGGGCCTGGCTGCCCACAGGTTCAGGAAGGCCTGGGGCCCCAGCCACCCCTGCTCAGTCCCGGGCTGCTACTAATCAGAGCTGGACTCTGGATCCTCTGGTGGCAGCCTCTGCCCTGGGTAGCTGGAAGGCCTTCCTGAGCCGGCAGAACAAACAGCAAGGGACAGGTGAGCTGCCAGGAAGGCAGAAAGTGACTGCTGGCATGTCTTTGCCCTTGGCACCTCAGGAAGTGCTCCGGGAGACTTGTAAGGCTCTGCCCTTTGTTCAGGTGAGTCTGTGGTGATGGTGGTGTCTGTGGTGATGGTGGTGTCTGTGGTGA
>OU015753.1:40203890-40214556 GCA_907169655.1 Acomys percivali
TGGTGTCTGTGGTGATGGTGGTGTCTGTGGTGATTGTGATGATGTCTGTGGTGATGGTGGTGCCTGTGGTGGTGGTAGTGGTGTCTGTGGTTGTGCGGGTGGTGGTTAGCAGTGGTGGTTAGCAGTGGTGGTGGGCACTCTCAGCAATGTACAGAGCACAGGGTATGTGGTTAGGCAGATTTACAAACAAGTTTCTGAATCCCCCATCTAAGTGCCTGTGAACTTCAGGTTTCTTACCAAATAGGGCAAAAGTTTCTCCACTTTCACGGATGCGGTTGCCCTTCATCTTCATCTTGCAAGTCTATTTTCTTTTTCTCTTTTATTTTTTTTTAGGCATGGCCTCCTGTAGTCCAGGCTGACCTCTACTAGCTAAAATGATCTTAAGGCTGTGCTTATGTAGCCCAGGCTGAAACTAGGTAGCTAAAAATCTCAAGATTCCACTTCTGACTTCACCTCACATGTGCTAGCAGGCAGTCACACCTGGTCTGAGAACCTAGGGCTTCGTGGGTGGGAGGCAACCTCTACCAACGTCTCTCCAGCTGCTGAGTCCAACATCCTACATAGCAGCCAGGAAGAGGCAGGTCCCTTGTCTCTTCTGCCATGGCCCTCACCTTCCTGTAAGCAAAAGTCCAGCTTCTTAGAGCCCACAGGAGTCCAGGCTCTCAGAGCCCACAGGAGTCCAGGCTCTCAGAGCCCACAGGAGTCTGTGTTCTTTCACCTCCCCAATTTGGGCTCCTCTCACTCTGCTCACTTTACTGCTGACACACGACACACTTTCTTGTGTGCAGTGTGTGTGTGTGTTTAGACAGAATTTCACCGTGTAGCCTGGCTTTGTACTGGACTGCGTAGCATGGACTGCCCTCTAACTCCAGGATCATAGGTCTGAGCTGTCACACCCATCTTGGAGCAGATTATTATTGTTTTAGCCAGAGTTTTCTGTAGCTTGGTGCTGGATTTAAACTTCTGATCTCTACCTCTTGAATGCTGAGATTACAGGTATTCACCACCAGCCCAATTATGCCGTGTCGGAGGTGGAACCTAGGACCTCAAGTATTCTAGACAAGTGCTCCACCTACTGAGCCACATCCCCATTCCAGGGCAGAGGTCATCTGATTTTTTTCTCTCCCAATAGTCCTGTCCCCAAGTCCTACAACAGCGCCAGGCATATAGTGGACACTCAGTGTTTGCTGAATGACTGACTGACTAGTAGCACATGTAGGGCAGCCTGAACAAGAAACAATTTCACATGTGCAATCAGTTGGTGTTTGAGAAGGGCTCCGGAAATTCTTTTTTTTTTTTTTTTTTTTTTTTTTTTTTGGTTTTTCGAGACAGGGTCTCTCTGTGTTAGCCTTGGCTGTCCTGGACTCACTTTGTAGACCAGGCTGGCCTCGAACTCACAGCGATCCGCCCACCTCTGCCTCCCGAGTGCTGGGATTAAAGGCGTGCGCCACCATGCTTGGCGCCGGAAATTCTTATTCTGTGTGGAGTTCAAACTCTGGTTTGTTGTTGGTGTCTGTAGCTTGCCTTCTAAGCCTTTCCTCACTTCCTATAGGGAATAAACATGGGTTCACACAGACTGCCTCTAGCCACGTTCAGTAGGGCACCACTTCCCCAGCCCTATCCAACCTTGTTTGGACCCAAATCTTTTTATCATTATTATTATTTTCCTTTTCAAGATAGGTCTCACCAAATAGTCCAGGCTCCCCTGTGATCCCCCACTTCTGAGTTCCGGGGTTACATACATCACTGTGCCCACTCCCCACTCTGTTTCTGCTGCCTACCAGCCAATGACTGCCCCTCAGCGGAATGAAACTCTGGCTTCGAGTCTAGCTCGCTGCACCTGCCCCAGATGGCACAGACACTGTGGGCTGGCGGCCTCCCCTGCAGCTGTGTAGTCTCAGGCAGCTCCCAGCCTCAGACTCCTCATTTGGAAATAGGGAAACCTTCAGAGGAAAGACAGAACATTCAGTCTGGGCTTAGCAGGGGCCAGCATGGATGGGGTTGATGCTTTTCTTCTTCTTCTTTTCTTTTTCTTCTTCTTCTTCTTCTTCTTCTTCTTCTTCTTCTTTTCTTCTTCTTCTTCTTCTTTTCTCCTCCTCCTCCTCCTCCTCTTCTTCTTCTTCCTCTTCTTGTCCTGGGAGTGGAACCCAGGTCCTTGGGCATATACAGTAGAACACTTGGGGGGCTGAGCAAAAGGATAAAGAGTTCAAAGTCAACCTCTGCTAAATAGTGAGTCTGAGGCCTACCTGAGCTCCACGAGGCCTATCTGAAGAAGAAACAAACAAACAATTTAAAGGTTTCATATAGCTTTTCTTTTTCTTTTTCTGGGCATGATGATTTCTTTGGGAGGCCCAGGCCAGCCTGGTCTACACAGTAGGTTCTAGCTAGTTAGGGCTACATAGTAAGACCTGTCTCAAAAAGAAAAAAAAAAGGTAATTACATTTGTTTTTAATTTATTTTAATTTTATGTGCATTGGTGTTTTGCTTGCATGTGTGTCTGCATGAAGGTATTGGACCCGGAGTTACAGACAGTTGTGAGCAACCATGTGGGTGCTAGGAATCAAGTCTGGGCCCTCTGTTAACCTGAGAGCCACCTCTCTAGTCTCTATAATTAATTTTTTTTTTTTTGAAACAGAGTTTCACTGCAGAGCCCTGGCTATCCTCAAACTAGCTCTATAGACCAGGCTGGCCTTGACCCCAGATATCCACCTGCCTTTGCCTCCCAAGTGCTGAGATTAAAGGTGTGCACCACACAAATCCTACACTTATTTGTGTGTGTGTGTGTGTGTGTGTGTGTGTGTGTGTGTGTGTGTGTGAACGTTCTTTCCAAGTGGGCAGCATGGCACATGAACAATGCCACTCCCAACAAAATTGTTTAAAAAAAAAAAAAAAAGATAAGGTTTCACACTATAGCCCAGGCTGGCCAACTGACTGCATAGCCAAAGTTGGTCTCGAACTCATGGCAATCCTCCTGCTTCGGCCTCCTGAGTGCTTGGATTACAGGTACCATATCCAGCTTGATTTTAAAAACTTAAAATATTTTTTGAGACAGGGTTTCTTTTGTAGTCCTGGCTGTCCTGGACTAGCTCTATAGACCAAGCTGGCCTGGAACTCACAGAGATCTACCTGCCTCTGCCTTCCAAGTGCTGGGATCAAAGCCACCATGCCCAGCTGTGAAAAATATAAACATTAAAAAAAAAAATAGAACACTTTGCGAATTTGCATGTCATTCTTGCGCAGGGACCATGCTAATCTTCTCTGTATCGTTCCCATTTTAGTATATGTGCTGCCGAAGCGAGCATGAAAAATTAAAATATTTTAATGTGTATGTTTTGCCTACTATACGTTCACCCAGTGTGTGCCTAATGCCTGTAGATCCAGAGCTGCAGTTATGGACGGTTGTGAGCCACCATGTGGGAAGAGAGTCCAGGTCCCCTGAAAAAGCAAACAGTCCCTGCTGAGTCATCTCTAGCCTCTCAACCCCCACTTGATTTTTTTGGTTTTTTTTTTTTTTTTGTGGTGCTGGGAATGGAGCCTGAGCCTCGGCAATGCTAGGCAGGTGCTCTGCTCCTGAGTTACAACCCCCCCTCTCTGTTTTTCCATTTATCTTAACACAGGGTCTTAGTAAGTTTCCTACATGGGCCTTGATCTTGAAATCCCCTGTCCTGGCCTCTGGGATGGCTCTGATGTACATATCTGCAACATCAGGCCCAGCTATGTAGTTTAATTTGGATGATTTTTGTATGAGTGTGTGTGTATAGGTACACATGTGTGTCAAGGCCAGAGGTTGATGTTCAGTATCCTCAATAACTGTTCCTTAAAAAAAAAAAAAAAAAAAGAAAAAAGAGCACCAGGCATGGTGCCCCATGCCTTTAATCCTAGCACTCAGGAAGCAGAGGCAGGAGGATCACTGTGAGTTCAAGGCCATCCTAGTCTACATAGTGAGTCCAGGACAGCCAGGGACACACACAGAGAAATCCTGTCTCAGAAACAAAACAAAACAAAAAAACCCAGAAAAAACAAGACAAAAAACAAACAAACAAAAAACCAAAAAAAAAGGAAAAAAGAAAAAAGTAGTGAGTGCTAACTACTGGGCCACTGCTGCTCCCTCATGCCTTGTCAAGAACTCTCACTGAACCATGAGCTCACCAATTCAGCCAGGCTGGCTTGCCCAGGGTTCTCCTGTTGTCATCTTCCCAGTGTTGGGATTACAGGCGAGCATCCCATTTTATGAGAGTGCTGGGAGATCTGAACTCGGGTCTTCTTCTTTTTTTTTTTCTTTTTTGGTTTTTTGAGACAGGGTCTCTCTGTGTAGCCTTGGCTGTCCTGGACTCACTTTGTAGACCAGGCTGGCCTCGAACTCACAGTGATCCGCCTGCCTCTGCCTCCCGAGTGCTGGGATTAAAGGCGTGCGCCACCACCGCCCAGCCTGGGTCTTCGTTCTATTGACTCTCCCCAGCCTTGGATTTAGAAATTCTTATCTAAGAAAGAGGCCCGGCCGCAGGCGACACAGGCAGGAGGATGATTCGGGATTGAAAGCCAGGCCATATCTGCCTCCCAAGGCCACCCCTTCCCTCTATTCCCGGACTCCAGCGTTGACTGTCCTCCGTCTCTGCTTGCAGGTGCTCTCCAGGCCTGGGTGCACAGCTGGCCGGGTCCTTAATCATCTCTGCTTCGGCCACTGTCCATCTTTTTATATTCCCAGCTCGGGTCCCACCCCTGTAGTCCTCTGCAACAGCTGTGTGCCCGCTCGAAAGCGCTGGACATCGGTAGTGCTGTGGTGTGCAGCTGGCCACTCATCGTCCCCTAGGAGGGTGAGGATTTCCACCGTGCTGGTCCAGAAGTGTCAGTGTCGCCCGAAGCTGTGAGCTGAGCATCCTGGAGGAACGCGAAGGACACGAACCCTGGGAAGAAGCAGGAGACGCAGTAGAAAGACGTGACCTGAATGATGTATATCAGGTCGAGAGAACAGGATTGGAAGGACAGATGGACAGATCCAGAATGTCCTCAGCTCGCTCCCAGAACGCTAGACATGGTCTCCCAGTCATGGGTTTAGACCACCATTGGTTTAGTCATAGCATTTGGGGCTGAGGTGTAACTCAGCGGGAGAGGGCTTGCCTAGCATGCATGAAGCCCAGGGTTACATTCTTACAGGATATGTGGAGAAAAAAAAAAAGGTGAAAATTAGCTATATAGTGTGTGATTCGCAGGGCCCTGTGTGGGAGGGGACATTTATTCCATAAACACAAACTCACGTCGTTGTCCTCAGGGATCAGTCCTCAGCAGTCCTACAAAGGTAGAATTTCACCCCGGGTCATGTTGCAGATGAGGAAACCGAAGCCGTTGAGGCACTGTCACTTTTCGGGGGGGGGGAGGGGGGAAGAGGACGGTGTTCGAGACACAGGCCTTGCACACGCGCAGCACAACTCCCCCGCTAAGCCCCGCCCCCCAGCCTGAGGTTCCGCTCTTAGCCACTAGGCGGCACCGTGTCTCTTTGTCCGAGCCAGACACTCCCAACTGCTAAGATGACAGCACCACCCAGCCCCGGACACTCAGCGAAGATGACCCCGTTCTAGGGACATCAGAATAACAGTAGTAGTAGCAGCAGCAGCAGCAGCAACAACAAAAAACAAAAAAAAACAAAAAACAAAAAAACAAAAAAAACAAAAATACTATAGCAGGCAAGCGGGAAACAGCTGCTGGGAAAACCTGGCCCTAACCAGAGGCGACCCGTGTGTGTGTGTGTGTGTGTGTGTGTGTGTGTGTGTGTGTGTGTGTGTGTGTGTGTGTGTGTGTGTGTGTGTGTGTGTGTGTGTGTGTGTGTGTGTGTGTGTGTGTGTGTGTGTGTGCGCTCGCGCGCGCGCACAGCTGCCTCACTCATTGACAGTAGCTGGGGTTTCCCTTATTGCCCCATCCTGAATCCCCAGCCTGGCATTCCACGGGAATCATAAAGGTTGGCTAAGTCCAGCTGTGCGTGCGCCTCTCTGACTAGGGTTTCCAGAGTAAGGGGCTCCCTTTTCAGCTGGGGGGCAGGGTGTGAGGCAGCCAGGCGGCCTAGCTCTGGGCGGCTGGAACCAGGGCTCTGGCAGATGGGCCCGTCTGGCAGAGACTCAGAGACATGTGGCAGCGTCGCCTCCAAATGCCCCCCCCCCCAGTGCAGGGTGGAGAGAGCTGGTCAAGCGCCCCCCCACCATCCCCAGCCCTCTTCCTGCTTCAGGAAGGAAGGCTCCAGGTGAGGGAACAGGAGGGCCCCCCACAAGGAAACAGATGGGACAGCACTGCGTGGGAGCTACGACCCCTGACCTCACAGGCCTGAACAGTGGGGTGGGAACCTGCCTCGCTGCCAGCTCCCAAGAGCGTCCTAGAGGGAGGGTCATGGAGCCCTGGGGGGGGGGGCGCTCTCCTGCCTGTCCCTAGAGCTTGGTGACAAACCTCATGCAGTGTCTGATCTGGCAGCTCAACCCAAGCACCCCTTTTCTGGCGGGCATGAGATGCCTGCATCCCTCCACCTCAGCTGTGCCCACCTCCTGCCAGCCTGGAGAGCCAGCTGGGAACCTTGGTGCCAGGGGGAGCAGAGTCACTGCGCCCTCCCAAGCAGTGCCAGTCGGCCCCCGCTGCTGCCCCCCAGTCCCAGTAATGGGTGGGTAATGAGTGCTGGGGGAGCAGGGGGGAGGGGCGGGGAGGCAGGTGCCACAGGCTCTGGCACCGGGGGCCGCTAATCAGGTTTGCCAACGCCATCTGTCATCCTGTGAGCATCTGGGGCTCAAGGTGACCCTGTCACCCTCAGTTACAATTATGAGTTTGGCATCTGTATTAAAGCCTGCCAGCCGGCCAGGCAGGGGAGGGTAAGGGGTGCACGGTGAGCCCCATCCCTGGGGTCTGGTTCCCAGGGGCTGTGTAGCTGCCAAGGCATGAGGCTTCTCTGTAAGAGGGTGTGTTTGTGTGTGTGTGTGTGTGTGTGTGTGTGTGTGTACACACGCGCATGCTCACACAATTTAAGTATACACCACATTCATCCTAGCCTCTGCTGTTCTGTGTGTCTGAGGGTTTGGGAGGAGGGAGGAAGGGAGTGTCTGTGACTGTAAGGGTACCCAGGTAAGCATGTTTGCGGGGATGCTGAGGAATGGCGGAGACTTCACCTGCCTTTGGGTGATGGTATGTTAGGATGTGAGTGTGGATGTGCACAGAGGACATTAGTGCTGTGGCTCTTAAAGTTACAGACTCTATGTATAGTGTGGAAATGAATCTACAGTGTGTGTGTGTAAGAGCAGCAGCAGCTGTGGAAGCTGTGGAATTCGCCCCAGATTCTCTCCTGCCCCTTCAGTCTGGTTTGTGCCTGCTATCACCAGTCCAGCTATAATCAAGAAAGTTCTGACCATGACCCAGAGCTCACGGATACTGAGGGCCTGTGTTTGGTTTCTCTCTTCTTTGAGCTGTATTCTCAGTTCAAGTTTCTGGTTCTAAGCACTGGGATCTAGACTTCTGGATTCTGGATGCTGCATTCTTGGATCTGGATTTCTACATTGGAAGGTTTTTTGGAGTCTAGCATCCATCCTTTCTGGTGCTGGAGACAGAACTGGCACATACTAGATAAATAGCTCTCTTGCCCCAGCCTTGTCCCCACAATCTCTCACTAGGGGGTTCTAGGCATGTCCCCTACTGCTCAGCCTGACCCTGACCCCCAGAACCTAGACTGTGATTATGAACTCTAGGCCATGGATTACAGAGGCTGAGGTCTGGGTCTGGGTCTCTGTGTGCTCATCCTGGACCAGTCTCTCCGCCTGGGGACTCTATAATTAAGCCTTCAATAACAACCCCTAAAGATTGGTGTACATACATCATTTGACCACCAGGGGCCGCCCTTGGTCTAGATTTAGGCTGGACTGACCTAACTCTGGGGCCATGACCCATATCTTTTTTTTTTTTTAAGAGACTCAACTTTTTGAGGGAGACTTAGAGTAACATTCTTATTCTTTTCTTTCACCCCAAATCTCACCTGAGGACTGACGTCTTTCAGCTCTCACAATTTAAATCTGGAGAGTGGGCCCACTGCCTCCCAAACTCCTACAAACGAGTGTCTTGGACAGATAGGGTATAAGATGTTTAACATCTGAGATGGAGATGGGTGACCCCTTGAGACAACAGTTCCTGTAACTTGTGAAGGTGGTTTTTTGTTTGTTTTGTTTTGTTTTGTTTTGTTTTGTTTTGTTTTGTTTTGTTTTGAGATAGTCTCCTCTATGTAGTCCTGGCTAGCCTTCAACTCAGGTCTGTGTGCTTCTGCCTTCAGAGTGATGGGATTAAAGAGGTACACCAACATTCCTTGGCTACAAGGCATGTGATTTTATCTGATCACTGGATGATACCGATGAAGTCCAATGTATTCTATAGGACTGTGTAAGGTGCTACTCTGATGCAGATGTAGGATTTTCTGTCATACGTTTCTATGATTGTATCAAGTGCTTGCCATGGGTGTGCCCATGAGCACTATAAGGACTATAATGTGTGTCCCTGAAGGAAGACGTTCTGGAGTGTCCGAAGAAGTGTCTGGAAAGGCTCTGTCTCTGTGTGATGCCTTATTAGCAGGACAAGGACGACATCCCGGGAGGATCAAGTTGAGCCAGTGGAGAGGGGGCCGGACAGTGGGGCCCTAGACACTTGGAGCTGGGATTGGATTGGAATTGAATCTCTAAGCCTCTCTTGGGACAGTCCCTATGGTGTCTGGGCACATCTGGCCCTGCATCTGTCAACCCATGAGTAGACCCACCAGTCTCTCTGAACCTGGCTTCCTCTAACTTGGGGTCCCATCTCTGCCTCATCCTGTTGCCAGGCACCTCCCCACCCCACCCTACTCCAGGAGTTTTGGTTTTTTCCTGCTCAAACCAGTTCTCCTTTATCTCCCTCACTGGCGCTGCCTCTGCTTGGTCTACTGTCAGTCCTCCTGGAAGCCTCTCTCATCTCTCCATCGCTTCCTCTTAGATTCTAAACATTGCTTTTCTCCACCCATGTCTCTCCGGACCCCACCTGCCCCCTTCTGTAGTTTATGTGTGTGTGTGTGTGTGTGTGTGTGCGCGCGCGCGCGCGCGCGCGCGCATGCAACATGTGTGTGGAGGCCAAAGGTTGACCTCAGTTTCCCTTTTCTTTCCCTTTTCTTTCTTTCTTTCTTTTTCTTTCTTTCTTTTTTTTTCTGAGACAGAGTTTCTCTGTGTAGCCCTGGCTGTCCTGGACTAGCATTGTAGGCCAGGCTGGCCCCGAACTCACAGAGATCCGCCTGCCTCTGCCTCCTTAGTGCTGGCATTAAAGGTGTGCACCACCACCGCTAGGCTTTATTTATTTATTTTTTGTTTGTTTGTTTGTTTGTTTGACAGGATTTCTCTATGTAGCCTTGGATGTCCTGGACTCACTTTGTAGACCAGGCTGTCCTCGAACTCACAGTGATCCTCCTGCCTCTGCCTCCCCGGAGTGCTAGGTTTGCCCGGCAGCGCCATTTCTTTCCTTTTTAGACTACGTGTAGCTTTGTAACCTTCTCTGGCCTGAGACTCACTATGTTGACCAGCTTGGTCTGGAATTCAAAAAGCTCTGCCTGCCAGCTTTCCACCTTAATCTTTTGAGACAGGCTCTTTAGCTGAACCTGGAAGGCTGGCAGGCCAGCAACCCCTAGAATCCACCTGCCTCTGCCTCCCGAGTATGCTCTCATGACTGTGCTCTCATGACTGACTGGTTTTACATGTGAGTGCTAGGGAGCCAAACTCAGGTCCTCCCTGAGGCTTTCACTCTGTCAGTTGAGCCACCAGTGCAGCTACTGTCCTTTTGCCTCCCCGACCCCTCTCTGCTTTTTTTTTTCCTTCTCGAAACAGGGCTTCTCTGTGTAGCCCTGGCCGTCCTGAACTTACTTTGTAGACCAGGCTGGCCTCGAACTCACAGGGATCCACCTGCTTCTGCCTCTCGAGCGCTGGGATTAAAGGCAAGCGCCACCACACCCGGCTCCCCTCCCTGCTTTTTAAAAGAGTCCATACGTAACTAATACTGGCCTCAAACTCATGAGCCCCTGTAGGATTTACTCGTGTGTGTCACCCTGTTGGTCTGCCCCCACCCCCTTTCCCTTATAAGACCCCCACTCTGCCTTCTCTTGTCCGTGCCTTCTAGCCCTAAATCTTGTTGATCTCTGTCCACCTTTCCATCTTCATCTCCACATTTTCTCCCTTTATCAGTGTCTCTCCATACTCGTTCCACTCCATCTCTACTGTGTTTCCTTCTCTCCATCTAGGGCAGCCCGGGTGGGTCCGGGTGGGTCCGGGACAGCCCAGCCAGGGCGCCGCGATGAACAATGCGGCATTCAGGAGGCCGGCCGGTGCCATGGTAACGCGACCGCCCCGCCCTCCCCGCGCGCGGGCCGCGCGTGCCAAGAGGGTGCCATGGTTACATCAGGCGCGTGCCCACCCCCGCGCGCCGCCGCGGCCCCGCACAAATCTTGCAGGTCTGGGCCAGAAGGGGGCGCCCGGTCTTAGCCGCTGCCTGGAGTCAGGAGAGACTGCCATCTTCAAAAAGTCCCATCAGTCCTCTCAGGGCCTTGGTTTTCCCATCTGTAAAGTTCAGGGTGGAGGAGGGAGGGAGGGAGAGAAAGAGAGAGAGAGAGAGAGAGAGAGAGAGAGAGAGAGAGAGAGAGAGA
>OU015753.1:40224152-40235225 GCA_907169655.1 Acomys percivali
CGGCCGCCGCCCCCGCGCCCCGGGAGGGCCGGGCTGGGGTCCCGCAGGCGCGCGGGCAGCGGGCGGGGCGCGGGGCGCTGCCCTGGGGGCGCGCGGCGGGAGTGCGTGGAGAGGGGGCGAGGGGGCGAGTGCGCGCGGCGGGGCGCGGCGGACAGCGGACCCCTGCTGCTGCGCGGCGACGCGGCGTGGTGGCAGGCGCGGGCAGGCAGGGTGACACGGCGGCAGGAGGCAGAGTGGCCCTGGGGCGTCCGGGAGCACGGCGGGCGGCGTTCCCAGCGCGCGGCGCGGCGCGGCGGCCCCGGGGTGGCAGTGGCGGGCGTGCGGGGCGGCCGCTCTGCGCGCGGCTGGGGTGCCCGGGCGGCCCGGGCGTCTCCCCAAAGTCTTTGTTCAGGCCTCGCATGGGAGCGGGGCTGAGAAAATGGCGGGGCTCCCAAATTTCGGAGGGGCAGGGGAGGGGAGGGAGGGACGGGCGTGCTGCCAGCCGGGGCCGCGCCTCTCTGCGGATCCTGGACGTTTGCAGACGCGGCTCCCCGGCCCCAAACTTTACTCCGTGCAAACTTTCCGGTCTCAAAGACCTGGACCGCCGCGGTGTGGACCTGGAAGTGCCCCGGGGAATCCCGGCCCGCCACCCGCAGGCGGGAAGGGCGGGAGCAGCTGTGGACACCGCAGGCGGACCCTGTTGGGAATCAGCCGTCGGGTCAGCCTCGGGCACAGCAGCGCTGACCTTGGCGTGCTTCGGGAGCGCGAGCGCGAGAACGCGTCCCGCCTCCTGCGAAGTTCCCTGCGCTGTGTGTAGCGGAGGCTGAGGCCTGGAGCATGCCTGTTCTGCCACCCCACTCTTCCCAGCCGCGACTCCCAGGCTCTGACAGGGCACGAGCCAGCCCAACTCAGACCCAGAGGAGCCCCTCAGAGATCTGCTTGCCGGGACCAGGCCAGGGCAGGTGATAGACTCGGCAAGCAAACGGGATTTGTGGACGTTGTTTAGTCTTGCCTGCCGGCCAGGCTTGTCTGTAGGAGCTCTCTAGGCCAGCCCTGAGTCCCTAACAGCCACTTCTACTAAGCCAGAGCCCTTTCAGACAAGTGCTAAATGAACCCCACTTCGGAGTGGAGGGACACACACCCATGGTGCGTATGTATGGCCAGGTAGTGAGGAACATGTCAGGATGTTTCCAAGGGCAAGAAGGTACATTCAGGTGGGTTGTACTTCCAACGACACAGCACTCTTGCATTCCCAGGTACGTGTGTGTGTGTGTGTGTGTGTGTGTGTCTGTCTGTCTGTCTGTCTGTCTAGAAGCCTCTGTAGGCTGATGGTGGCCAGGCTGCATGGCACAAACACAGATGACCAGGAGAGTGATCTGTCTTCGAGTACAAATCACATGCAAGTGTGTGTCAGTGGAAAGCCCCGTGCTGGCCCATCTAGTGCTGTGTGCGTGCACATGCAGGTGTTAGGAGCCAATCTGACCACCATAGCAGCATGGATCTACTCTTCCAAGTAGTCAGCTACCCTCACAGGAGGACCTTGTCCGCTTTCTAGATCTGAGCTGTGGCTGTGCTTGGGGAGATGGTTTGCCGGTCTTTGTGGCTGGTGTTTGAGGTCTAGTAGGACAAAGACCGCATAACCTACCAGATATCTTGTCTACCAGGCTGCTAGCTGGCCTCCGACCCAAACCTGCCAGACATCTGGGGTTGCCCCCTCCCGGCCCCATGGGCCGAGTGGAAGCACCCACCCCTGGAGAGAAAAAATGCCAGCTGATAACACTGGTGACAAGGCTATGAAGGGACTGGGATGGCCCCCAGATTTGGGGTGATGGCCTCAGCTTGGCTCTGTGGCACTCCAGAAGGGAATCCGGGCTCCAATCTGTGCGAGTTACATCTTGCACACGCCAGGCTGCCTGGGAGGGGAGTGGGCACAATCTCACCAGTCTGCCAGCCCTGCATGGTGGGCAGGGAAACCCCTTTGCTTAGGGTCCTTGGCAGCCTTCGGTCAGCAGGGTCTGGCTGTCCCTGCCTTTCAGCCACATCTCTTTTCACAAACCTCTCCACTGCCATAGTTTGCATCCCATCTTTGCTTTTCCAACAACCCTTTTTGCTGGCTGGCCTTTTTTGTACGTTCCTCTCTCTCTGCTCTTTGTTCCTTGCCATCTCTGTCCTCTGTACTTCTAGCTGTCCCTCTGTCCTTGTCTCTGGCCTCCCCCATTTCACTCTCAGTCTTGCTCTCTGCCCCCCACCCCACCCCCCTCTTTTTCTTTTTTTCTTTCAAGCCAGAATTGGCTTCAGTTTTAAAGTCAATAAATGATTGAGCAGAACCAAGCTTGGAGCAGCAGGGCTGGGGTGGGGTGGGGGGGGGGGCTGGCAAGAGGAAGGGTAGTGGGGAGGATCTCCTTCTAGAAAATAGAAATTAATCCAGAGCTGGGTGGGCAGTCGCTGGAGCTCTTTACAACTGTAGGCCTCCGAGTTTCAGGATGTCAGGAATAGTGTGGCCTCAGCGGGCCCCTCAACAAACAGAGGCGCGCGCGCACACACACACACACACACACACACACACACACACACACACACACACTATTATTGCCAAGGGGAGGTCATAAACATCCAATTCACATTGACATCCAAAGACACACCACTCTTGGCATACACCTCAACACACATTTCCTCTAGAGATGGGATATATGTATCTATGTAAGTTCAGGCATGAAAAACCTCCCTACCACATAGCCATCATCAGGGCCAAACCATGTGCCCGTGTTCAAAACCACCAACACTTGAACATCTCCCCCTCAACACAGGCCCCGTGTGGATAGCTATGTCCCAGAAATAGCAGTCCTTCCCACCGTCATGGTGCCCTCGGCACAAACTCGGCCCTGGCGGGTCCAATGTGCACAGACCCGAGGACGGAGGGCGATAGGCATGCGTTTTTACACGGAGACATGACGCTATTGGCTTTCAAGTTGTGAAGAAGTCTTTCTCTGATATCTGTATAGATACACACCCGTGCCTTCCCACTCCTGGCCACAAGAACATATATGCTAATATGCGGACATTTGTGAACACACACAAAAACCACAAAGACACACAAGGATGTCCACAGATAGGATGACCCTCAGACAGGCAGCTGTGCCAATCTCCCCCAAAGAACCTTTGATCTTGCGCAACCCTATACGTACTTGACAGTGAGTTGGATCTGCCCTCATGTCTCTTCCCCTACCTCTGCCTCTGCCCTTTTCCTGGCTTACTATGGCAGCTCTTCTGTCCCTGTAAACTATGGGCTGCTCTTTGCTCTTGAACCAGCTGGTACTCATGTCTTGTTTTGTTTCATTTGTTTCTTGAGGTGAGTGTCTTGCCATGTAGCCCAGGCTGGCCTTGAACTTGGAGCACTCATCTAGCCCTTCACTGAGTGCTGGGACAACAGGGGTGAGGCACCATGCTCTAGCTTGGCAGTCTTGCCTTTGTGTTTGCTGGATTGTTTGCGGCAGGATGTCACGCAGCCCAGGCTAGCCTTGAAAGAGCTCTGTAGCTGAGGATGACCTTGAACTCTTGATCCTCTTGCCTCTACCCTTCAAGAGCTAGGACCACAGGTGGGAACCACCGTGCCTGGCAGTGCTGGCTTTTCTCTCTGTGGCTCTGGCTCCGCACACGCCTCCTACCCCTAACATAAAGAGTGAAACTGGCGCAACTTTGGAAACCACTTTGGGGTCTTGGGAGATGTTCCAATGGTGGGCCTGGCTAAGCTCAGAGCCACAGCCCTGTTGGGTTAATACTACCCCAGTAGGAGTCTGGGCTCTTGAGCTAGACACGAACATCTTCCGTAGTTTCCAGGGCTGCTAGATAGAGGGTGTGCGGGTAGAGGTTAGAGACCAAGGACTAGTCAGTGGTGGATTTAAGTGTCCTCTCTGTCTCCCTCAGTACAGTGGTTTCCCTGGCCTGGGAAGTGAGGTATATCTTTTGGCCCTGTGACGTAACTTACTGCCATGCTGGGCACATGGCATGTGCTTGAGATTCCTGTTGTCATATTGTTTCTGAGCATCTGATGGAAAAGGGTGATGGGGAAGGCAAGAAGACCTTTGCCACTACGGCAATCCTAGAGTACTGCCTGGAGGAGGAAGCAAGAATTTGGAAGGACAGAGCTCAGCTCTTTTCCTCTTACTGGGGTCCTGTAGGCTAAACAGGGGGTGACAGACTTCACAGTAGGGTGAGGTAACTGGCGGGAGATGAGGAAATGACCTTCCCTCACTAATGGAACCAGGTGTCTCTCTTGGTAAAGAGTATATGGGCTCAACGTGGGCCTGTATGTAAGTTGGACAAAGTATGGAGACTTGGTTCATCCTGTTAGTGACTCAGAGATGTCCCCACTGCTCCAAGCCACTTATGAGTCTTCATTGACTGTGATGGGGATCCACCATAGGGCAAGGACCCCCTGGGAGCCGTTGGTTGAATCAAGCAGGCTTTTTGGGTAGACATAATGGCTTCCGTCAAAATCCTGAAGTAAACCTGGTTTTACTGTAGGCTTCCACTTTGTGTGTGTGTGTTTTCCGAGACAAGGTTTCTTTGTGTAGCCGTGGCTGTCCTGGACTTGCTTTGGAGACCACGCTAGCCTCAAAACTCACAGCGATCCGCCTGCCTCTGCCTCCCCGAGTGCTGGGATTAAAGGCGTGCGCCACCACGCCTGGCTCCGCCACGTGTTTCGGACTGCTTGGATGTCTGTCCCCCAGGAGCGGGGCTGGAATTTGGGTCCTTGCAGCATTCTCCTTCTAAGTGCGTCAAGACAGACAGAGGAGACCCCTACCTACTTCCTCTAACTTCACTTTAGAGATGCACTCCCCAGTAAGCTGGGTCAAACAAGAGGGGTGTCTCTACACTCTTGCTTCCAAATCCCTAGGTTGTGGGGTCAGTAGGATGAGGGGGTGACTTTGATGGGCTGCTCTCAAGATTCCTGTATCTAAGTTCGAGGCCAACCTGGTCTACAAAGTGATCCCAGGACAGCCAAGGCTACACAGAAAAACTCTGTCTGGGAAAAAAAAAAAATCCTGTAACTAGATCAGCATGCTGGGTGGTCTTACAGCCACCATGTCCTCGCGGACCCCTGTTGGCCCATGTATGTGCTCCTTTCTATTTTTTTGGGGGTGTCACCTGCGTTTGACTTGTAGGACTGTCACAGATTCTCCCTCCAATGTATTTGGTGGCAGCGTGGCCGGGGTGTGCCTTTACCATGCATGTTCAAGACTCTGTGGCATGTCTTTGTCCAGGCTTGGGTAGCATTGTACCTGTCACTGTTACCATCTTTGTGGCTGTGTTTCAGAGTGAAGTGACTGTATCACAGTGAGACATAGGTCGTCCCTCCTATAACAATGAGTTGGCCTGTGTTTTTCTGGAAGGATAGCAGTCACTGCTAAGTGTGTATCCATAGCTCACACATGTGTCAGCCTGCACTCACATATATGCCAGTGTGTGTCTGTGTGCCAGCACCTCCCCCCCCAGCGCCCGCCCGCCCTCCAGTGTCATTCTCTGTCCTGGGCTTGTCCCTGTGACTGTGGTGCCCTACCACATGGCCCCTCTCTCAAGCATTCCTTGGCTTCTAAGCATCATGCATGATGCCCATGATGTCCCCCAAGCTGAGCAGCTGGAAGCAGGCTGGCCTCTTGTCCCTTCCCATGAGGTTGTGTGGCCATAGTGGCCCTGCTGTGGGCCCTGCTGTCCTCTGCCTGTCGTGGACAGAAGCTCATTGTGCAGGCAAGGTGCGGGTGTGTTGGGGCCGCCCATAGACCTCCCTCTGTCTGCTCAGTGCACATTGATTTTGGCTTCTGCCTGTGGCTGCCCTGGCCTGGCCAGCTGGGTGTACTGCTGTCTCTGCGGGCCTGTGGCCACTGTCCCTATAGTCCTCGGCATCCCGTTGCCAGGATTGCCCCTGGGGTCCACACCCCAGAGGCACTTGATATCCCAGGGAGGCTCTGAGGGTTCAGATTTGGAAACTGAGGTCCCCTTTCCTTCCCCCTTTCTCTAGCTCTTTCCTCTCTCCCTCCTCCTTTCCTCCCCCTCCCGCTCCCTCTCTCCCTCTCTCTCCTGCCAAACGCGTCTTGGCTCTCTCTGAATATCTCTCCTCCTCGATTTTTGGCTCCAGCTCTGGGCTCACTCACTAAAGGAAGAAGGGCTAGCTCCCCACCCCCACCCCTTCCTCAACACCTCCCCCTCCTCAGGAGCCCCTCTGAGGGCGGGAGCAGCCTCTAGCAGGGGCCTGGGCCCCAGGGTAGGCTTGGCCAAGGGGGGCCCAGGCCCAGAGGGTGAAGGGATGAGGGGGATTGGGCCTGGCAGCCTGAGGGGGACAGTGGGCAGGGTGACTATGCTGCCAGGCTGAGCAGGCGGGCAGGGAGGGGTCGGGGGCACAGAGCTGGGGTGTCTGGCTTCTGGTGGGGCTGGCAGGCCTCTGTGAGGCGCAGCTGTGCCCAGAACTCAGAGTTGCGTTTGCCACCACTACCGATGTGGCTGCGCCAGCCAGAGAGGGGAGGTGGGTATCGGGCACTGCGGCGCTACACAGCCAATCAGAAGCCGGGTTGCACTGGGGAGCTTTCTACTCACCAAACCCCACCCTGAGGGGAGCTGAGGGTAGTGGCCACAGTGGACAGGGGTCAGTGCCCGCCACCATTGCTGGGACTCAGCTCTCTCTGCTGAAGCGGGTGCCAGCATTCTTAGCACAGGTCGGACCACAGCGGGGGGCCTATCTGTCCCCTCCTGAATCTGTAAGCAAAGCTAGAAGAAGAGATCATTCTGAGGTGCATTCAGTGCCACTCCCGTGTCTCCAGAGGTGACTTAGTCTGAAGCTCAGGGGAGAAGGGCACAGATCATCCAGTTGGGTCCAGGGGAATATCAGCTTCGATGCAGTCATCTGGTGAGGGGATTTATTCTGAGTCCACCTCATACAAAGTCATATACTCGCTGGCACAGGCGGGCGCGGAAAGTCACATTGGCAACCCAAACCTCCCTCCATCAGGCATAAACATGTGTGCACACGCACACACAGAGACGTGTACATACAAAGAGACTCTCCCCCCCCAGACACCTACAGATACCCAGCCGCACCCCGGCATATCAATGCGCATGACGGGCAGGGAGCCACGTGTGGGTGGAGATGCATGGGGACTCACAGTCACACAACCACATGCTGTGAAGCACAGTCCAGACCACCACCACGCAACACACAGGGACACATGGAACCCACAGACACATGCACACAGTGACACCGCACACACACCAGACGCAGGAACATGCCTGCACACATACATGCAATAGCATACTCTTGGACACATGGGCATGGATGTCCCTCAGACCAGTCCTCCTAGAGTGACTTTACCCAACAGAAAATGTCAGGACCCAGAACTCAGGAGGCCAAGGCAGGCAGATCGCTGTGAGTTCGAGGCCAGCCCGCTCTACACAGAGAGTCCAGACCAACCAACCAAGGCCACACAGAGAAAACCTGTCTTGAAAAAAACCAAACCAAAACAAAACAAAACAAAAAACCACAAACAAACCAAAAAAAGAAAAGAAAATGTCTGAAAACGTATTTGTTTGGCACACATAAAAGGGGCATCACGGGCAATGAGCCAGGGATATTGCACAGGTCACCCTGCTACAAATAACAATCCAGCCCCAAATATTGGTGGTGCTAAGGTCTGAAACACTAGTTTGCAAACACATCTAGTAACAAACAAATAGGTATGGTTAACACCTGACACCCATAGTACACCTATGCACAGCGCACGTAAGTAGGACAAGAGGCTGGCTAGCACAGGGTCGGTTGCATACAGACCTGGACATTGTCCCACGTGCAGCCTCACACACGCAAACCCGTGTATTATTAGTTTGCACGTGGCCACAGCTGGGCCAGGTTAGAAATAGCCCCCTCAACTGAGAGTCCCCTTACTGGAGCCGCATTGCCGGCCTACTGAGTCACATAACTGAGTCAGCCTTGCCTGGCCCTGGTGGTAGAGCATTTGGAGCCGGACCCTGTGTCCTGATAGCATTTGGAGCCCTGACTCCAGCTTGGCTTGCTAGATGTGGTAGTTTTCTGCACTTAGGAGCTGAGGTTTCTACTCTTTATTGCCCTACAGCCACGGAGAGAGAGGCAGGGGGACAAAGCTGAATTCTGAGATGCTCTAATCCTTTGGCCTTTGTTCCTTTGCAGCGCTGGGCCTGAACCCAGGCCTCGAGAATGCTGCTGTCGAGCCATGCCCTCACTCCAACCCTTTTGGCTTTTTTCGGGGGAGTCTTCACTCCTGACCCCTGGAAAAAAAAAAAAAGAGAGAGAAGAAAGCCATAGATGGCAGAATAATGTTGAGAGGAGGCCTTTTGTAGAGTAATATCAAAATGAATATTTGCCCTAAAAACCATAGCCAACAGTTAATGTGTACAGAGAGCTTGCCGTCTTAGCTCCTTGCTAGATGCCTCTGAACACATCCCCTTCAGTTTCTTCTGTGTGAGTCTGTAGAGCCAGCTTTCCAGGTTAGAATCCTGGCTTTGTGAAACTAGGTGCTCACTAACCCTGTGATCCTAGATCACTCAGCCTTTCTGGGTTTTATTTAGAAAGTGGGGTTGTGGCCAGCGTGGGGGTGAACTCTGCCTTCCAAAAATATATATATATATTTTTTATTGTGGGCACGGTGGTGCACACCTATAATCCCAGCACTCAGGAGGCAGAGGCAGGCGGATCCCTGAGCTCCAGGCTAGCATGGCTCACAAAGCAAGTCCAGGACAGCCAAGGCTACACAGAGAAACCCTGTCTTGAAAAACCAACTCCTCCCTTGCCAAAATAAATAAATAAATAAATAAATAAATAACCAGGTGGTGGTGACACACAACTTTAATCCCAGCACTTGGGAGGCAGAGGCAGGCCAGCATGAGTTCGAGGCCAGCTTGGTCTACAGAATGAGTTCCAGGACAGCCAGAACTGATACACAGAGAAACCCTGTCTTGAAAAAAATACATGTATATATATAGCATGGTGGCTTGTCTTTAATTCCATCACTTCAGAGGCAAAGGCAGGAAGATCTCTATGAATTTAAGGCCAGCCAGGTGTACATGGAAAGTTCCAGGCCAGTCAAGGTTGCATGGTGAGATCTTGTCTCAAAAAACAAACAAACAAAAAACCGTAGTAGTAGTAGTAACAACAACAATAATAGATAAGATTGAAAAAGAAAGGTGAAGCAGAACTGTAGTAGGATCTGAACTGGTTTGCAGAAAATGCTCTAAAATTGTACAGGGACTACAGACACATGCACTTGATTTTATACATGACAAAACAAGACTCAGAGAAGCCTCATGTAGTGCCAGGGTCAAGGGCAGGAAGCCTTGTGGTCTGTGCAGGGTTCCTGGTCACCACTCTCTCGAGTCCTTCTGATGAGGCAGCACTGTAGCCATTTCCTTGTGCTGTCCGTAATGCCTGCAGTCACAGCATGATTTTAAAGTGTGCCTCAGAAGCCTGCCCGGTGGCTCATGCCTGTAATCCCAGCACTCGGGAGGCAGAGGCAGGTGGATCGCTGTGAGTTCGAGGCCAGCCTGGTCTACAAAGTGAGTCCAGGACAGCCGAGGCTACACAGAGAGACTGTGTCTTGAAAAACAAAACAAACAAAAGACACCAAAAACAAACCAAAAAAAAAAAAACCAAAAAAACAAAAAACAAAAAACAAAACAAAAATTAAAAACCCCTAAAAAAATAAAAACCCCAAAACCCTAAAACTAAAGTGCGCCTCAGCCTCAGTCCTGATTGTGCCTTCCTTGTTGTTCTTCTGTTTAATACTCATAACAAGGGTGGTCTTCCATGCGTGCACCCTTCCCAGTTAGGCCTGCCCTCAACATAGCAGGCCCACTGCCCTCTCCCACACCTTGCTGGGCACCCAGCCGGAGCCTGCGTGCTGGGGGTACAGCCGGGGGGCCTGTGCATTCCTTTGACAAATATTTACCAGGCACCTCCTGGGTGCCAGGCCCTGTTCTAGGCCCTGGGGGCTCGGCATGGTGCAAAACCAGCTAAGGTGCCAGCCCTAGTGGGAAGGCAGACAGCAAGCCTGATAAACAAGGGTGTGTCCTGTCCTTGGGACCGTGTTAGGTGCTGTGGGAAAGAGCTCAGCAGGGCCCTTAGCGTGTAGGCAGCTGCAGGATTAGCCGAGGGTGCCTGGGTACCCATTCCCACTACCCTCGGCCACATTATTTTTTTTCTCGGACAGGAAGCCCAGAGGTGATGGGTGTGGGACTCAGCGTGGTCCTCTCAGCTGTCTACTGGAAGCTCAGACACCGCCATCCTCTCTGCATCTGTGTGATACGGCATATGGTGTCCACCTTAGACCTGGGACCGAATAGCTGTGTCTTCTCCTGTACACAGTCAGGCCTTGGACAGGCATTGAAATTCTCAACCATGGCACTCGGAGCCAGCGGGTGAGGTGGGGGCAACTGGTGGCCCAGAGTAGCACTTCCACCTGGAGCCCTAGATTTAGCTCCTGGGGGTGGGCCTGGTTTATTTTTACCTCAGCCTGTCACCCTGGCAGCACCAGGCTACACCATCTTTGTAGAGTCTTGGGGTCCTGCCATACTTTTCAGGGGGACCTGGCCTTGCGTTCTGGGCCTCTCAACTCTTACTAGGCTACCAGACCCCCTGTATCCCTAAAGTTCCGGAATCAAGGGCTTTAGGTGGGGCAGGCGGAGGCGGGGGAGGGGTGGCCAGGACAGGATCAATGCTACAGGCTGGCAAACACCATACCCAGCCTGGTGGCATTTGGTTTGGCCCCCTGCCTGCCCCACCCCCACCCTGTGCCTGGGCAGAGCTGAGTGGCTGCTAGTGCCAGTCTCCATTTCGGAGTTTGTGCGAGGCGTCGGGGAGGGGGGCATGCTGGGCACCTCCAGTCCCCTGCTTGTCCCGTGCAGTCTGGGGCCTGTTCCCCGCCCCATGCCTATTCCTTGGAAGGGCTTGGAGTTGCTTTGCCCGCTGCCCCTTTGCAGCCTGGAGCTTGGCGAGGATGTCTGCCTGGCTTCCATCTTTCTCTAGTGTGCTCTCTCTCTCTCTCTCTCTCTCGCTCTCTCTCTCTCTCTCTCTCT
>OU015753.1:40236788-40249558 GCA_907169655.1 Acomys percivali
TCTTTCTTTCTTTCTTTCTTTCTTTCTTTCTTTCTTTCTTTCTTTCTGTCCCTAGTGTTGGAGGATTTAATCCAGGGCCTTGAGCAGGTTGGACGAGTGCTCCACCACTGGGCTGCAACCTCAGCTCTGCTTATTTTGTTTCTTCGGTCCTGTTTGCTCTGTCCTCAAATCCCTTTTCTTCCTTCTCCATGACTTCTGCTGGGAGGTCAGGAAAAAGAGATAAAAGGTTACAGGGCACTTCTCTCTCACTGAAGCCAGCCAGGCCTCAGGCCCTCCATTCCCTGAGGTCTTTAGTCACACAGCAGAGAGGTTTTGTCACGTGATGTTCTGTTTCCTCACCTCCGAGGGTTGCAAACTGGTGGACCCCCTGGAATGTAAGGAAAAAGCCTAGAGTTGAAGGGACAATGGGATGCCTCCCCCCCCACCCCGCCCGCCATGAGCGCATACCGCCCCCACTGCCAAGTATATCCTCACTGAGGTAGGTTTATGGGGTCCCCTATTACCAGCCCCATACACTGCTCATCTTCACTCACAGTCAATGCCCGCAACACCCGCCACCCGCAGTCTGTCGCGCGGTGACAGCCTGTCACAGGCACTGCCGCACACCGGCACAATCTGTCGTCCACGCACAGTCTCACACACAACCTGTCACACACACACACACACACACACACACACACACACACACACACAGCGGCACAGTCACACAGCCAGCCTCATGCGATCACACCAAGCATCACCACAGCTTGTCACAGCCATAGATTCCTCATAATGAAAATAAGAACTATGGACCCCATCTCTATAGCAGCTACGCTGGGCACAGGGTAGACAGGCAGGCAGAAGCACCTATGCTCTCCTGCCACCTTCCTAACTTGAGGCAGCTATGAATAACCTCTTTTATAGAGAAGGCAACAGGAGGCCATGAGGCCAGGTGCCCTACGGGGCTAGAATGGAGGGATTAACCAGGTCACTGCCCCCTTTTCAGCTCTGCTTCTATAGCTCCTAGGCACCTCTCCTCCTGGCAATTCCAGGTGAGAGAAAGTGAGCTCCCAGAAACCAGGCTTTGAAGCAGAGCCGGAGGCTCTTGCTTTAGGGTCCTCAAACTGTCCGTAGCTGGGATAAATTGAACCGTGCCCTCTACCCAGACATCCGCTGGCTCCAGATGCTGCTCCAGGGGCACTGAATACTATGGAGTTCCCCCGCCTGCAGTCCCAACACTCAGGAGGCAGAGGCTGAGGCAGGAGGATTACCACAGTTTGAGGCCAGCCTGGTATACATAGTTCCAGACTAGGCTGGACTAGAGTGAGAACCCTGTCTCAAAAAACCAAAACCCAAATCCAAACCAAGAAACCCAACCATTCACACACCCCCAACTGATTAACAACAACAACAACAACCATAGGAACACAAAAGGGCACAGAGTGGAGGGTCTGATCTGTGTGTGCATAACGGTAAGGCTGGGGTGGCCATGTGGCCTGCCTGTGGTGGCAGCCTCTGGTCCTATGGGGATCTGGTTGGCAGAGTCAGGTCTTCTCTAGCAGTAAGAAGTCTCTGCCTGCCCTGTACACGTGGCTGTAGCGGCACTGTGGCTTCTCGGTCTCACCACTGTGCCAGGCCAGGCCCCAGCGTCTCCGTGCATCTGCACCCCTACCCCCAGGGGCCCTCGGCGTACCAGGGTGCTCCCATCCTCCTTCCAGCCGCCTCCTTTAGCTTTCCCCTCCTTTGTTCCACCCCCGCCAGCTCCCGGGGCTTCCCCCATTGGAGTTGCCTCGGCCAAAACCAACAGTACTACGACGACGACAACCCTCCGAAGCCTGCAGGGTGCCGGGCCCTGCCCCTTGGCCCACTCGGAGCCCAGATCTTAGCTCCTCTGGGTCTCAATAGCAACCAGGGCACACGCGGCCATGGCTAGAGAGTAGGACGTACAGGCAAGGGACCTGTCAGCAATGCAGACTGCAGGCTCCTGAGACACTGCAGTAGGACTTTGGGGACGTGCACACACCTAAACAGGATCCCGCTGTGTGGCTCGAACCAATCTCAGGTTGCCTTGCAGCAGGGTCTCAAGAGTCTGCGCATGTCTAGGCCTACCACCCCAGAAAGGCTGCAGGGGGGCCACACGTACTCCTAAGGAAGCCGGGTTGTCGGGCCTCTAGGCCTCCGAGGAGGCCCGACACTCTCAATCCTTCCCCTGCACAGGCAGAGATGGGGGAACCCTAGCACGTGTACTACAATGCGCCTTCGTGGAGGTTCCTGACTTAGGTTGTCTGTGTACTTGCGAGAGTCTCTAGTGCCCACGCTTGTGGCTCTAAGCGCGCTGGCACATATCTTCCCAGCCTGCACACGCGTGTGTTTCACGTGAACCACACACCTGTCAGACCATTCAGGGCATCTGGCTCCAAAACAGTGTTCAGGGTCCCTGGCAGGGTGGGGAGGCCTAATTCCTACCTCTCCCTTTCTTTTAGAACACTCCCTTCCTCAAACGTCCCTGGGGGCACAGGTGAGGTGCCCCAGAATGGCTGCTGCCCGGTGGCGCTTCTGCCTGTGCACTATTCATATTGCAGTTTTACCACCCTGTGTGTGTGTGTGTGTGTGTGTGGTGTGTATACACACGCGCTACTCTCCCCTCACCCTTCCTGCTCCCTTTGTACTAGGACTTCCCACCCTCACTAGGTTCCGAACCAAACCTGCAAAACCTTTTTTTGCCTGGCAGGAACGTGAGGTTAAGGTGGGATGAACTCCCCACTCTACTTAGGATGCTCTACGTTTTTTAAAGGCCGAGAACCTCTTCTTCCTTGGACGGATTGGGCAGCCCGGTTGGATCCTTCAGCCCTCCCCAAACACAGTCCCCGTGGTGGGTGCTGGAGGTCAAGGGACGGTCTGTGTGTGAGTGTGGATGTGCAATCCACAAAGAGGCATTTAATGTCCCCCAACATCAACTCCATGCTAAATTGCCACCAGCCGCCAGAGTCTAGCGTGGCCACTGGGGCTGCGCACTTCCAAGTGCTACGACGACAAGCGAGCGAGCGAGTCCAGCTGGAGCTCTCTTGGTCAGTAGCAGGACTCTTGAGCTGGTGTGGGAGTGGCTAAGATAGAGCACAGTGGGGACTCCCTGAGAGTCTAGACACCCTGTCACCGCTGCCCTTTGTGGATCTTAAGTCCCCTCTCCAGTCCGCTGGTCACCACCACGTGCCTGAGTGCAACCCCAGTTCTGTACTCTGCATGGGTGCCGGCCGCCGGCCCACGGGTGCCTCCCGTAGTAGCCCCCCTGGGTGTTGTCTTGGCACCGCAGTGTGTGGCATTCCTCCGGACCCACAGCTGCTACTGGCTCAAGACTGAACAGGGGACAAGCGTGGGTGGGGATGGTGGGAGGTCTCCCGAGGGCCTAGGCGAGAGGAGAAACTGCAGCGCTGACCGCCGCCGCCGTCCCTTACACTGGGCACTGTTCTAATTGCACCTCCGATCTGTTTGGTGGGACAGTGGGGTTGCCCTGGCCACTGTGGGCTTTGCACACAGACGCAAAAAGGCGGGAGCGGGCGTCCCGGCAAGATAGAGCAGCGCGCCTATGGCACCATGGCTGCGGGGGTGGGGGCCGACTGGAGTGATTCTTGCGGACAGCGACCTCCTGGGCGGCGAAGGAGACTAGTCTGAAAGGGACCTGGACACCCGCTATGCCTTCACAGGGGTCTGCGTAGCGAGCCGTCCGTGGGACCTCGCGGCTCACAAACGTGGCTCCCGATTCAGGAACTACCCACGCAACACCATGTCACGCGCCTCGAGGGTCCCTTCCAGGCACTGGGTGCTGCCCAGGGCTGCCTTGCCTCAGTTTCTCTGCTCGCGTCCAGCCTACGGGAGCCGGGAGCCGGATGGAGGCTGAGGCGCTCTGTACTAGCTCGGCGCCCGCCGCGGGCTGCTCCGGTGTTTTCCTAAGAGGTTCAAAAGCAGGATCCTCCGCGGCTCCCCGACTCCAGTCCCGCCCACAGCCCTGCGGCCACAGGAACAGGGCGACCCTCCCGAAGCCGCAGCTTTATAGGGAGCATTGGCGGCGGGGAACTATCAAGGGGAGATTTTTGTTCCGAGGCTTGGCTGAGGCTGGGGGCGTTTGGCCTTTAGGGAGCCTAGGGAAAAAAAGTGACTTAGCAGATAACGCACTTACCACCTGTCCCTTGCTTCCAGGCCGCGGAAATCGAGTTGCCCCGTGTAGCCTGGTTTTTGTTGTTGTTTATTTTGTATTGTTTAAAGACAAAAACACAACAACAAGAACATCCTCACTTTAAACTTTTATTTTGTCCCCATGATCAACATGGGTTTGTCTCTTGGGGCTAACTTCTTGGATTTAGGGCGCCAAAGCCTCCCGACCCATTGCTACCCGCTCTGTTGAGGGACTTCCACGTCACGCCGGGGAAAGGGGAAAGTGGGGAAAAGAGCCTGTACTTAGAACCTGTTGGAGAAGGGAGCTGTTTTAGGCTGACGTTCCTTGAGCCAAAGCCACCCCTAAGAAGTTCCAAGAAAGTGTCCGCGCGCGCGGAACTCTGAGTTGCCACCAGAGCACTCTTCGGAATTTCTTAGTGCGCTTTAATAGTGTAGGTCCATTTCGGTCCCCAATTGCATATGACTCAACTCACCCCCCAGTTGCTCACCAGCGAGGAGAGGACCCGGGCAGTCGCTAACAGCTAGACCCGCATCGTGGACTCTGGGCCTCAAGGTGACCCACCCGAATTGCAAACTTTCCTCCCACTCCTCTTGAAACTCACCGGCCACGCTTAGCGCCTTACTGTTGTTCAATCTACCCCCCCACCTCACTTAATTTTTTCCATTTAAAGTTTTATTATTACTTTTTAAAAAGTATGTGAGACAGGTTGAATAGTAGAAACAGACAGAAAGGAATGAAGGGAGAAAAAGAAAACACATGAAAAATTCTGGTGACTGTGGGGCTGGAGAGTGTCACCACGCTGGGTCTAGGCAGCCAGAAGCTGATTTCCCCGGTAGAACCAAGCACGAGGCACCTGGCGAATGCCCTCCGCTGAAAAGGCGCAAAAGAAACTCAAGGCATTACTTCAATTTTAATAAAAAAACAAAACCAAAAAAACCAAAAACCCGTGTCTCATTTAGGAGTGCACTCTCGTGCACTCTTGTGTCAGAGCTCGGGTTTGCCACAGCGGAGTCTGTAATCAGGGAAAAATACCAGCTTTGTTGGGGGTTAGAATGTATCATTGGCTAATGTAGTGGTTTAAAAAAAATAATGCTAAGAATTGGAGTAATTAAAGAGCGAGAAATAACTCATGTCTTCTCTCTCCTGTCCATTGGGCATTGTCTTATTTAAAGACCGTAAGAGCGCTTTTCGGTGCCTGACCTGGTTCTGGCTCTCACTTTCTCTCTCTCTTTTCTGCCTCCTCTTTTAAATCTGGTCTGATTCGAAAATCCCCAGACTGGCACAAAGTGGGAAACTTGCTGCACTAGAGTTGGAGATGATTCTTCCCCGCCCCTAGGCCCTGTCCTGCTGCCTGGTTTACAGTGAGCAGAGTGATTTTAAAAAGAAAGGAAGAAAGGAACCCAGCTCTGGTACCCATGCCAGTGAGGGCACCTTTCCCAGGCTGCTGGCCGGCTTAGGGAGAGCCAACCCGGATTCAGGAGAGTAGCTTCCCTGTGTTTTGTTTGTTTTTGTTTTGTTTGAGACATTGTCTCACTATGTAGCTCTGGCTAGCCTGGAACTCACTATGTAGACCAGGCTGGCCTTGAACATTTAGAGATTTGCCCGCCTCTGCCTGTATGTACTTCATGTCCTGCAGCCCTCACCCCAAAGAGGATCAAATGTCTTTTTAAAATATTGCCCTAAGGGAGGGCTTAGACCCCCTAGTCATATTTTAAAATTAAGTTGTTGTTGTTGTTTTTAACCAGCTCATGTGCAGTAAGGAAAGTGTGGTTCTGGAGAGCTGCCTTGGCAGTCCTGTACCCTTGGTAGGAGAAAGATCTGTCTGCTTGGGCAGCGCCAATGCCCTGGGTTCCAGGGGAAGAGTTGGCCAAGGCTAGGCGCTGCTTGGAGAGGTGTGGGAATGGGGGGCAAGAATGTGAATGGGGCTCTGGAGGTTCAGTTTGGGGTTAGGCCCTCCCTCAGCCCTGGGGTAGGCCACTTAGAAGAGCCTCAATGGACTGGGGAGGTCGTGGTAGCTTCGGGTGAGGAAGGGAGGAAAGTGGGCAAGGGGTGGGGGCTTATACCCACAGAGTGCCTGCAAGCTGCACAGCGAGTTATTTGTTTGCTTCAGGTGTTTTTAATTAAACACATTTTCTCTCATTTTCCTGGTTATTTGGTGTTTAGACTTTTTCGGCAATCCCTTGCATCCGTCTTTTTACATAAGCAGAAACTTTTTTTTCCCCCTCCTTGGAGAGATATCGTGGGAGGTATTTTGCCTTCAGTGCTCTCTCTTTCCTGTTTTTTTTTTTTTGTAATTTTAATTTTAAAATTATAAAGTAAATTTAGTGCGAGTGAAAGTAAAGGGGGCAGCTGAGTCTAGAGGCTGTGAAGGGGTAGGCAGCCGTTCAAAGTTCAGCCTTCCTCATCAGGGGCAGCCTAGCCCTCGAATCCCAGGTAAGCTTGCAGCTGCCTGCTTCTCCCTCAGTACCTTGCCCCTGTGGCCTCTTCCCTTCACCTCCTGGCAGGAACCTGGTGGGCAGCAATGGCCCCGGAGTGTGCTGTCCACACCTAGGAGCTTCCTGACCTACATACAGAGCCTCCCCAGTTCCCTCCTGTGCCTGCAGGCAGGCTAAGAGGAGGGGCCTTGCTCCCACAGTCACTAAGGCTGTTGGCTTTAAGTTCTGTGGGTTGTGTGTGTTCCCCCCCCCTCCTGTTCCCCCTCCCTCCAGGTCCTGCTAGTTTGCTGCACAGTTGGATGCCCTGTTGATGGGATCAGAGTTGGGCAGACACACAGAGAAAGACTCTCTCTCCCCTGCATTATTGAGGATGAGAGGGGCTGCTCGTCTGTGATCACGTGACCACACACACACTGGTCTCTGGTCTCTAAGGTGTGTGCACACAGACAAATGTTCACTTTGAGGGCCTTGTTTTTTTTTTTTTTTTTTTTTTTTGCAGAACCATCCTTAAGGATTCTTAAATTATGGAAACTCTATAGCTTAACATTTTAAGGCCTGTTTAACAGTATTGAGAATGCTTCTTTCTTAATCTGGGTGGGGTTAGCATGGGTGTGTTCCCTTTGTGGAAATGTATAGAGCAGGGGACTCACAATGTGAGCATTCTTTATACACAAACGGCTTCTGCTAAAAAGTTTGTTAGAAAAAGAAAGAAAGAAGAAAGATCAATCCCTGGGCCCCAAAGGTAAAGAAAAGACTACGCACTACAAAAATTTAAATAAAACTGTACTCCAGCTTGCTTTACTCAGTTTTTCCTGCTAGGAATGGTGGGAATGCTTGTAAAAATTAGTGGGCTCATTAAAACAACAACAGCAACAATAACAAAAACTTAACAACTCAAAGGCGAGTGGTCCCGGCAGCTTCCTGACCCATCCACACGTGAAGAAGGCCTGTAGGCCGCCTGAAGACTTAGGTGTAGAAGTGGGGTTTAGTTTCAGAACCAGGGTATTAGAAGCAATACAGAGCACCTTCCTTGCCAATTACATTTTGCTGTCAACATCTGGAAAGCAAAATTGCAGCTGTTTTCCCAGCCCCTCCATTACCACCTCTTTTTTTTTTTTCCTCCTGCACTTACATTTTTGTGCGCTTGCCATCCATACTTTAGTTTTCTGCAGTGTAAAAACATTTTCACGGCTGTGTTCAAATTGAATTTTTAGATTTGGACTTTTTTTTTTTTTAAACGTGCATCTTCTAGTCTGACAGTATAATTTTTGGAGCAGCGTGTTTGAACAGGCCAATGATAGTCACCATTCTCTTGTTTTCCCTCTGTGCTGTGGGCTTCGGCCAGGGAGCACTGCTCAGCAGCCCTGGACAGGCGCTCTCAGTTTGCTTCCACACTTCTTGGGCAGGTAGTTACTGCGTCGCCCTCCACCCCCCACAGCCCTTCTGCGGTGTTTTTGTTTTCTCTTTGCCCCCCAAAAATATTTGAACCAAAAAGCCTCTCTTTTTTTTCCTCCACCCACAGCAAACTGAAAGGACTAGTGAACCGTGATTCAACAGAGCGAGGGCGCCTCTTTTCTTCCTTAGAATTAATTAACTCAAGTTCGTTAGGACGTTGGGTCTGTCGCCCACAGTTTTCTCTTGTGTGTGCTGAACCGGGTCATAGAGGGAGACTTCCCGTGCAAACAGTTTGTGTTGGAGCTGGAGGACGCGGAGGGGGAGAGAGGGTGAGAAAGAAAGGGAGCCCGGGCGGGAATGAGCGGGCGGCAGAGGGTGGGCAGCGTTGAAGTCCTTCAGGCCCTGGTGCCAGCCTTTCTCTGCAGGGGCTAGGCACCAGGGAAATGAGGATTCTAGGGTTTCCTTGGCAGCGATTCTGGTCATAAAATAGTTGGGGAGCAGTATATTTTGAGGGATTGGAAAGTGTCTGAAACTGAACATTTTGGGTAAAAGCTGCTTGCCCAGGCAGGGCCAGCCCAGCTTTCCCAGAACCCTTGAGCAGTGAAAACCCCAGAGCTCCGTAGCTGCAGCCACTGAAGAAAGAGGCTCCCGCAGGGCCAAGGGTGCCGCGGTGCAGGGTGGCTGGGTGTAGTGGTCGGCAGTGGAAGCCCAGAGGAGCAACACGGGGGTGGGGGTGGGGAGGTGGGGGTGGGGATGAGGGTCTGGGGAGCTGGGTCCAGATCGAGCTTTGGGGGGCTAGGGTGTCTGGATGTGTCCTCGAACGCTAGTGGGGCTGTTGTTGGAGGCGGGAACCTGCTACTGTGGGGCGGGCGCCTATAGGCAGTTTCAGCACCTGCCCTGGCTCCAGCCTCTCTTCTCCTGCAGATATTTTCCTGTGCTGGATGCGCTGTGCTCAGACCCACGGGGCGGGCAGCCCTTTTTCCTTCTCTTGCCTTTTGTCAGCTTTTCTGTTCTTCTTTAGAGAAAGTTGTGAAGCTGGTCTGTGGGGTTCCTCCCTCTTCCTGGGCCTTGGGCCACTGTGGAGTGACACTTTCAAAGCCAGCCAGGTGGGTTAGGCACTATACGGCATTTGCCCCTCGATGCCTTTTGCTCTCTGAAGGGCCCCGTCCTCACTCAGCCCAGTGACTACAGGAGAGAGTTCTGGCCTTCCCAGCATTTTAGTTGTATTTGGTGACACGGAAGTTTCAAGCTAAATAATGAATTAAAGACTAGGGTTTTTGTTTCCTATTCCCCACAGAAGACAAGATGAAAGTAAACAATTTCCAGAGGCACTGGAGAGAATAGACCCTATCCTCTCACACCCCCATCCCTACCCTAACTTGTTCTGTGCCAAGAGGGTGAGGGGCGATGTGCCTGGAGCAGAGGAGCGTTCCAGCCAGGAACGAAGCTGCTTGTTGGCCCGGTCCCAGGCCACAGCTCCCGATTTGTAGAAAAGGGGAGAAAAGGCAGTGTGTGCTTGGGGGCACCCAGGGGCATTTTACAGGGGTATTATGTGGCCTGTTTCTGATACAGACCCCACGTGAGACCCAGCTCTGGTCTGGGCAAATCCGTCCATCTAGCCTAAGGCTATTTTCCACATGGTACCCCGTGGCTGCTGTTCCTGAGCGCAGGAAGGCAGGCTCACAGGCTCAAATCAGCCAGAACCCGCTTTGTCCAAATTATCGGAGCCTCCTCGGAAAGTGCATTTTCCGGTTTCCATTCCTAGCGTTTCCAGACTCTTGGAGAGTTTTGCTGAGCATCTGAGCGTCTCCTTGCCTCCCCCAGAGAGGGAGGCCCCACCCACCCCCTAGGACAAGCAGCCAGGTCCCTATGCTGCTGCCAGAGTCTTGTCCATCCTGCCCATGGCCTCTCATAGGCCTTCTGAGGGACGAGCACAGATCTGACAAGATGGGAGATGTGTGTCTGTGTGTGTTGGTGGTGGGGGTTATGCATGTATGAAGCCCGTCTCTTTCAGTCCAGACCCAGGCAGGTTTATAAATGCCGGGAATTAGGCTCTCTTTGTGGCCTTTCTAATTTCCTGTGTCTTTCCTCACCCGCTCTGCAGATATGCGTTAGGAAAATGGACCCCGGAATATGTGGTGATTTCTACTTACAGCCCAGCCATGTGCCTAAACTGTAGGTACTTAGCCAGATCAGTATGGGCCAAGGTGCCCAGGATCTGAAAGAATATATCCAGACCCACAAGCCAGCGGCCTGGGGACAAATAAGATGTTGTTTTGGAAGATGAAGAGACCTACCCGTGGCTGAGTGTTTAAAACAAGGCTTCTGGTGCTTATTAGCTGTCTCCCTGTCAGGAGGCATAGGCCAGTTGCAAAGTCTATATCAGTTTTGGGAAATTATTTTGTTTCCTGGAAGAATTTTTAATATCGTACATATAAGTGAAAGACTGGATGTAGTCCCCATTTTTCCTCAAACAATCCACAAGGCCTCAGCGCACATGACTGCTTTGAAAGCCACACGGTTTTCATCATCGGAAGACACCATTTTTCTTAGCTAGTTTTCTTTTGCTTTTCTCCTTTGTGTCATGGACCCCTTTTCTATTTTCCTGCTTTTCTGCCCCCACCTCCGTCTCTTTCTCTTCACCTTTGTCTTTTTTGCAGCTTTGGGCCCAGCTTGGTCATTCTCTCTGGGTTCACCCTCTGCCTCTTGTTCTCTTTCTCCCTTGGCATTTCTGTTTCTGTGGCCTGTTTAATCCACCCCTCTTGGTGATGGTTGACAGGGACCAGAGTCTGCCTAAGCAGTGTTTTCACCAAATTCTATTCCCTCAAAAGTAAGCGAGGCCTTTCTTTCATGGAGTTTAAAATTTCCCTTCCAAAAACCGAAAGTCCATATTGATTCCAAAAGTATTATTTCTGGCTCCCTGACTTTTCTTGCAAATGGAGACAATACCTTTCAGACTCCATCTTCCCTCTCTTCCTCTCGCCCCATAGCCTTTTGGTTTCCCTGATAACTACGCATCCCCAGCTTCCTTTCAGTTTGGTCATTTTCTTCTTTGGTCAATTTCTCTCTTTTTCTTTTCTCTGTCAGTGGCCTTCAGGTTCCTACATTTGTTCTGCCCATCCCTGAACCCTCATTTCTGTTTGAACTCAGACCGGGAAGCATCTGGAATCATCAACACGTTTCCAGGCTTGGTTTTGGATCTGAGTGCATCTGGGTGCAGGAGTGTGGTCTCCAAAAGGAGGGTGTCACAGGAGGGGGGGGGGAGGTGGGGTAAGGACAGGTACCCTACCAAAGGGTGCCTAGACTGTCTCTTAACAAAAAGGGGAAGGTTCTCTTTTGTTTGGGGATCTAGGCACACACACACACACACACACACACACACAGAGACAGACAGACAGACAGACAGACAGACGAGTGGGAGGGAAGGAGAGAGAGGGGAAAGAGAGGGGAGGGAGGGAGGACAGAGAGGGGGAGGGAGGGAGGGAGGGAGAGACAGAGAGAGACAGAGAGAGAGATGGGATGGCCTGCTTACAGGAAGCCAGAAGGTTTTGCTGGCAGCATCATACAGGAGACACTGCCCAAAAATGATCTGCTCACCTTCAAGGTTATAGCCCCCTTCCCCGCCATCCTCCCTCCCTGCTAGGAGAAGGACAGTTGACAATTGTTCTCCCTTCCAGAGTTGTGAGGAAGGGCCTATTACTGTTCTGCCAGAGTCTCCTGGGCTTCCTGCACTTATGCACTTACTCCATGGTCCTGACACTTCTCTGATCAGTTCGCCACTCTAGGGACCTTTGATACTTTCCTTCCTCAGTTGCTACGGGGATTGACTCTCACACTGTCCCTAACTTCTGTGGATTTTCTCCTAGCCATGGAACTGTTGCTCCGAGAAGCCAGACCTTCAGCTGGTTGTTCCATCACATAGTAGTTTTGAAAAGGAGCAAGCCAGGATTTTCCATAGAGCAATATTGGCCATTTTCTTTTTTAATATTCAAAGCATAATCTGAATAGCAGCATCCCCATTACCCTCTGTCCCACCAAATACAAACCCACTTGCTGCTTTTTAAGACCTCATCTTGACTTTAGAAAATGAACCTGACTCCTCAAGGTGGAGAAGAGGCCACTTTCATTCAGTACCTCATGTTGCTGTCACTGCCAAGCTAGCATCCTTGGCTGTTTGGACCAAAGCCTGTTATTCACAGGACGTGAATTATTGAACACCACCCTAAGAGGCCTGTCTGTGGTGGCACCTGCCTCCTGCACTGTTTTCTTTCTAGCCGCATCTCTTGGGTCAGCTGTGAACTCACTCCACTGGAGTTGCCCATTTAGGGTATGGGGGTCCCAGGTGCTGGATAGCACCTCCCATAGTCAGGGGTTGGACCACTGGGGTGGATCTTTTGTTTTGGCACACCCCAGGCGCTCTTCCAGGAACCTTTTTTTTTTTTTTTTTTTGCCATTGAACAGAAAGGCCACTGAGCACAGGGGTTCAGCTGGAGAGGAAAGGGGGCACGAGTGAGCAGTGACCTTTTTTCCTTTGCCAGCTTAGGGTTGAGCCTGCAGAGGGTGGTGGCTCTGAGGACTACGAGCCAGTGAGCCAGGTCGGTCACTCAGCAAAGTCTATCCCTGTCCTGTCGTCCATCAGTCCGATGTCCTACCTCAGCTCTTCCTCTCACTTCCTGTCTTCTTGCTGCTTTCCTGAGGCTTAAGGCAGCTGCTTGGAGTCCTTTCTGGAGAGTCCTCGGGGTGTGTGTGTGTGTGTGTGTGTGTGTGTGTGTGTGTGTGTGTGTGTGTGT
>OU015753.1:40252640-40273346 GCA_907169655.1 Acomys percivali
AGAGAGAGAGAGAGAGAGAGAGAGAGAGAGAGAGAGAGAGAGAGAGAATAGGTGTGTGGGCAAGCTCCCGTGCCTCTGTTTGGTGGCTGAGGCTGAGATGGGAGCAAGTGGCTGGCGAAGCTGGTGGTGGCTTCAAACCACACTTCAGTAGAACAATCTCCAGAGAAAATTGCTTGGGGGGGGGAGGGAGGAGGAGACGGCAGTTTTCCTAGTGCCCCCTTCTAACACTGCGTTTCTCCTTCTCTCTTTCCCCTCGTCCCCGTCTTCCCCTCCTCCCGTCCTCCCTCGCCCCGCATGCTCCCGGCTTGCCGCCTGCAGGATGAGTTCCACCCGTTCATCGAGGCGCTGCTGCCTCACGTCCGAGCCTTCTCCTACACCTGGTTCAACCTGCAGGCACGGAAGCGCAAGTACTTCAAGAAGCACGAGAAGCGGATGTCAAAGGACGAGGAGCGCGCGGTGAAGGACGAGCTGCTGGGCGAGAAGCCTGAGATCAAGCAGAAGTGGGCATCGCGGCTGCTGGCCAAGCTGCGCAAAGACATCCGGCCCGAGTTCCGCGAGGACTTTGTGCTGACCATCACCGGCAAGAAGCCCCCCTGCTGCGTGCTCTCCAACCCCGACCAGAAGGGCAAGATCCGGCGGATTGACTGCCTTCGCCAGGCTGACAAGGTGTGGCGGCTGGACCTGGTCATGGTGATTTTGTTTAAAGGGATCCCTTTGGAAAGTACTGATGGGGAGCGGCTCTACAAGTCGCCCCAGTGCTCGAACCCCGGCCTGTGCGTCCAGCCACATCACATTGGAGTCACAATCAAAGAACTGGACCTTTATCTGGCTTACTTTGTCCACACTCCGGGTAGGTTGCTTTTCAACAACGCCCCCCCCCCCCCCCTTTATTTCAGTTGCTGGCGTTTGTTCTATTTATTGTCCCTCCTGTTTCTGTGCTGCGGATGGACGGGCCTCCCCGGGTAGCCTGTCCTGCTGGCCTCTGCTTCACACGTGGCGCCTCTCACTTTTCCCATCCTCTTTCTGTTTGTCCTCCCCCCCTCCCCGCCCCTTTGCTCTTTCTCCTCTCCTCCCTCTCTATGGCACCCAGTTTGGGCATCACAGCCTCTCCTATAGGAAGGATGCTGTGGGTTTTAGGACAGGGCCAAGATGTCCCAGAACCACCCATAATGGTGGGAGTGTGAGAGAGATGATGACAACATCAACGCGCTCGCCCGCAGGTGCTTCTGATGAGTCCGGAAGGACCAGGGGTTGGGGAGGAAGGTCCAGGTTTCTGTGTAGCTTCACCTCATCCCAGGATAAAGCTGGCTTTGGGGTGGGGGGTGGGGGTGCTGGCAGCAAGTTCAGGAGAAGGGCACTCGCGAATGGAATCTGGCCAGCCTGAATGAAGTGGGAAGACGGGAGCAGGCGGTAGGGCTGATTTTGGGGTCCCTCTAAAAGCTCAGGGAGGAGCTGCTGTGACTCAGATTTGATTTTGTAGAGAGAGAACACAGTGAGGTTCCTTGAGCTCCAGGCTCCAGGCTGGATGTGCGTGGTGGAGCCAGTGGTCCTGGGCCCTGTGCAGGAGTAGAGCGGCTTTGTGCAGGGCAGGCCTGCCAGGGAACAGCTCGCTATAGAAGAAGTCTTAAACAAACAAAACCTGCAAAAAAAAATACCAAAAAACAAAAACAAAACAAAACCCTTTCTCTTTTGTGCCTTAAGTATTTTCTAGTGGCCTCTGCTCTTCTAGTGGTGCCTTGTGTCTAGCCTGGACTACTTTAGTGCTCTGGCCTTGCCTGTCCCTCACTCTTGTTTCTCTCTCTCTCTCTCTCTCTCTCTCTCTCTCTCTCTCTCTCTCTCTCTCTCTTTCTCTCTCTCTCTCTCTTTTATAATTTCTTTCCACTTTTGTTTTCTTACAAATTGAAACAGAGATGGCTGGTTAATTTTTAGCCTCCATTCAGCTACGCCCAATTTACTGCCGCCTTTGAAACCTAAACGGGCCGGCACTCTGTGATTAAGCAAGGCAGAAGTGTGTTTACATTGTGCCCAACCAACTTGTAATGAGAGGCTACCAAACCTGCGTGTGTGTGTGTGTGTGTGTGTGTGTGTGTGTGTTTTCCTTTCCACTATTCCAGCATTCTCCCCTTTCCCTTCGTGTGTGTGTGTGTGTGTGTGTGTGTGTGTGTGTGTGTGTGTGTGTGTGTGTGAATGTGAGAAAATGTGGCCTTACTTAAGCTCTGGAAAACGGAAAACCTGTCCTTCCTGTGACAGTGCCTCCGTGTCTTCCTTTGTATTCATTCATAAAAAAAGAAAGGCAGTTCATGCCACTGTGGTCACCCCCTTGCCTGTTGGGAAAGTTGGGAGGAAGTGGTGTGAGTGGATCCAGGCACACAGTTGGGGACATGTTTCCAGGAATGCTGCTTTTCTTACAGAGAGCAAGTGTTGGGTATGTGTTGCTGTGAGAAGTGACATTCTAGGCCTCTCTTCTTGCTCACCTTTGCTCTTTTTTAGAGATGGTTTTGGTGACCGGTTGGAGACAGTGGGCACTTCTACTCTATGGATGCTTCTAGGCCTGCATGTGGCCTTAAGTGACCCCTCATTTTAAAAGGCTGGTTTCTCGCTCTTCCCTCCCCCTGCAGTTTGGATTTTCTCTTACCTTTTTCATTCTGGGGAAAGAAACTAAGGGAAGAAAAGTTATCCCTCGCTCTCTGTGTATATACTAAGCCAGGTTTTGGAGGGTGAAAGCCTGTCAGTGTGGCGGACGTATGTGTGTGTGTGTGTGTGTGTGTGTGTGCGCTGCGGACTGCTTGGAGCAGGAGCCTGCCAGTGTTTCTTTCTTTCTTTTTTTTTTTTTTTTTGAAATATTTATTACATATACAGTGTTCTGCCTCCGTATACACCTGCATATCAGAAGAGATCTCATTACAGATGGTTGTGAGCCACCATGGGGTTGCTGGGAATTGAACTCAGGACCCCTGGAGGAGCAGACAGTGCTCTTAACCTCTGAGCCATCTCTCTAGCCCCTGCCAGTGTTTCTATCAGATTCCTCCTTCACTCAAGTAGTCTGAGCACCTTCTCGGAACCCAGGAACCGAGTGGAAAATATCAACACGCCTCTTTCTCCTAGACTGGCTGCTGCCTCTTCCTCCTCTCTCTCCCCTGCGATTTAGACCCTGGCAGTTGCATTGTTTCCCTGACCTCTGATTTATTTGCTTTTACTTACTTATTTTTAACCGGGTCCCACTATGCTGCCTAGCACTTAGTATGTAAAACAGGTTGGCCTTGAACTCATTAGAGATCTGTCTGTCTCTGCTGGAATTAAAGATGGGCCCAACCAGCCCTAGGACGCATTCTTGACTGCTGCCAGTGTGGGGCTGAGATGGTTGCGTGTATAAGGGAGGAAATCATTTCCCAGCCAACCTCCTGGTTTCTGTACTGGTCTGGCAGGTGGAAGGAGCGAGGGAAGGCTCAAGGCTTCCTATCCCCAGCTAATGAGATCATTCACCCAGGAATATGAGTGAATTCATAGTACCCTGCATGTTGCCAAGGCCACTTCTGGCCAGGCTGAGGCCGAACCTCAGCAGACACTGGGGACATAACTCAGGACATGCTCTCTGTAATTCAGGCCCGGGCTTTAGACAGTAGCTATGAATGTTCAGGATTTCTTGCTAGGATGGCTAGAATTTCAAGGGACCTTTCTGGAGGAAATGGAGGTGTCCGTAAGGCCAGGACCACTCACAGGGCCTCATTACTTGTTCCTCCCTGAGTCACTCTGGTGTGGTAGAAAACATCCCGTGACTGCTGATTCTGTGACATTACCTTCCTTTCCAACGTACATCGACCAAGCCACAGTATAAGAAACCAGGGCGGGGTTGGGGGGCTGGAGAGACGGCTCAGTGGTTAGGAACACTCATTCTTCCCGAGGACCTAGGTTCCGTTCATAGCACCCGCAGCGCTTCACACCCTCTTATCTATAGCTTCAGTTCCAGAGCATTCCATCCCTTCTTCTGACCTCTTCAGGCACATGGTGCCGAACGTGTATGCAGGCAAGGCACTCATACACATAAAAATAAGCAAGTCTTTAAAAACAGAAGCTGGGTTGAAGAGCTAGGTGGGGCTGAGCCGGTGGTCCAAGCAGGCTGAGCCTGCTTGAAATGGCTGAAGATACAAGGATATAGCTTTACATCTAGGCACGGCTGTCACCCAGGCCCTTGTGCCCCCGAAGATCTGAGAGAGGACAAAGTGAGAAGGAATAGAGGATATTATATATGGGCGACTCCTAGAAATTGGGTCGGAAGGCTGCTACCAAGCCAGCGATCTGCTGTGAAGGCCTGCCGCCAGCATCCTCTGCATTCGGCAGGGGAAGTGGAGGCAGGCCTGAAGCACTCGCGTGGCCAGGAGGTGGCTTGGTAAGGACAGCGGGAGTCGGGGTGGGAAGGCTCGCAGTGTGAAGATGTACAACTGTGCAGGCCTAGCTGCTGAAAGAGAGAGGATAGACAGCGCTGTTCAAACCTCGAACCGAACCTCGGTTTCAGTCCTAGGAAAAGAGACAAAGTTCAAAGCTATAAAAATGTTTTGCCTGTTGGTAGGCACTCACCTCCTACGTCTACCACAGAAGCCACAGTCCTTGTTTCAGGCTGGGCTCAAGTCATACATGTCCCCTTTGCCCATTAGTACCGGGCAGCTCAGTCTGTCCCCGTAAACACTCTGTGTACATCTCTTAAAATGCTGTTGACACCTGGGAGATTTCAAAAAGTCAGCGAGGTTTGTTTGGATTTTTTGTTTTTTGTTTTTAAATTCTTGTTTTTGTTTTGTTGTTGTTTTGTTTTTGAGACAGGGTTTCACTGTTTATATCTGGCTGTCCTGGGACTCGATATGGAGATCAGGTTGGCCTTGAACTCACAGAGAGCTACCTGCCTGCCTCTGCCTCCCTAGGGCTGAGATGAAAGGCCTGCTCTATTGCTTGCAGCTCAGCAGACTTTTGTATCATGTGATATCTAGTTGACATACCCATTTTCCCTAATTATCGCCTTGCCTTTGTTTATAGCCCCACGTAAATCAGAGCCCACATCAGCTCTGTCCGTGCACTGCTATGGTTGGTCCATCTCTAGCAGCCGTGGACGTTGTCATGTCCTCACTGTCTTCCTCCTCCTCTGGCTCTTCAGGTGTTTAGGACAGTTTTCGTTGAGGGAACTGGCCCGTTCCTCCCATGCAGTTTCCTGTGGGACTGACACAAGCCATGCTCTGTGGATCGCTGTGCCACCAGACCCTGGGGTAGGCGGGCTCAGCCGTCTTTGTCATTGGAAATTAGCTAGTAACTCAGGCTTTGCCTAGTGTGAACTTTTTCAAGTGTGAGACGTTCTTCTGCTTTGATTCTCTCCCATCCGGGAGTTGGGCTTAGCAATCCACGCTAGCTTTGAGGCCTGAGCAAGGACTCTGCCTGTGTCCTTCACCGCAGCAGCTATTGCTTGTTCCTGCTTAATGCAAGTGATGACCTCTAAAACCATCCTGGGCTCCCAACCTTTCTGGTGAGTCTGCTGTGTGTGGGAAAGACCACCAAAGCACTGCTTCCTGTCGAGGTCCACCCTGGACATGGAGCCTTTGTCACCCACTTGTCTGTGTCTTAGGACAGTGCCATCTGGTATCAGGGTCGGCAGAGACCAGCTAGATCTCTGGGTTATTTTGTGATGCAATATCTAGTCCCCTTGAGACTTTCCTGTAAGCATTGCCACCATTGTTTTAGTGACTGTGAGTCTTATTTCCTCTGGCTCAAGATATGTGGCTCACGGGCTTGAGTCAACTCATGCCTGGGTCATCCGTGGATGGCAGCTGCTACGGTAACCACTGTTATAATTTGCTGAGGCCAGCACACCTCTCTGCCTCCTTTACCTGTTGTCCCAGGATGGTCCAGGTGGAAGCAGGTTGATGTGACTGTGACAGCTTCCACCTGAACAGAGGCCCCTGGACTCTCCTCTCTCCCTCTCTCCTCAGTGTCTCCAGCCTGGCCAGAGCCCTCGTGCGCTTACCATCTTCAGGGCCTTGCTGCTACCTAACACTCAGGACTCAGAGCAAAACAACAGAGCTCAGCTCCTGTCCACAGTTATTAGGAGCTATAATGTGGCAGCACAGAGGCACTAAACCAAGGGCACGGCCTGCGACACATGACACATGCGTTATAGATCTTCTGCCTTTGACCCTCACAGGCCCTGGCTTGGGACAGACTGCTCTGACCCCTCTTCGGGCTTGCGCTTATTTGTGGAGCCCCTTGGCCGCCCGCTCCTGTCCTCTTTGTCCACATTACTGCCTGCCCAGCCCCCAGGGACCCCATCGCTTGCGCTTCACCCCTGTCTTGGTAAAATGCTCTCGATGCTGACCAAGCTGGGGCTGTAACACTCTGCAGACACCCAACCACGAGTGAGCCAAAATCAGCTGGATGGTCCAGTCCATAATTATGGGCACGGTGACCAGCTGTATGTACTCCGCAGTCATCGTGTCATCATCAGAGCCGAGGAAATGGGCCGTTCTGCAGCAGGAGCGCTGGGGGCTAGCCACCAGAAGGACTTCCCAAGGAATTGTTTTACTTTTTGGCACTACCAAAAACATGGGAGAATGTCCTCCGTGAAACGTACACTTAGCCGGAGGGTCTTGGGACTCCCAGATCTCTAGGAAGAAGGAAATCCTTTATGTGCCCTACTAGGCAAAGGCTGGGTGATGGCTTCTGGAAAATTCCATCCAGTATGCCCAGTAGGCATGAACCTGAAGTAATTCTTACTGGTGAGAGGCAAAGCCCTCAGGGCTTCCTTGGGGGATCGGGTGGGGGGGAGGGGGGGAACGCTCAGTTCATGGTGGCTGGGAAGGGGAGCTCAGGGTGCTTGTAGAAATGGGGTGTAGACAGGCAGGGAGGCCTGTGCCAGGTTCTCTCTCTGCTCCAGTGTCCTGTGCAGCAAGTGTCCACACTTTTTGCCTGGAGAAGGTAGCTGCCTCCCAGCTTTTTCTGCCTGTCCCCCCCCCCTCCCCAAGGAGCTGCCTTGCTTAGGTTATTTTATCCTTCACTGTCCGATTCAGACGTCTTTTCAAAGGCCCCAGCCGTGTCAGTGCAGGGCTTGCACAAAAGGCCTCTTTGATTTCTTGTTTGTTTTCATTTGCCAGCCGAGGGGGGAGGGGGCAGGAAAGAAAGAGCTTCTGGGTTTCAAAATTTTTTATTTGGGTTGTTTCATTCTCCCTGGAACTCCTGTCTGAGTTAGGGGCTTGGTGGCTGGGCCGAGGGTGCCCGAAGCCCCGTGAGGAGGCCGTGGGCTCAGGTCATTCATCCTGCAGTACAAGGTCGATAGGCTCTAATTGGGGGGCGTAGGCCTGTGGATAGGAAGGCGCATGTTGAAGCTTGTGTTTGGAGCCATGAAAAGGTTCAAGTGCCTGACAGAAAATGACTTGCCCCTGTCCATTGTGTCCCCCAGTGGACTTGAGTGGTTGTAAATTTTTGAGGGGGGGGTTTGAGATAGGCTTTCTCTGTGTAGCCTTGGCTGTCCTGGACTCACTTTGTAGACCAAGCTGGCCTCGAACTCTCAGAGATGCGCCTGCCTCTACCTGGCATTAAAGGTGCACACCGCCATGCCCGGTGTGGTTGTAAATCTCGACTTTGCCATTTTCTCTTTTTGGTCCCAGATTTCACCACTTTCTTCTTGGTTCATTGGCCTGAGAGCGGGCGGGGGGGGGGGGGGGAGGGGGCGGGGGGGGGGGGGGGATCCTTTACTGTACAAACGTCTCAATTTTTTGGTTTTTAGATACAAACAGGGAATTTGCTGCCCCGTGGTAGAGAGTGGAGTGAGGGGTGACTGTCTGCTCAGTGACTGGTTGTCCTTGTGGGAATGGCGTGGAGAGAGCAGGCGTGCCACTTGGAGAGGGCTGAGGGCCGGACAGACGGCAGGCAGTGCCCTCGGAGCGGAGAGTTGAAGCTGAAAGCAAATGAAGAATCGTCCCGGTCCACAGATGCAGACAAGGGACACCCAGGCCAGCCTCTGCCAAGTGTGTTTCTGAAACCCGCGTGGGTGTATACCCCAGCACAGCAGGAGGAATGGTGTTGCATACAGTCAGGGCCCTGGAAGGGACTAGTGGAGACTCAGGCTTGGGCAGGTGGTCACAGTCATCAGCAACAGGGACATGTGCCCACTGGGTAAGGGGGGGGTTTGCTACACACAGGGCCCCGCTTGGCAGACGGGAGGAGGAGGCTGGGGGGCTGAGAGATAGATAAATATAGCTGATGGCATTTCTGATGATAGGTTTTTCTTGGCACTGAGGGCACCGTGGAAAACAGCACGACAAACGCCCGGCCCTACAGGCCGCCGTCGCCATTTTAAGCGTGTTTAAGCCGAAGGGCTGTTGGCATTAGAACAGGGTCCCAGAAGGCAGCGGGGCTGGGGTGGGGTAGTTTGGCTGGATCATGCTGTCCTCTTTTCTCTCTGAGGGTGTCTGGGTCTCTCTCGTTATCTCTGTAGATACTAAACACCTGGTTTCCTGGCCCCTCTGGTGATTTGAAAAACACATATGTTTGGAGGCTGCCCTTTGTATACATACCTGTTTCCCAGCCTATTGCCTGCCCCTCACCGACTGCCACAGCCAGGCAGCAGTATATATTTAGTCATCCCTTTTCCCCATTTTCGATGTCTAAGTGATGACAAAGCATACCGCTGCTACCCTAGGGGGAGGCCCCCAGTTGTTGGTGTTTGGGGGTACCCAGTAACTTAAGGATACTTCTACACTCAGCCCACTGGAAACTTTCTGTCCTCTGTTGATGGAGGAAGGGGGTTACAACCTCTTTTAGTTGCAGTTTTCCGCTGGAGATCAGAGTGGTGTAGACACAGGTTTAAGAGTTCCACAGGGTCCCTCCCCACTTTCTCCCAGCAACCTGTTTTAAATCCGTGCTCCTGGCTTGGGTCTGTGTATGCTGCTCTGGCAACAGGGGGTAAGGAATCTCAGGGAGAAAGGCTGGCCTAGGATTCAGGGATCTGTGTGTGTGTGTGTGTGTGTGTGTGTGTGTGTGTGTGTGTGTGGTGGTGGGGGGGAGACTTCCCTGCTCCACACCTTGCAGGCACTAGAAAGACAGCGGGGTGTCTGTCTTTCTGTCAGCTAACTGAGCTGCAGAGGGATGACTTCCTCCTTTCAAAGGTGGACTGACAGAGGCAGGCAGGTGTCATTTTTTTTTTTTCCCACACTGTAGAGGAAGAAACTGGAAGAGGTGTCAAGGGACTTAGGTCACACTATGAATTTCTGGACGAGGAGGCTCCCGGTCACCTTGGCCTCTAAGCTCCTTGAACTGCACCACGATTACTGGGCCTTGGTGGAGTCTCAGAGGAGTAAGGCTCCTGAGTCCCCACTGGAGTCACTTCCAGCCCTGTAGTACCTGCTGCTGCCTAGAAGGGGACAGAGCCCCACTGATAGCTCAGCTCAAGGGCTCCCCCAGCTGCTAAGCATATGGGGAGGGCACAGAGGGACCCCCCCCCCCAGTCCTGTCCTAACCTTGGCCACCTCTACTCTCCACATCCTTTCTGGAAAAGCTCTCTGCTCCTGATCTACAAAGATAGAAAGAGCTAGGGCTCAGGCTGTCAGGACTTTCCCTCCTGCAGCAGCCACGGATAGCTCTTGTCACACTTCCTTGGGGCCTCAGAGGAGATTACTCACTGGGCAGTGGAGTGGGCAGGAGATCCAGATACAGGGCTAGGCAAACAGAATTCGGGCCTCACAAACAGGTCCTTGTCCTGCCACACCCTTTTCCTGGGAGTCTGCTTGGGGGGGGCGTCATAGTTTGAAATACAAAATAAATGTAATTATCCCAATTAACCAGATGATGGCTGGAAAATTTTACAACAGTCAACAATTGGTTAACCTCTTAGGATCCTTTTCAGTGGTTCTCAACCTGTGGGTCACGACCCCCTTGGGGGCAGAATATCAGACACCCTGCATATCAGATATTTCTGTCACAATTCATAACAGTAGCAAAATTATAGTAATGAAGTAGCAACAAAAGTAATTTTATGATGGGGACCACTACGTATGAAAGGGCCGTGGCGTTAGGAAGGCTGAGAACCGCTGATTTGCATGGATGCTTGTGTCCTCGTCTTCCTTACTCTGCTTTTGTGGTGCTGGGGCTGGAGCCTGGGACGTTGCCTGTGTTGGGCACGTGTTTCATGTGCTCTGCCACTGACCCATTCCTTACCTGTCACCGCTTTCCTAACATCTGAAAAGGCTGGGGTTGTGTGTGTCCCTGCTAACATGCCAAGGTCTCGGGATACGTGAGAGGCTGCCACATGGCTCCTGAGTCCCCTCTGCTTTTGAAGCTGACCTGGGACCCGCCCTCTCACGGCTTGTGTCATCTCCCCTCATGTGAGGCTTCCCAGACATGCCAGGTAACATTCTAGTCGGATCATTCTGTGCCACAGGGGCAACCCTGGGCACCACTGGGTGTTTAGCAGCATCTCTGGCCTTGAACTTTGCCCCCACCGGTTACTCCTCATACTTCCCTCATCCAGGTGTGACACCAAAATGTGCCCAGGTATTTTCTAGTGTCCCACCCTCCCCCAGAGGATAGGATCACCCCTAGCCAAGAGCCTTTGTCCTGGAAGAGATGGTGTTCACTAGAACACCACCCTGTACTTACCTCTTGCCTCGCTTACCTTTGCTCCATGGGGGCTGAACCCCTGAACCTTGGCTCTTCCCATATGTCTGAACAGCAGGACCCTCAGGTTGAAGTGTCATGGGGGCACAGCACCAACCTCTGCTATAGTCTGATGGGAACGGCAAGTCTGCCTCTGGCTTAATTCAGGGTGCCATCTTGTTTCTTGTGCATAGTCTCTCTGTGTGCTGGGTCCGCTGATCTGGGAATTGCCAGGCCTGGGCTGTGAGCCTTTCAGAACCATCTGAGACTCAGAGAGCACCAACAAGCCATCCCACAGTGTGGAGTTCAGACCAGAATTACGATGGCAGGGTCTTGATGGGCTCTATTTAAATTGAGTATTTGATTTCCCTTATAGAGTAAAATACTCTCTGAAAATGTAAACAGTGGAGAAGCGTTCTCAGTCCACCACCTCATGCCTACAGGACAGATCCATGGCAGTGTGTGAGTGTGTGTGTGTGTGTGTGTTAAAATTAATTCATATATCAAGTAACCTTTAAATACACAGATATCTGTTTTAAGAACAGATGGCATATTTGGACTGATTAAATTGGCTCTATTGGTGCCACTGTGGCCTTAACTCTTCCCACTCCCCGCCTCAGTCCCTGTGTCCCCTTGTCACAAGTACAGAGACCCTTTCCAGGTGACGCTTTTATCTTGTCCTTCCTGGGAGAAAGATGACCAGCAGAGCATGGGTTGGTGTCTGAGCGGCCCACATCCTGCTGTGTGTTGGGGGAGGGTAATTCCTAAGCCAGTATAACCCCAATTACCATGTGAGGGCATTCGGGTTCCTGCACCTGTCTGAAGGCACCAAGGAAAGAGAGGAAGAGGCCAATTCGGCTGTGTCTGGCTGGACCCAGACATCCGCGTCTGGATTTTCAAGCCTTTTCTAGAGGGTGAGGACACTCTAGTCTAGGACAGCCCCTCCACCAACTGGCCCGACTTCTTAGAGGACCCTGCCTTAAAAGGGTCGGAAGTCACGGACCTGTCAGCCTCTACTAGAGTTTATTCCATCATACTGCTGTTTCGCGCTTAGAGGAGAGGGTGGCGGGGTAGAGGCACTCTCAAGGCCAGGAGTGGGAAATGGGAGAATCAGAAACCAAAAAAGATTTAGGAAGACATCCAGAGAGGGTTTTATAGTTGGATCTGCTAGTCTAGGAAAGAAGGACCCCGTTGAGAGACTGAGAGACAGACTTGGAGTATGTGACACCTGATGACTCTCCTGGACTGGGTGGAGCCTCAGGAAGAGATCAGGACTCCCCAGAGGCAGCTTGCAGGAGGCCGGCTGGCCTAGTGCAGCCCTTGGGGAGTGTGTCCTTATTATGCCTGCAGATTATATCCCCACTAGTGCATAATTATTATATAATGGGCATTATTGCATAATGGCAGTTATATAACAGGTGGCCCAGAATACAGACAGGGGGTATAATAAGTGTGTATCCTTTGGCTATAAATAGCCCGCCAGCCCCACACTGAATATGTGGCCACACCAGAGCCATATTATAAATACCCGCTCTGGGCTATAAATTTCTGAGCAGTGACGTCAGCGGCCATGGTACCTAGTTAGGGGGTGGTAGGAGGGACCTGATCCCCACTAGCCACATGACATCATTGTTTCCTTAGTAACAAGACCGCTCCCCAGGGGACCAAGTGAGGAGAGGCCTTTAAAGGGAGGCAGCAGATGGGTAGAATGCTTAGGTGGGGGTGAAGGCTGAGCCTGTGACTGACCAGGGTTCCCTGGGTGGGTGTTCAACCTATCTGGTGACAGGGCAGCAGACTCTGTCTTCTCTCATCTAGGGGCTCCCTCAGTGTGGCTAGTAGGGCAGCAGTGAGGCCTTAGTCTCATTCCAGAGAGAAGAGAGGAGCCGAAAGCTTTCTCTTACCTCTGTATCTCTCCGTGGTTTGGGGACCACTTGCAGAAGGGGAGTAGATTATGGACAGAGCCAAGCTCTGTGCCACTTCCCTAGATGAGGTTGGTATCAGCCCGAGAAACAGAAGGGACTTGTGAGCCATCTGACATAGGCCTGAGAGCATCGTTGCGGCAGTGGGCAGATGGCCCCGGGGGAAGGGAAGGCAGGACAGCATTCTTATTCCAGGAGATGCTGTAAGGTGCCCTACAGGTGTAGGAGACACAGTTCCTTACTGAATGACAAGGAGCCAGCCCCATGTTCCTGCAGCCAGGAGGTTCTTGTTGTCCAAGGTGGGAATGCTGGTTACTGAAGTTAGTTTGGGGCAGTGTATGTGGCAAACTTGTGACCACTGCCAGAAGTTTCCTCGCTGTTGTGCTGCCCCGGGAAACTCCTCTGTCCCTGGGAACCAGGTCACCTGAGCATTAAGTCTTAATAACAACTGAGTAGTTATTTTGCCCTTTAGGGACATCTGGTAATCATTGTAGAGTTTTTGAGACAGGGTCTCACAATGTAGCTTTGGATGTCGTAGAACTTGCTATGTAGAGCAGGCTAGCCTTGAACTTACAGAGATCTGCCTGCCTCTGACTCCGGCTCTTCCTCCCAAGTGCTGGGATTAAAGGCGTGCGCCACCACCGCCCGGCTGGTAGTCACTTTTAAAAACGTATTTATCGTTATTATTTTGTGTGATTTTAGCATGCAGCATGTGTGCGTGTGCCGCCACATGTGTGTGGGTCTGGGGTTCTGGGGATCAACTGAGACTGTCAGGCCTGAGCCGTAACTGCTAACTCATCTCACTAGCCATGTGTGAGCCTTTGTTTGTCCCATGCTAGGTAAAGCCCTGTGCACAGGACAGTCCCACAGGAACAAAGAGTCAGTGACCACATGCTTCACCAGTTGGGAGACTGAGCGACACTGCCTTGGAGAGGTAGGCTTGTGCAGGCCTTGCTGAGTCCTCTCTTCAGGCTTGTCCCTTGTCTCTGCTGGTGACAGACGCCTGTCAAGGCAACTACGAATTTCTCAGAGTTGTTCCCAGAGCTTTGATTACTTGTAGGGGAGGGCCCTTCAGCCCCCATTCCCCAGTATACAAAATCCAGTGTTAGGAGGACTCATTTCTATAAAAACCACTTTCCCCCACACCCTGTAACCAAGACTGGACAGTGCCCCTAAAAGAGATCCGAACTGATAGGAGAAGGGAGCCTAGTCCTGCTGTGGTACGTGAGGTTTACGGAAGCCTGGTTCTAAGCTATGTGATGTCATTTGTTAGTTGAAGTTCTACCACAAGTGCACAGCAAATACTTCCTCACCTGTGTCTAGTGTCTGTCGCTCACACTACCTGGCTGCAGTTGACTTGGCGCCCTCTGCCTCTGACCACATGCATAGCATAGCCAATTGGATTGTGGTTTCCACTGGCCTTAGCTGGAACCCACAGATAATGGCCAGGATGCTGGTGGTATACTGGTCTAGTCCTCAGAGTGGGGGAGACCTGCTGGGTGGCAAGCTGAGCCCTGCGTGTGCCAAACCTGACTTTTGAGTTTGCATCAGGGGTGGAGACGGCTAATGAGCATTCATGGAGAGGCAGGGTGCAGGGTCGACGTACTGGGCCCTGCCTGAAGAGCCAAAGGGAGCTGTGCTGGCTTCAAACACAAAAGCTTCCTTGGGACAGTAATCCTCAGTATATTGCCAGCCAGAGAGATAAGGCTAAGAGAGCTGCCCCTGCCCCGAGGAGGGGCCAGATTCCTCTCACTTATTTGTGGTATCGTGGCTTATAAAGTAGGCCTTGCACACAGATCGCTGGGCATAGTTTCAAACACATGAATTTCTTTTAAATTAAATACCACACACACACACACACACTTGCTGCCCTTCCTCCTTGCATGTGCTCACGCACACCCGGTCTGTCCAAGCCATGCGCTGCCCAGAAGTGTTTGTAGCCATGTGGGACAGTAACTGAGGGCGATGGTACCAAAGCCACCAGCTAATATTAGATTTTATAACTCAGAGATTCATTAATATAATTACTCACATGCCAGCCCGACTTGGCAAGGACTCTTGAATTGTGTTCCTCTCCAACAGAGTGCTCTGGCTTCAGGGATGCCCTGGTGAGCCTGAGCCTGTTTGTGTGTAGGCAGAAGGCACGTCTCACCTTCCTTAGTACACTTTCCCTGGGCGAAGCCAGGTGCTCCCATGGCGGCCAAGCCTGACTTTCTGTGTCTTGCCAGGAGACAGGCACCTCTTGAGAGTCTGTGGCAAATGCGGTGGTCCACTGGGGAGAGACCCAACTCTGCAATTTGGACTGGCGCTTGGGTGGGTTATCTTTCTCCCATGTGACTCTTAGCAAATAATGGTATGGGTTTCTCTTGCTAAGCTTCCATTTTGGAGCTGAGACTGTGTTTTTGTTTGTTTTTTAATTCTCTGCCTCCACAGGTAGGTTTTTTTGTTTTGTTTTGTTTTGTTTTTGTTTTTGTTTTTTAACAGCTCACACACCCATTTTGAATATTGCCTCACCTTCAGATGGGGACCACTGACAGCCTGTCCCTGAGACAGCAACAGGGGCATAAAACTCAGGGGACACTCTGAGGGACAAGGGGAGTGAGGGCAGAGAACAAGTGGGTGCAGTGCCTTGAAAGTAGGTACCACAGGGGAGAATCCTGTCAGAACCTTGGGGGGCACTAAAAGCAGCCCGCTGTGGAGAGGGAAGCTACGGGTTTAGGACTTGAAAGGGAGCTGGTCTCTCAAGATATATTTCCTTTCTGTTTATATGAATGAGGCGTCAGAAAAATGGAGGAAAACAGCCCTCTTCTCATGCCCTTCTTCACTGTCGCTGTGTTCCAGGCACCATGGCTCAGCGTGTACCCTGGCCCCAGAGCAGCAGGCTCCGTCACCGCAAAATGTTATTTTTGCAGATAGATCCTTTCTAGCCATAGAATAGACATAGTTTCCGGTCTCCGTTTTCTCTGGACTCAGCCCTCTGGAACCTCCCCCTGACAGTCTCACACCCACACTGGTCTAGCCTGGTACCCTGTGGTTTGGATTAGCAAGGACTAGCCCTAGGTCTAGCCGAATGCTTGCCTTCTGTTCAGTGGCTTCTCCTGGGCCTCCCAACCCCTACTGAGAAGCACTGTCCTTCAGACTCCTGAGAACTCGTCTTCCTGCCCTTTCTTCTGAGAACCCCTCTAAGCTGGGACCTCCTTGGTCAAAGATGACATGTGTTCCCAGCTTGGAAGGCTGAATTTAGTCATTAATGATGAGTTATGGAAGGAATGTGAGCCGAGAGAGAGGCTTGTTCCTCAGACACTCGGTACACACATACACAGTCACTTTTCCACGCCAACCCCACAGTTGACTGTTGCCGCTGCTGCCCCGTCAAGTCACTTGAACGGACCTTAAGCCCCGCCCCCCATTTTGGCTTCAAGAATCTCCAGGGGACATTTTTTCCCTGGTCCTGGTCCTGGTCCTGAACTGCCTTCTGCAGGCCCGTGCACCCATCCTTGACTTTAGAGACCCAGTTTTCCTTGCAATGTACCGCCTGTTCACTGGAAGGACTGCAGGGGACCACCAGATGCCGGGCGTGGCCGTAACGCTGCTATAGTGTGACTGTAACTTAAGAGTATTTCTTTCTCTCCAGCTGCTTTTTGTCATTTGGGATGGAGTTTCTCAGAGGACAGAAAGAAGTTCAATAGGCTCAGGCAAGCCTGGCTAACTCTGCAGGCCCAAGGATTTGCCTGTGTTCTGTCATTCCTGGAGATGCCACATGCTTGTGGTCTCTCATCTATGTGCTCACTCTATCCACCAGCTATCGTCTTATCTGTCTGTCTGTCTGTTTATCTATCTATCTATCTCTAGCTATTATCTATCTTTTTTATTTCTTAAAATGTAAAAACAATCCATTACTTATTTCATTTTACACGTATTAGTGTTCTACCTGTCTGCAAGTATGTGTACCATTTATGTTGTGCTTGGTACCCACAGAGGACAGATGTCATGTGGGTGCTGGGAACTGAACCTGGATCCTCTGTAAGAACAACCAGGGCTCTGAATCTAGAAACATCTCTCCAGCCTCCTTTTTTTTTTTTTTTTTTTTTTTTTTATTTTTTTTTTTTTTGAGTTGGGAGGATCTCACTCTCACTCTGTAGCCCAGGCTGACTTTGAACTTGTGACAGTTCTCTGGCCTCAGCCTCCAGGGTGCTAGGACTGTAGATGTATGGGTATTTTAAAAAGTATTTTTCTAAGCCGGGCAGTGGTGGTGTATACCTTTAATCCCAGAGGCAGAAGGGTCTCGGTGAGTTCAGGGCCAGCCTGGTCTACAGGGTAAGTTCTAAGACAGCCAGCTGCATAGTGCGACCCTATTTCAAATAAACAAACAAAAAGTGAAAAGCGAGATGTACATACTTACAGTGTATGTCAGGTAAGCATAAAGTTTAGAAGAGGAAAAGATACTCATTGCACGTCTCTGTTTAACAGCTAATCTTTTATTGTATTTTCTAGAGCTATTCATATATATTTAAATTTTTATCTAAAATCATTTTGGATGACGCTTTTCACTTGGGGTGTTTCATTTGTTTTTGTCTGGGGTCAGGGTCTCACTACGTTGCCTCATCCTTGCAAGGCTCCAGGACTTCACTTAACTGGTGAGGTGAGGGGAGGGAAGAAGAACAGACACACAGAGGCCCAGACAGACAAACAGAAAAGCTGGAGCTGGGGTGGGGGAGGGGAGGACTGTGCTCTCTGATGGAAAAACCGCAGCCACACACCCCCAGCTCAACGCGTTCCTTATAGCCACTGAACTGAGAGGTGGATTGACTGCATACAGCTGAACCAGGGCGTGGGGTTAGTATATATGGCTGAACGAGCAGGGCTCTGCAGGGGAGCAGTCTTCAGGCTGTCTGGATTCGGGGGGTGAAAGCTACAGGTTTACATCCGAGGCAGGCTTTGCCCTCTTTTTATCCTTACTTGGGGAAGCCATTGGGGTCCGTGACATGGTCATGCCTGTGTCAGCAGTGCATTTCACTCCAGACTTCATTCACGATATGTGGCCTGGAACTCGCTATGTAGATCAGGCTGGCCTCGAACTCACAGAGATCCCAGGCCTCTGCCTCCCGAGTGCTGAGGTGAAAGGTGTTTGCTCTTATGGCCAGCTCGCATTTCACATCACTATTTCGGATGGTTTAGCACCTCTTGTTATTAGTTGTATTGCCCCTGATTCTCATCATTTCCAGTGACATCTGTTCTCTTTTTCTCTTGGGGATGAGAAATTTCCTTTTCATGTAAGTGTTGTAGGTACACTCATTAAAAATTAAAAACATGGCCAGGCGGTGGTGGCGCATGCCTTTATTCACCAGCAACTCAGGAGGCAGAGCCAAGTGGAACTCTGAGTTCAAGGCCATCCTGGTCGTCCACAGAGGAAGTTCCAGGACAGCCAGAGCTACACAGAGAAATCCTGTCTTGAAAATCAAAACCAAAGATAAAGAAGTAAATAAAAATATGAGGGGCTGGAGAGATGGCTTACCAGTTAAGAGTACCAGCTGCCCTTCCGGAGGACCTTGGTTCAATTCCCAGCACTGACATGGGTGCTCACAAGCATTTGTTACTCCAGTCCGAGGGGGATCTGTCATTCTTTTCAGGCACTCACACGGTCCACTGACATCTATACACATTAATAAAACTTCAAAAAATTCGACTATAAAGCTAAATTAACAATACTACAAAGTTAAGGATGATCTCTGACCCTCTGGCTTTCGCCTCCCAAGTGTAGGGATTGGGAGTGTGTGCTGCCGTGTGCAGCTTGCTTATTATATATATATATATATATATATATTTGTTTTGTTTCTTGAGACAGGGTCTCTCTGTGTAGCCTTGGTTGTCCTGGACTCACTTTGTAGACCAGGCTGGCCTCGAACTCACAGTGATCCGCCTGCCTCTGCCTCCCGAGTGCTGGGATCAAAGGTGTGCGCCACCACGTGTGGCTTATATTTTTAACTTAGAAATAAAAAAATGTAAAAGCTTGGGGTGGTGGTGGATCTCTGTGAGTTCGAGGCTAGCTTGGTCTACAGAGCGAGTTCTAGGACAAGAAGAGCTATTACACAGAGAAACCCTGTCTTGAAAACCAAAACCAAAACCAAAACCAAAACAAAACAAATTTGAAAGCATGCAGATGTACAGTGAAGCACATCTACAGTCCCAGCACTTGGGAGGCTGTGGCATGAAAAGTTTTGAGTCCAAGGCCAGCCTGATTGATTTTAATGTCTCTAGACCTTTGCTTACTAAAAAGAAAAAGTAAAATACATGCTTTTTTAGGGCTGGTGACGTGGTTGAGCTGGTAGATTATTTGCCTAGCATGCTTGAACCCCTGAGTTCTATCCCCAACACCACGTAAAAACCAGGCATAGTGACACCTACAAGAGGAGGCAGGACTGTGGCATACCTGACATAAGTGGATGAAAGAATGTACAAGGTGCTGGCGAGATGGCGTGGTGGGTAAAAGTGCCTACTGTGCAAACCCAGATCCCATGGTAACAGGGCCCAACGCTAAAGGGAGGGAACTTCTAAAAGTTGTAGTCTGACCTCCACGCAATAGCTATATCAGAGGTAAAAAAAAAATTTTTTTTTAAATAGTAAATGTCAGGTATAGTTTCAAAAAGCATGAAATTTCATACTGTACAAATTGATATACCTGCATCCCATTTGTAAATTCAACCAGGATCGCATTGTGGTCATAGCTGTTTACCCACCTTTCTGGGACTGGACTTCTAGTTAGGTCGTGTAGACTTCTGCCGACTTTTCTTCTACCTCAGTACTAACGCGGATGCCAGTAATCTCACACTAAAAACACCAGCCCAGTTTATCTCACTACATTCTGGCCGTTTCCCCATGTGAGCCCCAGCAGAAGGATGACACTACCATCACCCGTCCCACGGGTGTCACCTCAGGATGTGCTTCGTGAGCCTGCCCTCACATCCTCTCACAGGTGTGTTGCATCCCTTTTATTTTCTGCATCTGCCCTCGCCTCTGCCGGCAGACAGGCTGCATCACCCTCTGCAACTGTAAACTCCACATCAGCCCATCCTCTCATATTCTCCAGCTGTGCTTTTGCAGGAGGCTGTGGTACCCTCTTCTAGGCCTCCGTCTGTAGCAGCATCCCTCTCTGGCCAGTCCCAGCTTCTGGTCCAGGGACTGAGGTGTGGTTCTCTTCACTGCCTGGTGGTGAACAGCTGCCGGCTACAGAGTCTCAGACAGCAGCACACTCGGGTGCCACTGCTGATGTACACACAGCACATGCTCTAGGTCTCCTGAGGAAATTTGTGCTGACTCCTAAGCTTGGGCCATCTCTGCTCTCCCTGGTACAACCCATTAGCCCAGAGGTGAAGGTAGGAGGAGGGAAACCTTTCCTCTGGACCTCAGATGGTCTTTGTGTTCTCTTCCCCTCAACCCCTGAAACGGGTCTTGTTTTGTATCCATGGTTGGACTAGAACTCAGTATGGCCTGAAACAGGTCATCCTCCTGCTCCTGCTAGGGTCACAGGCATTATAGTTCTTGCTCTGCTATCCCAGGCTGGCCCAAAATCTGCCCGAGGGGCAGGACTGTACGCACAGGACACCATAGCCAACTTGGACTTAGGACTTTTGACTTCACCCACAGACACCTTCACTCTCCACACTCAGGATGACATTCCCCAGGGTCACACAGTCTAGGATTCGCAGCCCCTCTGTGTCTCCGTGTCTGTCTGTCTCTTCTTCTGTCCATCTGTCTGCGTGTGTATGTGTGCGTGCGTGCCTCTAAACCACTGCCCCTTCCCCCTCCAGTGATGTTCCACCTCATCTTGTTCAGGCCCCAAGGGTAGGAGGCCCCAGAGGTCTGGCAGGAAGTTTGTGACGTACACCAGTGGAAGGGGCTGCTTGTGTGGGACAGAATGAGGGAGCAGATGCCCTCTTCCATCCCCTCAGCACGGGAGTGCTTTGCCATCCATGCCTCGAGAGCCTGTGCCATGGTAGTCAGATCAGTGTGTATCTGAAGCTTGGTCTGTTCTTTTTACAAGTATTCAGTACACAGTAACTTGCGGGTGTCTGCTTGCATGTATGTCAGGGAGTAGGTGTCTGTGTATGAGAAGGGTGTGTGTGTGTGTGTGTGTGTGTGTGTGTGTGTGTGTGTGTGTGTG
>OU015753.1:40273356-40293551 GCA_907169655.1 Acomys percivali
GTGTGTGTGTGTGTGTGTGTGTGTGTGTGTGTGTGTGTGTGTGTGTGAATGTCAGGGAAATCATACCCTGACACATTTCTCAGGTTAGGGGGTTTAAATTCTTGTTAATCTGTGACAATTTGGAAGCCCAGAGAGAATGTAGTGACTTGTGTCATTAGCGGTGAGTAGGGACACAGCTGGCGGGTCCCCCGCCTGGGTTCAGCTCCCTGCCTGGTGTCCTATGGCCTCAGCTTCTGAGTTGGGGATGTGTGTTTGCTAAGAAGTGTCAAGCTCTTCCCACCAGCTCAGCAGCTGAGCAGTTCCCTTTTGGGGCTCTTTGTGAACCTGCCTCGCTATTAATCTACCTGTTAGTAAAAGAGATTACAATTGCCGTAATTACAGGGCGCTACGTCTCCAAGTCAGGACTAGGGCTGAGTGTGGTGCAGGGTGGGGGTGGCAGAGCCAGCCCCACAGGAAGCTGCTATTAAAAATCTTGTGTTTGGAGTGGTGCAGGGCCAGCAGCCCTTGTGTGAGGCTGAGACCTAGCCAGGGTTAGTCAGGCCTGGGACAGGGGAGCCACAGAACCTGTGCACTTCGTGACTGAGGGCCCAGGCAGCAGGCGAGACTCATACATGGCAGACGCTCTGAACAACACAGCTCCTGCAGGTTCCATGCTGTAGGCTGCCTCTGACACTGGAGGGGCCTCTCAGACATAGACACTGCCACTCTGAGGTATTCCTTGTGTATGAAGTGTGTGTGGGGGATTCTGATGGGCCCCTTAGCAGCCACTGTGGCTTATGTAAATGGAAACACAGAAGGGGCTGTTCTGTGCTTAGCCTGGGTTTCAGAGCTGTGTGAGTGAGGTACTTCAGAGGTAAAGGATGAGGGGCCATCTTGATAGTGCAGGCCTTTTGGGTAGCAGCTTTTCTGCCCTCCTGGGGTGTTTGGCTGTGTCTAGAAACACTGTTCTGTGGGGAGATGCTACTGGTACCCAACAGATGGAGGCCACGCTGTACAGGAGAACCCCATAGCCGATGTTCTCTGGCCTTGGTGTCTAGAGTTCTCAAAGTTGAGGAACCCTGAGCAGAGCAGAAGAGTGTCAAGGGCAGGTTGAGCTGACAAACACCTTGGGGGGCTCCCTTGTGGGAGGCTGGAGATGCTCCCACACTTCACATGTGGGGCTATGGAGTTGGGAAAGTAGCAGTGGCAGCTACACCAAGGTGACAACTCCCTGGGTTGACTCCATGGCTGTGTCATGGGCCCCCAGGCTATGGACTAATCCTTTTTCTGTCAGACTCTTCCCTCCTGCAGGGCAAAAGCTAGACCTAAGATTGAGGAGTCTGTCCCTCTCAACATCTGGGTGGTAGTTTCTGTTTTTGAAAAGGGTGTAGCTTAGACCAGTATGGAGTTTGCAACCTTTCTTCAGGCTTACTTCAGTGCTGAGGCTACAGGCTTGTATCCACATACCTGGCCAGGGTACCCTTACTGCCCACTGGGTGCTTCCTTTGAGGGAAATGGGGCTTATAGATGCTTCTGAGCAAGAAGGGCTGGCTCCTTCCACTGCCCATCCTGAAAGGACAAGGCCATGGCCATGCTTGGCCTCTCCCTCCTGTGTCTTCTGATAACTGGGCTGAGCCCTGCGCAGCCGCTGCGGTGGAGGCTGGCCACTGATCCAACATGGTGCTTCCGGAATGGACCCCGAGGCTCCCCTTGTACAACACACTGCCCTGATCAACATGGTACCCGGTGGGCACCATTCCTCCCATTGTTACTTTGTTTCCACCTTTGACCAACCCCTGCTGCGTGCCTCCTGGGAGAGGATGCGGAATGGGTGGTTGAGGAGGCATCAGTGTTGTGGGGGGCAGCCTATGATGAAGTGGGTGTAAGCATCTGGCCCTATATTTTAGGGTGTGTGCATTGCTTGCCTGCCATGTGGTGGTGGTGGGGCTTCTGTGCCCTCCCCACCTTCGGACCGCTGTATCTCATGTTTTCTGCAGACAAAGCGCTAGATTTTCAGCTGTTGTGAATGCTGCATTTCACGGCGAGTCCCTAATAGTGGAGTTGCTTTGCATTCCCCCACCTCTTTTTTTTCCCCCCTTGACAGCTCCAACCTTATAATTTTACCTTCTTTTACCTCACATGTGCTCCTTTTCATCCCCTTCCTCTTCCTGGGGCTTTTGCTGCTCATCACTGGGGACCCCCTTTAGGAGGGATCACTCCTGACAAGAGAGGAGTGGCTCCCTGTCAAACATTGGGAGCTGATATTTTGTTTGGCGAAATGTCTGTAAATAGGCTGCGAGGTGGTGGTTCCACACGGGGCCCTGTGCACACAGGAGCTTTCTTTTTTTGTCTGTGGGTGTCTCCACACATGTGTCAGGGGCAGAGACAGGGAGGGGTGAGGAAGGGAGGAAAGCAGAGCATTTAATTTGGGGAGGGGCAGGAGATGTACTCTGGGGGTGTACATTAACCACAGTCCTCTATCAGGAAAGGGATCCTGGCTGGCTGTTTGCAAGCGCCTAGATGGGACAGCGGGGCTGCCTTTGCTAGCAACATCCAAGCATCCTGATTTTCAAAAGTCTTGAAGGTCAGCGTTGAAGACAGTTCCTCCTACCCAGTCCTGAGTGGCTGGGCCTAAGAGTGTGGGACTCCACTTCTCCCTGTGCTGGGCCTCTAGAACCTCTATTGCCTTCTGTGCGGGGGTGGGGGTGGGGGGGCCCTCTCTAAGCCTCAGGCAGCTTACTTTTCCTGGGGTTGGCTTACAGCGTTCTCTATGGAACCCCGGCCGATTTGATTTTATAAGCTCGGCCACATCCGTTTTCCCCGCCATTAGCTTTCCAGACCGCGGAATGCTCCGCCTGGAAGCTGTTCCACAGCCGACACCCTCCCTGAATCCATTTTGAGTAGCTCTTCTCTGGCCCCATTAGAAAATGTCGGCTCCAACTACACTGCGCTCACGAACAAAGGTGCAGAACGATTTTGGCTGCTTTGTCCAGGAAATAAATTCCTCTCTGGTGCCAGAAGCCATTGAGTGGTGCCATGTGCTGAGCCACAGAGCCCAGTGCTGTGGGCAAGGTTACTGCACGGGACGGGTAGTGTGGAAGCTGGGGAGCGTGGCCCATGGGAAGAGACCCTTGTGTTGTGTCTTGTGTTGGCTGGCTGGTCCCCAGGTTTGGGGAAGGCTGAGCCCCATCTCCGTTAAGCCTGTGGTAAGCTAAGGAACCAGGCACTACATTTTGCCTGAAAGCTGCGTGGGCCTCGTTTGAGGCCTGTATACAAGATGACCTGCTAGCCAGCAGCAGCTCCCGGGCCTGTCACCATGCAGCCTGCGCCTGGCTATTGAGCATTCTCGGTATCTGATTACCACTAGTTACATCTCACTGGTACATCCACCCCCACGAGTGAGCTCCCTGGCTACCCGGTTTCCCTTTCTCTCTGGTTCCATGTCTTGTAAAGGTCCTATCACCTGGGCTAGCATATAAAGAGTGCCTCCCCTCTCAACCCCCGACTATCATCTTCTGAATTCTGCTTCTTACTTCCAGATCGGTGTTTTATGGCACTGCAATTCACATTATAAAATGCACTACCCATGGTCTCAGGCGTACCGTGGTTTGTCCGACTCAGGAAATTTTGACTTTGCAGTGGTTGGAAGGCATACTCACATAGCCAGTCCTTACCACTATTACATGCACTTATTTTGAGGGAAAGGGGCACACGTGCTCTACGGCACATCTGGAGGTTAGAGGACAGCTTGCAGGTCTCTGCCTCCACCATGTAGGTCCCATGGGTCAACCTTAGGTCATCAAGCTTGGCAGCAGGCACCCTTAGCTTCTGAGCTGCCCTACCAACCTTCATACAGGAACTCTGTTTTTCACTGTTAGTGCTATATTCAAAAAGTTACACCAAGTATTCAGTGCTTTCTTATAAAATAGGCTTTATGTCAGAGGACTTACCCCACTGCCGGCTCATGCAGTTGTCCCGAGTGCTTGTTTTTTGTTTTAATTAGACAGGGTTTCACATAGCCTAGGCTGACCTTGAACTCCTGATCCTCGTGCTTCGCTTCCCTAGCTGACCCCCATCCCTGGCACAAGCACACGGAAAGCAAAGCAACGTCTCCCACATTAAATACACGCTCAACTAATATTTTCAATTTATGATGTCTGTCAGCAGACCAACCCATTGTAAGCTGAGAAGCAACTGTGCTGTATCTTAAAAAACTTTTATTAGCTAGGTGGTGGTGGCAGCCCACCCCTTTGATCACAGCGCTCCGGAGGCAAAGGCAGGCAGATCTCTGTGAGTTCGAGGCCAGCCTGGTTTACAGAGCGAGTTCCAGGACAGCCAGGGTTACACAGAGAAACTTTTGTCTTGAAAAAACAAAACAACCCTATGATGATGATGATGATGTATGTGAGAGAGTGCATGGTGTGTGTGTGTGTGTGTATGTATGTGTGTCAAAGGACAACTTTGTGGAGTTGGTTTTGCCCTTCCACCCTTATGTGAGTTCCAGAGATCAAACTCAACTCTTTCTGGCTTATGCAGCAAACGCCTAACTTGCTGAGTCCTCTCTTTGACCTGCAACTGTTGTTTTTGTTTTTTGGGTTTTTTTTGTTGTTGTTGTTGTTTTGTTTTTTGTTGGCCTGGACTTACTTTCTAAACCAGGCTGGCCTCGAATTCACAGAGATCCGCCTGCCTCTGCCTCTCAAGTGCTGGGATTAAAGGCATGTGCCACTACTGCCCGGCATGCAAACTGTATTTTAAAGTTAAAATTTTATGCCATTTAGTAGTTTCACAGTGCTGCACAGTCATTGCCACCATCTAATTCTAGAACAATTCCATCACTCCAAGAAGAAGCCCCACATCTGTAGGCAGTTAGTTTCATTTTTCCACTTGCTATACAGCCTTGATCTCACAGGGATCCACCTGCCACTAACTTGTAAGTGACAGAATTAAAGGTGTATGCCAGTATGCCTGGCAACTTTCTCCTTTTTGTTAGTTGTAAACAATTCTGTAGTAGCATTTGTGTCCACATGTCCAAGTGGATATAAATTTCCATTCTTTAGCTATCTGGGAGGGGCACTGCTGCCTCCCAGAGATGTGCAACTGCATTTAACTGGTAGCTGGTCCCGCGTTCTTTCCCATCCGTGTTCTTGGCCCCCGGAAGAGTCATGACTTGCTTAGGCAGGTCCCTAGGCCCACTCGTGGTTGGGTCCCTGATGACCCTTCCTTGCCGCACCCTTCGTCTCCACCACCCCAACTCATGCCGTATATGCCAGCACTAGCAGCTGTCTGCAAGCCACCACCTCAGAGGGCTGGACTCTGGACTCTACTCACATTTCTCTCTGCCTGGCCTTTCTCTTTCCGCTTATGTTTGGTGTTTGAGAATCTCTGTCTCTTGTACCCTAGGCCAGCTGTCACCCCTGCCTCACTTCTCATCTTCAGATCTAGTCCCTCTATCTCCATGGTATACCCACCCAGCTTCCGGTTGCATGGCCCTTTGTCTAAACCAGTTTTTTTTTCCTGGTTCCATGCCTGCTCTTACCTGGCATCTAGCAGCAGGTAGCAGGTACTTCAAAGGACACATGACTTTGTAAGGTGGTACACAGGGTTTTCTGAGTGTGCGTGCCACTGAGCTAGTGTGACCCAGGCCCGTGCCGTGCAGACGTGCACATGAATATAGGGTTGCAGGATACACCCTGGACCTCTGGGTGTCAGTGCCTCTGTGGCCCATGGAGCAATTAAAGGCGATGAATAAGACAGGACCTTGGGAACCCCAGAGTGATGCTGAGTTCCACACAGGTGACCTGCTATTATAGACCCCACCCCTCTCTACTTCCTTCTCCCCATAAGGGAGGAGCTGAGCAGCCTGAGGACAGATGGGTCTGGGAAGTGGCCCTGGGCAGGCAGAGAGCGGTCAAGCACTTACCTGCCTTCAGGGCTGCCTGGCCTTGCTAACTGGTGGAGAGCCGATGTTCTGCTATTTGAGTACTGTGCTGTGCATCCTATAGCCCATTGGTGGGCTGAAGCCATCCCATGGGACTGGGGACATTGTCCTGTCCTGTACCAGCTCCCTTTAGAGGCAGCTGGTCACAAGTGAATCCCTTAGCTTAGTCTCTGCCAGATGGCCTGAGGTGGGTGGGTGCTGAGGTGGGCACAGTGCCACCTCACTGCAGGCCCAGGGAGGAACAAGTGTGCCTAGGGGCTCATGGAGAGGGGGACAGAAAGCAAGGACAGGGACCAGAGGATATGTCTAGTCCTGCACTCTTTTACCCATGGGTTTTCTCTGGCCTTGCCTAACTGGGATTCCAGCTCAGGTCAGCTAGTCTCACACACACACACACACACACACACACACACACACACACACACACACACACTCACACACACTCACGTGCTCACGCACGGATATGCACACACACACTTCTTTTCCTCAAGCCCAGCAGGTTCAGGGAGCCGACAGCAGCAGCAAGGCTTGCTGAGAGTCCCTCCTCCTCCTTCTCCCGCCCCCTCCCGCTCCCCCCCTACTCTCCCTGGGCCTCTTCCCCACGTGGCTCATTACAACTCCAGTTGTTCAGGTCTTGACCTCAAGAGCCGTCCCTATTGACCCCTGACCAGCGATACTAATCTGTGTCAACAGGCCCCAGGGGTTAAAGAAACACAACCCGTTGCTGCTGCAGCCTTAGCAGGTGCCTGGAGGGGGTAAGGCTGCTCCAGGAGCTGCTGGACACCAGGGACAGGCTAAGCATCCCCCCCCACGCCAGCCCCCACCTTGGGTGTCTGCTCTCTCAGCTCCTTCTGAGCTCTCAGGCTTTCTCCTCCTCCCTCTCCAGGACAATCCCCTCCCCAACCCTCACCTCTGGCAGGCTACCACTTCCTTTCTGGCTCTTCACTCTCCACTCTGCAGACAGGATTTGAGACAAACTGCCTGCTGGTAGCATCCAGGTTGATACCAAGTTGAGTGGCTTGCTGTCCTCGCCCTGGCGACTGGCACATGCTCTCATTCACTTGCCCCTCTTCCCACCTACTTACATTTTGGCTGGGAGCTTCTACCAAAGTCCTGGCAAGGGATTATTGAAACACAGATCCCTGCTGCCCCACCCCCACCCTCACCCTTTCCCTCACCCTCACCTCCAAGAGTCAGACCCTGCTGGGCCAGCCTAGGCTGCTACTGCTTGGGGCTAAGCTGACAGTCTTGTTTCTAAGCACACACTCACCAGAGGGAGACAACTAGGGCCGTCCCCTGCGCCTCTCCTGCAAGGACATCACACATACCCTCACGGGAAGTGGCGAGCCACTGTGGAGAGCGGGAGAGTCACCCTGCTTCATCCTGGCTTTAGCTTCTAATCCTTAAAATGGCCCTTCCCTCCACAGCTCTGGAGCTTGGGCTGCCGGAGAAGAGCACAAATGCCAACAGTTGGGTGGCCAGGGCAGGAATCGAGCCTGGTGATGGATGAGCCTGTGTTGGGTCTTTCCGGTTCTCTCAAGGAACTCAGATGGGGGGCCAGGCTGGCTCTAGGGCACCCTTAGCATCTCTGTTCCTTTCCTAAGAGCAGTGTTGCTTTTCTGATCTTGCTTTCTGTGCCTATTCTCCATTCCCCCACCCCCACCCCCACCCCACTTCCCTCTTCCTGGCTCCTTGGCAGGCTAGAAAGCAATAGACAAACTGCAAAATTTTTTAAAATTTCCCAAACTTTTCCAGATGCCAAGAAGGGGCCAGAGAAACTCTGGGATTACAGAGCAGAGGATGAAGGGAAACTGTCCCACAGCCTGCCCTTCCTCCTGCAGGGGAGCCGGATGATGCCACCACCATAGGCAGTCTACCCTGATGATCAGACAGCTACCAGCCCAGAGAAGCAGAGAGCTGAGAAACAGAGGAGCCTGGCCCCAAGGGTGCCCTCAGTTGGGCCTGATGTGTGTATATGTGGGAACCAGAAGAGGCAGCGTGGGCACAGTGCAGGGGTCGATCTCTCTCTCTACTCCCCCAAAGGGGTGCTGCCCCCACCTCTGCTGTTCTGTCCATCCACTCCCTGGACACCTCCTAAAACAAAGGCCTCTTTGTGGTCCTGGCCCACTGGCCAGCTGCCAACTGCATTCTTTGCATGTTTCCTGAGCAAGGATCCTGGCTCAGTGGTCGGCTCCTCCCCCACCCTGCCTGAGCATCTCCCGCCCCCCCCAACCCCAACCTCAATTGACTCTTGGTGGTTTCTCCTAGTCCCCTCTCTCCTCCGGCAGTTGCCATCTTCCCTATGGATGGATCCAGCTGCCCTGAGAAGGGCGACCCCCAGGAAGGAGCCAATCAAAGGGTTCCGCAGGTCAGGCTTCTCGGTAGGAACTCAGCACTCCCATCTGTACAGCTGGGGACCGCAAACAGCCCCCTCCCATCCCCCCCACTGCCCAAGCGGTTTCAGGGTGTGCAGCACTGAAAGCACCTCACTCTGCCTGTCCTTTGGTTGGGCTATGGGGCTGAGGATTGGGCAGGGCCTGTGGAGCCTTGGGTGGTGTGTTTCCTTGCAACTCTAAGGCCTGTCTCGGTTGCTGAGGCTGGCACCCCGGGGACTTCTTTCCCTCAGGGATAAAGCTGCCTGAGTGAGTCCTTAGCAATCCGCCTGCCCTGTCTCTGCCCCGTTTCTGCACATGTGCGCCCCTCCTGGCACCTATCCCACTCCGTAACAGGGGGGCAGCCTCCTTGGGTAGGCACTATAAGGGTGGGGGTGGAGGCAGCCTGAAAGTGGAATTTAGGCAACTCCTCGCTCACCTTGGTACATGGTCACAGATGCATACTGTCCTAATGCAGTCCCAGATCTCATGGCTCTGTGTTCCCTCCCCCCTTGTTAAAAAATGTTCATAATTTGGAAAGAAAAAGAACTTTTTTACAAGCTGGCGGGTCTAGAGAACTTTCCATCAGGTTTTTTTTTCTGGCCTCGTGATGGGTGGGGCCCATTTTTCCTTCCCTGCTCTCTTCTGCTCTTCTCATAATCTTCCCCTTCCCAGGCCCAGCAAAGACACGCACACGCACACGCACATGCGCACGCACACACACACCCACCTACCTACCTACCTTAGGGAGGCCTCTTGTAACAGCCATCATTCCAGAAAAGCTAGAGGAGGCTGAGGATGTGTCTTGTGCCCTTCTGGGCCAGATCCAGGCTCCCCTCCCCCCAAAGCCTAGAGTCTCCAGAGGGCTACAGAGGCTGTGCCAAGCAAGACCCAGGCCCAAGGCCTGCTCACCCTCCCCTGAGAGCCTGCTGCACTCTCCTGCTGGGCGGGGGGGGGGGGGTCCCCTGGGTCCAACACTGCCAGGGAGGGAGCTGGTGCTGAGCTCACTGCCTCGGCATCTGCCCTCCCCCCCACCTCTAGTGTGAGGGCCAGCCGTACTCCCGCCAGCGCCTCGCTCCCTAATAGCTTTTTAAGTCCAACCACATGTGTCTGAGGAGCAGCGCGGTGCCGCCCCTCCTGCCTCAGCTCTCCCCCTGGCTCCGAGAGACCACCCTCCACTTACAGCAGGCCTGGGGCTGGGAAAGGGAATCTGCCTCCGGGAGCCAACCTGTTTGCCTCCAGGCCTACGTGAAAAGAGCTGGCTGGTGACTGGTCTGAGAGTTACTCAGGAGGGTCATGCGAGGGCAGTACTCTGTTCTGGTCCTGGGGTCCCGGGTCCCGGGTCCCTGTCTCCCTGAGCTGCCTGGGTGTCTGGGCCAAGTTAAGACTCCCTGTTTATGCATGTGCCTGAGCGTTAGGGCCTTGTGCCAGCGCTGCTCTCCTTGAACCCAGCCCCACTGGAGTGACCCCACAGCCGCCTCTCTGACTCAGTACACGTGCGGTTCCCTGTGCGTGTGAGTGGTCTATCGGGAGGCCCATGGGGTGCGGTTTCGCAGGAGGGGAGTAAGGGCTGGGAACAGACTAGCCAGCAGGCCTGGGGTCCTAATGAGAAAATTGCTTCCAGCCAGCAAGCCCTGCTCTGCGGCTGAAATTGCATCCAGCCCCAGCCAACTTGCACTAAAGGAGACCCCGCCCTTTGGCAAGAGTTTGGAGCAGCTTGTGTACAACTCATGCTGCCTGCCCCTGCCCCGTGCACCTAAGTTGAGGCACCTTAGCCGACAGTCCCTTGGGCCCTTGGAGAGATGGGGGAGGGGGCTGGATTCTGGACCCAACCATCCTCATCCTCAGGATGCAGAGGCAGGAGAAGAGCTGAAGGGTCAGAGAAGTGGGCTGGAGGAAGCAAGGCCACCTGCCAAGTGGCATTTGGCTTATAGAGAAAGGGTATCCAAGGTGCCCATCCCCCCTCCCTTCTTCCCTCCCCCCTGCCCTCCCCACCCGACAGCCTAGGTACAAGTCAGCTTGTGTGGACCCTTGTCTTCTAGGCTGCCTCGTTTGGAATCTAGCCTCCCTAGGAGCTCAAAGCTGGACTCCTCTGTACCTCCGGGGCTCAGCACCCTAGCCCTAGTCAGGGACAACCCAGTGAGTGAAAGACTGCCTTAGCTTGCTTGCTTTTTTTTTTTTTTCCCCTCCTCTGTTCTTCCCTCATTTTTGGTCCCTGGACAGAACCTAGCTACAGAATTTGCGGGGCTCAAAGCAAAAATGAAAACGCTGGGCTTCTTGTTCAAAAGTTCAAACTTTCAAGACAGTGACATCAGAAACCAAGGCCACAAAGGCAACTGAAGGCAGCTCAGTTTCCAGGAGAGTTGGTACCACACATACAGTTCTGGCTTGGGACACTGGCTCTTTCTGATTGGACAAGAGGTCCCTTGCTGGTGGTGATGATGAGCTGTGTCAGAGACTGAACTCTGGGGTGCGGGAGTGGAAGTCTCTTGACTTCAGGCTTTGTTCTCTGCTGATGCAACACCCCCCACCCCAAGTTTTGGTCACCCCTGTTTGGCAGATTTTTAGAGATAGTGGTTAGAAAGAAAAGAAAGCAAGCTTGCTTCATCTTCAGGGCTGTCAGAACAAGACTGGCCTGGTCACCCCTGGAGGGGGCAGAGATAATGGGATCAGAGCCCTGGGCCTGGGTAGCCCTAAGTGAAACCTGCAGCTTGCTGGGCCCAGGAGGTGTCAGGTTGTCCTGTCCCCCTGGGTGGAGCCTCCTATAGTCACAAATTCCAAAAACCGTGTGAAGGAGGAGCAGGGAGCTAGCAGGAGTGCTTGGGGAGAGGCAAGAGGAAGGAAACAACCCCATTGTCATCCCTAAATTACTGGCTGGGATGGCAGGGGAGGAGGCGGAAAGCCGACATTGTTTACTTAATTAAAAGTAAACAACAATTTGCCGCTGCCAGCCTCCTATTAGCTGTGTGTGGAGCCCTAGAGCAAAATGGAGACTGACTTTAGGCTTTCACTCCCACCGAGCTGACACCCCCAGCCTTGGCTTCTCCCCATGAAGTTCTTCCTACCTACAACATCTCTTTCCCTCTCAGGCCCAGGAGGGAGGGTGAACCAAAAGAAAAAAAAAAATTCCAGGAGTATTCCTTGTCCTGTGGGTCACAATACATGTATTGAGACACTGTTTTGGGACATGGCGGGGACTCTAGTCTGCTCCTGTAGTCACCCCTGCTATGTGGCACCGGCAGCTCAGGTGGTGGCAGAAGCTGCTCCTCCCTCCTCCTAGCCAGATGCTGTTCCTTGTTCCCTGAGGAAAATGCCAGGCCTCAGGACCTGGAGGCTCAGTCTCCACTACCTGGCCGCCAGGGGCCTCTCCAGCCACCTCCCACAATTCCCTTTTAGCAGCTTATAAACATCCTTCTTCCATCTTTCTGGCTCTGCTCCCAGAAGGGGGCTCCTGGAGGGCTGAAGAGAAAGTCAAGCTCCTCCTCAGAGGCCTTGGGAGAGGGTTGCTGGAACATACCTCTCCTCCAGGCCAGGACAGCTGCGGGCAATCTTGGACCGGAGAACCCCCCCCCCCAAATAGGGATACTGCGTGTGAAAGGTTGTGGGGAGCTTCTGCTGGCCTCGGGAGAGCATCCCTTCCAGGTCTGTCCCTACCTTTCCTGTCACGGTGATGTAGAACACAGGTTTCAGTCTGGATTTTGCTCCAGAGGCAGGCCACCTGCCGAGAGAGCCACAAAAGCACAGGAGCAAGCACACGGAGCACACCCAGCGCCTTGTCCTTTGTAGAACACTCTCAAGCCTTGTGAGACCAAGTGACCAGGTGGGGATGTAGCTCAGGAAAGAGGCTGGCCAAAGACAATCATGCCAAGACTGCAGCCCAAGGGGCAGACATGAGAAAGGCCTTTTAGTGCTCGCGAGTGGAGCCACGGGATTCAAGTGCTGCCCTAAGCAATCCAGCCCTGTCCCCTGGGAAGCTTTGTAATTGTGCAGACATTTTGGCCTGGGCTTGGCTTGCAGCAGGCTTAGCACCAAACGAGTAAAGGCCTGGGATCCCTACAGAGCATGGAGGGCCCCCCACACTGTACCCCAGACAGTGTGCTTGCTTCAGTGTCCACAGTGTGAAGATTAAGAAACCTAGTGTGAAACATGTTTCCACTCTGCCACAGTCCCACTGTTCTACCTTTTCTTTTTTCACTCTCATTGCCTCTCCTCATCGTCTTCCAGGGTTAGGACGGACACACAGACACACAGACACACACACACACACACACACACACACACACACACACACATCCCAGGATTCACACACATCAGGCACTGGCACACAGAACAATCTGGGAAGTCAGTCCTGCACGCTCAATTGAATTAAGGGGCTGGGTTTGGCAGGACATTGTGTATCTGAGCTGTAGTTTCTTGCATGAGGCAGGAGGCAGCCACTCAGGCTCCCTGGGCAAGCTCTTCCTTCAGCTTTTTCCCTCCAGCAACCCCCTCCCCACTTCCCTTGCCAAAGACCACGCACAGGGACGCCGCCCGTCCCTCCTCCGAGTTGCTTGCTTGCTTTCTCTCCTAATGCTCACCCAGTTCTAGTTGGAGGCTGGGGCCTCCTGACAAGGCACCCCTGAACCCAAACTGATGCACTGTCAAGGATAAAAAGGCCCAGGTCAGTCTCTTCACGTTTTCATTCTGTCTTTGCATTGGAGCTGCAAGGTGCTGCTGATTAGAAATGCAGACCGGCCAGGCAGTGGAGTCTCAGCATTCACTCGGGAGGCAGAGGCAGGCACATCCCTGTAAGTTCCATAACACCCAGGGCTACACAGAGAAACCCTGTCTAGAAAAACCAAACCATAAATAAATAAATAAATAAATAAATAAATAAATAAATAAATAAGAGGTAGGAATGGTTTCATCTTGGTATTCCAGGCACCCGTGCTAGTGTCCAGGAGCCCTACGAATAGATGTAGAAGCTGCCTCAGGGTGCTGGGGACTGAAACCCTTCTTTACCTTAACCCAGGGGGGTTAGGGGGCTGCCAAGGGGAGAATTCTATAGATTGCTGTCTCATCTGGCCTTCATGCACCCCCACTTCAGCCTCTGCTTTGTCAGGGTCTGAGGTGTCAGGTCTCACTCAGCCCCTAAGTCACTGGAGATTGGTCCTAGCCTAGAGCAGAGGCCCACTCTGAGAAAGCCTCATGAGAGCCTAGCTGTGGTCACTGGAACCACTCTGCTCGGCAGGAATGAGATGACAAGACCATCAGGCCGGCCTCCCATGAGCCAGTTCGTAGCACAGCACTGCTGGGTCCTGCCCCTGCTGTGCTCTGAGTTCACAGCTTAGGAGAAGCCTGAGCAACCTATTAAGGCATCCAGAGAGCCAGTGAAAGAACCCCAGCCCGTCTTAAGCCCGGTGGGTAGGGGCTGCCTCCCTTGACTACTGTCGTGGGGTTGAGGACAGGCCAATGGATGAGGGAAGTGGCCAGGCCCTCCTAGACCCTTCGAAGAAGTAATCTGTACTGCCCAGGGTCAGGGGGGCTGCAGGGCAGGCCTCACCTCGGCTAACCCCTGGGCAGAACAAAGGGGCCTTTCTCTGCCTGCAGCCTGGGAGGGTGTGCCTGCTGGCTTCTTCTACCATAGCAAGCATCACTGCGCTGAGGTTTTGTTTTTGTTTTTGTTTTTGTTTGTTTTTCCTTCCCCATCCCCGTCCCCCCCCCCCTTCCCTGACTTCCCCGTTTCTCTCCCTGTCTGTAGTTCCTAATCTGGCTCTCAGTCTCTCTCTCTCTCTCTCTCTCTCTCTCTCTCTCTCTCTCTCTCTCTCTCTTTCACTTGCCCGTGAGGTGGGTGGTAGAAGGGTTTTTCATTTCCAAGAGTTGTCAAGTGTTGAGGCAAGTTAGCACCCCCAAGAGGAGAGGGTGTCCAGGACACAGGGCACATTAGGAGCACTCTTGGGGTCAACAACTGAAAACTCTCAAATGAGGGGCAGCTTTACTGGGGTCAGGGTGGGCCCATGGATCACACCTCTGTGAGCTAAACACCTGGCAGCCTCACCTTCGGCTTTTCCTCACCTCCCTGTCGGAGGCCTCCTTCCATCCGGTCCCCCACTGCAAGCTGTTGGTAATCAATGCGCTTGGGGAGCTCGGCCCTGATTATATCCCAGAATGCGATTGGCAGGAGCAGTCGGCCTCGGGCAGCTCCGTTCCTGGTAGATGCAGGGTCTGATGGCCATACTGTGTTCTTGCCCTTGCTGCTGGGTGCTGTGCGTGTTCAAAGGGAACCCTGTCGGTCTGCGGAACTTCTAGGCCAGCGCCCCGTGGGCTCGCCCTGCTGTGACCGGCAGAGGGCAGCTAGCGTTAACTCGCTGCGCCACCTAGCTACCTTGTTGGGGAGTGCAACCTTGAGCTCCCTCCAGGGTCCTTAAGGACCTTTGGCACCTGCTAGCCTGGTGGATAGGTGGATTGGTCATTGTGTTCCATAAATAAACTGAGTTTCCCTTATATGTACGCAGTACCTTCTACGAAACGGTCCCCACGGATCGTCTCATCTCCTGAGTAGGTCCAGGCTCCATACACCAGCAGACCAGAGAGATCAACTAGGAGGTCTAATAGCAAGGCTACGGTTAGGGACCAGGCTTCCAAGTCTAGCTCCTAAGCTCTTTCCAGCCTTGGTGCTGCATCCGCCTGGCCCAGGCTCTGATTAGAAACTTGGAGTTAGCCAGGCGTGGCATCGCAAACATTTAATCCCAGCACTCAGGAGGCAGAGGCAGGTGGATCTCTGAGTTCAAGGCCAACCTGGTCTATCGAGTGAGTTCTAGGACAGCCAGAGCTACACAAAGAAACTCTGTCTTGAAAACCCAATAATAGTAATAATAAACAAATAAGAACAATAACAGACAAGCTTTTACAAAACAAAACAAATAATAACAACAACAAAAACCAGTAGAATGTCAAGATCCCAGGTCTTCAAGTCTCGTCTAAATGGCTCTGAATGGCGGCAGCCTTTGGGTCTCCCAGGTGGAAGAGGAACAGGCCAGAGACAGTATTTTCTTGTCCTGCCCTTTTCCAGGAGCCCTGGGCTCCTTTTGCCCAGCCAGTCCTTTGATATGAGGCTCACTTGGGGTTTACAGGAGGATCAAAGATAGGGATGGAAAGCTGGTCAGCCCTGGGGAGGAAGGTACAAGCTAGGGGGTGCTCTGTCCCCTGCTTGTGTAGGGGAGGGGATTCAGAGTAATGGCCACAGTTGCAAGAAGGATCTGGAAAGGGCTCTTTAGAGCCTTTCAGCAGCAGCGGTGGAGGTGACGTAGTGAGCAAAGCCACGAGGCCTTTTCCTCATGGAGCTGATGGTTCTGAAGTCCTGACCCAGCTGGAGGCTGCCCAGGGGGTAGGGTTAGAAGGTAGGGCCCCAGAGTCCTGCTGGGATGTCTGATTATGGGGTGCGGTTGTATTTGCCTCTCTTTTACCAACCAGAGTTGGTCTGCCCATAGCCAGGGCCCGTCCTACAGGGTTGAGCCAGGTACTTCAGCCCAGCTTACCCTCTGCAGTGAGCTGAGGTAGGTAGGTTCTGCTAGGGTTTTCCCACTAGGTCCCCAGCATTCTTGGATGAGTTCTTTGTGGTGGGGGTGGAGGGCAGAGCAGGGGGAACAGGGGGAGCAGGGCTAGAGAAACACAGGGTAGCAGAGGTGCTCCTGTCCCTGTTCCTCGGGCTGCGCTTCCTAAGTTGCAGCCTAGGGAACTTTCCCTGCACCAGGCTGAGAGGACTCACTCCCCCAACCCCCCAAAAAAATCCTGGAGATGGGTCCTATGGTTTCCCAGCTCACCCTATGCCCACAAGCTCTCTAGGTAGATACTAAGAAGGCAAAACAGTCACCCTGTCAGCCTGCCTCCTCTCTTTGCCCCCTTCCACCTGCCTCCTATGGCCACCTCTTGCTCTTTCGCATGGGCCTCCCTCCCTCCCTGAGCTGCTGGGCCTGGCCCTAGTTCCCTCCCTAGATCTTCCCTTTCTGCCAGCCCCTCCCCCCCAAGCTCCTGCTGGTCTGACCTTGGGAGCCTCTGTCGCCCCTCTCAGCCTAGGGCTGGCATTAGGGACTGGTACCCTTCCCCTTCATGAAGGATTAGACCAAGGGCAAATGTGTTTGGCTGGGGTGGGGGTGGGGGTAGGGGTGTATCCCAGCCCTGAGAAGGGAAAACACTATTAATAGCCCCAGGAGCAGCTGGGGATGGGGGTGGATATCTGGCTAGCCTAGCCTAGCTTGGCCTGGCCTGGCCTGGCCTGGCCTGGGCACCTCAAAGGTCCGGAAAGGGCAATGCTGGAAATAGAGAGAAGGAGCGGGGTGGGGCTCAGCTTTACAGGCCTCGGGGCCGGGGTGGGAGCACATGCTCCCATCCCCCACCGCTGGAGTTTTCCTGCCCTGTGGTGTATTGAAGACACTCTCCACTGTCAGTTTCTATCTGTAACCTTGAGGAAGGGACAGGGTCTCCGGCTAGGGGCCACTTACCTGGACCCCCACCACCACTGTCATATGATCCCTGGACTCAGGTCCTTGGAAATGCCAGATGCAGCTAGCTGCTGGCAAACGATGGCATAGCCAACATTGCCAGGCATGGATTGTCTATAAAGAAGGCAGGGCTGTGGGCAGCCCTGCTATCCCAGGGTCAGGGTGCTTTTGGTATCTTCAGCTCTCTAAACTCCAGGATCGAGCAGGGCAGTGCAGGACAGGTGGTTGGAGCTGGGACCCCGTCTTCTGACATCTTTTCTTATCTCCGCTCATGTGGTGAGCTGCCTCAGACCATTTACTAATGACTGCTGTAGGGAGGACACACCTGTATCAGGGGTTGCACCTGGGTCTGCCTACTAAGTGGCTGAGGCCCCATTCTGCTCCCCTTCACAGGCGGCAGTGAGCCAGCCCCCCCCCCCCCCCCGCTGCTCACTACTGGGGGGGGGGGGTCCCTGGATCCAAACACTACAGTCTCGGACATACTTAGTATGTCACGGGTAAGCTAAAGTGGCATCTGAGCAGAGCCTGGCGTGGTTGCGGGGGAGGGGAAGGTAGCATTTCAGCAAGTGGAGATGAAGAAAAATGGCAATGTAAGAATAGCCAGGGTTCGGGGAGCTGCTACTCAGAGCCAGGCTTTGGGCCACGTTTCCCACCTGCTCCAGGAGCCCAGTAGGCAGGTGTTACCTGAACCTGTAGCCAAGGAACCAGTGCAAACTCTGCCAAGGCCGCTGGACCGGGAGGTTCTGGAACATGGATGGTACTTGAGTGGCCATTGCTGCCGACCTGACTTCTGTCTCCCTTTAACTAGACATTTTCTTTGTCTCCTTTGTGCTAGGATAGAGTCGGGATCTCCAGATCGGAAGACACGGAATTATCCTGCAGTCTAGACCAGTGGTTCCTTACTGGGGCGGGGGGGGGCTCAGACTCCAAGGGAAGGGTAGGCAAGCCTGAACCAGGGCCTCTCCATGTCTGATGGGAGTTTTGCTCTGGTGGAATTCCCTGCCTATGGCACCTCTAAGATGTCCACTGGAACTGAATAGCTGCCTAGCAAGCAGCTTGTTTACTGCTGGTCTCTGGGGTGCCAGGTCTACACATGGGCCTACCCATGTTTCCAGGGTTGTGGCTCGGGGTCTTACGGCCCCTGTTAGGCTGGGTGCCTTTGCCTGTGTCCCTCACTGAGTGCATCAATCCATGTTCTTACCTCCTTCTCCTCTGCTGGCCTCAGCCTGTCATCCTCGAGCACCCAGGTCCTCTGACAACTACTTATCCGACTGTCTTCATCTCTGGTTCTCTCTAGGCCCTTCTGCTAGTTAGCAAACACCTGACAGGACACACCCAGCAGCTCGTGCCAGGAGAAGACCTCCCTGGGAGGCCAGACTGGGTAGTGGGAAATAGAGACCCCACATGAGTCTAGGAGCAGCCTTCTCCTGCCAGGAAGGTGTTAGAGGGAGTCTTGATGGCTGCAAGGACTTCTGACTAGCCTTCCATTTCCACCACAGGGGTGATGGCGATCGAGAGCCGTAGGATACAGCCTTCTCTTCATATAGGACTTGAGGCTCTTAAAGCCTCACCATGGGCTGTAGAAAGCAGGCCGACCAGTGGTCCCACCCTCGGCCTGGGGAATCAGCAGACTCATCTCCACTCCAGCATGGTACCTAGGAAGCAGGGAGAGATGGTAGCTTGAAGGATAAAAATGACACTTTGCCGTGCTCGCCCTGGTTCACCAGGTCCCTGTTGTCCAACCCTGTCATCCCCCTGTCCCTCCTTGTACCTCTGCCTTCAGGTAGACGATATGTCCCTGTGGTTATGACTTAGTCTCTTCCCCTTCCTGTCACTTCTTCCCTCTGGTGTACCGCCCCCCCCCCCCACACTCCCTTGGCAGGTGACTCAGGTCAAAGCCAGAACCTTCTAGGTCTGCTGCAGAGGTGAGAAGGACAGGGGAAGGCTGATAGAGACATGGCACACACTTCTTGCCATCTCCCAGCTCCAAAGCTGCGGTCCCCCGCTTCTAAGCTATGAGAATCTGGAGGGGACAGAAAGGAGGCCCCAGACTCCTGGCCACTTCGCTTTGGGTTGTGTGTTTAGGGAACCCAGAGAAGGAGGAGACCGGAGAAGCCCCCTTGTCTGCCCAGCCCCGCCTCCCTCTGCCCTCTGGCTGCCCTGCACTCTCAAGGACTTCCTCAGCCCAGGTCCCCAGTGTCCTGTTTGCTGAGACAGGGAGAACCCCTTTGTGACCCTTCCCCCCAGCCCCCATCCGTTGCGGGCCCCTCCTCAGGGTGTCTCAGATTCTCGGACTTGGGTTTCAGGAGGCACAATAGTTACATTCTGCAGCTCTGATTGCCGCAGGCTGGGCCTCTGGCTCTCCTTGAGATTGGGTTTCCTGTGCCCTGGACACTCCGGAATCACAGAAGAGGGGAGGGAGAGGCAGGCAGATGAGATGTGGGCCTAGGGAGGGTAAAAATGGGACTTGGAATCACGCCCCTGCCGGCTTCTGGACCAGCAGTTTGCCATAGTTGAGGTGGCCTTTTCTGTGGCTCTGGATGCTCCGCCTTATTCCACCTTTTCTTGACACTAAGAAGGGGCTGGTTGCATCTGCAGGCAGCGTGTACGGCTGTGGGGGGGGTATAACAAGTACACGCATCTGAGTGTATCCACATGCCTAGGTATGCTTTTGGAGGATAGCCGAGGCCGATCTGTACACCCCTCCTGGCCCCTAAAGAATATGTTGGGTGAAGTCCATGGAGGCAGCTGGCCAGCGAGCTACACGCAGCTGCCCCCTTGCAGAATGAGCTTGTTTCGCGTGGGAGCCATGGAGTGTTGGCTGTAGTGAGCAGGAATTCCTCCCTCACTTGCTAGGAGCCATAAATACATCCTTGTCTGTGGTTGGGGATATATATATACACACACACACACACACACACACACACACACACACACACGTACATCAGGGGTTTGGGCAATGCTGGGCTCTGGCTATGAGAGCCTGCCCTCCAGAGCTCTGCTTAAGAGGTAGTCTTCACACTCACACACACACACACACACACACACACACACACACACACACACACTCTCTCTCTCTCTCTCTCTCTCTCTCTCTCTCTCTCTCTCTCTTGTGTGCAAGCACACCGAAGCAAGGAAGAAAGAGAACTGCAAGAAAGGACAGGAACCAAGAGGATGACAGAGGGTTAGGGATCAAAGAAAACCCAGAGATGAGAATTCAAAGAGATAAAAAGCCGGGCTCAGTGGCGCACGCCTGTAATCCCAGGACTGAGGCGGCAGAGGCAAGTGGACTGCTGTGAGTTCGAGGCCAGCCTGGTCTACAAAGGGAGTCCAGGACAGCCAAGGCTACACAGAGAAACCCTGTCTTGAAAAACAAAACAGAGAGAGAGAGAGAGAGAGAGAGAGAGAGAGAGAGAGAGAGAGAGA
>OU015753.1:40296363-40327092 GCA_907169655.1 Acomys percivali
TTATTATTATTATTATTATTATTATTATTATTATTATTATTATTATTATTATTATTTTGGAGTTTTTTAAAAATGAGGGGAAAAAAGGATGGAGGCTGTGGTTCAGTGGCAAAGCTCTGGCCTTACGTGCATGATGCCCTCAGTTCAATCCCCAGTACTGCTGAGAGAGAGAAAAATCTAAACAAGATGAAAGAAAAGGATAGCAGGGCCCCCCCAAAGTGACAGCCTTCTACCCGTCATACCTTGAGATAGGCCAGGAGCCTGGCCAGTGTTCCCAGCCACAGATGCACAGGACCCTGGCTCTTAGAGAAGGACCCACAGACCCCCTCCTAGAAACCAGCAGACTATACATGTTGCCGTGGGTGAATGGTCCAGTGGCCCACACTGGGCCAATCTGTAGAGCCCAGCGAAGCCTTGGCTGGCACCAGGCCTTAGTGTCAGATACCACCCCTGTGGTCCTTACGAACAGCCGAGTCTTCACCAAGCGCCCTACAACCTATCTCAGCACCCCCACCCTCTCACCAGCTGTCATGCCCAGGCAGGCATTCTGGAGGTCCCCATCTTGCCCCTGGCACACACAAAGCTTTGGAGGACCTTGGGGGAGGCTTAGAGAGTGGGGGGCGGCTTTCTCAAGCTCCGCAAAATATTCACACACACACATACACACACACACACTCACACACTCACACACACACACTCCACCCTGCCCCCAGCCCTCTGTGAGCTTCCACTGCACAATAGGCCCTTGTCTCAGGGCCTCTGAGCAGCTGTGGCAACGGGGCACGAGACAACCCAGACAGGCTGGCACAGAATGGGTGGCAGCAGGGCACACCTCCCCCCTCCGGGTTGCCAGGCATCGCTTGTAAGCATAAAGGTGAGATGGAGGGGGCATGAGCCCGCAGGAACAGCATTAATTAATGAACTCAGGGATGGGAATGCCCCTCCGGGAGAGGGAGGGCCCCAGGGGGTCTGCCCTGTTATAGGCAGTGCCCATCACTGCCTTCTTTCCTTGATGTCCTCCTGACTCCTGCCTCTCGGTCAATGCTACCTACCTATGGCAGCTCTGTCTGTCCCTTGGGGCTCATTGAGCAGTTTCTGGATGTAGTTTGGGTGGTCACAACAAAGGTGCCACTAGCATCTAGTGCGTAAGAGGCCACAGATGCCACTGCACACTCTGCCAGGATGCCCCTCCCCCTGCCACAGTGACCAATCCAGCCCAAATGTTGGGAGTGAAACACTCACTGTCAATTCCTCTGCTGGGTTCCCCTGGGCCAGCGCCAGAACTGGGCAAAGGGGTCTTACTGCCTGGGGTGGGTACCCAAGGTTGGAGGGTGATTACTTGGCCAGTAGTGACACTTTTCTTCTGACCTTTTCTCGTTTTTTGTTTCTCCTGCAGAATCCGGACAATCAGATAGTTCAAACCAGCAAGGAGATGCGGACATCAAACCACTGCCCAACGGTCAGTGCCCACCCGTCCTCCTTCCTGTCCCAGCTCTCCAGTGACAAGTCCCTGCCATCCAAGGAGGGAAGCTTCCCCTGCTGTGTGCCCCTTTTGGGGGAACACCTGAGAGCTACTGGGAAAATCCTGAAGGGATGGAGTTGAGCAGGGGAGAACTTTGGGAAAATGGGTAGGCACTGCACATCCTGCTCTGGCCCCACTTACCATCTATTTTCTTCCTTTAGGGCACTTAAGTTTCCAGGACTGCTTTGTGACATCTGGGGTCTGGAATGTGACAGAGCTGGTGAGAGTATCACAGAGTAAGTTGACTCCTGTCAGGGCCAGGGTCAGGGACCAGTGCTAGGGTACAGAGGTGGTCTTCAGATCCCACAGGCCTATATCGATGACATCCTGGGGACTCTCCGCCCCTTTGGCCCCTGAGCAGTTTGTCCAGAGAGTCCTGTCTCTAACCTCCGCAGCGAGGACAGGAAACCACAAGCAATGGCTCTTGCCCTTACAGCCCAACCAGGAAATCCCACCTAGGCAAGCATTCTTTCCCAGTAGCCTAGACAGCACAGCGGGCTCTTCCTAGACTTCCGGGAAGTGGCTCATAGCAACCTAGCTGGCCTAGGGGGTCGGAAACGGTATATTCTGACCTCACCAACCTCTCTGTCTTCCAGCTCCTGTCGCGACCGCATCAGGACCCAACTTCTCTCTGGCAGACCTGGAGAGCCCCAGTTACTACAACATAAACCAAGTGACCCTGGGACGGCGGTCCATCACCTCCCCCCCTTCTACCAGGTGAGCAAGGACTGTGGCTTCCTCGCCTTCCTAGCCACCTCACGATGGCTTCAGCCCCTAGGCTTCCGGGGTCCTCAGACACTCACTGAGTTCCCTGCCTTATGCTGCCGTGAAGCATGAAGCACTTGATCGTGTGACAGTAACCCACAAGAAGGCATGGCCCCCGCCTGGAAATGAGGCTCAGAGAAGGCATGCCTTGTGGAGCCGGCATTTGAGGGGTTAGGAAGGAGCCACCTGGAGGCTCCAGGAAGCCTCGCTCTCAGTCAGGACTCAGGCATGTTGCCAGGGTTAGTTCCACGGAGGACTTTAGAGACCAGAAGACTTTTTTGAACTCTTTTAAAGGAATGGGGACCACTGGAGGCCATGGTGGGCTGTGTGTTCTGGAAAGCTCCCTCCAGCCACAGCGTGTGTGTGCAGAGCTGACAGCAGTGAGGCCGCTGGACCAGGATGGAGCAAAGGAAGGGCCTAGACAGGGAGGGTGGTTTGCAGGACAGACAGATGCCTGGGAGAGAGAGAGCCTGAGGTCGGTCAGCATGAGAAGGTTGAGTCTCCCCGCCCCCCACTCCCCCCTCCCGAGACAGGGTTTCTCTTGTAGTCCTGGCTGTCCTGGACTCACTTTGTAGATCAGGCTAGACTCGAACCCACAGAGATCCACCTGCCTCTGCCTTCCTGAATGCTGAGATTAAAGGTGTGTGCCACACACACACAGCAGAGTCTTTCCTTTTTAACTGGCGTGTTTTTGCTCACAATGTAGCTTCTCCTTCTGAATATTTTTGTTTTTTCAAGACAGAGTTTCTCTGTGTAGCCTTGGCTATCTTGGACTCGCTTGGTAGACCAGGCTGGCCTTGAACTCACAGAAATCCACTTGCCTCTGCCTCCCTGAGTAGCTTTTTTAAAAGGTTTTTGTTTGTTTTGTTTTTGTTTTTGTTTTTGAGGCAGTGTTTCTCTGTTTAGCCTTGGCTAAAGGACTAAAGGACTAAAGGTGTGTGCCACCACGGGCACCTGGCAGGGTTGTGCGCATCCGGGCAGAGGCTTTGGAGCTGGAGTTACAGCTCCCCAACATGAGTGCTGGGGAGCAAGCTCAGTCCCTCTGCAGAAGCAGGGCATGCTCTTAACCTCTGAGCCATTTCTCCAGCTTTTGGTGTTTATTTGTCTTGCATTAGAATATTTCTTATTACTTATTTATTTATTTATACTTATTTTTTGTTTTTTGAGACAGGTGCACCAGCCTTCTGAGTACTAGGATTACAGATGTGAGCCACCACTGTTGGCTTTTTAAATTTAATTTTATTTTGGGGGGGGGGGTTGAGACAGGGTCTCTCTGTGTAGCCTTGGCTGTCCTAGACTCACTTTGTAGACCAGGCTGGCCTTGAACTCACAGCGATTCACCTGCCTCTGCCTCCTGAGTGCTGGGGTTAAAGGCATGCGCCACCATGCCCGGCTTTTCACTGTTGGCTTTTAAAACACTCTTTAATGACTGAGTTCCATGGCACAACTGAGAGCCTAGGAACTAGTGGGTGGGGCATAGCCAGCAGATGAAGGTTTTGCCTGTTCTCTGATGGGCCTTCAGTGATCTCCTAGTAACCTGAGGGAGAGCAGGCCTGGAGATGCTTTACTCCAAGGCCTGGCACTCAGCAGCATACTGCGCCTGGACCTCAGCACCTGGTGGCTGCCTGGAGCTTTGGCCCACTTGCCTCCCCTCTTCCTCCTCAGCACCACCAAGCGGCCCAAGTCCATCGATGACAGCGAGATGGAAAGCCCGGTTGATGACGTGTTCTATCCTGGGACAGGCCGCTCCCCAGCAGCTGGCAGCAGCCAGTCCAGTGGATGGCCCAATGACGTGGATGCAGGTATGGACGCGGCAGTTACAGTGTAACAGCCTATGCTTCCCAGTGCCCTCTTTTGTCAGGTGGCACTCACAGGCTCTTGGTCCTAAGGGTACAGCGCACAATGAAGGAGGGGAATGGGGTGAGGACTCAAGCTACCCAAGTTGGTAGCTGGCCTGTAGGTATGGTGGGTAGAGCAGATGGCTACCGAGCTCACAGTGCCATCGGTTGAAGGCATGGCCTCTTCTTCATAGACCCCTTGGCTCTAGAGGCCTGGCCGGCCTTGTGGTTCCCTGAATTAAATGGTTTTCCCAGCTGGGCCCAGGTTGTATTTGAGGCTTCATGGCTTTCTGAGGCAGGTGCTCAGCAGCATTCCTGGCTCCACCACTAGATGCCAGTAGCAAGCATCTACCCCCTTCTTTGGCCGGTTGTTTTTGTTTTGAGACTGGGCCTAGCTATGTAATAACCAGGCTGGCCTCAAACTCTGAACGCCCTTACCTCAATCTCCCAGAGTGCTGGGATTGCAGGGTGCATCACAGCATCCGGCCACCCCTATTTGGATGACTATAAATGTCTTCAGACATTGCCAGATGCCCTCAGAAAGATGGATTTGAGGTGGGCTTAACCCTGGCCTTGACGTTACAAAGAGGCTCAGGACTGAGGGTGGGAGGGCAGAACTGTCTTGGGAAGCTAGTGAAGAGCAGAGATTCTGACGAAGAGCCCAGAGGAAGCAGGCCAGACCTTCCCAGTCCTTGCTGAGCTGGCTTCCTGTTGAGCCCAGCCATGGGCTGCTCCAATGCAGGCTGGTCATGTGGGCAGGGAAAGATGGGTGCAGAGCAGAAGTTGTGGGTGTCCTTGAGGCCCTGGGGACCTGCAAGTGCAGACCCACTGTTGTACAGTGTACACAGAACTTGCCCACTCTGGATGGGGCTGAGGACCTTGGGCTTCATTGTCTGAGCCGGGGTCTCGTCTGATGGCAACTTGTCTTGTGGCGATGGTGCTTAGAGAGCCAGTTCGGCCCCCGGCTTTGGTTCTGGTTCCCATGCAAAGACAGAAAAACTTACCTCCTGGTCTTGGGCTGAGGGAATGGACTTGGCACCGGGACCCTCAAGAGCACCAATGGAGACTGTGCTCTGTGGAAAGGTAGCCCAGCATGACTGGAGGTCCCTCTCAGGGTCTCCCTGTGGCAGACAGGGCCTAGGCCAATGTGACCTACACACACTCTTAGAGGCAGAGTTGAAAGTCTGACGATTGCTATGTCCCAGGTCCTTGGTCACCTCGGCCAGGTGACATCCTCTACAAGGAGTTCTGGCTGCTAGGGTACCACCATGAGGACGTGCTAACTGCCAGTGACTCTCTGTGTCCCCCAAGAGCCTCGTCGCCGGGCTTCTGCAGTCTTTCCCCCTCTGTCTGCTCTACTGCCTGCCGTTTCTGTTGCTTCTGGCAGTCCTGCCATGCACTGCACCCCCAGGATCCCTTACCCCCCAACTTGTCCTTGTTTCCCTGGGCTGCGACAAATCGCCAATTAAGCAGCCCAGCTGCAGGATGGGAACAGCTGGGTAGGCGCTGTGCAGCAGCAGGGACAGCTGTGCACAGCTGGTGGGGCACTCCCCCCCTCCTCACCGTGCCAGCTATCAGGTGGTACACAGCTGCCGCCAGATAACACCTCTGCTGGTCGCTGGGAGCTCACCCTCCCCCTTCCCCCACTTCTCTCTGCAGAGGGGGGAGGACTCTGGGTCTCTGTTCTGCAGCTCCCCTTTCCCATCCAAACCAACTAGACTTAGTCCTCAAAGCCCACAGCTCACAGTCGGCCTCACCTCCATGTAGACTGGTCAGTCTGGGCATAGCCTCGAAGCTCAGCCCAGGACAAGAGATACCCAAAGAGTGTGCTCCCAGGAGCCCTGCCTGGCGGCCTGTGGCTTGGATGCTGTGCATACTGGACAGGGATGATGTTGGTTTGCCGTCTCTGACTCTCAGAGGCAGAGCCCAAACACGGGTCTTTTTGTGCCCCTGGCTGGCTGAATGCCACCCACCCTTGACTTTGACACCAGGGCAGAGAAGAGCCCTGTGGCCAGGGCAGTCCTTGCCCTAGGGCTCTGTCCCCAGCGTCCTCCCAGCTCTCAGGCTCCTGCCTTTGTTCTGTTGTCGCACCTCTGGGGGGGAGGCCCTCTAACTATGCTTTTCCTTTTTCCTTTTCTCCAGAAAAGGAGCGTTGACTTTTTCAAGCCAGAGTATCCTAGGGCTCAGGGCACCTTGTCGCAGCTCCCCAGCCTGGCCCTGGGTGTGGGCCCTTCCGTTGCCCACCACGCCTCGCTCTCCACCTGGCCTCTGTGGGCGCCTCATGCATCCCTCCCTAGATGCTAGCCCTGCACCCCCTTCGCCACCCTTGCCCAGCACACTCTCCCCCCAACCCCGTGTTACCAGGAGCCTCATTTTTTCCTCCTTGTAGAAGCCACCATAGCCAGATTGCACCCCTGAGGTCAGGCCACAGGAGGAGCAGAGCAGGGCCCGAGGTAGAGGAAGGGCTGCTGGGTGCTGAGGACAGAAGGAGCGGGCTGCTTTGCTGGCTTCCCACCCCAGCCAGCTAAACCTGCGTGTCGCTGCTTCCTCCCCCCAGGCCCTGCTTCTCTAAAGAAGTCAGGAAAACTGGACTTCTGCAGCGCCCTCTCCTCTCAGGGCAGTTCCCCACGCATGGCTTTCACCCACCACCCGCTGCCTGTGCTTGCTGGAGTCAGACCAGGTGAGAGATGGGGGTGGGGCTTAAGGGGACACTGCGGCCCGGCCTGGGGGAGGCAGCCACAGCAAGGGGCAGCTGGCCAGGTACAATAAGGATCGAGGGCTCACTCTTGAGTGACAGACCCGGGCTCCCCAAGTGAGTCTGTGGCGCAGCAATGGGGTGGCAGGGGATGGCCAGCGTACCTCTGAGAACCAGGCTTGCCCCACTCCGTTCCTAGATTCCCTCCCATGTGCTGACTCTGGCTGTGTAAGTCTGTGTTGGGTGCACGTGTTGCACACGCTCACTAGGAGCTGCATGCAGCCTCCCCCTCCCCCACCAGCAAGTAGTTCGAGCCAAGTTGCTCTCTCCTGTGGATTTGAAAGAGCACTGCTCAGCAGTCCAGGTTCCTGGTGTCTGTCCTGGGGCAAACTGTCACCTAATCTGGGGCTTCCCTGCCTTTCCCAAAAGCGAAGGGCTGAACCAGAATGATTAGTGGCTCACCGTGGAAAGGACTGTCCTGCTTTACTTTGAGGGTACATCTCTTCAGGCCCTGAGAAGATGGCCAGATCAATCTTCCTGAGGGTGGGGCCCGGCAGGACACACGGGAACCTGGCTCTCCCCTCACTTGCTGTTTCCCTCCCTCAGTACCCATCTGGCAGAAAGGCCTGGCTTTTGTTTGCACATGGCCGTGTGTCTGCCATGCCCCTCTTCTCTTCTGTAGGGCACAACAAGGAGGTTTACCTCCCAGCTTCCTCCTTGGGGCCTCCTGGCTTAGAGCCCAGAGGCAGCCAGCACTGGGGCAGGGTGTGGTAGCCACAAGGTGGGGGCAGGGAGCCCAGGCCTTGTGCAGGCAGCAGGAGGGAGGCAGTCTTCCCTCTGCTGCACTCCTGTTTTTATGAACTCCAGAGAGAAGCCAAGTTTCCTCAGCCCTCTAATGAAACTGAGAGCAAGAGTGAGCTGATTGGAAACAGACGGGAGAGGGTGAACTTGGGGAAGAGATGAGGCCTGCACAGGGGTTGGAACTGTGAGTGCACAGCCATGGGCCAACACATGAAAGAGGCCTGTGCATCCCACTTACACATTTGGAGCTGTGTGTGTGTGTGTGTGTGTGTGTGTGTGTGTGTGTGTGTGTGTGTACAGGTGGCCATCCTGTGCAGGCAGGGCCTATCTGTCCAGAGTCCCTGGAGCCATGGGCTCCTGTTGTCTGTCCTTCAGGCGCGCTTACATCTAGGAAAGGGCACGTTTGCCAAGGGTACAAGAAGGAAAATGTCAAGGATGAAAAAAAAAAAAACCACTCACGTGACATATTAACATGTTAATTTCTTTTCTTTTATTTCTGTTTTGTTTTTTGAGACAGGGTTTCTCTGTGTAGCCTTGGCTATCCTAGACTTACTTTGTAGACCAGGCTGGCCTTGAACTCACAGCAATCCACCTGCTTCTGCCTCCTCAGTGCTGGGATTAAAGGCATGCGCCACCACGCCCAGCTTAATATGTGATTTCTAAATAATAAAAACAGTTGCAAAGCATGGGATGAGGCCAACACCTGAAATCCCAGCACATGGGAGGCTGAGGCCAGAAGATCAAGAATTTGAGGCTGTGTGACTCTACCTCAAAACAGCAAATAAGAGCAAACACTTATGGCAAGCAGATAACATTGTAACAGTTTGCTCAAGCTGTGGCTCCTGTGTAGCAAAGTTCAATCCCCAGTACTACAAAAACAAAAAAGTCAACCAACCAACAGTAACAACCTAAAAGCTGCCAGCCACTCTTAGATGCAAGAGGATCAGGAGTTCAAGGTCATCAAGTGTGCAGCCTGGGCTACAAGAAACCCTATCTCAACAAAAACAAACAAACAAACAAGAAAAGCAACACCTGTAATCCTAGCACTCAGGGAGGCAGAGGCAGAGGCAGGCAGAGCTCGTGAGTTCGAGGCCAGCCTGGTCTACAAAGCAAGTCCAGGACAGCCAAGGCTACACAAAGAAACTCTTGTCTTGAAAAAAGAAAGAAGAAGCAACCTCCTAACAATTTTAAACAGCACCCAGCCCTGCACTTGTAACTTGCTGTTCACCTGCCTCAGCTAGCCCCCCCCCCTCCCGCTCAGTCAGACACTATTTATAGAAGCAAGCAGCTGGCCCTCAGGTACTAGCCTGCCAGTTTATTTACTTATTTTTTTTCATTGCATTGAAATTGTAGCCTCGGCTGTCCTGGATTCCCTTTGTAGACCAGGATGGCCTGGAACTCACAGAGATCCACCTGCCTCTGCTTCCGGAGTGCTGGGATTAAAGGTGTGCGCCACCTTTATTTAAGATGACTGAGAGATTTTGTACCTGACACAGTGTTTCTGCCCCCATTCCACCTCTTGTACCACGTCGTTTTTCCATGTGGCTATTCTTACCCCCTTTTTTCTCCCCCTGCCTATGTGCACACAGGGAGCCCCCGGGCCACAGCATCAGCACTGCACTTCCCTTCCACGTCCATCATCCAGCAGTCAAGCCCGTATTTTACACACCCAACCATCCGCTATCACCACCACCATGGGCAGGACTCGCTTAAGGAGTTTGTGCAGTTTGTGTGCTCTGACGGCTCGGGTCAGGCCACGGGACAGGTGAGTCCAGAGGGCACAGGAGGCCCCTTAGCCTCATCTATTTGTGCGTCCGTCTGTCTGTCCGTCCGTCCGTCCGTCTGTCCGTCCATCTGTCTAAGGAGTCACAAGGTGAGGGCCAAGAATCAGGAGTATACATGGAGTCGGAGCAGCAGAGAGCCCATAGAATCAACCTTGCGGTCACTTTTAGTGGACTTGGGGCCAACATCTTTGCCTTGTGCCAGGGCCTGTCTGTTAAGGTCTGGAGAGGTGGGGCAGCAAGGGCTCCTTGCCCTTCCTGTTGACCCTTGGTTCCCAGGAGGAATGAGCCTATAATTTGTCTAGTCTAGGCCTTGGACCCCCCCCCCCCACCTCTCCTAAAATCTAGAGGGTCAAGAATTTGACAGATTCTGGACCTGAGTTCATCTGGCTCATCACTGTTGGCATTTGGACTGTTTATTCTCCATGGGGTGAGGCTGCCCCAGTCTCTGCAGGAGGCCTCACTGCCCCCACCTCATAGATCCCGAGGGTACCTCCTCCTCTCCTCCTCTTCCTCCTCCTCGGTTATGGCAGCCAAATCTGTCTCCGTTTTTCAGTGGTGCCCATGTGAGAAGCCTATGTGAAGATTCCTATGCCAGGACTCTTAACAAAGGCCTGCCACATTGTTAAGGTTTCAGAGCAAAGCCCTTCTGACCCACAACCCTGTGGGACAGTGGGGCTCCCTGTGGGTTCCTTCTCCAGGAGCCAGCCCCAGGACCTGGTCCAAGCTCAAGGTGTTCAGCAAAGAAACGATGCAGGAAGATCATGGGCCAGAGACGCTGGCAGGACATGCTCAGTCGCTAGGGGTCATTGAGATGGGACATGGTAGTCCAGACTTGTGGGGAGTCCTGCAATTCAGCAGCTTGAAGACTCTCCAGCTCCTCTCTCAGCTGGTGCAGGCAGCCTGGCTGTGAGACATCAGTAGGAGGGAGGGTGTTCATGGGGCTCAGAAGGCAGCTTGGGAGAGGTGTTCTAGCAGTCCTCACCAGAGGCAGTCCCCCGGGGGAACAGCAGCGGGCCTCTGTTGTTCAGCCAGGCTGCCTTGCCATGCTCTGGGAGGAGTAGGTGTTTTCTGGTTCTGGAGTATGACTGGGCTGGGCTAGGGTCTGCATCCTGGCTCTCTGTCCATCCTGGGACTGGTCCAGTTTCCTCTAGCTTGCTTCCCAAATCCCCATCCTTCTGTTTTCCTCATCTTTCTCCCTACTTTAAGCCCACAAGGGTTCCTCTTGCTGACTCTAAAGCTGAGCACATGGGTGGCCTTCCTGGCTCTCTGGATAAACACTGCCCGTCTTGAGGGGTTGGGGCTGGGGTAGAACTGACCCCTGATTGCCACTTCAGAGGTAGAGCAGACTCCAAAGAGATGTCTGCCTCACCTGCCCTTTTCACCTGCAGAGGCAGTGAGGCTTGGAGTCCAGATAAGCAGGACTTTAGAGTTTTAGGTCAATGCCAAAAGCCATCTCTAACCACAGGACCCTGAGGAAAGAATCAGTTTGGCCCCTCCCTCCTGAGGAGGGCTGGGTGCTGAGCCTCTCTTGTGGCCCTATGTGTGAAACATGAAAGACTCAACTTTGCCTAGAGCTATTTTCTCAAGACAGGTCCTTATTCCCTGAGACTGCAGACAGAGATGTGAGCAGACAGCTTGCGCTATGTAACTAAGAATGAGGAATGGGGGATCCTCTCAGGTTTCCCCTGTGACCTGGGGCTGAGAGAAAAGCCTGCTGCATGGGGGGGCAGGGGGGGCAAGGGAGATTCTGAGGGGGAGTCTCAGAAGTGCAGCCATGCTGGGGAAGAAGCTGGCTTATCAGAAAACAGAGGCTATGCTGCTCTCTACCTGGCCACAGTAGAGCACTAGTCCTTGGACTTAGTACTTGTGAAGAGTCACCCAGAGGCCTCAACTTGTTTCAGCGAAGGTGGAGCCTAGAAACCCAAGTGTCCACCAAGGTCTCATTCCTGGACTGCTAGCCAGAGCACCCACTTTAAGAACCATTGACCTAGAACGTACAGGAACAGCTCCCTAACCACCTCAAGGACCCCCAGGTTACAGACCAGTTTTTCAGGAAAATATCCAAGAGGGAAAAATATAGACTATTAGAAAGGGGCTCCCAGGTGCCCTAATATTTCATTCTTCCACCTGAGTCTAGGGCACTTGTTTTAAAAACCACATGGAGACGGCGGCACTTCAGGGCAGGAGGCAGGGTCCTGGCTAGCAGGGTTCCAGGGTTGGTGAGGTCCCAGCAGCAGGGGCTGGGGGGATAGTGACGCAGGGAGGGAGGAGTGCCACCGTCTGTAAGAGGCAAGTGTTGGGCTAGCTTGTAGACCCCTTTCAGCCCCAACTCAGCTCCTAAGGTGATGCAGAGTCAAAGACTTTGATATCTTAAAACTTTGACTTGTATACCAGTCAGAACTCAGATGCTCTAGGTTTGATGAGAGTTACTTCTAGAAATATGTGTGAATATTGTGACCAGCCCCGTCAGGTGGGGATGTCCTTTTAGGCACTCTTGAAGGAGGCAGATGCCTCCATGCTGTGTCCTAGATGCTTAGAGCCCAACAGAGAAGCCATGAGGCTGTGATCTGTGGGACTGTTCCATTTCCTGTCTGGGGGAAATACGGGATGGGAGCCAGACAGGCCATACATAGACATGAGGAGAGAGGCTGCTGCTTGGCTCTCACTGGTACCCCTGTAGAGCTAGAAAGCTTGCCGTTTGGTCCTGATGCTGCCCAGAACCAAAGAGTCACTCTCTAAAAGGGTATCTAGCACAGAAGACTCTAGTCCAAGCCATAGATAAGGGACGCAGGGCAGCCACTGACTGGTTTTGCTAGATGCTCTGAACTGTCATCCTCAGGAATGGCAGAAGGAAACATATAGAAGAATAGTGTGTCAGATCTAGCAGGTCATTAGGGATAAAGGACGGCGGCTAGAAGACCCAGAGGTCTGGGTCGCAGTGTAACTAAAGTGGAGCAGGAACTGGTCATGGCAGCTCATGCCTGTAATCCCAGCACTTGGGAGGTGGAGGCAGGAGGATTAGATGTTTGGTCATCCTCAGGAGTAAAGTGCTTGCCATGCAAGTTTAATGGCCTAAGTTTGATCCCACATAAGATATATGGATATGAAGTAACAGCCAAAAAGGACAGTGCAGTCCCACTAGAGGCAAGGGGACCTGAAGGTCACCTGAGTCTGCAGGCAGGCATGCTGGAGCTTGGGGACCGCTGCTTTCAACACTCTGCTGGAGGGCCAACGGTGTCCAAGAAGAACAGGGCAGCAAGAGACCAGTGTGATTCAAAGAATCTGGCTGGTTCTGGTGTGGCTGTGTAGTGCTTCCAGAACAGGCTTTGAGGGGTACAGGAAGGGGCTTCAGGCAGGGCACTCTGTTGTGAGCAGATCTGCACTGTGACCTTGCTCTCCGCTTGTGTCCTGGACAGTCCAGGAGGCATGGAATGGGGACTGCCTGGGAGAAGAGGCGGGGTTGGGAATGCGACCCTTGACTGACCCTTGGGGAGAGTGTGTCTTAATTCTAAAACAGGGAAAGGTTTGTGAGAGAGCTGACCTCACTTGCTCTTGGAGGAGAGGGCTCATGAGCCTGCAAAGGCTCTTGAGTCAGACAGATAGGGCTCTGTCTCCAAGCATAATCAGCGTAGCAGGTGACTTTGGGTGAACCACTTTCCTGAACAGAACCTCACTGGTTTCATCTGCAGAATGGGTAGAGTGAAGCTCCCTTTGCATCAGAGATTCCCAGAGATGGTACCTTAAGCTCCGAGCGGAGGATGAGCGCCATCTCATGAGCTAAAGGAGATGGCTTTATAGCCACCCACTCGATGCCAATAGCATCTTCTAGGCCTCAAAACAAAACAAAAATCACATCTCTAGATGTTGCCAGTGTCTTCTAGGATGGGGAACAGAGTGACCCTGAGGTGACAACTGTTCCCTTGTAATTAGAAGGTCAGACACAGCTTGAGTACAATGCCTGGGCTGTGGCTGGACACCCAGAGCACCTAACTGAGCCTCTCACTCTCAGACAGAGACGGCCCCACCCCCTCACCCTGCCATCTCATTGGCATCAAGTGAGATGAGACATCAGGTGGGGGCAGTTTCCTGGGGTCTGTCCTCCCCATAGGAGAGGCACTGGCCAGGTATAGTGGCGCTTGCTTATAACTTCAGCACTCAGGATGTCAAGGCAGGAGAATTGCCAGTTTGAGGGCAGCCTGAGAGAGAAAGGCCTTCCTCCCTAAGGCTTGTATCTAAGTGGCCAGAAGGGCTGAAGTTTGCTCCATAGGAAAAGAAGAGCTGAGGCCCAGCCCTTCCTGTACCTGAGCAGCCATTGAGGGCTCTGTCCCAAGCTGCAGGGGACATGTTCCAGGTCTCTCCAGGGAAACTGCGCCTGCCAGTGGTTGGGGAGAGCCTGTGGTGTGTACTTTCTCTGAAGCCTTGAAGCTGACCCAGGCACGGTCAGGCATGAGGCCTGGAGGAGAAACGCAAGTCTGAGGCCAAAGAGGACGCAAAGGACGAGGACTGGATCTTGGTGGCAGAATGTCCCTGGCTCCCCGAGGGCGTGCATTATCCAGGGACTCGCTCTTGGAGAACAGCACAGAAGTTGGAGCCACCAATGGCGTACTTTCCTCGCTGGCTGATCTTTATAGAAAAGCCCAGTGACCCACTCTTCACGGGCCGGGAATAGGATCTGCTGGAGATAGAATGGAGGGTGAGCCTCTCGGTGCTGACAGCCTCCTGAGCCAGGCTGCCCGTGGATGGTGTGGATGTCAGCCAGCCTGTGGGTCTTGGCTAGCCAGCCAGCCCCAGTTAGACCCATGGAGGGAGTGTGCCTGTGGGGCATTGGAGGTGAGCTGGCTTTTCTTGCCGTGAGGATGGCTGGTCTAGGTGCAGTGGTGTGTATTACTAGGTGGCTCATTTCTGTACCAAGAGCGTCTTGCTTAAAAATTGACGAATCAGCCAGGTATGGTGGCACATGCCTTTGAACCCGGCCTTTGGGAGGCGGAGGCAGGTGGATCTCTGTGATTTTGAGGCCAGCCTGGTCTACATGGTGAGTTTGAAGCCAGCCAGAGCTACACAGTAAGATCCCACTCCCCCACCCCCACAAACCAAAAAGAAAGAAATGAGGAATCACCCGTCGGACATCCCCCCCTTCTTCCCTCCCACTACATCATAAGAGGAAAAAGAAAGAAAGAAAGAAAGAGAGAGAGAGAAACAGCCAAGAGACCAAATAGAAGCCTCACACCCTCTTCCATCCCGTGCCTAGAGGCAAGGACCCTCCCTCCCACTCCTGCATCTTCCATCGGGAGCGCCCCGCTCTCAGGAGCAAGTGGCCGGCCGCGCAGGGGAGCGTGTGTCTGTGTGTGATGTGCCTTCATGCGTCACTCTATTTATGTTGTTCGCAGCCCAACGGTAGCGGCCAGGGCAAAGTCCCGGGGTCATTTTTGCTACCGCCGCCGCCTCCAGTGGCCAGACCTGTGCCCCTTCCTATGCCTGATTCCAAAACCACCAGCACGGCCCCAGACGGCGCCGCCTTGACTCCTCCATCACCTTGTAAGTGGACGATGAAACCGAAAACCACAGCGCCCAGCATCCCTGGCCCATCTACACAGTCTCCACTGCAAAAAGAGGAGCTCCCCCTCCCAACAAAGTCCCTACTCAGAGCACCTCAGAGCCTCCCACCAGATGAGCAGGGTTGAGCCCTGGCCATGGCCTCCTGGGCCTCAGTTACACCAGCCAGCACCCCATGAGCCCTGCCCACTGCTCCCAGCCAGGCCCTGGCCCAGGCCCCCCTGGGGGGGCGGGAGGGAGAGTGCAGTGGGGCACTGGGCCGGGGGTGCCGGCGCGGGTAGGGGGGCGGGAGGCACAGCCATGCCATCTTCATGCCTGATTGCTGCTTTTGTTTTTGTTTTTGTTTTTTTGTTTTTTGATTTTTTCGGTTTTGTTTTTCAATTTTTTGTTGTTGTTGTTTTGTTGTTCCCTTATACACCCCCCCCCAAAAAAAAAAACCTAAATGTGACCACAAGGTGATGCCACCACCATTCTCTTTTTTGCCTTGCCCCCTCACCTCCATCTGGCCCTTTGGGTCTCTGAAGATGCAGGAGGCTGCCTCCAACCCCTTCTTTCCCTCAGCCTCCCATTTGGTTTCTTCTTCTTCTTGTCCCCCCCCCCTTTTCTCTCCTCTTCCCATTACCCCCCCCATCCCTTCCCTTCTCTCCCCTCAATTCCTTTCCCAGGTTGTAAGTTCCAAGGAGAAGGGAGGGCGCTAGGTCCCAGCTTACTTCATCTTTTTCTTCCTCTCTCCCTCCCTTCCTCCCTCTCTTCTTTCCTTTAAATCCAAATGACAAATGTTGCTAGAGGGAAGAAAAGAAAAATCTAAGTGGAGAGGTCCCAGCTAGACCCGACGTGAAGGCCAGGAAAGGCGGAAGGCGGGCAGGCGTGCTGTCTTGGGCTGGAACAGGGGTGGGCAGAGGTCTGAGCTGGAGCTGTGCAGCAGTGCGTGGGAGGGGGGTCCATGTCAACACTCCTGTCCGTTCGCACTCTCTGTCTCTCCTTCTCTCCTGTGGTTTGAGTTCTTTCCCCCTCCCTGCCCTGTCCATGCCATCTTCTCATTTGCATACGCCATTAGACATGACCACAGTCCCTGGAGGTGGGCAGAGTGGGGGAGGGAGGGAGCCAGGCTGGAGCACACTTCTAGAGAGAGGGGAACAAACTGGTGAGCATGTCCTGGATGTGTCTGGTAATAAGCAGAGGTGGGCTTCCCAGACAAACTATGACACTCCATTTTCCTCTGGGGACTGCTTCCCAACTGTCAGGTTCAGCCAGAAGAGCTCAGGGGTGTTGGGTTCATTTGTCCCCTGGGGCACTGGACAGCTGCCCCCCCCCCAGGTGGCTGAGCTTGGGGCTCTGTCTGTGGCCTCTTTCTCTGTCACCTGGCCTGGTGCACTGACAGGAAGAGGGTAGCATGGGCTTCGGCCTTTCTGCCACACCACAAGCCAGGCAGCCAGGCCATAGGTTCTTTTGTGACCACTCCTGCTGGCTCAGTCCTCCACTGGACCCCTGTGTGTTCCTGAGCCACTTGCCATCCCGTGGGACTGCCCAAAGGTGGTAAGTGGTCCAGCCCCCATGTGAGGCTGTGGGGTTGGAGAGACGGCCTGGATGGAAGGACCATGCTCAGACTGGCTGGTCCAGGCTGCCCAGCTCCCACCTTTGCACGCCCCTTCTACAAGTAGAAAAGCCAGGACTCCACTGGTAAACCCGGTGCTAACCATTGTCCCAGTAGGGGACAGCACTAGGCCCAAGGGACTTCCGGCTGCAGCCTCAAGGGCTTGACAGGCTGAGGCAGGAGGGTCTGCCTGTGGCCAGTGAGAGGGGCTTGGAGCCTGGCCTCCCAAACTGCAGCCCCCTCACTCATCCTTCCTCCCGCCAGCTTATCCTGCAGCGCATCTAACCTAGTTTCTCCCTTTCCTCGAAGCCGCCCAGAGGGGCAGTGCCCAGGTGGGCCCCATAGGCTGACCTCTCTCTCCCTCTCTCCTCATTCCCCGCTCTTCCACAGCATTCACAACGACAGGCGCCTCCTCTGCCAACCGGTTTGTCAGCATCGGACCCCGGGACGGCAACTTTCTGAACATCCCACAGCAGTCTCAGGTAGGAGATGACCCCCACCTCCACCCCCAACCACCACCAGTGCGTACAGAGGTGCACACAGGGGGACAGGTCTTAAGAAAGGTCCTGGGGAGTTGCACGCCCAGGCGTCTGCCCAGCTGAGCCGCCTCCCTAGGCAGCCTCAGGCTCCCTGGCTAATCAGGTAATTGGATAATTAGCTCTAACAACCCTGGACCTGGGAAAGGCAGCCCAAGGCTAGAGGCCTCTGGGCCATCCTGGTAGAGCAGAGATAAAAGTCTGAGGTGCTGACTAGGAAGACAGCCCTATCTCTTGGATCTCTTCCTGCGTGCTTACCTGCTGGCCACCCCAAGGAAGCCTTGGCCTTCCCCGTTTCCCTGGCGTTGGGTGGGCTAGATAAAGGTCCAGGAAGGACAAAGAAGTCTGGTGGGCTTCATGCCCAGAGACTGGCATCAAGGGCAGGGCAGGGCAGGGCAGGGCAGGGCTGGCTGCAGTCCTGGAGGTCTCTCCCCTAAGTCCCCATAAGTCTCATTAGGAGGAAAGTCAGACTGCTGGAACCCCCAGGCCCTATTTGACACCACCCCACCTCTCCAAAGGAGACAAGCCAAACGTGCCCTCCAACGTGAGCCCTCCTTCCCCAGCCTGCCTTGAGAACCCATGTGTACATGTGCACACATGGATGTCTCTTGTGTGCCTACATCTGGAAAGGGTGAGAACAGCAGGCAGAACCAAGGGCCCTTGGAACACAGTGGGGGACCCACCTCAGGGGTTCCCTTGAGTGCCAGGGGCAGCTTTAGAGGGCCAGGGCTTTCAGAAAGAGCACACAAATATTCTTCTTTTTGTAGATTTTATAAAAACACTTCCTTGCCGGCTTCCTCAGCCCTGGGAAATCCACCCCTGCTAAGAGCCTCAGGGCCACCTCTGCTGGCTCCTGCCCCGCCTCCGCTGAGGCCCCAGGCCAGTGAAAGTTGGTGGATGGAAGTTTTGTGTGTGTGGTTTGAGGGTCTTTTCTTTTTCTTTCTTTCTTTTCCTTTAACACGCGCGCGCGCGCGCGCGCACACACACACACACACACACGCACGCACGCACACGCGCACACATACACACACACACACACACACACACACACACACACACAACTTAGTCAAACTTCAGAGCTCCCTAGCGGTGAGGAGGGAAGGAGAGGGGAACCTCAACCCCCCTCCAGCCTCCCGCCCCCTTTCCCCAGAGTCACGTCTGACCCGTCTGGTTTCCAGGAGCAACCAGACATGATGTAACACCCAGATGAACTTGAACTTGGGGGTGTTGAGAAGAAAAACAATGGCTCTGAGCAGGGTCTGGAGCCGGCCCCCTCTGCTCTGTGCCAGGGAGGCCGAGAAAGCCCTGCTGGCAGAAGGTGGGAGGGGGTGCCAGAGGACAGGACAGCAGGCGGGCCTCCCCTCCCAGCTCTGGGCTGGCACCGGGAGCTGCCGGCCTCTCCCCCGGCAGGCAGCCACTCCTGCTCTGCCGTGCAGTGCGCTTGCTCCACTGCTGTGAGAACCCTCCCTTCTCCCTTGCTTTCCGCCTCCCTCGCTGCGTTCTCTGCTCGCTTTACTTGGATGTTTTGAAGCCAAGTCAGAGTTTTAGGCAAGTTTGGGAAACAATTTCTCTCTCTCTCTCTCTCTCTCTCTCTCTCTCTCTCTCTCTCTCTCTCTCTCTCTCTCTCTCTCTCCTTCACTGCCTTACGTTGCAGGTGGGGAAATGAATCCTAGCCTGATCCAGAGCTCTGGACCAGGCAGGCGTGTCTGGGGATCACGAGGAAATGGAAGTTAGACACCCCCGGAGCAGGAGCCCTTGGGCCTAGGGGCAGGCAGGCGGCTGTGTGGGGGCGCGGGGGGGGGGACGACAATCGGGAGTGGTTTCCACAGTAACCAGTGACTTTAGCTGATCCTTGGAGCACCAGATGGGGACAAAACAATAGAATGAGGGAAGAAAAGAAAATTTTAGCAATTTTATCATTCTCTAAACAGTGCTTTTTACTTAGTTTTAATCAATTTGGGGCCTGGCTTGGAAAGCAGGGAAGGGGTAAGCAGAAAAAAAGAAAAAAAGAAAAAAAACCACCCAGCCTTGCTGCCTTCTCAGCAGACCCCTGCCCCCAGGGCCTGTGTGGGGGCCCCACTAAGTCCTCATTCCAGAGCTTAAAGTGGGGTCTTCATCCCTCTAGAGATTATAAAGCTGTTGTAGCACATGATGCTTCAAGGGCTAGCTCCGACCTTGGTGTGGGTCCTGCCAGGTCCCAGGTATCTTCCCCCACCTGTGTCTCTTAGGGAACCGGTGGTTTCCCATGGCCTGGCTATAGCCACAGGGTAGCAGAGCCTATGTTCACCAGCCCTCCCTTGGACCCCAGAAAACACCAGAACTGGAAGCCCAGAGCTCTGTTGACCAAGCTCGGTCCTGGCTTTCTGCCTCGGTTTCCCAGGGCCCTACCTGGCTTTTAGCGGGTGGACTGGTAGGGTTTTGAGCAGCTGCTTGAGAACCTACAGAGGGAGGCAGGCCTCCTCCTCTCCACCCCTTGGCCTGACACCTGGCAGCGCCCTTCACCGTGGCAGTCTGACGCCCACATGTAGTGGTGTGCACTGAGATCAATTAAGAGCCAGAAGACGATTTTGTCCAGTCACTTCTCTCTTGCCACCTTTAGGTTAGGGATTGAATTCAGGTCACATGCTTTGCATGCTGGGACTAAAAGAGCAAGAGACTGTGCTTCTCTGAATCCATTGCTAATTCATGTATTTAGTGTCCCCACTTGACAAGGACACCTATTGCCATCCCGTACCAGAGCGTTAGGGATTTTTCTTTTCTTTTTTTTTTTGACTAGAGTTGGAACCCAGGGCCTCACTCCTAGCCTGGTAGGGGTGAGGTTTCTATTTTTGTTTTGTTTTGAGCCAGGATCTCACTATGTAGGTTGGCCTCACACTCAATCCCCTTGTTCAGCCCCCTGGATGTTGGAATTACTAGTGAGTTTCATCACACCTGGATCCTATGGTACTTTTTGTTTGTCTGAGTTTTGAGACAGGGTCTGACTCTGTAGCCCAGGCTGGCCCTGGGACTCACTGTGAGGTCCTGGTTGATCTCAAATTCCAAACAATCCTCCTGTGTCAGGCTCCTAAGTGCTGAGATTACAAGCATAAGCTACCAATTTTGGCTTCCAATAGTGTGTTGGTTTGTTTTTGAGAAGGATATCTCAGTGTAAACCTGGTTGTTCTGGAACTCACTATGTAGACCAGGCTAGCCTCCAACTAACTAGAGATTTACCTACTGGGATTAAAGCCATGCACTACCATGCCTAGCTCCAGTAGTGTTTTAAATATTGGAAAATTCCACATGAAATTCTGCCTGGAGCCTGGCGGTGGTGGCACACACCTAAGCAAGTGGATCTCTGTGAGTTCGAGGCCAGCCTGGCCACTCCAGCTGCCTGGTGCCTTCATCCTAACTTAGCAGGCTGGACCTCACCTAGACACAGCCCAGGCATTGCTGTCCAGCCTTGTCATGGCTGCTGCACAGGTGCTTGCCTCCTCCCTGCATTTGAGTTCCAGTTCTGTCATCTTAGGGCTGTGACCACAAGCAGGTCAAGATCACCCATTCTGTGTACCTGGCATCACTGTGGGCTTTCGACAATACAGAACAAGGCAGTATCTGGTGTTCATATAGTATGCCTGGTGTGTGTGTGTGTGTGTGTGCGCTCTGCCCGGTCCTGTCGACCCAAGTCTGTGACTCAAGAGTTACAATGCCCACAGCTGCAGCATCAGGGCCCCTCATTTTGTTGCGAAGGTACTGTCAGGTAATAGCCCAAGCAACGGAGAGGTCTGCAGAAGAGTCCTCCACTCCCTCTTGGGCAGGAAACCAGAGTCGAGCCTTTGATAGAGGGTGTTGCCAAGCAGCCAGCCCCAGGGGTCCACCCTGTGTATACTGTGTTCACTGCCAGCAGGGTCCTATACACGGGAAGGCAGCGCCCCCTGCTGGCTTCCCAGGGAAGTGACGCCCACCACAGGGTGCTTTACGCTCCTTCCCAGTCTGGTGCCCTGAAGGCCCAAGGCTGTTCTGGGTGGGTGGGCTCTGGCCCCCTCCCTCCGGCCTGGCCCTGGTAAGAACTGAAGGCCTGTGGTTCCCTGCCCCCAAGTCTTTCAGCCTGAGGGACAGGAGGTTGGCTGGGATGTACAGACGTGAATTTCTGCTTTTAATCCAAAGAGACAGAAAACTCAGCAAGAACTCAAGCTGGGCCACCCCCACCCTACTCCCCCAACCCCTGTGGGTACAAAAGCCCCAGCCTGGCATCCTCCCCACCTTCCAGGTCCCACACAAAAAACCTAAACAATTGCAAACATGGCCAGATCCCAGGTCTGTGCCAGTGCCAGCCATGGGGGGGGGGTCCCACCCGCTGGGCACAGTGCCCACGGGAAGACCAGCTGGACTCTTGCACTGGGGTCTGGGGGGGATTCCCTCGGAGGGTGAGGAGAATGAGCTGGCTTCCTCGATTGGAGTCGGCTGCCCTGGCCTCTCCTCCTGAACTCACTATAGAGGCTGAGGATCACAGGGCCAGGTGGGAGCGAGATGGGAGTTGGGACCTGCTCCAGCTGTTCTCATGGTCGCTTTTTTTCCCCCCTCTTCCTGGTCCCGTTTCAGTCCTGGTTCCTCTGATAAAGATCAACAAAAGAAACAACAACAAAATTGGAGAAAAAAAAAAAAAAGAAAGAGGTTCCTCAAAAGGGGGGAGAAGAAATTTTGAGATATGGAAATATCCCCCAGCCCAGCCCCACCCACCGAAAATCAAAACTTAGACGTCGTCAGCCACTCAGCCCTTCCCTCCTCCAGCCCGGATACCCCCCCACCCCCGCCGCCGCGGTCCAAAGCCGCCCAGTTCTGGGAGCCCTATGAAGGGGTCTCGGCGGAGCTGTACACCAGCAGCCAAGCAGAAAGAAGCATGCTAAGCAGACTCTGCTAAGCGGAGGACAAACAAACAGAAAGAAAGGATGAAACAAAATAGAAGATGGCCTTCCTCCTACCCAGCCCGGCCTTCCCGGGAAGGAGCAGCCAGCTCGCTGGCTGGCCGCCCCTGCTTGCGGTTCCTGGGGACCCCACCCTCCACTGGACCTAAGTTTCCCTAGGAGCCCAGAGGAACAGCTCGTCAAGATGGGTGTAGACGTTCGAGCTCCCCTCCGGACTTCGCCTCTCCCGCCTCTCCCTCTCGCCCTTCCTGGGAGCCTCTGCACAGGCTTCTGTCCCTAGCTGCTCTGGACCAGGCGAGGGCAGTCCCGGGGTGGGCAGGGGATGGATGCTCCTAGGAGCTAGCCGAAGTCAGTGTGAGTCCAGAATGGAGGGTGTTCTGCCACCCCACTCTGGACCGCACGGGCAGTTCTCGGGCTGGACCCCACCCCTCTGTACAGCACACAGGAAAAAGTCAGAATGCTCTGGACTGGACGCTCAGCCTGGCGCAGGCACCCTCTACCATCCCCCGCAGGGCAGGCCACGAGGGCTGCCCTCTGCCACGCCCCTAATGAAAGGGAGTCGGCCCCAGGTCGCCCGCACCCCAGCCCTGCATGCAGGTGCCCTCGCTCCGCCCCTCTGCCCTGCCCCTGCCCCTGCCCTTGCCGCACACAGCCCTCCAGGGGCCGGCTGAGAGTGGAGCAGAAAGGGCCCCGGAGCCGAGCGAGGAGGACAAGGCAGCCTCCACCTGTGCTAGGTAGGCGTCCTGCTCTGGACACTTCCTGTGGAGGGGGTGGGAGGGGGTTGTCATCCTTTTAAAAGAGTGTTCTGGAGCTTTCTGGTCCCCTTCCCTCCCCCACCACACCTCGTGGCCACTTCTCCCTAGATTTTAGCTGTAATGTCTTTCCTCTTTATTTAGGGGTGGGGCAGTCATTGTTTGGGTCTTTCGCTGTTGCAGTTGGGAACTCCTCCTCTGTTCGAGCAACTTGGGAACAATTTCGTAACACACCACAGGAAGCAGCTCTCCTCCCAGCTCTCTCCTCCTGCAAGGGATGGTGGAGGCTTGTCCAGAGGGTCTTGAGAAGCCCCCTGGGAGGGAGGGGAACGCGAGCACGCCAGCGCCCCCCTACAGGGTGACTGGGCCCCTCTGGCTTGTCTTTCTGTGCCTTAGTCCTCTTTCCCTGCATCTCCCCTCCCAGGGCCATTCTCAAGGCCTTGGCCTCTCCGGTATAAAAACACAAAGCACAGGTCAGGATCCTCCGAAAGTCAGTCCAACATTGCACCACGTGGGGGTGGGTTGTGGGCTTTATTTATTGAGAATCTAGTTGGTTGAGGCTGCGGCCCCCGAGCAGGCGAAAGGCCGCTGCTAGCAGGGAGCTCTGGGCTGCGAGGCGGCAGTCCGGGTGCTCTGTGTGGAAGTTGAGCGAAGCCCTACCCTGCGGCGTCTAGGGCCAGGGTGGAGATCCCGCGGCGGGGGTGCTTCCCTGTGCCAGGGGAGGGAGCCCCAGGGTGGGGGGCCGGGCGGGCCGGGCATGACGCGCGGTCAAAGTGCAATGATTTTTTCAGTTCGGTTGGCTAAACAGGGTCAGAGCTAAGAGCTAGCGAAAGAGGGTCCCTGCCCGGCCGCGTGCGCCTCTTCGGTTGGTCGAGGACAGTCGGGCTGTGGGCGCTGTGGGTTTGCGGGGCACATGCCCCGGGCGAGGTCAGAAGCTGCAGGCCAGCTGGGCCGGGGCCCAAGGTGCCCGGCGAGGTACCCCAGGGAAGGCGAGGGTGGGGGTGGCGCTCCTTTCCCAAGTGGTGGTGTGAGGGGCAGGCAGGGACGATGAGGGCGACAGATGTGGGGACGTGTTAGGAGAGGAAACAACCCACAAAAAATATAGGGGAAATTAACCTTTTTTTTTTTTCATTGAACCAAGTGCAATGCATCAGAGAGTTTTCCTATCTTTGTATGTTAAGAGATTAAGAAAAATTCTATTTTTGTTGTAATGTCCTCGCGGCTCTGGGGACGCTAAAAGAACTGGGCCTGCCCTGCCCTTAGCGGGGATGAAAGCTGAGTGTTTTTTTTTTTTGTTTTTTTTTCCTTTTCCCCCCTTTTTCCTTTTTGGTAGTTTTCTGGGTTTTTTGTTTGGTTGGTTGTTAGGTTGGTTGGTTGGTTTTTGCCGTTTTCCTGCGTTGACAAGGATAATCTGGGGTTTTAATTTGTTTCGTCGTTTGGTTTCGGTGGGAGGGCTGAAGAAAACGTTCACAGTTTATATTTTAAAAAACACCGACATTTAAAAAAAAAACCAACACAAGATCAAAAGGAAAAGGACGAGAGAAAATTATTTTTAAGATAATTAAACATAAAAACCCTGGTGCTTATTACATTATAAAGTACGTTTTTAAAAAACCCACAAACTATTATACATACGTTTATGAATCAATTAAATACTCTGCACTTGTTAGGAACACGCATATCCCTTCTTTGTTGAGTTTAACGGAACGGGACAGCGGCGTGCGCCCTGCCGCTGGGCTGCTCTGGCCGCGGGTCTCCCCAGGCGCCCCTTCCCCCGGCGCCCCTCCCCCTTTCTTGCCCCCTCCCCCTCCGGGCACTGGGGCGCGGCGGGGGTCCCCGGCCCCCTCCCCCGCAGAGGTCAATGCCAACGAACAAACGTCCCTTTTCCCTCCCTCCCCACTCCGAGCGCCCTTCTTTGAGCCAGACGCCAACTTGACCCTCACCAGCATTAATCAGGAGCGCGCTCAGCAAGTTGGTAGTTTCCTCCCCGACCCCTTCCCACAGGACACCACTCTTCCCCCTCCCTCCGGGAGGTTAGATGCTCCAGGACAGGTCCAGCCACGCTGACAGGTCGATTTGCCCAGGCCCGCGCCCGCACGCACGCACGCACACAGCCCGGCACACGTCCCCACCCCACCCCGCAACCAGCCCTGTCGACTGCCTTACACACCCGCCCCCGCGCTGGCCGGCCGACCTAGTGCCTTGTTCTCACCCCCGTGCTGGCGGAGCGGACGCCGCGCTCTGGGTCCCAGAGGGGCCGGGTGGCTCAGACGACCCACCGTTTCCCCACCCCGACCGTGCTGAACGGACCCCCCTCCCCACGAGAGAAAAAAAAAATAAAGGAGCAATAAAGTTATGAGAACTTTTGTCCCCCAATCGAGAGCCCTAGAGGCACCCTAGCCCCACCTCTGCTCCCCCAACCCCATCCACCCTCGGGGCGCCCCCAACCCCCCCCCCCGCAAGCCAGCAGGGGCCAGCCCCCGCTTTGGCCCCTCTTGGGAGATCCGTGCGCCCCACCAGCACCAGCATCGCGGACCGCAAAGGCCGCCCGTCCCGTCAAACAAGTTTCTTCTTAGGCTAAGAAACGCAGTATATCTATATATAGTACTAATGGATTTGGTGTGCTTCCCCCCTTAGCGTCCCCTCCCCTCTGCTCCTCTTTCAGCCTGGTCTCCCTTCTCTGCCCTCCACCCCCGTCTCTGCACTGAGATACATAAGAAACAAGGGTAGTTTACTGTCTGTTTTGTTTTCTGGGTTTTCAGTGTCCTAGCGGAATGCAAGTAGGCAGCCAGCCCGTCTGTCCCCTCTCCGCCCGCCCGCCCCACCCCCGTCACTGCGCTTCTGTTATACCATCTTTGCCTGACTCTCTCCGGCTTCTCCATTGAATGGCTAATGTGTATGTGAAATAAAGAAATAAAGAAAAACAAATGCAAGAGTGCCTGAGTCTTCGTTAACTCGGTTCACAGGGTCAAGGATCAAGCGCAACCAGTTGCGCTCCAAGGGGGTGGGTCCTCCCACACACTTGTCTAGGGGCTTCGCGACTCCAGCAGGGGGCGCCGGTGAGAAGTGCAAAGGCTTCTAGACCCTTCCCTAACTCCCTCAGGACCCCATGGGTCTCATGGCTACTTTGCCTCGGCCCAGGAAAAGAGGACACTGGCAAAGCCACCTCAAGTAGCCTGTGTGAAATGTGTCTTAAAAGTCTGAGGGGGAAGGGGGCGCTGGAGTCGTCGATCATCCTTCCAGAGCTACAGGGCATATCCTCATCTGGGTGATCTAAGCCCCTTTTACAGAGAGTTCACTAGGTAGCAGGGGAGGCGCCACTGCCTTAGGTCACCGCACCTCAGGACTCAGGGCCGTCTGCTCCATCTTGATGGGTCGCACAGACCCATTGCGGTCGCCATCGCAGTCCCCAGGAAGCAAGGGCTGCGAACGCGCAACCTCCACTCTGTGTCCCGCCCCGCAGCATGCGCCGCCCTCCACGCCCCGGTGCGCAGGTGGCTTGCGGGACCCTGGTGCGCTGGGGCCCGAGGCCAGCACAGCTGCTTGGTCTCGCAGCAGCCGCACCAGGAAACCGATGTACTTCATGGCCAGGCGCAGCACCTCGTTCTTGCTCAGCTTCCGGTCGGGCGGATGGGTGGGCAACAGCTTCCTGAGCTCTGCGAAGGCACCGTTAACGTGTTGCTGCCGCCAGCGCTCCCTACTGTTGGTGAACACGCGCCGAGCCACCTTCTGGGGTTGGTGCCCTGGGGACCCAAGGGATAGCGTCAGGGTAGGGGTCAGAGAGCACACATTGCTGTTCTCACTGAACACTGCCAGCACCCACGTGGGGCTTGAGCCCAGACTGGGCTGCATAGACATCAGGGCTTTGATGACAACACTGTGGTCCCTTAAGTCTATCCTGTGGCTTCTTCCCAAGCAAGCATGTTTGTTCCTGGGTTTTCCAGAGGTCCTCTTGTCAGTTGTGGGCCTGTGGGTGACTGGTGGCCTATCTGATGGCAGTGGTTGTGTGGGATCGTGCTATGTGGTTGTGGCTGTTGTATGTGTGGCTGGGGTTCTGAGGTTGATTGTGGTCTCATAGCTCTGTGTGATCCTAATCCAAGGTTGTCTGTCCTGGCTGTGTTTTCAAGGGTTAGGGAACTGATGCTGGGGCTGCAATGTCCTGTTACGGCCATGACTCTAGCTTTATATAATGTTTGGCTTGTTAGGGACTCACTATGTAGCCCAGGCTGGCCTCTGAACTGGTTCCCCTGCCTCAAGTCTGGCTTACAGGAGTAAGCCCCCAAGCTAGGCTCAGCACTGTAGGTCTTATATGAGCCATCACTTGTGTGGGTTGTCCTGTGTTGGTGTGTATGTGTGCCCCACAAAAGACCTTTCCCTGTGGCAGAGTCCAGGTTCATCAGACACTAGGCTGCCAGCACCCGTAAGTACACACATAGACACACACTTACCGTCAGCCAAGTCCAGCTCACCATAGCTTGGTCTTCTCTTCAGCCTACTGTTAGGGAAGATGCTGAAGGGTCCTGCTGGCCCAATGTAGACACTGTAAGGGGTTGTGGGTCATGAACACCTTGTACGAAAAAACCCACACACACACCCTTGGCCGGTCAGCAATGCCCACAGTCCCAGATCCCCACTGACCTGTTGAGGAAGGGGTGAGGGTGGTAGTGCAGGGCCAGGCCTGGCGGAGCAGTTCCCAAGGCAGCTAGCTGCAGCAAGGAGGGCCGGAGGGCGGTGAGCTCTGTGGTGGGCATACCTGCCCCTGTGGGCCTGGTATGACCCAGGCTTATCACTGGCACGCCTGGAGGCAACCAGGGGGTGCACGTGTTTCGGTGGTCCGCCTCCTCTGCAGGAGGGGACTCAGGTGAGGCCTGCTTAGTGGGGGGAGGAGCAGGGGCCGGGCTGGAAGCACACGCAGCCGTTTCTGTTTTCTCAGTCATGGCGGAACCCACCTCTGCCTGGGCCTGGGGTGGGCACATGGACCCCCAAGGATTGGAGTGCTAACCTGTGGAAGGAACGAGAGTTACAGGGACGAAAAGGCCAAAGACCATCTTCCAACCACCTGTTTGACCCAGCTGAGAAAGCTAGAGCTACTTTCATCTTCCAGCATCTCTCCTACCTGCAGCTGGGAGTAAGGCAAGGATCCCCTCAAACTCCCAAGATTCACTCTGTGCCACCTCTCCATGGTTTTGCAGAGGCTCTACCTTTGCTGAAGCTTCCTCTTACTAGCTAGTCCCCAACCCCATCAGCAGCACCCTTAACGCGGTTGCTGGGCTCCGGGGGTCTGGGTGTCCTAGCACGGTGTGACTCCCCACCTCTCTACTCCCATCTTCCCTGCCTCCTCACTAGTGGGTCCCAGCTAATGAATGAGTAAAGGAATTCATGACCGCGGAAAGCAGGCACAGACACTCCCTCCTAACTTTCATAGCGTCCTTCTTACCCTGTAGCAGTTCCCGCAGCCTGGAATGCCTGGTTTGTGTGTGTGTGTGCTCAGGGCTGTTAAGCCAGGTCAGGAGGCGGTTTCCGCTGTCCAGTCCGGGCTAGTGTGCCCCAGGTAGTCCCGTTGTGCCTCAGAACTGGGCTGCGCCACCTCCCGGGCTCGGGAGGGCCAGAGCAACCTTGGAATCGTCGTTGGTGTGTACCCCAGAGAGAAAGTGAGCAGCTCCTGGACCGACCCGCCTTTTCCCCGCCCCCGCGACAGCCTGGCTTCCTCCCTCTTAGCCCCTGGCGCAGAGGCCGGAGGATGCTGGGCCTGTGCAGATAAGGGTCTGGCTGTCTGGCTGCGCCTGATAAGGAGCCATGCTGACCCGGGAGGAAATCAGCGGGCAGGGATCACCAAGCGCGCACCTCCTGGCGCACCCGGTTCTGGCTAGTCACCCCTCGGGGCTTGTGGCTCCCCTAAGCACTGGAAGACCCCAGCTCTCAGGAGACCCCAGCGCCAAAGGCTCGCAAAGGGGAAATGAGGCTAGGAAGCCTCTGGTCTGGCTTTCAACCCCACCCCTTGCCCAGCGTCTGTGCTGATGGGGGTGGAAGGGGCCCCTTTCCGGACCTCTGAGGCCCCATGACCTATGGGCCCCAGCCTTCAGCCCGGTTCCTCTTTTTTACAGATCCCTCGTGGGCTGCTCCCCTGCCCCCCCCCCGCCCCACCCAGGAATAGGGCTCCGGAAGTAGGCCATTCTGGTAACACATGCCTTACTGTGTCCTGACACTGCTATGCAGGTGGCCTAAACTCTGAGGCACTTCCAACATTATTTCTAAGCCTGGGGGGGAGGCGGGGGGGCGGTCAAGCCCTGTGATTTTTCCAGAAGCTGCTTCAAAACTCCCAAAAACTCCTAAGCCACTAGGCCACACCATATCTGGGTGGTGCACTTGCTGACATGGATTCTGGAGCAACAGTCTGAATTCTGGAAAGGGGGCGGGGGGCTGGAGACATGGCTCAGTGGTTACAAGCACTTGTTTCAACCTTGCATGGTGGCACACTCTGGGAGGCAGAGGCAGGCAGCATTTTGTGAGTTGAGGCCAGCCTGGTCTACAAAGTGAACCCAGGACAGCCAGGGCTACACAGAGAAACCCTGTGGGGGGGGGTGAGGGGGAGAGAAACACTTGCTCTTACAGAGGACTCAGCTTCTGTTACTAATATACACATGCTGCTTACAACCGTCCCTACCCTCAGTTCTAGGGAATCTGACACCCTCTTAACTTTGAGGGCACCAGCCAAGCACATGGTTACATACATACATACAAGCAGGCAGATTTATGAGTTCCAGGCTAGCCTAGTCTATAAGACAAGTCCAAGACAGCCAGGGCTCTGTTAAACAAGGAAACCCTGTCTCAAAAGACCAAGGAAAAAGACAAAAAGAGAAATAACCTTTGAAAAGTTATAAAAATCCTGGAAACCCAGCTGATCCCAAGAGGGCCAGGATGCTGGTACATGCCTTTCATTGCCTTGTCTCAAAACAAAAGACCAAAACACCCAAAAACTCATTCAAGAGGAGCTGAGCTCTAAGCAGTACAATAGGCCTGCCCTATGCCCATGCAATGTGCCTGGTTAATTGTAGATGCACCCAGAGAGATGCTCAGTGGCCATCTCGCCTCAGCAAAGTGCTGAAGCCCAGGCCCCAGTCACCACTGACTTCCGCTACTGGACCTTGTTACACCGGGCCTCACTTTACAGCTTGTGGTGAAGGGTGCATGTGCTTTAGAGGTTCTGCCCCAGGGCTCCCCCTTAACATTACTAACCCTCTACTCTAGGGGGAGAAAGAGCATCTTTTCATTGGGTGCCCCCCCCTGCAGCAGCCACCAGCTTGGCCTGTGTTCTCAGAGAGCATACCCCTACTGAGGAGCAGGCAGGGCAGGAAGCACCTGGTCTGGAGCGGATGCACAGAGTGCCTGGTTCCGGTTTGGCTTCCGCCACCACACCAACTGGAGAGAACTGAGCCCAAGAAACCAGGCAATGGGGACAGAGACTGCATGGGGACTTATGGGGTGGGGGGGTGGGGGGGGTGGAGAGGGATGCCTGGATAGTCAGTAAGAGGAGGGGAGGCAGCAGGGTGATGAGCCTGCTTGCAGCTGCCGCCCTGTGGCCACCTGATGAACTGCTCTCCTGAGCCACCAGAGCACTTTCCATGTCAGACTTAAAGGAACAGCACCAGCAGGAACAACACCCCCTGAGTCAGGTAGACAACCTCCACACTCAAAGTGACAACCAACAGGTTACATCTCTTTATTGTCTTAGTCCACACCCGGTCCGGCAACGCCCCCGTCAGCAGCCTCTGCTTCTGGGGAGATCTTGGTGGTAGTCTCTGGATAGTCTGTGAGGGGGGTATCAGCAGAGGCCACAGGAGCTGCAGGACTGTGAGAGTAACAGCACTGGTCCCCTCGTTGACAGGTACCCTGTGAGAGAACAGAGGGTGTGGAGCTGGGGACTGTGAGCACAGGGCTGGGTGTCTCTCCTCAGTTCATTGCCCCAGCTGTGCTAGTGACAGGCA
>OU015753.1:40327102-40385235 GCA_907169655.1 Acomys percivali
CAAACGGGCGGAGGCTGGAGGCAGCGGCCATGCAGGGTGAGCACAGCCCCAGAACCTGCCCACCCTGAGGCAGCACCACAGGTATGCCAGGCTCAGAATCCTTCCATTTGATCAGTAAACACCTGAATTTCCTAGTGAGTTTCTGACAAAGTGGCCTGGATCTGCCCCAGTGGAGCAAGAGACAGACAAGCAACAAGACAAATCAGAAATAGCTGGAGCTAGGGGTGTGGCCCAGGCACAGAGCTTGCCAGCATGCAGAAGGCTCTAGGTTCTATCCCCAGCACTACAAAGAAGTAAAAATTATAAAACTATATTATGTTAGGACATGCCACTCAGTCACTGTTTGGGCTAAAGATGTAAGTTGGGATTCAACGCCTGCCAGGGTGGTCCAATCCAGAAGGCTTCTCTGAGACAAGGGAAAAGGGCCTAAGGTGGGACAGACTGTGTGCTGCACTCGGGCTGCTACGGAGGAAAGAGCCAGCCATGAGCATCCTGAGCTCTGGAATCTGAGCCAGATACTCACAGGTATGTATGGCTGAGGAACGGACAGTGAGAGAAAGAATGGGAAGGGCACAGAGCGAGGACAGAAGGTGACAAAGTGGTTCTGATTTCCACTGAACAGTGTCTGTCCTCTGTGCACATATGCCCGCTGTGCCTGTGGGTGGCCTGTCCCTTCTTGTTGTCCGTCCACACCTGGGCTCCACAGCAAGAATCCGGAATGCTGGGCTGCTCTCTGACAGCCGCTCCCGTTTCACTGGACACTCCTTCTCCTGGGGAGAGACAGCGAGGAGATACTAAGCCGAGGAGCACCCGAGCCACTACCCCCTCCTTGCCTTCCTGCCTTGAACCGAGGGGTCACCTGCTCTCACCCAGCAACGCATGATGTCCCAGAGAGCTACAGGGGGAGCATCTGTCTTCACTGCATTCTTACAAGCATGGGAGAGAGAGACTCGGAAGCCGGCGTGAAGGAGGGCGGACCTGGGTGCACAGAAACCACAAAGGGGAGGCTAGACCCCAGAGTATAGGCTGACCCAGGTGGGCACAAGCCAGGCCATGTGGAATGAATGGCATGGCTGGGTTTGTTTGTTTTCCACAGCAGCCTGTGTCAAAACCACCTGCCGGGGGCTGGAGAGCTGGCTCAGTGGTGAAGACCACCTGCCGCTCTTGCAGAGGGCCCTGGGTTTGGAACCCAGCAGCCACACTGCAGCTCACAATCCTGTTAACCCCAGTTCTAGGGAATCTGGCACCCTCTTCTGGCCTCCTCAGGCACTGCATGCACATGGTGTACTTGCGCACGTGTAGGCAAAACATATGTACATAAAAAACTACAAGACAAAAGCACCTGCTGGCGGGCCCCAGCTCTGCCTAAGACACACTAGACTGACAGCCAGAGCTGCCTCCAAGGGCCCTCACCGAAGCTGCAGAAGGCGGGGTGTGTTGCAGTGGATGGTGCTGCTCAGATGGTCCAGCGTGTAGTAGAGAGGAACGTCGGGAAGTTCCTGAGAGGTAAGGATGGAGGAGCATGGAGTGCAGGCAGAAAGGTGGGCACACAGGGTGCCCCCTCCCTACATAGGTCCAGCTTATACCTCGCTAACAACACTGAGGACTCCTTGGATCCGCTTGGAGGTGTGGAAGCGGCCAGGATTTGCGGTCACTGCCTCCAGAACTCTGCCCACGAACTCCAGGTCATGGATGGGCTCTGCCCACATGGGGCCTCCAAGCTGTGAACAGCAGGGTTACAGATGAGCAAGGGGCATGAGTGCTGGGACCCTGGGCCCACTGCCTCTGACCTGGGCCCACCTGGTGTCGCTGGCCACAGTGCTCACACTCAGGGGTCACTGGAGGACCACAGGCGGCAGAGAACTTGACCCTGGCAAGAAGAGGCAGTTGGAGAGTGGGGACCTACGACATCCCTCCTTCCAATCCAAAGCACCCTTGTTCACCTGCCACCAGGATCTCTTGAAGCTTTGCCAAGGCGCTGCAGGTAGAAGGCTCCACAACCCACACACTGGAAAACCAGGGCCTGCTTGCTGCAGAAACCCAGGAGAGGCCGTGAGTTCCTAACGTGGTCACTATACCTCAGCTCTTACCTCAGACTGACTCAGTCCCTTTTTAGATACCAAGAGGCCCCTAGCACAAATCTTGTCTCCTCTCCCCTGGGCTTACCTGGCTGAGGACTTAACCTTGGCCTGGCCTGTGAAAACGCGCACAAAAACCCGGACGTAGAAGTCGGCACTGATGCTGAGCAGAGGCACGATGAAGCGCTGATAGCAGTTGGCATGCAGGTCCAGGCTATGCAGCACAATCCGCAGGGCCTAGTGACAGGGATGGGCATTAGCACCGGGAAGAACAAGCTTGGAAATGCATCTTGGGGCTAGAGCCCAACCCAAGTTCCCTGGCTCCGTAACACTGGCAAGCCAGTTCTTTCTCCACCTGCAGAGCCATGTCATTCATTTTCTGTGGCTGGTGGCAGGCACTATATGACTGCAGCCTGCACAGATGATCTGGACCCATCCCACAAGTGTGCCCCTGACATGAAAAAGGTGTTGGCATTGCCTGGGCTCACAAGATGACAGCAGGAGACCTTAAGGAACAAGGGCGGGATGCTAACTTTCTTTGCCCCTCCCTGCCTTACCTTTTCATAGCAATGACACAGGGTAGGTGCCATGACTACAGCTCTTCCCCAGATGCAAAACTAAGGACCAGAAAGGCCCACCAGCTAAGCCAGGATTGGAACTCAGGCCTGGAAAAACAGTCCTTTAAGGATTTTGTTTTCTTAGCCAGGCTGTGATGGCACACACCCTTAATCCCAGCACTTGGGAGGCAGAGGCAGCTGGATCTCTGTGAGTTCAAGGCCAGCCTAGTCTACAAGGTGAGCCCAGGACAGCCAAGGCTACACAGAAAATCCTGTCTCAAAAACAAAAATATATATATATATATTTTTTTTTCCCTCAACCTTTGGGAGGTGGAGGTAGGGGGTTCTGGAGTTTAACTTCAGCTATGTAGCAAGTGCATCCAGCATGAAGTACATGAGCACCTGCCTCAAACCCTCAACACCACCACTTCTTACGCTGGGGACGTGGCTCGGTGGTAGAGCACCTTGCACACACAATGTCCATTCCCAGACACAACATGGAAACCTAGTTTTATTCTGAGTGCTATGCCTGCAATACAGCCCCTGAGAGATAGATGCAGGAGGATGCCTGCTTAGGATACTTGGTGTCCTCATTTTGGGCTGGCAAAATGGCTCAGTGCGTAAGGCACCTGCCACCAAGACTGATATGGGTCCCCAGCGATGGAAGAGAAGAATGGACTCTAGGAAGCTGTCCCGACTTCCGCCTCTGCCTCACAAGTGTTGGCATGCACCACCATATCTAACAAAAATACTTTTTAAAATTAAGTTGTACTATAGAATGCTAGGGGGGGAAAAAGACTGCCCACCCACTCCTGCCCATGAAGGATGGCAAAGATCAGCTTGCCAGTCACATCACAGCTTGGGATGGACTGGTTCTGGCCAGCTGAGGGAACTGAGTAGGTCATCAGTATAGGAAGGTATGCTGCAAGGGTCAGGGGAGGGGTGCTCACAGCCTGTTCCCCAACCCTCAGGCTGGCTTGTGGGAGACTCTTACCATCTCATGGCAGGCCCGGCTCTTGAGGGCCATGGCCCCATATTTGCTGTAGCACGTCTCTCCACTGTTCCCAGCCAATACTGCCATGTCCGTGCAGGTGACACACAGAAGCCCTGTGGGGAGGGGATGGGCAGTGAATACCCTGCAAACACCTGACCCTACACCTGCGTAGCTGTTCCAGATGCTACAGGGCAACCTCACCTCCATCACTCACAGCCTGCACCGCTGCATCCAGGAAGGGGGCCGGGCTGCCATAGGGGTCCAGGTCAATGACATCAAAACGCTCAGGTATCTTTTGGTGTTGGTACATCAGCATCCTAGATGGGAGGGATCCAGGTTCTCAGTCTCTCTCTCTTTTTTTTAAAGATTTATTTATTATTATGTATACAGTGTTCTGCTTTGCATGCACACCCGCAGGCCATAAGATGGAACCATATCACATTACAGATGGTTGTGAACCAAGATGTGGTTGCTGGGAACTGAACTCAGAACCTTTGGAAGAGCAGGTGGCGCTCTCAACCGCTGAGCCATCTCTCCAGCGCCCGGTTCTCAGTCACTGTTCCCATACCACAGTGATTTTGGCCTTGACCTTGAGGCTAGCATAGCCATTTGGGGTTTTTTTAATTTTATACTTTAGCATGATAGGCAATGTTGTTGGGGTGGTTTTTGTTTTGTTTTGTTTGTTTTTTTCAAGACAGGGTTTCTCTGTGTAGCTTTGGCTGTCCTGGACTCACTTTGTAGACCAGGCTGGTCTCAAACTTACAGAGATCAGCTTGCCTCTGCCTCCCAGCACTGGGATTAAAGATGTACGCCACCAAGCCTGCCACTAGGCAGTGTTTTAATCTGAGCTAAACCCCAGCCCCTTTGGCCATTTGTTAACCAATCTCTTGTTTTACACAGAATTTAGTCTCCTCACTTATAATCCTGATAGATAACAGCCAATAAGATAAGACATTCCCTTAGCCATAAAGAAACCAGGCTGTAGCAGCTGCTGATGCGGCTTAGTGCTTAGGAGAGAATTTTGCTGTCATGGAAGACCCAGGCGTGCTCAGCACCCATGCTGGGATGACTCAGCATGACTACTTGGACACCCTCTTCTGACCTCTTCAGGTACTAGTACTCATAGCTCACACATCACACACACAGTTGTACACACACACACATACACACACACACACACACAGCTGATGAGATGCCTATCATCAAATTGGACAAACCAAGTTTGTCTCTAGACACCACATGGTGGGAGGGAACCGACTTCCAGAAGCTGTTCCTCTGACCACTGTTTGCCAGGTATAACAGGTGTAATACACACATGACCACACACATTAACTGAAGAAGGAAAAAAAAAAGGTAAGGTGAACAAGAAATTGGTTCTATGCCAGGCCTGGTAGTGCAGACCTAACTATGAGGTTGAGGCAGGAAAATTACAAGTTCAAGGCCAGCCAGGGAAACTGAGACCAGGCCTTGATGCAAATAAATAGCAGCAAAAATTAGAACCAGGTTCAGTGACACAAACAGCTGTAACTTCCAGGGGAGATGGAAGAGCCCTGAGCTGAAGGCAGATCCCCCAACAGTTAGCTTCTCTAACCTGCTGCCATTTATTTTTTTTTTAAAAGATTATTATTATGTATACAATGTTCTGTCTGCATGTACACCTGCAGGCCAGTAGAGGGCATCATTATAGATGGTTGTGAGCCACCATGTGGTTGCTGGGAACTGAACTCAGGACCTCTGGAAGAGCAGTCAGTGCTCTTAACCTCTGAGCCATCTCTCCAGCCCACGTGCAGGCGTTTGGTCTGTATGTGCATCTATGCGTTATGCGCATATGGTGCCCTTGGAAGGGCAGAAGAGGGAGTTGGGATTCCCTAGGACTGGAGTTACAAACAGTTATGAGCCACCTTGATGGTACTGGGAACAGAACCTAGGTCCCCTGGAGAGCAGGCAGCGCTTCTAACCTGAGCTCTCTCTCTCCAGTCCTACCTGGTGACATTACATCAACCTTCATTTGTGTAAGTGCACGCTACAGTGTTCTCATGACAAAAGTAATTAGCAAGCCCAGCAGGGTGGTGCACACCTGCACTAACGGGCACTCTACAGTCATTAGCTCCCCAAGGCTAACACATGCTGGATGAGCCCAATGTGACCGACCCCTGCAGCTGTGAAGCTAAGGCAAGGAACTGTCCTGGGTAAGGCCCTGCCTCAAAGAAAAGGGAAGGCAAGTGAGCAGGGATGAGAGTTGGCTCAGAAGGGCCCACAGGTGGGACAGCTGTGAATAACAACAACAATAAAAAACGTTTACATCTTTAATCTCAGCACTTGAGAGAGAGGCAAGCAAATCCCTTGGCAGTTCTAGGCTAGCCTGGTCTACTTAGTGACTTTTTCAGGCTAGTCAGAGCCTATACAAAAACATGTGTTCCCCCCACCTCCCCCAAATAATAACACATCTGAAGAGAAGGCTTGGTGCTTAAGGACACTTGTTACTCTTTCAGAGAACCCACATTCAATTCCCAGCACCCAAGACTCCAGTTCTAGGGGGATCCAATGCCCTTTTCTGGCCTGTAGTATACATATACACATACAAGCAAAATATTCATACACAAAAATAAATATTTGAAGTTTAAAAACAAGATAAGGAGCAAGCACTTGTCACAGGAGGTGGGGCAATAGAGTGGGAGCAGGCCTAGCAGGACAGCCTGAGGCAGAAGGCGTTGACAGTGAGATCACAAGGGTGAGATGCTAGTGAAGAGAGTGATTTCTAGAGCCGAGGTGTGAATTTACACTCTCGAGAGCTACTTGGAGGACTGAAGAAAACCATGAGTTCAAATTGGTCAGAACATGTGTCCAAACAAAGTCTCCACAGATAGACAGCCACACTCCTCATCATCACACGTCACCACTGCAGAGACCCTGGCCTGAGCACTTCTGTTAGTGAAGAGCCCTGCTCTGGGCCTGTGTGGTGACTCACACCTTTAATCCTAGCAACAGAAAGGCAGAAGCAATTGGATCTCTAAGACTTCCAGGCCATCAAGGGCTACAAAATAAGACCCTGTTTCAATAAAGAAGGGGGGAGGGGCAGGAAAGCCCTGGTGGTGATGGTGCACGAGTTTAATTCCAGCACCGGGGAAAGAGAAGCAGGTGGATCTCTGTGAGTTCAAGGTCAGCCTGGTCTACAAAGTGAGTCCAGGACAGCCAGAGAGAACAAAGAAACCCTGTCTCTAAGAACCAAAAACCCAAGCAAGCAAACAAACAAACAAAACAAAAAACAAAAAACAACCCAATCACCAACCAAACCCAAGAGTCCTGAATAAGCCTGAAATAAGCCTGAAATCCTAGCACAAAGGTGGAGGCAGGGGAATCAGTAACTCTAGGTACCGACTGGGCTATACAGTTAATGAAAGGCCAGGCCAACCACATGAGACTGCATCTCACCGAAAGGGGGCTGTGTGTGCTGGGATGTAGTTCAGTTAGCAGAGTACTTGCCTATCGCTAGACTCCATCTGATCCCCATTACTGAATAAACCAGGGGTGGTAACACACGCCTGTAATCCTAGCACTCAGGTAAAGACTCAGGTATCAGAAGTGCATGGTCAGAGCCAGGGGTGGTAATTATCCCAGCACTTGGGAGGCAGATCTCAAGAGTTTCAGGTCAGCCCAGGCTGCCTATTTGATCCCTGGAACCCACACGTGGAAGGATAGAAATGACACTTATGAACTGTCCTCTGAATACACACGGACACACACTGTAATTTAAATTTTTTTAAAGGGCCAGAAAGTTGTCACACACGTGCACATACATAGTCTAATTTAATTTTTTTAATATGGCCAGAAATGCCAGGCACAGTGTTACAGCACGCCTGTAATCTCAGTACTCTGGGAGGCAGAGGCAGGCAGATTGCTGTGAGTCTACAAAGTAAGTCCAGGACAGCTAAGCCTACACAAAGAAACGTTCTCAAAAAACTGAAAAATAGGGCTGGAGAGATAGATGGCTCGGAGGTTAAGAGCACTGACTGCTCTTCCAGAGGTCCTGAGTTCAATTCCCAGCAACCACATGGTGGCTCACAACCATCTACAGTGTGATCTGATGCCCTCTTCTGGCCTGCAGGTATACATGCAGGCACAGCACTGTATACATAATAATAAATATTTTTTTTAAAAACTGAAAATAAAAATGTTATCTGTAAAAAAATGGGGCAGGGGCAGAAAGTTGGCTCACCAGTTAAGAACACTTGCTGATCTTGCAGAGGGCCTGAGTTCATTTCCCATCACCCACATGACTCACAACTAACTGTAATTCCCTTTCCAGAGTGTCTCACACCTTCTGGCCTGGAAGAGCACAAGGAACACATGTGCAAGCTAAACACTCATACACACGCCTGCCTGTAATCACAGCACTTGGGGAGGCAGAGGCAGGTGGAGTTCTGTGAGTTAGAAGTCAGCCTGGTCTACAAAATGAGTCCAGGACACCTAAGGCTATACAGAGAAACTACTCTGTGTCTCAGAGGTTAAAAGCACTGTCTGCTCTTCCAAAGTTCCAGAGTTCAATTCCTAGCAAACAACTTGGTGGCTCACAACCATCTATAATGAATTCTGGTGTCCTCTTCTGTGTGCAGGCACAACACTATATACATAAGAAACAAATATTTAAAAAAAAAAAAAAAACAAAGAAAAAGAAAAAAACCAACCAACAACAACAATACCAAAAAATCAAGTCTTAACTCTAGTTCTGGGCTACCCTGGCTACATGACGTTCTCAAAAGATTATCCTGACGGGCAGGGTTGACTAAAAGCCCGAGGACCTGCTGGTACTCTCTCAAACACAGACAAATAAAATAAAAATTAGAAAAATAGAACTTCATAACCCCTTAAGCTTACTATTCTTTCACCAACAAGGGAATTAAAGGTTCAAAGAGGCTAACCCAAGGTGACACTTTTTTTTCCCAAGGTGACACTTGAGGCTAAATAGGGCTAGGACTGGGTAGCCTCACTCCAGGTATAAGTCAGGCCTACCTAGCACTTATGAGAGCGAGCTGGAGATGTTGCTCAGCCATTGCTTAGCGTGCATGAAGCCCTGGGTTCCAACACCAGCACCACCCACCCCACCAATGGCAACGATGGACAGTCAACTTACCGGGCATCTGCCTGGCTGGGCTGTACAAGATGTGCCACCCCGTTGAGCTGCACATTTCTGTGTATAAGCTCTACAGCCCGGGCAGAGGCGTCGTTGGCAACCACACACTGGAGGCCAGGAACCTCTAGGGCAAATCTGATGGAGCGCAGACCTGAAGCTGCCAGGCCTTCCAGCACCCGCAGGCCTTCCTGTAGGAAGTAAGCAAGGATATGTCTTGTCTTTTTTTTTTTTTTTTTTTTTTTAAATTTTCACTTATTATTGAATCAGTGCTCTCCTTACACCATGGATTCTGGGGAATCAAACTTAGGTCTTAAGGCTTTCGTGACATGTGCTTTACCAGGGAGCCATATTGCTGGCTGGTGCTCCGGTCTCCTCCGTCTTTTTCTGGGGCCTCATGGATCCCCCCATCCATCTTGTATAGCTCCTCAGCCCCTTCCTCCCACCCAGACACCCAGGCTCTTACTCAGGCCTCACCTCACAGATCTCACCAACTTCAGCCGTCCGCGCCTGGTCTCCTTGGGCCACGGTTTCATTTTCTTTCTGTTCAGCCTTTCCCTCCTCTTGCTCAGACAAGATCACAGCCACATTTTCCAAGTCCTTCTCTCCCGGCACCTTGACTGCAGTTCACCCAGGCAAACACCAGAGGCTAGCAATGCTCCTCTTAAAGAATGCCACCGTAACTTTGCAATAGTCAAAAAACCCTGGTGATTCGTGCAAGAAAGTCTTTCCCCGAGCCCCAGGAGAAAGGCAGAAAGAGCAGAAAGCCTAGAGCCTTCAGGAGCCCAAAGAGCGCCTCAGATAAAGTGGGACATGAGCTTTGGGTGACACTCCCCCAGCCCCAGGCCAGGATCTCCACTCACTCTGGATCCCTTTCGCCCCAAGATGAATTCGAGCAAACTCCGTGATCACAGCACACCTGGAGGGGATGGGCAGAGGGAGAGTCGGCTTGCAAATTCTTGTATGCTTGCTCCTTAGCTGGGGCCCAGGACTGAAGTCATCCTCCTTTGACATTCTTGAAAGGTTGTTGTCCCTTCCCTAATCCATAAAGTCCCCTCCCCATTGCCCCACATTCTAATAAAGAAAAATCCCACCTCAAAGGCTAAGATGTGAACTGCTCTCGAGACAGGGCTTCTCTGTGTAGCCCTGGCGGTCCTGGACTCACTTTGTAGACCAGGCTGGCCTCGAACTCCCAGAGATCCCCTCTGCCTGTGCCTCCCAGAGTGCTGGGATTACAGGCATGCACCACGACTAGGCCCGGCTTAACTGCTCTATCTTTAACCCAGAAAACCCAACGATGACCTTTGCAAGGCCCCTCAGTTCTCAATTCAAAGTATGTAAATTAATGTGAAATTTGGCTTGCAGAAAAGCAACGAGTCTGTGTAAATACAACTATAGGAGCCAGCTGAGAGGTCCAAAGTTCCACTACTACATAGTAAAGAAAAGGGAAACACACCTTAAACGCCCAAGGACCCTAAAATGTATGAACAGTCCTGTGCCTTATTATAAAAACCCGACATGCGCCTTTACCTTTCAAGATGCCAGCCTTCAATTAAAGCTGACTCCTCCCTACTAACTTCTCTCCCGAATATTGGCCTTCAAGTGGCGTGCGTCCGGGACTGATAGTCCCGTAATATTCTCTACCGAACTGACCCATCCCCCTTGGGCAAGTTGACCCCTTGCCCTGGCTCACGTCAGGTCCCGGTTGAACTCCTGCACCGGGTTGTAGAAAACCTCGTTGGCGCTGGGGAAGGCGATCTTGGCAGCGCCCTCGGTGATAGTCGCCGCCGGGGCCGCGGGTGGGCGCTCTTCGCAGGGCCGTGTACCGTTCTCCATCACTGGTGGGGACGGTGGCCCCTGGGCCTTCCGTTCCAGGAACTGAGCTCTACAGAGGCTGCGGGCCAGACGGAGAGGGCGGCTTAGGCACAGGACCGTCCTCGCGCGGGACATCCGCGGGCGCCTCAACCCGCCTGCCGTTCTGGAGAGAAGGGAAGGGCGCAGGGAGGTTAGAGAGCTGCATCTGGGATGGGGATGGCCTGCGCATCTACAAAGTAGCAACTAAAATCCTGTGTCCTACGTTCCCGAGGGCACTAGACCCTGCAAAGCCTGAGGCTCGCGGCGCAGATTCCCCACCACACACACACATACACACCCCGGACACACTTCTCTCGGCTCACAGGACCCAAGTCGCGGTGCACGCTTCTCGCATTAGGGCCTGGGAGCGGCCATGTTGGCCAAGAGGGCGGGGTCGATCACATGACAACAGCTGACCAATTAGCGACATTACGTACAGTAGGCGATTTGGATCAAGATTCTTCTGAGCAAAGTGCGCGGACTACGCTACATAGGTGGTTTTCAATAGTGCAACTCTTCTACAAGGGAGTTTCACGGCAGCTGAGTTCAGGGCGAAAAGCGGAGGAATCTGGCATCTTTTAGGCGTCTTCCTTTGGGCGCCTTGCAGGTTAACTCAGTCCCTGGAATAGGATTTGAATCTCAATCCCAAAACGTCCTCTGGGCAATTACTTAAAATGTAAGCTAAGTAAGACTCTTAGCTTCCAGCAAAGAGCAAAGGTATATAACTTCCCGAATGCTTGGGAAGTGTGCAAAGGAGCCACTCAGACACCGAGCCTTCTGAGTTTTGGCCTAATGTATGAAAGCAGGAAAATGTGGCGATCCATGCTGTGTGAGTTGTTTCAGCATGCCTTACTACACGTTCTTTCTTAATGGGGGTGTGGAGGGCAGTCTTTGGCCTGGTTGTCCTGGAGCTGTGTAGCCCAGAGCTTCAAATTCTCGGAGTACGCTCAGTCTCCCAGACGCTGAGATTACAGGCATTGACTACCAGGCCCCATGGTACTTATTTTAAAGATTTATTGGATTCTTATTTCTGTGGATGTGTGTGGATATGTGCACTTGTGTGCAAGTCCCCAAAGACCAAAAGGTGATGGCTCCTCTAGTACTGTGACATGGGTGCTGGCAACTCTGTTCTGCACGGGGCAGTACATACTCTTAATCGCAGTATTTGTTTGTTGGTTTTTGTTTTGTTTTGTTTCTGTGTAGCCTTGGTTGTCCCGGACTCACTCTGTAGACCAGGCTAGCCTAGAATTCGGCGATCTGCCTGAGTGTGCCTCCCAGAATGCTGAGATTACAGGCGTGCGCCACCGCGCCCAGCTGCACTAAGTTTTTGTTTCTTAATCTGTAAAGCAGTCAGACCTATCTAACGTTGGTTATAAGACGTTTAGTTATCCAAGTTAGTGCAAATTGCTAACAAAACTTGAAATCACGTGTAAGCACCCCAAGTCTTAGCTTTGACCCCTTGAGCCTAAACTTTTATTTTATTTTATTTTTTTTAAGACAAGGTTTCTCTGTGTAGCTTTGGCTGTCCTAGACTCTCTTTGTAGAGTAGGCTGGACTCGAACTCAGAGATCCGCCTGCCTCTGCCTTCCTGGATGCTTGGATTAAAGGCGTGTGCCACCCTGCCAGACCTGAGTCTAAATTTAAACCATCACTTTCCTGTATGATTGAGTTTCCTCAACTCCATGAAATCTCATTTCCATAAAGAGCTTAATAGTGCGCCTGGAACAACAGCAGTCGATATTGTTATTATTTTACAGGAAACTTAAATTCGAAAAAAAAAAAGCCAGAGCAACCTGTTCCCCACAGTCACACAACTAGACTACTGAGACCCTGGACGAAGGAGAAGCCGGTGAGAACTAAAGCGCTCGGAGCGCAGCTAAGCTTGCCTAAGGGGCGGGGCCCAGGCCGTTTCCTCCCTGCCGGCTGCTCCGTGCGCTTCCTCGGCGCTCGGCTGGGGCGGCCTGGCCCACAATGAATGGCCGCCGCGGCTACCACTGCTGCTGAGGCGGAGGCCGCGGAGGCCGCAGAGGCGGAGGCCGAGGCCGAGGCGCAGGGGGGCGCGCCCCGGGCCCAGGCCCGGCCCCAGCTGCCGCTGCGGAGCCCGCCGGGAAGCCCCGGAGCGCGGCCACAGCGCAGGTGAGATGGTCCGCCCCAGGCCCAATTCCGGCCTCCTCCCGCCGGGGCGGCCCGAGGACATCCGAGGTTCCGGCGGAGGGCCGAGAGGGGAGGCCCCGGGGGCGTCCTGCTAGGAACGAGAAGTCGAGCCCGCGGCGGTGACAGCGGCGGGAGGGCAAGGGTGAGATGGCCCGACCTCAGCTGGCGGCCTACAGCGTCCAGCCCCGGGCCCGACCCGCAGGGCTTGGGGGAGGCGCCGGTCGCGGGATCCTGGAAGTCGCAGGGCCGGAGGGGGTAATTGTGAGGAGGCGGCAGGCGAGGCCGGAGGGGGAGGGGAGGCCTCGGGCTGGCCAGGGCGAGGGGGGGGGGGGGCCGCGCCGCCGGAGGGAAAGGGCCTGGAGGGGACCGGGAGGGCCGCAGCCCGCAGGTAGGCAGTGCTAGGGAGGGGGGTGGGCGGGTCAGGTTACAGGCCTTTGGTTGAGGGGGGGCGGCGATGAAAAGCCCGGGAAGTGCGACTTGGTGGGTGTGGGCGGAGCTCGCTCGAGTGGGGGCGGATTGGATTGGAGATCCCTGGGCTGTTTGCGGGGGGTCACACGAGGTCAGGGATCCGAGATGTGGGGGGTAAACGACATCCGGTGGGCACCAGGTAAGGCTGGCGGCTGCGATAAGAGTGTTGCGAGTTGGGAGGAGGCTGGGGTTGGTTGGGGATGGGGCGGGGGGGGGGGGGTCAGGAAAAACTAGGGTGACCTAAGGGGTCTGCCCCTCATAGTCCCATGTATTTGCTTAGGGTCAGAACCGGGGTGGGGGGGAGGTGTTCCTCTTTTCCTACGCCTCCTCTCTGAAACCCTCGGCCAACTGCTGCTAGCAGGGACCGGCCAGCGGGCGGGTGGGAGTTAGCGTGGGTTGCGCCGGATACCTAGCTCCCACATCTTGTTTTCCGTCTGGAGGATGGCCCCTGCTCACCCTACCCCCACCCCACCCCCCGTGCATGCACACAGCCCAGCAGACATTACCTGAGTGTTTTTAAAAGAGTCCTGAATTCGTTCTTGGCCTTCTGGCACCGGAACCTGGGGGCTTTAAAAAGCAAGAGGATGAGACCTCACAGCTTATCTGTGCTTCCTAGCATTCCAGGCCCAACTTGATGCACGGGCTGAATTCTGTGTCTCTCCTCCCCCCCCCCCCCTGCAAGGTAAAGCATTGGGATGGTTTTGCCTTTAGGCACAATAGTGCCTGAAGCTCTGTTGTATCTTAGACAAAACAGGTACTTAACACATCCTGACCTGTGCCTTGGGGGCTCCTGATCCCAGGTCCCTCCCTTCCTCCCTCCCAGCTTGGTGTTCCTCCCAGGTCAGGTTGTATGCTAAGCCAGTAAGCTCATTGATTGCTCGCCACCGCTGGGTCTTAAGCTTTCTCTTTTCAGAGAAAGAAGCTGGGGTTGGGGCGGGGCTTGTCCCTGGTCATATGACTAGATTGTGGCCTATGCCTAGTAAATCAAGTTCGCCCTCCTGGGGCATCAGCAAAGACATTCCTGCTGCTCCCATTCTCTGTTGGTGCTCTCTCCCGGATCTGGCCTTTCCTGGGCTCCCTGGAGTGGCTCAGTCAGTCCCTTGCACATGGATCTAGTTTCCCTGGAGTTCCTCGGAACCGTGTGTGGGCCTCTTTCGCTGAGGCCTGCTCGGGACCTTGTCTCCCGCTTTGCATCTGGGACCCCTGGCACAGGGGTCATGGAAGTGCTGCTCTGCTACAGGAAGTGGCCATAGCAGTGGGTGGGAGGGGTTCGGGAGTGGGATTTTGCCTAAGCTTTGTTCTCCCCACTTCATTTTCTTATCAGCTCCACTCGGGACTAATTGCAAGGTTAACTGTGTTGTTCCCTGGCAGGTGTGTGTTTGTGTTGGAGGGTAAAGTTTTTGTTTTAGTATTTGGTTTTGGTTGCTGTTGGGGGAGGGGCCGGTGTTACCCTAGCTCAGGCTGACCTTGAACTTCCTATGGCATAGACTAGTCTTGGAACTATGCCTCTCTTGCCTGGGCATCCCAGTTCTGGGGTTACATAGGCATGGGCCACCACACACTGCTGCCCTGGTGACTTTGGCTGGACATCCTCAGCACCAGAGTCAGGAGCCATGAACTTCTGGGTGACTGGTATCAGGCAGTTAAAGATAACTTTCTTCCTGAGTCTCTCTTTTCCCCTCATCTCCTGTTTCTAGAACACAACCAACAACCACTGTCTGGGCGCTGCCCTCTGCCCTGGTCTCCTGGTGGGGGGAAGGGAGTGCTGGGGACTGGACCAGCAGCCTATGTTAAAGAAGTTGGTGCCTGCTGGTTGTTCTCCACTCTGCTGCTGCAGCTCTCCTAAAGCCCTGTCCACAGTAAGACCCTTCTGCTGGGGCAGCTGTCTTGTTGGACTAGTATCGCCTCAGAACCTTTATATAAGCCTTTATTCTCAGCATGAGTTGCTGCTTAACCTTGTGCTTTGGCTGTTGATGTACAAAGAGACTATGATTCCTACTTTTGGACCAAGGGGAGCTGGCTGCTCCCAGGCCTCAGCTGGGTGGGGTATTGAGGACAGATGGTGTCAACTAGTCACAGCTGGAATGCAGAACTGGTAGGACTTGGCCCTGTAGTGCGGCATCGAAGCGGTCAGGTGCCATCTCCACCTGACACTAGAGCAGAATGTGCACTGGTCATTTCTGCTCTTCAGTGAGAACCTGAGGCAACCGCAGCACGCTGACGGGCTAGTGTGGACACTTTGGTTTCAGTGCTCTGTGCCTATCCCTGCTGGGAACTGAAGAAGCAGCTCTGAGGAACACATTCACCACGAGTTGGTTCTCTGCAATTTTTTTTTTTTGAGATTTATTTATTTATTGTATATGAGTGCTTTATCTACAGAAGAGAGGGCATCAGATAACATTATAGATGGTTGTGAGCCACCCTATGGTTGCTGGGGATAGAACTCAGGACCCCCGAAAGAGCAGGCAGCGCTGTTAACCACTAAAACATCTCTCCAGCCCCTCTCTGCAATTTCTGTTCAGATGGTGATCAAACTTAGACAAGGAAGTGACCCTCAGAGGTACAGAGAATCTAGGCTGCTCTGTTAATGAAGGTGGTATAGCGCGGATAGATGTCAGTGGTGTGGGGGCAGGGAGGGTTCCATTGGGTAGCCAGAGACAAGCCTTGATCTGAATAATAAGTTGGGGGGGGAGGTTGTTCTGGCTGAGGACAACACATTCAGAGCTTTTATTGAGTGTGTGCCAAGCTCCTGCTGAGATACCAAAACATTTTGTCTTTGTAAGAGAAGAGTGAGAGGCAGAGATCCTTCATGTTGACCACAAGAGAAAACTCAGGGGTCTCACTAGCACCCCCAGACAAAGTTCAGATCCCTTGACTTATGTCCAGAGTCTCTTTGTTCTTTCAAGACAGGGTTTCTCTGTCTAGCCCTGCATGTCCTGGAACTAACTGTAGATCAGGCTGGCCTTGAACGCATAGAGATTTTTGCCTCCAAAGTGCAGGGATAAAAGGCATGCGTCACCACCACCCAGCTCAGAATCTCTTAAAATCTGTCCTCCACTACCCACCTCAGGTTCATGAACTAGGCTTTTCTTTTCCTTTTTGTTTTTGTTTTGGTTTTTTGTTGTTTTGGTTTTTTGTTGTTGTTGTTCTTTGCTTTTGTTTTCCAAGACAGGGTTTCTCGATGTAGCCTTGGCTGTCCTGGACTCGCTTTGTAGACCAGGCTGGCCTCAAACGCAAAGAAATCCATCTGCCTCTGTCTCCCAAGTGCTGGGATTAAAGGCACGCACCGCCACACCTGGCTAAACTGGGCTTTCAAAAAATCTGTATTTGGGACGTCCAGGGCCCATCAGAAGGCTGGCCGATGAGCTCTAGCCCAGGGGTTCGTTGCCAGAGCCAGTGACAGATACAGCACCTGCCTGGCCCTGCTGTACACCTTGAGGTGGTGCTTGGGCAGTGTGTCCTCTTCCTGGGTACTCCCTTTCTCTCCATACTTAGGTGCCTGCACCTCAGTTACTTTGAGCATTTTTCTGTGTTTGAGCTCATTTAAGCGCGAGACCAACCAGCCATGTGTGTTGTCATCACTGTCTGACATGTGAGAAAACGGAAGCGGTCCTTCAGTATATCCTTCTCTGAAGCCTGCAGTAGTGCCTATTTGCCAGTGGTGTCTTCCTTGAAGTGCATTGGCCCTGCCTGTGGCTAGCTGGGGTTGGACAAGAGAAGCAGGCAGGTTAAAAGTAGCATGTCACAGGTTGTGCTCCGAAGGAGCGTGCCATCCTACCTGTTCTCTGCTGTCTCAGCAGAGGTGGAAAAGTTAGAACTTAGGGACCTCTGTGTCTGGTCGTTTCTGAGTGGAGCGGAAGAGATGAGGATGAGTGAATGTTGTGATGGGACAGAGTCAGGTGCCACTGCTCGTCCACCTTGCTTAGCCCAAGCCCGTGGCTAAAGGCCTTAACCCTCAGTTTGCCTATCTGATAAGTAAGTACACACAGTCATGCCTGACCTGTTTAGGTTGTGATGGGCGGGAGTAGAGCCACTCCTGCCTTCTAGGAGGCCAGGCTAGCTCATTAGCCTAGGGCAGTTGTCTAGGATAGCTTCCCGCCACCAAGAATTGAGCTCGTGGCCAGGCATGGTCATAGACACCTTCGATCCCAGTACTACGTGGCAGAGGCAGGCAAATCCAGGTCAGCCAACCAGGGCCACATAGTGGAAACCCGTCAACAACAAAAGAAGGACTTAGTGTGAATGGCATTGATACGGTGCTCCAGTGATAGCCAGGGTCGGGTTTTGCAGGGCTTGTGGGAGACTCCTGTTGGCTATGTGGTGAAAGTGAACCTGTACTGTAAAGGGGCCCTTAGGGACTATTTCCTGGCAAGTTGTCCCAGCAACAGCACAGGTTCCAGGAGATAGTGAAAGGCATAAAATGACACGGTTTACAGACAGAGAGGTGCAAAAGAGACAGTACCAGTAATAGCTGGTGCTGCTGAATATTCGTCAGCTAAGAACTGAGATTGCTGTGTTGATTGTTATGTTCCCCCCCCCCTTTTTTTTTTTTCTTAAAATATCTTTTGTTTGCTTGTTTGGGGGCAGTAACTTGCAGAAATCGCTCCTTTCCACCTTGTGCATTCTGGAGATCAAACTCAGGTTGCCAGGCTTAGCAGAAAAGTGCCTTTCCCCATGAAGCCATGTCACCAGGCCATATGTTCATCCATTTTACAGACTGATGTCCATCTGGGAGTGCTCTGCTTCACCAGTGGCAAGCATCAGCAGGGATTTAAGCTTAGTGGACCAGAAATACCTCTGTTTGCAGGTTCTGCATCTTTTTTCTTTTTTTTTTGGTCTTTTAATGGAGTTGGTTTGGTGCGTTTTGTCTTTTGTTGGTTTTGTTTCTTGTTTGTCTGTTTTTGATTTTGGTTTTTGGAGACAGGGTTTCTCTGTATAACAGCTCTGGCTGTCCTGGAACTCCCTCTATAGTCCAAGTTTGCTTCCAACTCACGGAGATCCACCTGCCTCTGCCTCCCAAGTGCTGGGATTAAAGGTGCCGCCGCCACCACCCGGCCTGCAAGCAGTGTTCTTAACCTCTGAGCCATCACTCCAGCCTCGCATCTCCATTCTTTTTTTTGTTTTGTTTTTTTCCAGACAGAGTTTCTCTGCATAATCATAGCTGTCCTGGAACTCACTTTGTAGACCATGCTGGCCTTGAATTCACAGCAATTTGCCTCCAGAGTGCTGGGATTAAAGGCGTGTGCCATGCCCGGCCATATCCCTATCCTTAACCATAAATTGAAAACTATTCAGAAACAGTTGTGTCTGTACTGAATGAGTACATGTTGCTTACTTTTTGTGGTTTTAGGGATGGATCCAGAGCCTGTGCCTGCTGGACAAGCACTCTACCACTGAGCTACACCCTCAGTCCTCAACAGAGTTTTGTTTCTTCTCCTTATTCTATAAACAATACTGTGATACTTCCTAATTTTGTGACAAAATCTTATTGCATATACATAGTCCAGACCAACTTTGAACTAATGATTCTCCTGCCTCAGCCTCCCAAATGCTAGGATTAGAAGTTTTTATTACATTTTAATCTATTTATTTAGCAGGAGATCCATCAGAGAACAACTTGAGGGTGTCAGTTTGCTCCACCACGTGAGTCCTAGGGAATCAAACTCAGGTCTATAGTCTTGGAGACAGTGAATCATCTCATTGGTCCTGCAGCCAACTCTTTTGCTGTCCCTTATGTAGCCTTTATATTAGATTCAGTACTAGAAGTCATCTAGAGATAATGTTAGGTCTAGAGGTGCTGGAGGTGTAGCTCAGTGAAAACACCAGCCTAGCATGCAAAGGTCCCACATCACCAGAAAGGGATGCACACACACACCCAACAATCTACCAGAGATATGTTTATATTATATACTACCATATCAGCTTATATAAAGGGCTGGAACTTCTGTGTTTTATGAGACATGGGTTCTCCAAGCAGGTCTTGCTTTATTGTTTAATTTGTTTTTTCATAGTCTTGCTGTGTAGCCTTGAACTCTTAGCTCATGTGGTCCTCCTGCCTCAGCCTCCCAGGTAGCTAGGACTAGTGTGTCAGTTTTCTTACTTGATAAATGGGAGAAAGAATCATCATTTCTGACATGTAGGGGCTCTCAGCCAGGTTCAGGAGCCAGGTTGGACTACGTACACGAACCAAGACTTTGTCTTATTTAGAAGATGTGTGTCTGCTGGGATCATGGTCCTGCATGATCTCCAGTGCATCTCAGCAAGCCCTGTCTACTGTGGAACTATCCTGCCTCAGCCCCACTGCTGTTACTAGCTAGTTACGCCACTGACACCTCAGGGGCTCTGCACTTGATCTTTGTTCCCTCTGCTCTCACTTGAGTCTGAAGGTGCTCATAGAGTGACTGGGGCTTGGAAGAGGACGCTTATGGTCAGACTCAGTGGGATTCCCCAGGCCAGGGCTTCCAAACTGGCAGAGCAGTTGCTGGGCTCTGTTGGGATCTGGAGCTGCTGTAGGCAGGCCCATTTGGGGCAAGTGGAAAGAGAAGGAGGTAGCAGACAGATGCCCATTCCTAGAGGTGCTCGTAAAGGAAGAAGGTGCAGGGGTGTGGGCAGGAGGAGCACCAGGTCAGATTGACCTTGGAGACCCTGAGGTAAGGGCCCCAGTTAGCCAACAGACTCCTTTCCTAGATGGGGAGGCTCGGCCTAGTCACAGCTCCTGCCTGCCCCATTTGTGGCTTTTTTGGTACTAACTAGTGTTTCCATCTACTTGGTGCTTCCATCCTAACTGCTTCAGCATTGTCTGCTTCATAGACAGGATTCTCCAACAAGCTTGGGCCTGTTCTCTGTGTGATCCAGGCCTCTGCTTTTGCTTCCCTGGCTTATTCTCCTTAACGAGATGTCAGGAAGGCTCATTTCTTCTCAGGAAGTATACTGGGAAATGAGGTAGCCTTATCTGAGCTGTTACCAAGCACTATGAAAGGGAGCTGCTGTTCATACTTACGCCGTGAATTCTGTTTTCCGAGACTAGGTGCTGTGTACCTGACTGTCTTGGAACTCGCTCTGTAGACCAGGCTGACCCAAACTCAGAGGGAGCCACCTGCCTCTGCCTCCTGAGTGCTGGGATTAAGGCGTGTGCCACCACCTCCTGGCCTTGCCATGAACTTAATGACAGCCTTTCAGGGAAAGAAAATGAACTCAGTGTGGGGATGGGGGAAATGCCCTGGGACTTGGGAGGCAGGGACAGGCAGATTTCAATGCGTTCAAAGCCAGCCTGGTCTACCTAGAAGTTCCAAGCCAACTGAAGCTACATAGTGAGACAGACCCCATCTCAAAAACAAAAGACCAAAGAAATAGATGCCAGCTGATTATGGTGGTACACATACTTGGGAGGCTAGGCCAGGAATGCAGCCTTATCCGGATTCTCTACCCTCCTATTTAAGTTAGAGACCAGCCTGGGTAACTTGAGACCCTGTCCCAAATAAAACAGCAAAAAGCCAAACCGTGGCATCCATTCAAGTAGATCACGTCTTTCTTTACTATCAAGATGTTTACTTTCCCTGTACTGTCTGGATGGGAATATGTGTGTCCCTGTTGTGCTGCTGAGGCTGGACCCAGAGACTTTACCCCTGAGCTGCCCCAGCAGAAATGTACTGCCTCACACTCTGGAGGCTGGAAGCCCGAGGTGAAGGTACTGCAGGCCCCAGTCTTTGGTGTCTGTGGAGGATGGTGGTGGGAGGGATGGACAAGCTTCCTTGGGTCTTTCGTGAAGGTGGGACCATCATGAAGTAATTATTTCCAATGGCCTATTCTCCCGCCCCTTTTTGAAACATGGTCTCTCAGGCCCTGCTTGGCTTCAGACTTCTTACCTTTTGACTCCACTTTCCAAGAGAATAGGTGTGTGTCCCTGTGTCTGCCAAAGTATTGCTTAACTGTTGTATTAGAAATAGATTTTGGAGTCGGGCATAGTGGCACCTTTAATCCCAGCACTCGGGAGGCAAAGGAAGGTGTATCTCTGTGAATTTGAGGCCAGCTTGGTCTACAAAGTGAGTCCAGGACATTCAAGGCTGCACAGAAAAACTCTGTCTTGAAAAACAAAACAAACAAACAAAAAACAGATTTTGCAAAGAAAATGCTTGTTTAAAAAAAATAGAGAGAAAAATAGATTTGGGGGCTGGAGAGATGGCTCAGTGGTTAATTGAACTCAATGTTCTTCCAGAGATCCTGAGTTCAATTCCCAGCAACCACAAGGTGGCTCACAACTATCTATAATGTGATCTGATGTTTGTTTGTTTGTTGAGACAGGGTTTCTCTGTGTGATAGCCCAGGCTGGCCTCAAACTCCCAGCAGTCCTTCTGCCTCTGCTTCCCAAGTGCTGGGATTAAAGGCATGCACCACCACACCCGACAAAATAAATAAATCTTAAAACATAAAAAAGAAAGAAAGAAATGGAACCGGGCATGGTGGCTCACGCCTTTAATCCCAGCACTCGGAAAGCAAAGGCACACTGATTGCTGTAAGTTCCAGGACAGCCTGGTCTACAAAAGAGTTCCAGGACAGCTAGAGCTACACAAAGAAATTCCATCTCAAAAAACAGGAGGAGGAAGAGAGAGTGTTGGACATACAAAATAGTTTTGTTTTTTTTTAAGATTTATTTATTATATATACAGTGCTCTGCCTTCATGTAGTGCTGCAGGCCAGAAGAGGGCATCAGATCACATTATAGTTGGTTGTGAGCCACCATGTGGGTGCTGGGAATTGAACTCAGGACCTCTGGAAAAGCAGTCACTGCTCTTAACCTCTGAGCCATTTCTCCAGCCCCAGTTTTTCTTTTTAGAGTTTTGATTTGTTCTTAAGACTGGGTCTTCAAAGCTCAGGCCAGTGCAGTTCTCTACCTCATCTATCTATTACTGTGACTGCTGGTATGCACCATCGTACTGGGCTTGGTGGTGGTGGTGTTTTGTTTTTGTTTTTTTTTTTAATATGAATACTCTATCTGCATGTATACCTACATGCCAGAAGAGGGCATCAGATCTCATTGTAGGTAGGTGTGAGCCACCATGCGATGCTGAGATTTACCGTGCACTCCACCCTTTTTTGTTTGTTTTTGCTTTTCTGAGACAGGACTTCTCTATGTAGCCTTGGCAGTCTTGGACTCACTCTATAGACCAGGCTGGCCTCGAATTCACAGCAATACACCTGCCTCTGCCTCCCTAAGTGCTGGGATTACAGGTGTGCACAACCATGCCCGGCTGCACTCCACTCTTTTAAACTTATTTTTGAGATCTATATTGCCCAAACTAACCTTTATCTTTAGGCTCAGTGGATCCTCCTCTCTGCTCTCCAGAGTTCCTAGGACTGCCACACCTGGCTTTGTAGTGGTCTGTCATGTATTCAGATCAATCATTGTTAACTTGGTGTGTCTTAGTTAGGATTTCATTGCTTTTAAGGGACACCATGACCATGGCAGCTCTTATAAAGGGCAACATTTAAATGGGGCTGCCTTACAGTTTCAGAGGTTTAGTCCATTCTCTTTATGGTGGGAAGCATGGCAGCGTGCAGGCGGACATGGTGCTGGAGGAGCCAAGAATCCTATATCTTGATCCTCAGTTAGCCGAAGAAAACTATGAGACTTGGTGCAAAGCCCACCCCCACAGTGACACACTTCCACCAACAAGACCGCACCTCCTGGTTGTGTCACTCCTTGTGGCCAAGCATTCAAACACATGAGTCATTGGGGGCCAAACCTACTCAAGCCACCACAGAGTGATAGTTCATTACACCAGAATTAAGCACACATCCTTTGCTCTAAGCAAACCTAGTTCTTTTTTTTTTTTAATTTTTTAATTATTTATTTATTATGTATACAGAAGTTCTGCCTGCATGTACACTTGCACACCAGAAGAGGGCACCAGATCTCATTATAGATGGTTGTGAGCCACCATGTGGTTGCTGGGAATTGAACTCAGGACCTTCGGAGGAAAAGACAGTGCTCTTAACCTCTGAGCCATCTCTCCAGCCCCCAAACCCAGTTCTTTCTAGCTCCTCTCAACTGTTTTGATTTAATGGATTTCCCTGTTGTGGACATATAAATGGAATCATACGTCATATGGTTCTTCTATCTGGATTTTTCCTATCATATGAAGAACTTTGAGATTTTTTCCAAGTTGTTTCTCATATTATATTCTCACCAGTAGTGTGTGAGAGTTCAAAGTTCTCACCTTCAGTAATACCTCCATATTTCACTGTGAAGATAGAGGTGTCTGGAACTTAAGAGTCTTGTTCACACACCCTAGCCTTCTGCCTGCTTTGTTCCTGCCTTCAAGCCTACAGTATGAATTGGTGCTTGTTTTACATTATGGTTTGCATGTGCGTTTTCATGGTGACTTGTAATATGATTGGTGAGTACTGAGGGTCATGTTCTGGGCTGTAAACAGTGATGTTGATGTGCCAGTGGACATTCTTACATGGAGTGTAAGAATGTTGGTGCAGTATGCCTGTGTCATCTTCTCATGTGCAGGAGGCTGATCTTGGCCATTTGCTCTCAAGAGTCCGTGGGTCCACAAAGCATTCCTTTAATGGTAAAACTCAGTGGTAGAACACACGCCTGGCTTTTGTAAAACCCTGGGTTTTGGCTGGGCGTGGTGGTGCGTGCCTTTCTTTAATCTCAGCACTGAGGCAGAGGCAGGTGGATTGCTGTGAGTTTGAGGCCAGCCTGGTCTACAAAGAGAGTTCCAAGACAGCCAGGGCCATATCACAGAGGAAGCTCTATCTCCAGCCCCACCCCTCCCATCATCCCACCCCACCCCTACCCCCCAAAAAAACTCTGGGTTCTAACCCCAGCACTGTCCAGAACATTTAAAAAAGTTTAGGCTGGGCACGGTAGCTCATGCAATCATTCCCCGTACTCGAGGCAGTTAGGCGGATCTCTGTGAGTTCAAAGCCTTATAAGTAAGCTGCAGGACAAACAGGGCTACCCAGAGAAACCCTGTCTCAAAAAAACAAAAACAAAAATTATTTTTTATGTGTATGAATGTGGGTGTTTGTCTGAATGTGTACGTATAAAAGGGCTTCTGTTGGGGTCCCTGGAACTGTGGTTATGGATGGTTGTGAATATGAATGCCTGGAATTAATGTCCTCTGCAAGAGGCAAGTGCTCTTAACCACTGAGCAATCTCTCCAGTTCCTGCACAGAACACTTTAAATCCAGGTGTGATGGTTCATACTTGTTATCCTAGCATTCTGAAGGCTGAGGCAGGAGTAGTGCCATGAGCTCTAGGCCAGCTGTAATGGGAAACCTGTCTCCAACAGACAAAACTTGAATATGGAAAGTATTACATAGTGCTTATATCAAGCCAGGTATTACAAATCCTAGAGATTATTTAAAATAAATGGGGCCACATTAGTAACCCCAGTACTTTAGAGGTGGAGGCAGAAGGACCAAGACTCTGAGGGCCAGCCTGAGTAGTGAGACTCAGAAGCTTAGTAATGGAGCACTTGCCAAGCATGCTAAAGGCCCTGGGTTCTGTCTCTAGCTCCACAGGAAAGCAAAGGAGCTTAAGCGGCTGTGAATCCCAAAATCTACAGTGTCCCTGAACCAGACCCCTGCAGATGCCCATGGGATAACTGTGTCAGAAAGTCAGGGCTGCCGGGTGGTAGTGGTGCACACTTTTAATCCCAGCACTCGGGAGGCAGAGTCAGGTGGATCCCTGTGAGTTCGAGGCCAGCCTGGACTACAAAGCGAGTCCAGGACAGTCAAGGCTACACAGAGAAACCCTGTCTCAGAGGAAAGAGGGAGGGGGAGGGGTTATGGGCGGACAGGAAGTAGAGGTGGTACTGTTCCTCTTAGATGTATTACAGATTTTGCCATGTGGAAGTTCTGGCTCCCACATGCTCTACTGCAGGGTTGGGGTTGCTGAGGCAGGGCAGGGCTTATGTTGGTTTCTGCCACCTGACCTGTCCAGTATCTATCTCCTGTCCTTATGCAGCTGCTGCCATGGCGCAGACCCTGCAGATGGAGATTCCAAACTTTGGCAACAGCATCCTTGAGTGCCTCAATGAGCAGCGGCTACAGGGACTATACTGTGATGTATCAGTGGTGGTTAAGGGCCATGCCTTTAAAGCCCACCGTGCTGTGCTGGCCGCCAGCAGCTCCTACTTCCGGGACTTATTCAACAGCAGCCGCAGTGCTGTGGTAGAACTGCCGGCCGCTGTGCAGCCACAGTCATTCCAGCAGATCCTCACATTTTGCTATACAGGCCGGCTGAGCATGAACATGGGGGACCAGTTCCTGCTCATCTATACAGCTGGCTTCCTGCAGATCCAGGAGATCATGGAGAAAGGCACTGAGTTCTTCCTCAAAGTTAGCTCTCCAAGCTGTGACTCCCAGGGCCTGCACCCAGAGGAGGCCCCATCCTCAGAGCCTCAGAGTCCTGTAGCGCAGACGTTGGGCTGGCCGGCCTGTAGTACGCCGCTACCCCTTGTGTCACGAGTTAAGACAGAGCAGGAGCTGGACTCTGTGCAGTGCACACCCATGGCCAAGAGGCTGTGGGATAGCAGCCAGAAGGAAGCTGGAGGCAGTGGTGGCAACAATGGCAGCCGCAAGATGGCCAAGTTCTCCACGCCAGACCTGGCCCCTAACCGGATGCCCCAGCCTGTCTCAGTGGCCACAGCTACAGCAGCAGTGGCTGTGGTTGCAGTGGGGGGATGTGTGAGTGGGCCCAGCATGTCAGAGCGGACCAGCCCAGGCACCTCCAGTGCTTACACTAGTGACAGCCCTGGCTCCTACCACAATGAAGAGGATGAGGAAGAAGATGCTGGTGAGGAGGGCACAGATGAGCAGTACCGCCAGATCTGCAATATGTACACCATGTACAGTATGTTGAACGTTGGCCAGACAGGTGAGTGTCGCCCCTCCCTGCGCGTGCGCGCGTGTGTGTCTGTGTGTGTAACATGAACACACTTGCCCCCTATCTCCACAGCTGAGAAGGTAGAGGCCCTCCCTGAGCAGGTGGTCCTCGAGTCCCGCAGTCGCATTCGAGTGCGGCAAGACCTGGCCTCTCTCCCAGCTGAACTTATCAACCAGATCGGCAATCGCTGCCACCCAAAGCTCTACGATGAAGGTGACCCGTCAGAGAAGCTGGAGCTCGTGACAGGTGTGCTGGCTGTACTTCAGTCCCCAACCCCTTTGCTCTGCAACCTCTGGTCTCCTTTCACACTGATTACAGACTAGCACCCTACCTGTGTGTCCCAGGGCAGCTGACACTCTCGGTTCTCATTTGGACATCCGTGTAGCAGATGCAGGCGCAAGAGAGGTGTTAGATGAATTGCAGCTGGGTGTGAGTCAGCTGTTAGTACTTACCTACCATACATAAAGCTCTGGATTCCATACCAAGCACTGCATAAATTAGACATCTATAATCCCAGCACTTAGGAGGTAGAGGCAGCAGGGTCAGAAGATCAGTCAGCCCTAAGTAATTCAGCGAGTTTGAGGCTAGCCTGGGATACATGGGACCTTGTCACACACTCACACATAGACACACACACACACACACACACACACACACACAAAGAGTAATTGAGCTTAAGGCTGTGGTATGACCCAGTTTAGAGCACCAGCATGCTAAAGAGATCCCAAGTTAATGGCTTATTGTGTGTGTGTGTGTGTGTGTGTGTGTGTGTGTGTTTTGGTTTTGAGACAAAGTTTCTCTGTGTGGCTGTCCTAGAGCTTGTTACTCTATAGACCAGGCTGACAAAGACTTCTACTACTACTGCTACTACTTCTTTCTTTTCTTTTTCTTTTTTTTTTTTTTTTTTTTTTTTTTTTTGAGACAGGGTTTCTCTGTGTAGCCTTGGCTGTCCTGGACTCACTTTGTAGACTTGTAGATCAGGCTGGCCTCGAACTCACAGCGATCCGCCTGCCTCTGCCTCCTGAGTGTTGGGATTAAAGGCGTGCGCCACCACGCCCGGCTGACCAGGCTGACTTCAAACTTAGAGATGAACCTCCCTCTGCCTCCCAAGTGCTGGATTTAAAAGTATATGCCACTACCATCCGGCTAGATCCCAGGTTTTATTCTCAGCACCACAAAGAGGAGGTGGGTCAGGAGAGTGGTACAAAACTATCTCCAAGTTAGGCAGAACACATCTGGGGTCCTAGATTCAGAGTTTTAAGCTACATTGGCTTACATGGTGAGACTCTGTCTCAGTCAAAAAAAGGGAGCAGGGAGAGGGAGGAGAGATAATGGATTTGCTTCTCATCAAAGACCAATCTGTAGATTTCTGGGTCATGAGACCTAGTGGAGAGGGGTTGTGGCTGGGCCAGCAGGTTGGGGCTCACTCTCACTAAGGCCTAGAGGTACTACTCTTTCTGGACCACTCCCACCTTGTTTGTATCTACCTGGGTGTGTTTAGAGTGCCTGTGACACACGAAAGTGTTCAGACTGGATGAACTGAGATTTGGGCCCAGATCATGTAACTTTTCTTACTAGGCACCAATGTATACATCACAAGGGCACAGCTCATGAACTGCCACGTCAGTGCAGGCACGCGGCACAAGGTCTTGCTGCGGCGGCTCCTGGCTTCCTTCTTTGACCGGTGAGGTACACCCCAGAGCCCCGGGGTTGGGGAGCAGGTTGTCCCCCAAATACCTCGACTTGAAGCTCTGATGCCCTTTATACTTTACCCCATCTCCAGGAATACACTGGCCAATAGCTGTGGCACTGGCATCCGTTCTTCCACCAATGACCCTAGACGAAAGCCACTGGACAGTCGCGTCCTCCATGCTGTCAAGTGTGAGTGTTTTCCTGGGGCATGGGGTTGGCATGGTGATGGCTTTTTCCCTTCAGTGTTTGACATGACAGATGGATGGAGTTGGGGCTGGTTTTTTTGGGGAGGGGGTTGAGATAGGGTCTCTAAGCACAGCCCTGGTCTGGAAGGAACTATGTAGATCAAACTGGCCTTGAGCTCCCAAGTGCTAGGATTTGGAAGCCTGCGCCTCCTTAAAGTGCTTGCCCGTAAGCATGAGGACCTGGGGAGACAAGACAAGGATCCTCTAGGTCACTGGCCTGCCAGCCTAGCCAATCGCTGAGCTCCAGGCCAGTGACAGGTGAGGGGCAGAGGGATGGCTTAGTGTGGGCAGCGCACTTGTGTGGTTACTGGTGTGTGATCCTCAGAATCCACACGAAGGTGGAAGAAGAAAAGCAACATGTAACAATACATTGCTTTTGAAAGGGTTCTGTAGCTAAGGGTGGTGGCACACTCTGGAGACAGAGGAAGGAGGATCTCTTCCTTTTGCCCTTGTCTCCAAAAAGGAGGTGGGGTATCTGGAACCAGTGAGGTGGTTCAGCAGCTAAACAACTTGAGTTTAACCCCCACGTCCCTTCTGCCAGTTGTTCTCTGACCACCACACATCCTTTTTTTTTTTATTATTTATTATGTATACAGTGTTTTGCTTGCACGTACACCTGCATACCAGAAGAGCACACCAGATCTCATTATAGATGGTTGTGAGCCACCATGTGGTTGCTGGGAATTGAACTCAGGACCTTTGGAAGAACAAGCAATGTTCTTAACCTCTGAGCCATCTCGCCAGCCCCCACACATCCAAATTTTAAAACTTTAAAAAAGTTGCTGGATCAGTAAGAACAGGTGATCAAGATAATCCACAGCTACATTGGAAAAATAGGGAGAGTTCTGAGGTTCTCTTGAGGTTATATTGGGAAAGAGGCTGCAATTAGGAATTTTTTCACATTTGGCATATAGTATGGAAGGGGCCTGATTGTCTTTGTCAAGCAAAAGGATCTCAGGTCTAGGGTAGTCAAGAGAAGATTGACATGGCAAGGCAGTGGCAGTGGCAGCCACTTGTCAGCGGAAGGCCTGCGTTTACATGAGCAGCCTCCCTACCTCTGAATCTACATTTCCCAGAGTGGGGGAGCCCAGGTGTCTGGCAGTAGTTTGGTATAGTTAGTGGTATCTACTGGACACAGCCATAGAAGCTGGGAGGCTTAATGGAAGGCATCTAGACCCAAGTTGCATGCTCTACCCCCACAGACTACTGCCAGAACTTCGCCCCCAACTTCAAGGAGAGTGAGATGAATGCCATTGCAGCCGACATGTGCACCAATGCCCGCCGAGTAGTACGTAAAAGCTGGCTGCCCAAGACCAAGCCGTTGCACCTGGTGGAGGGTGATAGCTACAGCAGCTTTATCAGCGACACTGGCAAGATAGAACCGGACATGATGAGCATGGAACACAGCTTCGAGACAGCCAGCCATGATGGCGAGGCTGGCCCTTCAGCTGAGGTTCTCCAGTAACATATGTGACACCCCTTTCATAGGATGTCACTCTCCCCCTCCTATCACACACCCCCCACCTTCCACCTGGTCACGATCTACTGTCTGTCCCTCCCCAGGACCTGAGAGGGGGTGCTCCGTGCCCTCTATCTGGATGCAAGAGCTGGCTGACCAAGGCCAAGCCATTGTACCTAGCAGAGGGCAACGCCTACAGCACCTTTCTCAGTAACAATGAGAAAGAGCAGAACATGGCAGAACATAGAATCAGCTTCCAGACAGACAGCCCCCTCAGCGGAGGTCCTCCAGTAACTGCCCAGGACCCTCCCATGGATGTCACACTCCCCCTCCTGTCACACACATACCCTTACCACCTTAGTCACGAGCTACTGTCTGTCCCTCCCCAGAACCTGCAGGGGGTGCTGCATGCTCCCAGCCCCTCTGCCTTCCTGCCATCCCACACCTTTTCCCCAAAGCAAGCTGGGCTGGGTCAGGAGAGGACGGGCATCAGGTGGGATCTGTGACCTTCCTCAACACTCATGGGGAGCCCTGGTCCCCTTCCTCTTAGGCATTTCCCAGCACCAGGCCCGGCTAGGGGATGGGCAGGGCTCAAGAGCCTGCCCCTCACTGTGGCTGCTTGGGACTCCATGGGCCCAGGGGTTCTCAGGACCCCTCCCTCCACCCCCCAGTGCTTCCATGTCTCCAAAAGCGCCTTCCTGTCCCTCTCGTCTGTACCTGCACCTTGGGGCTGGGGTAGGTGAGGCCAAGAGGGACTGTCCATTTTACAACTGAGGAAACAAGCCCAAAAAGGCTTAGAAAAATTCTAGAACTGACCCTCTGTGAAAGGCTTCATCATGCCCCTCTCAATCCCACCCTGCTCTGCCTCTGGGGTTCCCCTCAGCCCAAGAGGCTAATTCCAAGAGAGCAGTGTTCCTGTGGGCAGGCGAGGGTCTCAGGACAGGTTTCCAGTCTGGCAGAATTTGTGTGTGTGCGTGTGTGCCTGTGTAGAGTGTTTGCTTTTAAAACCATGAAGATCAAGAGGCAGCAAGACCAGGGTCGGAACCAGGGAGCAGGCTGGGAGGCCACTGCCCTTCTCCCATCCGACCCTGGGCAGGGCTCCCAGCCCCCACCCCTGTACATAACTTTTTGAAACATTTTTTTAGCGAATGAAATAATGAAGTATAAGATTTCCTTTTATTTTTCAAATCAATGGGAATGTGTCTGAGGTCCCCTGGGTCCCTGGGCTGTGGAAGGCAGGATGCAGGGAAAACTGTGTGTATGTGTGTGTGTGTGTGTGTGTGTGTGTGTGTGGAATGTGGGTGCATGTTTCCACAGGGGCCCAGTCCCAGGGCTCCTGTGGATCCAACCAGCTTCTTCTCCCCCAGGACTACAGTTTAAGGGTGTTCACAGGTCCCAGTTGGCTGAGCCCACTCCTGGGGGATGAGGCAGGGCAGGGTCCACATCCATTGTCAGTGGTTTGTGGAGCTTTCTCTGGCCGTTCCTTTCCACTCTAGCTCTCCAGGAGCAAGCTCTTGGGTTTCTGAGTTTCATATGTGAGCACAGGGTTTCTGTTATTCTCCTCTATTAATGTCATTTCACCATCTCACTGGTTCTGTTCTAGCCCTGACCTCCCTCCCTCTCTCCAACTCTGCATCCTAGCATCCTTAACAGGGAAAAGGGTTGCAGGTTTGGAGAAAGTGGGATGGAGCCTTTTGAGTCAGATCTGGAGACCTGCCTCCAGGCCAGCAGCACCCTCTAATCTGCCGGGATCCCTCTTCACATCCGATGGTGAGGGTGGGGTGTTGGGTCTGACTTGGCCCCCAGTACCTTAGCCCTGGGTGGCCACGTGGAGGGAGTTGACACCCCTAGCTAAAGCACAAGCACCTTAGTCATACACCCTCCCTTCGCCCTTGCCCCGGCCTGCTGTCCCACCTCCCTCAGCCAAGACCCCAAAGCACAATCTCCTGGTGAAGTGGCAAGCAGCTGAGCCTGGCCACGATGAGGGCAGGCTGTGCTCCCTGCCCAGGCTTCATAAGGGGGCAGCTCCATGGGACTGAGAGGTCTTGTAGTAGAGTGGGCAGCAGAGCCCATCGGTTCCAAGCACCTCAGGAGGTGGCCCTGACTCCCGGGGCTTGGGGTGAGGGAGGTATAAAGCCAGGGGTGCAGGGGAGAAAACTACTCACTAGGAGAGCCAAAGACAGGGTTGTGCCTTACCTCAGGAGCCACCCCTGCGCCCCTCCTGGCGGTCAGCTGCTTGCCCTACCCTCCTGAGAGCTGCATGGTCCCCACCCCAAGCACCCAGGAGAGTGAAAAGTAACCCACCTAGCAGGAAAACAACTAGGGGCAAACCCAGTGGCTACCCTCCCACCCATCCATGCCTCTCATGGGGACAGGACATCACCCACTGGCCCAAGTGAAGTGCCAATGCCCTCCCCACCCAGAGCCAAGCCCCCACCCTTCCTAGGCCCACAAGTGAGATTGCACATTAACTACTGTACGGAGAGGAGCGGTGTTGGGAAATGTGAACCCTGAGAGTCAGTGATGCTGATAAGAATAAACAAGACGCCTTTGTAACAGCCTTGCTGTGCTCTGCTCACTGGATAGGGACGGGCTACCCATCTAGGTGCACATTACGTGTTGGAGTCCTTGTGCTGCCACCAAGCTGTAGCCCAGCCTGATTTCACAAGTGCAGCTAGGAGACAGCAGCTCTGTGGTGTAGAGGAGCATGCACATGGCACTGGGTCCTAGGACCCCAAGAAAGGCCAAAAAAACAAAAGCAGCTTACTCAGAGGGATTGAAAACTAAAGGACTGGGAGTTGAGTGACATGGCCAGTTTGAGAGTGCCCTGGGCTGCATGAAAGGGGAAGGGGTGTGGTTTAGCACTTAGGTCTCATCAGGTCAGTGACCTTCACTGTATGTACCCTAAGACTAGCCCAAGCTAGTCCGCTCTGTTAGGCATTCCTTTGTGTAGGTGTATTCTTGTGAAGATAATGAACATTAAGGTCCGCCTTCGATTAGGAACTTGGTTTGGTTTGTGATTTATGAAACGGCTCCCAAGCTGGTCAACACTAACAGTACAATGGTACGTGCTGTCAGAAGTGGATGTGGGGCAGTTTGTGCGAGGCTTTCCACTTGACCCTATTAAGTACATTTAAATCAGGACCTGTGTCAGAAGCTAGGTTCCACCCCAAGGCATGTAGCTCTGGACAAGCCTTGGGTTAGCTCTTCAGGGTCTGCTCTTTCCAGTAAGAAGGACAGATCAGAGAACGCAGTAGACCTAGGGCGGGGGGCAGAAGCACTGTAATGACAGGTGACTGCCCTTTGTATTAAAAACAAAAACAAAAACCCACCTACCCAAAGAGAACTCACAGGTAGGACACTTCCACCTTCCTGAGGACCCTGTCCATCTGAGATCTTGTGGTCCAGTTGATGGGCAGTGACTTCCAGCATGTCAATACCATGACAATCAGTCCCTGTGCACCAGAGAAACCAGGGTATCACCCCCACAGCTCTAGTCCTGCATGCCCTGCTCATCCAACTCCCCAGCGTGATGGGTCTCAGAACGGATGCTCCCAGACACCACTTGCAGCTGCTCTTGTGCTCTGTGATGAACTGAATGGAGAGCCTTTCAGAGCTTCCCAGCCCCGCACACCTGCTGCATGGCTTGCTGTTATTCCAGGTGGTCAGCAGACACTAACCCAAAGCAGACCCAGGATGGGCTTGTAGCCAATTGACAGGGAGGTGAGTGACAACATAGACTGTAGACTGTCCTCCCCATACCTGCCACACACTGACAATGGGCCCTTAGGCCATTCCACTTGAGATGCTTCCGTTTTCTCATTGTTGCTGGTTTATTTTGACACAAAGTTTGACTCTAACCCTGGCTGGCCTGGAACTCAGAACTCTGCCTCTGCTTCCTAAAGGCAAGTGCCACCCAGCTTAAGAGAGCCATGGTCCTTGTTTTGCAGTGTTAGAATGAGGGTTGTTAACTTCATAAAGAATACCTAGAGTGCTGGGTGTGGTGGCACATACCTGTAATCCCAGCACTTGGAGGCTGAGGCAGGTGGATCTCTGAGTTCAAGGCTGATCTAGTCTACAAAGTGACAGCCAGGGCTATGCAGAGAAACCCTGTCTCAAAAAACAGAAAACAAAAAAGAATACCTAGAACAAGACTCAATGACAGGAAATACTAATACACCTTGTTTTCCCTATATTGTCCTCCCCCCCACCCCCCTTGAGACAGGCTGTCCTGGATTCACAGGCTGGCCTTGAACTCACAGAGCCCTGTCTGCCTCTGCCTCTGCCTCCCAAAAGCTGGGATTGAATGGGTATGGAACCACCACCAGGCTTCCCGGCACTGGGCTTCCCTTTATTGTCTTTATGACACTATATACACTCACATGCCAAGGCACCGCACCCCAGGCACTATTGCACAGGTCCCTCTTTGTTAGTTCTACTCTGTAGTCTAGGCAGGCCTTCAGCTTAGAATGTTTTTTTTAAGATTGATTGATTTATTTATTATGTATACATTGCTCTGCCTGCTTGTACCCCTGCAGACCAGAAAAGGGCATCAGATCACATTATAGATGGTTGTGAGCCACCATGTGGTTGCTGGGAATTGAACTCAGGACCTCTGGAAGAGCAGTCAGTGCTCTTAACCGCTGAGCCATCTCTCCAGCCCCTCAACTTAGAATCATATTACCTTACCTCAGTCTCCCATTACCTGGAATTACAGGTGTCTGCCACTTGGCCTGGTTTGTGTGTGTGTGTTGATGTGCACACCCACGCTTCATTTAGGTTTTGGGATTTTTTTTGTTTTGATTTTTCGAGACAAGGTTTCTCTGTGTATTCTTGGCTGTCCTAGACTCACTTTGTAGACCAGGCTGGCCTTGAACTCAGAACGATCTGCCTGCCTTCCCCTCCCCAATGCTGGGATTTTATTTTGTTTTTAAGATAGGATCTTAGAGCTGGAGAGATGGCTCAAAGGTTAAGAGCACTGGATTGCTCTTCCAAAGGTCCCGAGTTCAATTCCCAGCAACCACATACATGGTGACTCAACCACCTATAATGAGATCTGGTACCCTCTTCTGGCATATAGGCACACATGCATGCAGAACATTGTATACCTAATAAAAAATCTTGCAAAAACAAAAGATAGGGTCCTCAAACTCCTTGCTAGCTAAATGGCCTTAAACTGCTGCTCCTCCCACCTGGACCTCCTGAGTGAGTCACCACACCCTGTTGATGGAGTGCTAGGCTTAAAACATGCTAAGCGCTGGTGGCGCTTGCCTTTAATCCCAGCACTCGGGAGGCAGAGGCAAGCGGATCGCTGTGAGTTCGAGGCCAGCCTGGTCTACAAAGTGAGTCCAGGATGGCCAAGGCTACACAGAGAAACCCTGTCTCGAAAAAAACAAAAACAAAAAAACATGCTAAGGATGCACAACTGAGCCAAGCATGGGAACCAGCATTTGAGAACCTGAGGCAAGAGGATTACTGTGAGTTCAAGGTAAATCTGGATCAAGACTTAACTACCTCGTGCTCGCTTCGGGAGCACATATACTAAAAATTGGAACGATACAGAGAAAATTAGCATGGCCCCTGCGCAAGGATGACCCGCAAATTCGTGAAGCGTTCCATATATTTTATTTAAATCTATCTGGTGCTATCTCAGAAAACTGGGTATAGGGCTTCCTCAAGACCCAGCTATTCCACTCCTTGGAATATACCCAGAAGATGCTCCAGCACACAACAAGAAAATTTGCTCAACCATGTTCATAGCAGCCTTATTCATAATAGCCAGATCATGGAAACAGCCTAAGTGTCCCTCAGTAGAAGAATGGATAAAGAAACTGTGGTACATATACACTATGAAATACTACTCAGCTATTAAAAACAAGGAATTCCCAAAACTTGTGGATAAATGGATTGAGCTAGAAATGATCATTGTGAGTTAACCCAGAAGCAGAAAGACTCAAATGGTATATACTCACTTGTATCTGCATATTAGCCCAAGGGGCATGTCCCATGAAAGCCTTCACTTACCAGGAAACTGGGACAGAGGTGAGGACATCCTATTGGGACTCTAGATGAGAGAAGCATGGGAGAATAGCAAAGTAGAAGGATCCAGTGGCTCCTAGAAACCTACAAGTAGAACTTTATGATAGGCAGATTTGGGCCAAGGGGTCCCGCTCAAACTAAGGCACCAGCCAAGGACAATACAGGCGGTAAACTTTAAACCCCTACGCAGATCTAGCCAATGGTCAGAACAGTCTCCACACTTGAGTGGAGAGTGGGATATGACTTTCTCACGTACTCTGGTACCTCACATTTGACCATGTCCCCTGGAGGGGGAGACCTGGTGGCACTCAGAGGAAGGACAGCAGGTTACCGAGAAGAGACTTGATACCCTATGATCATATACAGGGGGAGGTAATCCCCCTCAGGAACAGTCATAGGGGAGGGGAATAAGGGGAAAATGGGAGGGAGGGAAGAATGGGAGGATACAAGGGATGGGATAACCATTGAGATGTAACAAGAATAAATTTAAAAAAGTTTAAAAAAAAATACAAACAAACAAACAAAAACTTAACTACTCCTCCCCCCCAAAGGATGGGTGCGGTAACACACGCCTATAATCCTAGCACTCTTGAGGCAGAAGCAGGTGAATTTCTGTGACCCCTCCCCCGAAACAATAAATAAAAGACTTAAACTCTTAATGTGCAGGAAAGCTGCAGTAAGTGGTCTTCTGTATATTCTTGGCCCCTTGACCACAGGCTGGAATTCTCTCTCTCTCCCTCCCTCCCTGCCCTCCCCCCTCAATATTCCAAGACCTCTGCTTCTTAGGTGGAGGGTGTGTTATGAAGCCAAGGGCCCTGGTCCTGTTCTAGGAGGTCTGGTGGTTGGAGCTGTCCTTAGGCTGGATCCTGTTAGCATTTCTGCAGCCCTTACTGTATTGCTGTGTTCATTTAGTCGGCAGGGCTGTGAGGTATGGGGGGGAAGGGCGGGGTAGAGGATGCTCTATAGTACAACATCACAAGAAAGATATGGGAGGGTCTCCCTGTGTAGTTCATCTGTAGACCAGGCTGGCCTTGAACTCAGAAAGGTGTGTGCCATGAGGCTGTGAAGATGGCTCTTCAAAGGTAAGGACACTTGATGCCAAGCCTGACCACCTGAGGACAGGCCCTGGGATCCACATGGTAGAAGAAGAAAATCAGCTCTCATAAGTTGTCCTCTGACCTCCAAACATACATACACTGACTCAGTATATATACAAACAAGTAAATGTAGAAATTAAAGTCTAGCTGGGGATGGTGGTGCATGCCTATAATCCCAGCACTCTGGGAGGCAGAGGCAGGTGGATCGCTGTGAGTTCAAGGTCAGCCTGGTCTACAAAGCAAATCCAGGACAGCCAAGGCTACACAGAGAAACCCTGTCTGGGGGGGAAAAAAATCTACCTAGGAAGCCCGGAGTGGTGGCACACGCCTTTAATCCCAGCACTCGAGAGGCAGAGGTGGGCGGATTGCTGTGAGTTCGAGGCCAGTCTGGTCTACAAAGTGAGTCCAGGACAGCCAAGGCTAACACAGAGAGACCCTGTCTCGAAAAACCAAAAAAAAAAAAATCTACCTAGGCCCAACTTTCATAGAGCTTCTGAACTTCCTGCGGCAGCCCCCAGTTCCTGGATTATAGGTGTCAGCTGCCTTATCAAGCTTACCATGAATTTTTAGTTTATTTGAGATGAGTTTTCACTGTTTAGCCTTGACTAGCCTGCAACTTGCTGCAATCTTCTTGCCTCAGCCTCCTGAACATTGGAGTTACAGGCATAAACCACCATGCCCAGCTCACTGTATCTTGGGGGGGGGGCTTGTTTTGGTTTTGTTTTTCGAGACAGGGTTTCTCTGTGTAGCCTTGGCTGTACTGGACTCATTTTGTAGATCAGGCTGGGCTTGAACTCACAGAGATCCACCTGCCTCTGCCTCCCAAGTGCTGAGATTAGATCCTCATGTATTGTTTAAGCAATAGTTACCAACTATTTCAAGAGCATTGATGAGACAGCAAGAAAAACACATCCTTAAAAATGTTTCTTAAGCTGGGCGGTGGTGGTGCATGTCTTTAATCCCAGCACTTGGGAGGCCGAGGTAGACAGATCGCTTTGAGTTCAAGGCCAGCCTGGTCTACAAAGCAAGTCCAGGATAACTAGGACTGTTATACAGAGAAACCTCATCTCAAAAATAAAGTTTTTAGGTACTGAGGGCCTAGGTGTAAACGTCTCTAAAAGAGGCAGGCAGGTAACAAAGAATGCACAGAGCCTGGACATTGACACAGAAGGACAGGTTCACACATAGAGAAGGCAGTATATACATAGGGTCAGGCTGATAGCAACACCTGCTGATACTTGGGCTGGATGAACTCATTACCTCTTTATGACTTTTCTCCATGAACGCCAGAGCTTTTACGGTGACTGAGTGGTCCTTCATTTGCTGAGATGAAGACATTACAGTCTGGACACCCTAACACAAGCTAAATGTCATGTTGCACGCTTTAATCTGAGCATGCACGAGATAGAGGCAGGCGGATCTCTTGTTTCAGGCCAGCCTGGTTACAGTGAAAGCCGGCCTGAAGACACACCTGTACCCCGTCTCGACAGACACCCCAACTAGGACTTCACCTAATCTGTACTGCTTCCCACAGCCTCTCTGCAAACACCTTTCTTTCCTGCAGGTCTCCGTAGCTCACTGGTGGTCCATTCGACCTATATCCACGCCACCGCAGAGCCTCCCTGCAGGAGTTCGCGCCAGCGCTGGTGCAGCCCACTCGCCCTTAGTAAGCTGACCGACCTTATTCACTGCTTTCTGCACCTCGCTGCGGGCACACAACAAGCACCACTCTGGGCAGGGGTCCTTACATCGGCCTCAAACCAACCGAAGCCCTGACACCCCAACAGCCCTCCAAACATCCTCCCACTCCACCACAGGGAGACCCATGCACTAGACAACCCTACCCCGGCGCCCTGCCATCCCTTTCGCGCCACTGTCATTCATCCTCGGATTACAAAGAAAGGATGCTGGAGAGACAGACATTATCAACCCCTCCTCCCACCACCCGGCGGGTGCAGGCAAGCTCGCTCACTAACAGAAGGCAGAACACGCTGCCACCCTCATGTCTGGTAGGCCACCATAAAGAGCCCGGCCGCTCAGAGAAAGAGCGGCCCTAGAAGGCCAGTGTGTCGACTTCCGCCTGCAACTTGGCCACCTTGGTTATGGGCGTCCAGTGCGTCAGCCTCCTACAGAATTGGGTCGGACCTCAGATGCCGCTGTGGAACTTAAGTTTCCTATTTAGCCAATATCAATAATCCTATTTTTCCGTAAATCTTATGGGATCACAGCGGAGTAATGAGCTTATTCTATAAATGCATTAAATTTAGCTCATAGGTCAAGAGTACTTGCTGTAGCTGAGCATTGCTGGGGCTCACACTTTTAATCCCACCACCAGGGAGGCACAGCCTGGTCTACTTAGTGAGTTCCAGGGCAGCTAGAGCTACAGGGTGAGACTTTGTCTCAAACAACCAAAATATGCTTGCTGTTCTCTCTCCCTCCCCACCTCCATCCCCCCTTCTCTCTCTCTCGGTTTTTCGAGACAGGGTCTCTTTGTACCCTTGGCTGTCCTGGACTCGCTTTGTAGACCAGGCTGGCCTCGAACTCACAGCGATCCTCCTGCCTGAATTAACGGCGTGCCCCACCATGCCCAGTTGCTTGCTGTTCTCATAAAGGACAGTTTTGGTTCCCAGCGCCCACACGACCAGCCAGTGTCTGGAGATCTGACACCCTCTTCAGACACAGGCATGGAAGCAGGTAAAATTTTTAAAAAGAGAGGGGGGAAAACACTCGGAGGCAGAGGTAGTCCAGGACAACTGGAACTATACAAGTGATATCCTGTTTGAAAACACCAAAAAAATAATAATAAATGGAGCCGGGCGGTGGTGGCGGCGCACGCCTTTAATCCCAGCACTCAGGAGGCAGAGGCCAGCGTATCGCTGTAAGTTCGAGTCTAGCCTGGTCTACAGAGTTAGTCCACGACAGCCAACAGCCAAGACTACACAGAGAAACCTTGTCTTAAAAAACAAAAAGCAAAACCAAAAATTAATAAATGGCTGGCAAGATGGCTCAGCAGGTAAAGGGACGTGCCTAAGTACGGGGTAGCTTCCCCAGAAGATGGGAGGAAGGCACAGACCCAGAACCCAGTACTTTGCCCTCTACACTTGTGAGTGAAAGAGGGTTTCGAAGACATTTTTCCTTAACCCCAAAGGATGCGAATCTCTCTCCACCTGGACTCATCCAACGTGACGGTGCCTCAGCTTGCAAGGACATGAGAGAAGGAAACCAGCGGCCCGGCTAGGGACATTAAGCTGACCACCACCGGTCACACGGGAACAACCAGGGCGGCTCTAAGTCTCCTGAGGCTGGAAACAGCCGAAATGGAGGTGTGGCCTACGATGGAGGCCCCGCCCCGGAAGCCCGCTGCTCCTGCTAAGACGGTCGGCCCTTGTCCTTATATGGGCATCCGGAAGTGGTTCGCAGCTTCGCCCTACGTCACTACACCCAAATTTAGCCAGGGAAGTCGGCCGGCTTCCGTGGCGGGAAGCTTGCCGGCTAGTATGGGGGTGTTCCTTAAAGGGCCAGCACAGAAAAGAAAAAAAGAAAAAAGAAAGAGGATATTAGAACCTTTTTACCTTTCTGCAACTAGAATCAGTTTTTTCTTGACATGTGACTACTCAGGGTTGAACTGAGAACTTCTTTTCTTTATGTATCCCTTTTATATGTTTGTAATCTTTGGGGGAGGAGTGTATCAGAAGACATCTTACATGAGTCTGTTCACTTGTACCATGTGGACCCGGGAATCGAACTGAGGTCGTCATACTTGGCAGCAAGCGACTCGACCCACTGAACAATCTGGACCCAGATATTTTTCTTGGAGCAATTCGACTGACTTCCCAGGGTGTGAAGGCAGAGCGACAGGAGGACTAGGGAGGACAGGCAGGCCCTATGTTCACTGGGACTTCCAGGTTCTGGGTTGTGGAAAATTGGGAGATGTTTAACGCCGAGCGTGAAGATTGCAGTCGCGACGTGAATATCGGTGGCTACAGGCAGGGCCCTCCAGGGCCAGCCAGCGTCGTCTGAGCCCACTTTCCACCCATGTCTGGAAAGGTGGAGATAGAAGGTTTGGAGGCTTCATTTGCCCCTTTCACCGTAATATGGTAATAATTCGTTTAGTAAATACTGATCAGGTGACCGCTTCAGTTTTCTCACCTGGAAAAAGTACTTTATACGGAGTGGAGGTGGGGGATCAGAGACATTGAATAAAAAGAGAAAGCTCGACAGTGTAGTAACTGGCGTGTGGTAACTGCTTAATAAGTAGCAGCGTTTTTACTGTTCAGAAAACATTAATTAGCTGGCTGGTAAGCGCGATGAACAGTGCCCTCAGGGAATGTGCCCCTGGTCCGGGTTTTCCCCACTCCAGTGGGAAGATTACCGCTCACCACCCATCTCGTGGGTGGGCCTCATCACCTGGCCCGCTGGTAGATCTGAGAACCCAGAAACCTAGGGTCTCAAAGAGCAGTATAGTTTAAGCCCCCTCTTCCTTCGAGCCTTAAATGTATCCCTATTGCTTTAAGGAGTCGCTAGCCACTGCGGAAAGCCCGGATGAGGCCCTCTGATTGGGCGTGGCGTATCCGTGACGTCACTCGGACTATATTAAAAGGGCTCCGGCACGCTGGCCCCGCCGGAAAGTCTACCCGAGTATCCGCTTGTGGAAGTGTAGTAGTACAGCCCGTCTTAACCTTTCCCGGCTCTCCTCCACACTCTCGTCGAACAAGCATGGAAGTACAGAAAGAAGCTCAGCGCATCATGACCCTGTCCGTGTGGAAGATGTACCACTCTCGCATGCAGCGAGGCGGCTTGCGCCTCCACCGGAGTCTGCAGTTGTCCCTCGTTATGCGCAGCGCTCGGGAACTCTACCTCTCAGCCAAGGTAGAGACCCACCAGCCCGAGCTCCCGCCATCCGGCAGGGCCCTTGACCCTCGCCTGCACCCGCCGCGGGAAGCCGAAGCTGCCGTGAGAGCAGCGCTCCCCGACGCCGAGCAGCCTCCGGAGCCCATGGATACTCAAGAGGAAGTGCTCCGAGTCCAGGAGACCCCTGCGCTCTGTGACCCGACCCCTGCCAGAGTCAGTCGCAAGCGCCGGAGCAGCAACAACCTGAGCGACGGCGGGGATGCTGGACTGGTACCGAGCAAGAAAGCCCGTCTAGAAGAGGAGGTGGAGCCGGTGGCGACGTCGGAGGTGCCCGATCGCCTGCAGCATCCTCCCGCACAAACCGAAGGCGCCTTCCCTAACCTCGCCCGCGTCCTCCAAAGGCGCTTCTCCAGTCTCCTGAACTGTGGACCCGCCGTGCCCCCGCCGACACCCCCCACGTGCGAGGCCAAGCCAGCCTGCCGCCCGGCCGACAACATGCTCAGCGTGCTGGTGCGAGCCGTCGTGGCCTTCTGAGGATTCCGAGCGGCGCCACCGGAGCCGAGAACGCACATTTTTGAGGCGAGGGCCGGCAGGGCTAGGAAAAGAAGAGCCGTGGTCCGAGCCGCCGAGAGGCCAGGGGAAGGACTGAGGAGCTGGGGGCGCGGGCGCCTTCTCCCAGACGTGCGTCCACAGGTGCTACTAAGGGACTGTCCCTTCCTTGACTGGGAGAAGGGACACCTGGATCTCGAATCTCAGGGTCGGACTTTGTAGGGCCCCGGCTGCCCTTTCAAGGCCGTTTCACTAGCATACTCGTTTCGGCCCCTACAAGAGGCACGCTTGTGCAAGCAGTCAGAATTGCGTCATGGGACAGACGCCGGTGCTTCCTGTTGCCTTGCGTGGGTGTGGGGCCTGGGAGGAGGCCAGGGTGTGGACCCGCCCTAGGGACTGGGAAGTTACTTGAGTCACCTCGCCCCCACAGGCTGCTTGCTGTGGGCGAGCCGGCCTTCGGCTGAGAGCCTGGACTGGACCAGTCAAATCTTTCTGCGGAGAGAAGCGGCGTGTCCGGATACCCCCAGACCCGTCAGCCTAGACTCGTCGCCTGGCGTGGACCACCTCGGGAAGGGTGGGCAGCTGGTCGCAGTTGCTGGCTTGGACACCTTCGGGCAGGAAAGGACATACTTTTGCCAGAGTGTTTTAAGAAAGTCTGTTTACTTTTGCCGTGGTGGGTTGTGTTTAACGCTCGTCTACCTTGCGTTTTTCTATGTCAGCTAGGAAAATAAAAACCGTTGGTGTAAAACGAGCTACCGTCTGGCTTGCTTCCATGCTGGGGGGAGGGGCAGGGTTAAGGGGTCAGGGCTGGCAGCCGCTCCCTAAGCCTCCGGAACTGGTTTGACCGGGTGCGGAGCTGGAGGGAGACCGGGCCCCATTTCTTTGCCTCAAGTTGCTTAGCCCAACCCCTTGATTTGGGGGTTCCTTAGAAATGTAACAAACTCTGGGAGACCGCGCATGGAAAGTTTAGTGGACAAGATTTAGGGGACATCTGGTGCAGTGTTTGAAGAGGAGCTGGGGAGATTTAAATAATGGCGTTCTCCCCATGCCCTCCCCTGCACTGGAACTGTCGTGCACGGAGCTCATGGCTAGAGTGGCAGGGACTGAACTTTGAACACGATTTCTTCAGTGCAGCTGTGTGGCTCAGGTGATTAAGTTACCTATGTGTGAAATGGGCCTAAGCCGGGCATAGTGGCGAACCCCTTTAATTCCCAGCACTGGGGAGGCAGAGGTAGGCGAATCTCCGAGTTCGAGGTCAGCTTGGCCCTCAAAGTGAGTTCCAGGACACTGAAAAAGCCCGGTCTTGTAAAAAAAAAAAGAAAGAAAAAAAAAATTGGCGGAAAGCCGGGCGGTGGTGGCACACACCTTTAATCGTGTCACTCGGGCGGGAGGTAAAGGCAGGCGGATGGCTGTGAGTTCGAGGCCAGCCTGGTCTAAATAGCGAGTCCAGGATAGTCACAGTTACACAGAGAAATCCTGTCTCGAAAAACAAAAAACAAAACAAAACAAAAGTCTCAAAAAACCTAAAAAAGAAAAATAAATGGGTCTATAAACCGTTTCCTCAGCACACTTAGGCTTTTAATATTGCTAACGCTGCCTGCCCAGCTTGGTGGCTCACGTTTAATCCAACTGAGGTTAGTATGTGAACCAGTCTAAGAAACACAGCTAGTCTCTAAAAGTTTTGTTTTTTAAAGCCTTGCAGGGTCGTGAGTGCCTTTAAATCCCAGCAAGAAGACAGAGACACATCTCTTAAATCGGAAGCCAGCCTTGTTACTGGTTAGTTCCAAATCCACGTCTACGAAAGCCTTAGCCTTGATACCATCCTTCTGCAGGTTACCCAATCAGAATATAAAGAACTAATTTCTCTCACTTTGGTTTCCGATGGGCTTTAGGTATAACCTGGGGGCGAGGCTTGTAGGGAGCTCGAGTTCCAAGGGACAAAGGAACCGCAGGTGCGCAAGGCTCAAGGAAGGCACCCGACAGCTGTCTCCGCCCCCTCGGGCCTCTCTTGACCCCAGGGCGGAGAGCTGGAGGAGGGGATTGCAGTAGTGGCAGACTGACTGTCGCTCTCCCCAGAACGAGCCCTTCCTTTTAGAACAACTGATTCCTCGTTGAAAACGCGGAGGATCCTTAGCTCTGCCCACCGAGTCTAGCCTCTTGGTTTCTCAAGGGATCTTGGACACACAGGATCCCACGGCCAGGCCTGGGAAGTCCCTCGTGGCTGGGGAGGTGGCCTCGGTGCACATCCTGTCTCGGGAACCGCTGGGCCCTTCCTTCCCGGGGAAGTGGCTTGTCCCACCCCCACCCGGACTCTGGCTTCCGGCGCGCAACCACTGTGGGGTGGGGACTAAACCCAAGTCCCCAACACCTGCACACATTCTTTTAGGAGGGAATGAGCTACGTGGAAAAATAAAAATGGTCACCATCAGAGCCTGTACTCTCAACACCTGAGAAACTGACGCGGGGGGGCCAGCAAATTTAAGCCAGTCTGGGCAACACCGAGTCTGTCTCAGACATTAAACAGGATGGATGAGATGGCCCCAGGAAGTTCAACGGCATTCTTAGCTCCGTACTTTGGGGCCACCCTAGACTCCCTGAGACCTGTTTTAAGACACTCAAAGCCCTGTTATTACTGAGAGAACCGGATGAGTAAGAGTCCTTACTTTGAGAAAAAACTGTCAGGTTACAAAGGGTTCTGAGAAAGTCACTCTGAGTCAATAAAGTCTTGAATCTGAATCCAGCTTGAGGGAGGTGCTGAAGTCTGAGTCCCAGCACCAAAAAGTGAAACAGCCCTGAATGTGGTAGCACGCCGGCATGCCTTTGATCCTAGTGCTTGGGAGGCAGAGGCAGCAGATCTCCGTGAGTTCGAGACCAGCCTAGTCATAGTATTCTTGTGTAACAAGTTCCATGTCTGTTACCCATCTACCTCAGGGTGGCTATTTAGGTCATCGCTAGTTGTGACTGTTGTTGAGTGTGCTGTGGACATGTGTGCTCAAGTGTCTAGATGAGTGTCCGCTTTGAGAGATTTGTTTGTTTGTTTTTTTAACTTTAAAAGAATTTAAGCTCTATTTTATGTGTAGGAGTTACTGCCTGCATGAATGTACATGAGCCGCCATCCCTTGTGCACCTGGTATCCTCAGAGACCATCAGATACTTTAACTGTAGATGCTTGTGAGCAGCGATGTTAATCCAAGGAACTGAACTCTGGTCCTCTGTAAGAGCAACTAGTGCTCCTAACCTCTGAGTTGTCTCTTCAGCCCCTAGTTTTAATTTTTAAAGTTTGTTGTTGTTGTTGTGTTTGTTTGTTTGTTTGAGACAGGGTTTCTCTGTGTAGCCTTGGCTGTCCTGGACTTTGCTTTATAGACCAGGCTGTCCTTGAACTCACAGAGATCAGCCTGCCTCTGCCTCCTGAGTGCTGGGATTAAAGGCATGCGCCACCATACCCAGCCAGCCTCTGCTTTTAATTTTTAAAGTTTTTATTTTGTGTGTGTGTGTGGGGGGGGGTTTGTTTGTTTGTTTGTGTTTTTCTGAGGCAGGGATTCTCTGTGTTAGCCATGGCTGTCCTGGACTCCCTCTGTAGACCAGGCTGGCCTCGAACTCACAGCAATCCACGTGCCTCCGCCTCCCAAGTGCTGAGATTAAAGATGTGCATCACCATGCCTGGCTTTAATTTTTAAGGTTTATCTTATATTTTTCTAGGGCTAGGATGGCTTATTAAGATCCCCAGACCCCATAACATGGAAGAAGAGAACTGAGTCCACCAAGCTGTCTTCTGGTCTCCACGTGGCCTCATACAGCCGTGTTTGGGCTTGTGGCAGTGAGGTTAGAGGGTAGTTCATGGGAGGCAGCTCTCTTTTTTTTTTTTTTTTTTTAAATGTATATTGCTCTGCTTGCTTGTACTCCTGCAAGCCAGAAGAGGGCGCCATATCACATTACAGATGGTTATGAGCCACCATGTGGTTGCTGGGAATTGAACTCAGGACCTTTGGAAGAGCAGGTGGCGTTCTTAACCACTGAGCCATCTCTCCAGCCCCCACCATGTGGATTCTTCCCATGGCAATTCTGTCTGGTTTTGGTTTTTGTAGTCCCCGCTCTCCTGGAACTCCATCGGTAGACCAAGCTAACCCTAGATTCCCAAGCAATCTGCCTGCCTCTGCCTCCCAAGTGCTGGGATCAAAGGCATAAGTCACCACCGGCTGGCGCAGAACTCTTGTCTTTTTTTTTTTTTCCCTGAGGCAGGGTCTCTCTGTGTAGTCTTGACTGTCCTGGACTCACTTTGTAGACCAGGCTGGCCTCGAACTCACAGCGATCCGCCTGCCTCTGCCTGCAGAGTGCAGGGATTAAAGGCGTGCGCCACGCCACCACCACCCAGCTGGAACGCTTGTCCTTAGGTTTGTGAAACCGAGCCACCTCGCTGGACCCTTTTTCCTTTTCTGCAACAGCATCTCATGTAGTACAGGGCCTGAAAATATGGAGCCAGGAATGACGTTGAACTTGTCTTCTTCCGGCCTCACAGGGGCCCTACCCCTGGGACACTTGTAGGCGGGATTCCGCTGAGCAGCGCAGCTTTGCTGTCCTGGGATCCCTTCCCCTTCCCCTGGTTAAAAGCAGGTTAGCTCAGCTCAAGCTGCAAGTGCCCAGGAAGTGGTTAAGAACAAATTAAACCAATCACTAATCATGGCCGCTCCTGGGGGCCTGACAGCTTGTTTCACAGTTTAGAGTTCCTATTGCTCTTCTCGAGGACCAGCTTCTGTTGCCAGTCACCACATCCCTCTAAGGAGGCTTCTGTCCACCTTTAACTCCTCTTTCACAGGATCCCATGTCTCTGGGCTCTGCAGGTATCTGTACTCACACCAGAACAGACACACACAGAGACACTTTTGAAAATAATTAAAAATAATAAATATTTTATTTATTTATGTTGGCTTTTTCAGGACAGGATTTCTCTGTGTGGCCTTGGCTGTCCTGGGCTCTTTTTGTAGACCAGGCTGGCCTTGAACTTACAGAGATCTGCCTGCCTCTGCCTCCCAAGTGATGGGACTACAGGCATGCGTCATCACGCCTGGCTGCATAAACCTTTTTAAAAAGACTTATTTATTATGTATATAGTGTTCTGCCCACATGTATGCCTGCAGGCCAGAAGAGGACACACAATCTCATTATATAGTTGTAAGCCACCATGTGGTTGCTGGGAATTGAACTCAGGACCTTTGGAAGAGCAGACAACACTCTTAACCTCTGAGACATCTCTCCAGGCCGCATAAACCTTTTTTTTTTTTTTTAAATAAAATGATCTCTTCATCTCAGAATGCAAGTTTGCTTTTGGTGAGTTAGTGACCCATGTGCAACTTTGAGTTTAATCCTTTTATGTTTTCTTAGGTGTTTATTGTTGTTGTTTTGTTTTTGTAATAGGATCCCAAGCCATGAGGTCACAGCACAGAGATGTTATGGTTTTACCAATAGCAGTAAATTGTTGTTATTATCGAGACAGGGTCTTTTTACGTAACCTTGGCTGTTTTAGAACTCACTCTGTAGACCAGTGTGGCCTGGAACACAGAGATCCACCTGCCTCTCCTCCCAAGTGCTGGGACTAAAGTCTTGAGCTACCATCCCCGCCCTGTTTTCTTTTGTTGATGTTGGTTTTTTGTTGTTGTTTGTTTTTGTAATAGACAAGGAAACTGAAGCCCTGGGGAGGATCTCCTCGCAAGGGAACAGACACAGTGCCCCTCCCCTGCCTGCCTGCAAGTTTCAATAGACAGAGAGCAGATTCTGAAGTCTGGCAGGGGCCAGGCCACAGGTTGTGACTAGTCTCAAGCAGAAGTGTGCAGACCGGTTTCCAGTACTCCTGGACTCTGGCAAGGTCCACTAGCTGGAGGCTGGGAGACTGCAGAACCTGGCCGAGCAGTTCGCAGGGTGGAGCCCGGGCAGGAAACGAGCCAGAGGCGGAGTTCCGGAGCTGGGTAGCCAGCCGACAGCTCTAGGGGGGCCGATTACGTCAACCATGGACTGGGTGGGACCTGCAGACCTCGCCTCTGCGTGCTGTAACCTGCGCCTTCTGGGAACTCCCGGCCTACCGGCTCCCTCCGCTCCAGCGGTGGCCCGGGGATTCCCCACAGCCCAGCGTGCCACAGGGTCACAAGAGTGGGCTCTGTTGCTTTAGGGGATGAGGTGGGGGTGGGGGGATTCTGGAGGCCAAGGCCGGCCAAAGGTGGAGCGCACGGCCTTGTGGGAGCGTAAGGCTCAGATGCTCCACGTTGCTTTGAAGGCTGCTGACAATCTTGCCTGTGTCTGGAGGACTTGAGACTGTCACACCTGTGTCCAGAAAAGGCTGGGCCCACACTCGCCTACGATAGTTTACCCAGTCGCCTGTTAAGAGTAGGTTGGGTCCCCCTCAAAATCGTATTCAGGGAAGCTAAGGCCTTTTACACGTTCTTTCTGCCCTTCCAGATGCCTACTTCTCAGTTCACGGCCCCTGCTAGCGCCCCTTGTTTGCCTACAGCCTTCAGCCACCCCTCCTCCCAGCTAAGAATCTGGGCACTCAGCGTCCCCTCCCCCCCAGGACCCAGCCTTTCCATCCGCCGCCACCCAACTGGTACCAATTAATTTCCTCCCCAGCCGGTCCACTCACATCTGGCCGCCAGCTGCTCGCCTTTTCCCTGCGGGTCTCTGGGGGCTCCCAGAGACGCTCAAGGGTTTTTTTTTTCCCTGAGCCCACCCGCGAGCCCAGGCCACCCCCACCGGGTCAGCAGATCTTAAAAGGTTTCCAGAGCTTAGGAGCAAAGATCTGATGTCGGACTGAAGACGAGGCGCGAAGCTTTCGAAGCCACGAGTGTACGGTGGGGAAGGGAAAAGGCAGGTTCTCCCGGGTACCTGAAAGCCACAGACCAAAACCTTCTGGCTTCCAGATGGGAATTGGGGGAGGGCGCCTCCAACTCATCAGCTCCCCGGGACCCTGCAGTGACAGCCGCGTCCCCACCCCCTAACCCGCGCCAGGCTGCCGAGTTTCCTTTTCCTGTTTGCCCTCCCCAAGGGCTGGCCTGGAGAGAGCGCGGGGCCCCTTTGAAGGGGCTCCTGGAAGGGTCTTCCAGGAAGAGGGGGGAGGGGACAGACTGGAGAAACAATAAGACCTCTGTGGCTGGCCTGTGGGACGCCAGTCGCATCCTGTTAACCCTTGCCTCCGAAGGCGGCTTTGGGGAGCCCCGCCACGGCCTGGCCTCTTTGGAGAGGGTGCGCTGCCACATTTCGTTTGTGAAAGTGTTGTGGACAAAGGTGCCCGCGGTTAACAGGATTTCCCTCCGTAGCTTCGAGCGGAAATGGAAATAACGCCGAGTGTCTGCACTGGTCTGGTTGCGTTTGAGCCTGAATTTTAGCGCAAAAATCGGGACCTTTCAATTCCAAAAGGCCAGACTCGGCCACTTGCCTCAACATGCTAATTAAAGTAATGAGTAGGGGCTTTTAGAGATGGCTCGTGATGCTTAGTGTGCAAGCATATGGACCTGAATTAAAATGCCAGCACAGTAGAAAAAGCGTGGTATGGCTGGGCAAAGAAAGCAGGAAGTCTGCCGCGCTGGGAGTGAATACGGCGGGATCCCTGGGACTGCCTACCGGCAGGTGTTTGAGAAACTGTTTCAAGAAAACAAGAAGGGGCTGGAGAGATGGCCCAGAGGTGGGAGCACTGACTGCTCTTCCAGAGGTCCTGAGTTCAATTCCCAGCAACTGCATGGTGGCTCACAACCATCTATAATGTGATCTAATGTGCACTGTATACATAATAAATAAATCTTAAAAAAAAAAAGAAGAAGAAGAAAAGAAAACAAGAAGCCAGGTTTGGTGGCACCGCCTTTAAGCCCAGCACTCCCAGCACAGGCAGGTGGATCTCTGAGTCTCTGAGTTCGAGGACTCCCTGGTCTACAATACGACATCCAGGACAGCTAGGGGTGGTTACACAGAGAAACCCTGTCTTGCAAAACCAGAAGAAAGAAAGAAAGAAAGAAAGAAAGAAAGAAAGAAAGAAAGAAAGAAAGAAAGAAAGAAAGAAAGAAAGAAGAAAAGAAAGAGAAAGCAGGGGTTTCAAGGGATACTGGCTGCTGTCCTAAAGGACCTGACCCACAACTGCCTGTAACTCTAACTCTAGGGGGATCTGCCTGTTGTCCTCTTTTGGGCCCCAAGGGCGCTTACACTGACTGCAGAGACATACATGTGTGTGTGTATATATATTTTGTTGTTGTTGTTTTCTGAGGCAGGGTTTCTCTGTGTAGCCTTGACTGTCCTGGACTCACTTTGTAGACCAGGCTGACCTCAAACTCACAGCGAACCACCTGCCTCTGCCTGCCAAGTGCTGGGATTAAAGGCATGCACCACCACAGCCTGGTTTATAAATATAATTTTAAATTCCCATTATTGCCAGGCGTGGTGGCGCACACCTTTAATCCCAGCACTTGGGAGGCAGAGGCAGGTAGATTGCTGTGAGTTCGAGGCCAGCCTGGTCTACAAAGCGAGTCCAGGACAGCCAAGGCTACACAGAGAAACCCTGTCTCGAAAAACCAAAAATAAAATAAAATCCCAGCAGAGCAGATCTCTATGTGTTTGAGGCCATCATGGTCTACGTAATGAGTTCCAGGACAGCCAGAGTACTCAGGAGACAGAGACAGGTGGATGTCTGGATTTTAGGCCAGCCTGGTCTACAGAGCCAGTTCCAAGCCAGCTAAGGCTACACATTGAGATCCTGTCTCCAAAGCCTTAAAGGGGAAAAATAAAAATAAAAATCTGGTCTCAGCCCTGCTTGGAGGCAGGCAGATTCCTGAGTTCCAGGCCAGCTTGGTCTACAAGTCCAGGATAGCCAAACAGCCAAGGCTACACAGAGAAAGAAAGAAACAAACAAACAAAAAAGTCTGGTCTCCAGAAATTCCTGTCCCCTTTTTCTGTGGTCCAATTCTCACCCTCCCAAACCACCCTTCATCTCACTGACTGGGACACAAAGCCTCATCCAGTGAACAATTTAGGGTTCAGTTGTGTTGCATATCCCCTGTAATTTTCTGAGTGTGAGACAAGCAGCTGCCAGCTGGAGGAGAGAGGGGCAGCGTAGTGCCACCCGCTTATCTGTAACTCCAATGGACTGTTACCAGTGTCATACTGATAATACTGTTTCTATTATTTCTATAATATTAGCCCTATTCCTTTTTTCTTTCTTTCCTTCCTTCTTCTTTTTTTTTTTTTTTTTTTTCTTTTTCTTTTTTGGTTTTCAAGATAGGGTTTCTCTGTGTTAGCCTCGGCTGTCCTGGACTCGCTTTGTAGACCAGGCTGGCCTCGAACTCAGTGATCCACCTGCCTCTGCCTCTCGAGTGCTGGGATTAAAGGCGTGCGCTATCATGCCTGGCTATTAGCCCTAATTCTATAGCCCAGCTGTAATAGTATTTCTAACAGCTACAGGATGAGAACCTGTCAACAATAACCTATCTCTCAGGAAAAGCTGTTCTCTCTTGCCAGCAGTGTCTCTCCACCACCAGCCACAGATGAATCGGGACACTATAATTCCAGTGTTTGGGAGGCAGAGGCAGGCAAACAAGACCATCCTCCTCTACAGAACAAGTTCAAGGCTAGCCAGGGCTACATAGTGAGGCTGTTTAAAAAACAAACAAACAAACAAACAAACAAAACAAAAAACCACCACCAACAACAAAACCCCAAGCCCCCAGTGGCAGGGGAGATAGCTCAGGGTTTTAGAGAATTTTTGGTTCTTGCAGAGAAGGGTTCAGTTTCCGGCACTCATATGGTAGCTCTCAACCATCTGTAAGCCCAGTTCCAGGGGATCCAGTGCCCTCTTCTGAGTCTGAGGCCACCAGTCAAGAGTGTGGTACACAAGCTGGAGAGATGGCTCAAAGGTTAAGAGCACTGCCTGCTCTTCCAAAGGTCCTGAGTTCAATTCCCAGCCACCACATGGTGGCTCACAACCATCTTTAATGAGATCTGGTGCCCTCTTCTGTGATGCGGGCAGGTGCACATGCAAGTGAAACACTGTATACTTAATAAATAAATCTTAAAAAAAAAATACACCCACAAACATGCATGCAGGCAAAACATTTGAAAACAGTTTAAATAAACCAAAAACCAAAAACTACAGCTCTGTCACTGAACACAGAAAGATTCCTTTTTTGGATTTGTGTTTTTTGTTTTGTTTTGGGTTTTGTTTGTTTGTTTGCTTGTTTTGTTGTCATTTTTTTGGCGGGGGCAGGGGTTGGGTTTTTCTTTTTCTTTTTTTTTTTTTTTTTTTGCTTTTTTGAGACAAGGTTTCTCTATGTAGCCTTGGCTGTCCTGGACTTGCTTTGTAGACCAGACTGGCCTCAAACTCATAGCAATCCACCTGCCTCTGCCTACCAAGTGCTGGGATTGCAGGCGTGTGCCGCCACCACATGGCTTGTTTTATTTTTTTGAGACAGGGTTTCTCTGTGTAACCCTGGCAGTCTGGAAACTCACTCTCTAGACCAGGCTGGCCTGGAACTCACATCGATCCACCTGTCTCTGCCTCCCGAGTGCTGGGATTAAAGGCATGCGCCACCACCACCTGGCACAGAAACATTTCTTTGTTTTTTAGACCAGATCTCACACTGTAGCCCAGGCCTAGAATTCCAACATTCCTTTACCTTAGTCTTTCAAGGGTCGCAATTACAGGCAAGAGCCAACACCACACTTTGCCCCATTTTACAGGCCTGTGGTGAGTAAGCACCAGTTGAGCAAAAAACTATTTTTCATCCTCTTGGATGGGACAGTGCACTGGCTGCAGTCTCCTCTGCTAGCTGGTGTGGTTCTCACTCTTCGGCCTCTTCTCAGTCTCTCAGGTCAGGGAAGAGCTCCTCTCTCTCTCTCTCTCTCTCTCTCTCTCTCTCTCTCTCTCTCTCTCTCTCTCTCTCTCTCTCTCTCTCTCTCTCTCTCTCTCTCTCTCTCTCTCTCTCTCTCTCTCCTCCCTCCCCCATTTCTTGCTTACATTCCTCCCCTGAGTGCCTTAGTTTCCACAGGGTGAAACTCTCCCTAGAGGCCAATTTGTGCACACTTGGCCCCATAGGTCCAGAGAGCACAAAGGTATTTGTTTGTTGAGTGATTGTTGCTTGAATAAAACCTACCCGGCACTGCTGAGGACGGCAACACAAAGAGACAACATTAACTAAAGAAAACCTTGGCTGCAGTTGTTGGACCCTAGAGTCCACTCGGGTCGGGGGTCGTCGCGAGAGACCACTCGAGGACCACAGTGTTGATGCAAAAGCACAAGGTTTATTGCTGACGCACGTCAGGGGGCCTCAGCACTCACTCGGGAGGGAGGCACACCTAGTCACTGTTACAGACTATTCTTAAAGGCTAAAACCACAAAGGTTAGGAGGGGCTGCGTGCCCTATGTTAGGATTGGCTCTGGTGGTCGCTAAGGGTGCTTGTCTAAATGTTATTGGCTATTGCAGGGAGGGGTGTTGGGGAGTTTCCAGAGAATTTCCAGATGGTAATTGTTTACCTTAGTTGCAATTGTTTATCTCGGTTGGCCACCTTGATCTCAGAAACTGAAGCTAAGCTGGCCTTCAATTCTCTCTGGGTCATTTTCCCAAGCTTGTCTGGGTCACGTTCCCAGGCTCAGACTGAGAGAGAGAAAGAGAGTCCTACACAGTCAATAACCCCAGTACTTTAGAGATGGACACAGGAATTTCTCCACTTCAAGGAAAACCTGGGCTACATAGCCCCTCTTTCAAAAAGAAAGAAAAGAAAAGGAAAACAAACAAACAAAACCAAGGCTGAGAATACAGCTTTTGAGGGCTTAGGCCCAATTTCCAGCACTGTATGCCCTTAAAAAGCTAAACAAGACAGGTGGCAGTGGTCCACAACTTTAATCCCAGCACTTGTGAGGCAGAGAGGCAGGCAGATCTCTGAGATCAAGTCTAGCCTGGTCTACAGAGCGAGTTCCAGGACAGCCAGGGCTAGACAGAGAAACCCTGCCTGAATAAACAAACAAATAAATAAGCACTGGCTGTTATTCCGAAGAACCCAGGTTTGATTCCCAGCACCTACATGGTGGGTAACAACTATCTTTTTTTTTTTTTTTTTGTAGGTTTTTTTTCAAGACAGGGTTTCTCTGTGTAACCTTGACTGTCCTGGACTTGCTTTGTAGACCAGGCTGGGCTTGAACTCACAGCGATCTGCCTGCCTCTGGCTTTTTTTTTTTTAAGGATTTATTATTATGTATACAGTGCTCTACCTGCATGCACACCTACAGGCCAGAAGAGGGTGTCAGATCACATTATAGATGGTTGTGAGCCAACTGTGGCTGCTAGGAATTGAACTCAGAACCTCTGGAAGAGCAGACAGTGCTCTAAACCACTGAGCCGTCTTTCCAGCCCCCTGCCTCTGGCTCTTAAGTGCTGGGATTACAGGTGTGCATCACCACCGCCCGGCTGACAACTGTCTTAACTCCAGGTCCAAGGCATGAACAAAGCACATGCCTAGACATACATAAAGGCAAAATACCCTGCACATAAGATAAAAATAAGTTTTAAAAAAATTTTTTATTTATTATGTGTACAGTATTCTGCCTGTATGTGTGCCTTCCGCCAGAAGAGGGCACCATATCTCATTATAGATGGTTGTGAGCCACCATGTGGTGGCTGGGAATTGAACTCAGGACCTTTGGAAGAGCAAGCAGTGCTCTTAACCTCTGAGCTATCTCTCCAGCCCCCAAGATAAAAATAAGTTAATCTTTAAAAAAAGAAAGAAAAGCCTGAAAACGTGGTGTGGTTAGGAAAGCCGGTCACCTCAGTACTTAGGACATGTAGGCAGGAGGTTCAGGGCTTCCAGGTCTTGTTCTCCTCAGTGTCAGCCTGGGCCGTGTGAGACCCAGCTTCATAAAAAAGAAAGAAGTCCAGCACTCTGAGAGGCAGAGGCAGGAAGATCTTTGTGAGTTCGAGGCCAGCCTGGTCTACAAAGTGAGTCCAGGACAGCAAAGGCTACACAGAGAAACCCTGGCTTGGAAAAGAAAAAACAAAACAAGAGACAAAGGCCACCAAATCTCTCTTTCCTGCTTGGTGTCTAGGAGCAACCAAGGCTGGGCCTGCTGAGGCAACTCTCCAGGTCATTTGTTTGGCCCATTAGATCTCAGAGACTGTACTCATCACTCGGTTGGAGTCTGCTCCCTCCTGACCTCAGGGCACCTGGAGGCTCTTGGCCTCCCGTCCCTCATGAACCTTGCCTCCTGGTACCCAGGAACTGCTGTGAGCTTGCAATTACACTCAGTCCCTATGGAGCAACAGTGCTCTAATTAGGGTGGAGTGGGACCCTAGGACTTTTAACCTCCGGGGCTAAGTTGTGGGAGGGGCATCAGAGCCTCTGGGTAGCCAGAGTCCCAAGGTACTTGGTTGGGACTTTCCTGAAGACTGGCCTTACAGACAGCTTCTGGAATTTTCTTTCCTTTTTATGTTTACTAATTAAGACAGTAAGATAATAAAGGTAATAATAAGGTAAGGTACCAGATGCCAGATATTATGTTGTCGAGTTTATTAAATGAGCATAGGGGGAGAAGGAAGGGAAAAGGGTACCCCAGAGAGAGACAGAGACAGAGATAGGAAGAGGAAGAAGAAGAAAGAGGAAGAGGGAGAAGGAATAGAGGGAGACCACAAGGTTTTATATGGCCCTGAGCAGGGCCACCTCCGCTCCCCCACCCCCAACCTCCCCCCCTCCCCCCCATAGCAGGTAAGCAATGGCATCACACCTCTCTCTCTTCTTGTTTTTCTTTTTTAAAAATATTTATTTATTTATTATTTATACACATTCTGCTCGCATGTGTGCCTGCCTGCCAGAAGAGGGCACCAGATCTCATTATAGATGGTTGGGGGTCACCATGTGGTTGCTGGGAATTGAACTCAGGACCTTTGGAAGAACAGTCAGTGCTCCTTAACCTCTGAGCCATCTCTCCAGCCCCCAATAGATATTATTATCTTTAAAGTTCAGTATTAGTGCCGGGCGTGGTGGCGCATGCCTTTAATCCCAGCACTCGGGAGGCAGAGGCAGGTGGATCGCTGTGAGTTCGAGGTCAGCCTGGTCTACAAAGCGGGTCCAGGACAGCCAAGGCTACACAGAGAAACCCTGTCTCGAAAAACCAAAAAAAAAAAAAAAAAAAAAGTTCAGTATTAGTGTAGAGATAGATACTTTTGTTTTATTTTAGAGATAGCCCTGGCTCACTCCGAACTCTCTCTGTAGTGCTTGGTTGGTTTTGTTGTTGTTTGTTTGTTTTATTTTAATTTCATTTCTGTGTGTACAGATGTTGTCTTGAATGTGTGTCTGTGCATCATTTGCATGCCCGGTGTCCTCAGAGGCAAGACAAGGTTGTCAGAGCTCCCTGGACAGACCTGGAGTTAACGGATGCAAATTGCGTGACCTGCCCTGTTGGTGCTGGAATTAAGCCCTGCCCTTCAGAAACACATCCAGAGCCCCTAACCACAGAACCATCTTCCTCTCTCCAGCTCCATGCTCGATGTTTGACCTAGGATATCAGCCCTTGAAGTCTCTCGGGCAAGAATGAACTTCAACAACCTTCTGCCACAATTTCTTCTTCTTCTTTTTTTTTTTTTTTTTTTTTGGTTTTTCGAGACAGGGTTTCTCTGTGTAGCCCTGGCTGTCCTGGACTCACTTTGTAGACCAGGCTGGCCTCGAACTCACAGCAATCCGCCTGCCTCTGCCTCCCGAGTGCTGGGATTAAAGGCGTGCGCCACCACGCCTGGCTCACAATTTCTTAATTGCAGGAATTACGGGAATAAACCAGCATACTACCCTCTTTCTGTTGTTGGTTTTCTTTCTTTCTTTCTTTCTTTCTTTCTTTCTTTCTTTCTTTCTTTCTAATTAATTTTTATGGTTTTTTGAGACAAGCGATAAGGTTTTCTGTGTAGCCTTGGCTGTCCTGCCCTCACTTTGTAGACCAGGCTGGCCTAGAACTCTCAGTGATCAGCCTGCAGGTGTGTACCACCACGCCTGGCTTTTTTTTTTTTTTTTTTTTTTCTTGTCTCTCCTCTCACTATGTAATACAGCTGGGCTTTAACTCAAATCCACAAGTTCTGAGGTTTCAGGTGGGCACCACCAGTTCCAACCATGTACTGGAATTTTCTTCCTTTCTTCCTTCCTTCCTTCCTCTGTGGAGCCCTGGCTGTCCTGGAACTCACTCTGTAGACCATGCTAGCCTCAAACTCATAGAGATCTACCTGCTTGTGCTTCCTTCGTGCTGGGATTAAAGGTGTGTGCCGCTTACTGGAATTTTCTTTTTCTATTTCTTTTTTTTTTTTTTTTTTTTTTAATTTATTTATTTATTTGGAAGTTTCAAAGTGTTGTTATGTAGAATTCCCTTCAGACATGTGATAGATAGGGAGGCAGGTCCTAAGGACACACCGAGGGTGGGGGGAGCACTTGGAGGCTTCCCAGGCTGCTGCTGGGAACCTGCACCTGGTCCTGGCTGGTGCTGAGTGGATGATCTACCACTGAACAGCAACAGCGCCTTAGCTTAGCCTGGGCTTGTCTGTCACCTTTCTCACGTTGGCTTTATGAGGCTGCAGGCTTCTGGCTGAAGCATTTTGTGGGCGGAGCTAAGAGGAAGCGGGTTGAGCAAGGCCTTTGTTCCCACACTTCCTCCATTTTCAAAGGCCACATGACACCTCATTTTAAAAATATATTGCTGGGTGTGGTGGCACACACCTTCAGTCCCAGCACACAAGAAACAGATGGATCACTGTGTGTAGATCACTGGCCCACACAGTGAGTTCTAGGACATGCAGAAATACATAGTCCTTTTCTTTTCTTTCTTTCTTTCTTTCTTTCTTTCTTTCTTTCTTTCTTTTTCTTTTTTTTTTTTTTTTGAGACAGGGTTTCTCTGGGTAGCCTTGGTTGCCCTGACTTTGTAGACCAGGCTGGCATCAAACTCACAGCGATCCACCTGCCTCTGCCTCTCAAGTGCCGGGATTAAAGATGGGTGCCACCATGCCCAGCCTGTGAGGCCCTGAGGCCCTTTCTTTCTTTCTTTCTTTCTTTCTTTCTTTCTTTCTTTCTTTCTT
>OU015753.1:40385245-40396586 GCA_907169655.1 Acomys percivali
CTTTCTTTCTTTCTTTCTTTCTTTCTTTCTTTCTTTCTTTCTTTCTTTCTTTCTTTCTTTCTTTCTTTCTTTCTTTCTTAAAAATGGGGCTGGAGAGATGGCTCCAGAGGTTAAGAACACTGGCTGATCTTCCAGAGGTCATGAGTTCAATTCCCAGCAACCACATGGTGGCTCACAACCAACTATAATGAGATCCAGTTCTTTTATCTGACATGCAGACAGAACACTGTCTATAATAATAACAAATAAACAAAATTTTTTTTTTATGTTATTGGGAGTGGAGGCAGGAGAGAGGTGTACACACGCCATGACGCGTACCTATGGAGATGAGAAGGCAATTCTCTCCTTTGTCTACACAAACACGTATGAAAAAACCCAAAGACAACCAAAAACCCAACACTCAACCAGCCAACTGACAAGCACAGCTCTTACCTCACAGGGATAAGAGATAGATTTCTTCTGAAGCCAAATTTGAGTGATATTAGTGCTTCCCCAAAGATAACGATTCAGCAGCACGCAAATAACTTCATGGAGTGTTTATAGGAGTGAAGAAAAGAGAAGAAAGAACGAACGTTATAAGTCAGCATTGGGGTTGGAGATCTACTGCTCAGTGGTTAGAACACTGGCAGCTCTCCCAGAGGACCTGGGCTCAATTCCCAGCACCCACATGGCAGCTCCCAACTGTTTGTAATTCCAGTTCCAGAGCTCCTGACACCCTCACACAGACACACATGCAGGCAAAACACTAATGCACAATAAAATAAAAATAAATTATTTGTATTTAAGAAATACACTGGAGGGCTGGAGAAGTGGCACAGAGGTTAAGAGTACTGTCTGCTCTGCTAAAGATCCTGAGTTCAGTTTCTGGCAACCACATGGTGGCTCACAACCATCTATAATGAGATCTGGTGCCCTCTTCTGGCATGCAGGCATATATGTAGGAAAAACACTGTATACTTAATGAATAAATAAATCTTAAAAACAAACAAACAAACAAAAAAACCAAAACATTGGATTTGGATGTGGGGGCATATGTCTTTAATTCCAGCACTCAGGGAGGCAAAGGCAAGCGGATCACTGTGAGTTTGAGACCAGCCTGGTCTATAAAGTGAGTCTAGGACAGCCAAGGCTATACAGAGAAACCCTGTCTAGAAAACCAAAACAAAATAAAACAAAATGGTGGCCAGGCATGATGGCACACACTTTTAATCCCAGCACTCAGAGGGGTATAGGCAGGCAGATCTCTGTAAGTTCGAGGCCAGCCTGGTCTACAAAGCAAGTCCAGGAAAGCCAAGGCTACACAGAGAAACCCTGTCTGGAAAAACCAAACCCAAACCAAAACAAGCCTCGGAAAACCAAAACCAAAAACAAAAACAAAAAACCAAAAAAATAAAACAAAGCCGGGCGATGGTGGCGCACGCCTTTAATCCCAGCACTTGGGAGGCAGAGGCAGGCGGATCGCTGTGAGTTCGAGGCCAGCCTGGTATACAAAGTGAGTCCAGGACAGTCAAGGCTACACAGAGAGACCCTGTCTCGAAAAACCAAAAACCAAAACCAAAACAAAAACAAAAACAAAAAACCAAACTAGTGGAAACATTAAGTAAGCAATTATAGCAGGTAACATAGTTTCATAGGTCTCACTCAGATGCTGTCTGGTAACATTGTAGCTGTTGTATCAGTGGAGAATAGGGCTTTGTTAAATTAGTACATTCTAAAGGATCTTCTCCTTTATGATAGGGCTTGTTGTGACCTGCTTAAACTCTACAGTCCCTCCTTAGCATAACAGAAGCCATTTTGTTTGGTTGGGTTTTTTTTTGTTGTTTTGTTTTGTTTTGGTTCTTGGTTTTTGGTTTTCCAAGACAGAGTTTCTCTTGTAGTCCTGGCTGTCCTGGCCTCGCTTTCTAGACCAGGCTGGCCTGGAACTGACTCTGCCTGCCTTTGCCTCCGGAGTGCTAGGATTACATGCCTGCACCACCATGCCTGGCCCATCTTGTAAAAACTTTATGCAAATATCTTAATCTCCACACTAGTAAAACTTTGGCTTACCAAAGGTCCAGTTCTCAAAACTTAAGTGATTGAAATGCCCACTCCTTCTTAACTTCTCCCCCTCCTCCCTGCCCCTCCCACCCCACCCCCACCCCACCCCACCCCCACCCCTCCATCTTTTCCAAGACAGAGTTTCTCTGTGTAGCTCTGTGTAGTCTGTCCTGGACTCGCTTTGTAGATCAGGCTGTCTTCGAACTCACAGAGATCCACCCTCCTCGAGTGCTGGGATTACGGGCGTGTGTCACCTTGCCCAGCGATTTCCTCAACATCTTTGGCTCATCATTTTAAAGCTGGCCGATCTTGAAAGAGTGTGAGGTTGAGCTTCAGCCGATGGAGAGATGGTACAGCCACTGTAGGCAAGGGCTCTGCGATTCGGGGAAAGGCTTGTAGTGTGGATAAGAGCAAGAGGACATCCAGTGGCATCTGGGAGAGTCCAGAGCAGACAGTGAAAGGAGCAAGAGGACGTGGCCAGAGTAGAAAAGCAGTGCATAGAAACATCATGTGGGTTATAAGGAGGATAGGTCGCTTCAGGAACGAAGCCTTGGGATAGGAGCAGCCTGGGTTTTAGGGTACAGGAGGAGGTCAGAGGGGCCAGGATGCTAGTGTGGGCGTTGGGAGGCATAGCAAGTCCATGTGCATAGGGATCAGGCGGTCTGGAGGCCAGCACTGGTTTTGCTATTTTGCTATGTCGACAAGGAGCCTTGGCCAGAGGAAGGTGAGGCCAGGAAGTGGCTCTCGTTGCCCACAGAAACCCTTTCATACGGTTGGGGAGGAATGTTGGAAGTATCCAACAGCGACCCGGTAGTCCAGGGTAAGCTGAGCCAACGCTGTGGTTTTAGACCAAGTCAGTGGGCCTCCCCTTGTGGGGCGCTTGGGGTTTTTCTTCAGACCTAACAGTCACCACCAGCATTAGAATGAAAACCAAGTGCAACTTGCCGTCTCTGTGCGCTCGCCCTTTGCGTTTGTGAGTAGTTTGCCCTTCAGAGCAGGAGCTAGACCCTGCCTTGGTCTCTTTCTGAAAGAGACAGAAAGTAGAGCCCCTCGCCTCCAGCCTCAACAGGAAAGCCTAGGATGATGTCAGAGATTTTTTTGTTTTGTTTTGTTTTTAAAGATTTTTGTTTGTTTGTTTTGTTTTTAAAGATTTTTGTTTGTTTGTTTTGTTTTTCAAGACAGAGTTTCTCTATGTAACAGCCCTTGCTGTCCAGGAACTTGCTCTGTAGATCATACCTGCACTTGAATTCCCCATCTGCCTCTGCTTCTCATGTGCTGGGATTAAAGGCATGTGCCACCACACCTGCACCTCCCCCCCTTTTTTTTGAGGTCATGTAGGTCTGCCTCGTCTGACATCTACAGTGACCGCCTTTGCTTCTGCATCCCAAGTGCTAGAATTACAGGTGAGATGAGATACCATGCCTGACGTTTTTGTTGTTGTTGTTTTCGAGACAGGGCTTCTCTGTGTAGCTGTGGCTGTCCTAGACTGGTTTCATAAACCAAGCTGGCCTCAAACTCATAGCAATCCACCTGCCTCTGCCTCCCAAATGCTGGGATTAAAGGCATGTACCCGCACGCCCGGCTTCATGCCTGACTTTTTGTTTGTTTTGTTTTAGGTGGGGTAGTCAGTTTTTTGTTTTGTTTTGTTTTTTTCGAGACAGGGTTTCTCTGTGTAGCCTTGGCTGTCCTGGACTCATTTTGTAGACTGGGCTGGCCTCAAACTCACAGAGATCTGCCTGCCTCTGCCTCCCGAGTGTTGGGGTTACAGGCATTTGCAACTATGTAATGCTTGGGAGTCAGGCTTCCATGTAGCCCAAGCTGGCCTGCAAATTATGATGGAGCCTCTGAATTCCTGGTCCTCCTGCTTCTGCTTTCCAAATTCTGAGATTACAGATTTGTACCACTGCACACAGTTACCCATGTCCTGTGCTTGTGACGTGTTGACCTTTGTGCTAATGTACCTATAAATCCAGCACCAAGGCAGGAGGGTGGGATCTGAAGGCCAGCCTGGGCTACAGTATAAAGTCTTGATGCTGGAGGTGGCACATGGTGGTCTCTGCGAGTTCTAGGACAGCTGGGAATACATAGTGAGATCCTGTTTCAGTAATATAAAATGCACCAGGCAGTGATGGCGCAGGCCATTCCAGCACTTGGAGGCAGAAGCAGGTAGATCTCTGAGTTGGAGACTAGCCTAGTCTACAGAGTTCCACACTGTGCCTCCAAAACAAACAAACAAACAAAAAACCCAACCAAACAAACAAACAATTGTAGAAGAAGAAAGGCAGGAAGATGTTGACTTTTTACTTTTGTAGGGGCAAAGTCTCATATCTCAAAGTGGGTCTTTTCCCTTCCTCTTTCTTTCTTCTTCTTTTTTATATTTTTTATTTATTATGTATGCAGTGTTGTGCCTGCATATACACCTGCAGGCCAGAAGAGGGCATTATATCACATTATAGCTGCTTGCGAGCCACCATGTGGTTGCTGGGAATTGAACTTTTTTGGAAGAACAGCCAATGCTCTTAACCTCTGAGCCATCTCTCCAGCCCCTCCCTTCCTCTTTCTTGAAGCTCTACAGATCTCCCCGGTTGGCGGTTGGCGGTGGGTACACACACTGCCCTACCTCCTGTGCGTCTCTCCTAGCTAAGCCAGCCCTGCAGGTGAGGCTGAAGGACTGAGCCCAGATCCACCCTGAAGCCTTACATCCCAAACTCAGACTTGAGTTTCTGGTCAGGCCAGATAGTCAAGCTTGAGTTCTCATAGCTCCAACATGAGTCAAGATCCAAGCCTGGGAAAAAATGGATCTATCTCACCCTCGAGCTGCCCCAGAGGGCACAGGCTCTTCTCAGCACACTAGGTTATTTGGCACACAATTTACTGCTCTGTGTTTGTCTTTTTTGAGACAGGGTGACCTCCAGTTTGGGATTTTCCTGTCACAGCCTCCCAAGTGCCCGGATGACAGGCAGCTCCAGTACAGTAGCCAGACTCTGGCTTCTGCTTCTTTTTCTTCCTTCTCCTCTGTCTCCTCCTCTTTTTATTTCTTCTTTTATTTATTTATTTGTTTTTTTTTCGAGACAAGGTTTCTCTGTGTCACCCTGACTGTCCTGGACTTACTTTGTAGACCAGGCTGGCCTTGAACTCACAGTGACTTGCCTGCCCCTGCCTCCTGAGTGCTGGGATTAAAGGCATGCACCACTTTGGCCTGGTTTTTTATTTTGTTTTCAGTTTTTCGAGACAGGGTTTCTTTCTGTGTATCCCTGGTTATCCTGGAGTCACTCTGTAGACCAGGCTGGCCTGGAACTCACAGAGATCTGCCTGCTTCTGCCTCCTGAGTGCTATGATTAAAGGTGTGCGACACCATGGCCTGGCAAGCTTTTTCTTTCTTTCTTTCTTTCTTTCTTTCTTTCTTTCTTTCTTTCTTTTCTTCTGTCCTTTTCTGAGACTGTGTTTCTCTATGTAGCCTTGACTGTCCTGGACTCACTTTGTAGACCAGGCTGGCCTTGAACTCACAGCTATCCACCAGCCTCTACCTCCCAATTGCTGGGATTAAAGGCATGTGCCACCACAGCCTGGCATCTTTCTTTCTTTCTTTCTTTCTTTCTTTCTTTCTTTCTTTCTTGTTTTTTGTTTTGTTTGTTTGTTTTGAGACAGGGTTTCTCTGTGTAACAGCTCTGTCACCACCACTTGGCTCTTGCTCTTTCTTTTTCTTTTCTTTTTTCTTTTTTCTTTTTTTTTTTGAGACAGGGTTTCTCTGTGTAGCCTTGGTTGTCCTGTACTCCCTTTGTAGACCAGGCTGGCCTGGAATTCATAGCCATTCGCCTGTCTCTGTCTCCTGAGTGCTGGGATTACAGGTGTGCGACATCATGCCCAGCACAAGGCACAAGCTTCCTTTTTTGAAAGATTTATTTATTTATTTATTTATACAGTATTCTGCCCGTATGTGAGCCAGCGGGCCAGAAGAGGGCACCAGATCTCATTATAGATGGTCATGAGCCACCATGTGGTTGCTGGGAATTGAACTCAGGACCTCTGGAAGAGCAGGTGGTGCTCTTGACTTCTGAGCCATCTCTCCAGCCCCCTATTTATTTATTTATTTATTTACTGAATGAAAATGAGGACGTGACCGCTTCTAGGTATGATTGAGGGGAAGGTTTTATTGTAGATATGAGGGACGGTACAGTCAGAGGCAAGTAGACGCACCCAGAGAGGGGAGGTCCATGAGAGGAGAGAGAGATGGAGGAAGAGAGAGGACAGGGGGCCAACTGACCAAGAGAGGGGCCTAGGGCCAGGAAGCCAAGATCAAGCCAAGAGCCAAGAGAGCATGTGGTTCTTCTAAGAGCAAAGAGCTTGGGGAAGGGAAGCTCAGCCTCTGGGCTGGAAAGGATGAGGGTAGGAAGTGGGATGAAAAGTTCAGGGAGGAGCCACGGTATCCAGTGAGCCTTGTCCTGGGTTTCCTCTGGGGACTGACATTTATTTTTATTTTATTTATTTATTTATTGAGACAGGGTTTCTCTGTGTAGCCTTGGCTGGCCTAGACTCACTTTGTAGCCCAGGCTGATCTTGAACTCACAGAGATGCACCTGCCCCTGCCTCCCAAGAGCTGGCATTATAGGTGTTTGTCACCGCACCTCATCTCTCTAGTCCAGGCCTAGGTTGGTCTCAAATTTGTTAGGATGTCAAAGATGACTTTGAGTTTCTGATCCTCCCGTCTTCAGCACCCGAACGCTGGGGTCACAGGAGTACTGGCCGGCTCCTTGTTTATTTGGTGCCGAGAACTGAAGCCAAGCTCGTGGGAGGCTTTGGCAATCGCACCACCATGGGAGCTGCATTCTCAGCCTGACTTGCTTTTCTGCTCTTACCCTCTCACACTCAGACTCTGCTCCTTACCAAGCCTCTTCTCTTTCTTTTTCAAGCACCCCAGGCTCAGCTCTGTTCTCTTCCTGAGCTAACACCCTGACTACTCAACCCAGGCTGCCCATGACCTCGGGACCTCTCTGCTCAGCTTCTGCTGTGGCTGGGTTGTCTGGGTGGGCACCGGACCTTCGGTGGGTCTTCATGCCGGCCTGCTGCCCTCTGGTGCTGTACAGTAGTGATGAGCGCAGGGAACAAGTGTGCCCAGTCCCCACTCCTGTTGCTCCTGTCCAGTCTGGCAGCACCCAGGGCTTTAACCATGGGCTGAGCTTCACTCCAGGTTAGGCAGACTTTGAAACGCATTGTTTTATCCACATACACTTGTTTTGTGATGACCACAAAAATCCATGATTCTTTTTTTTTTTCTGAGGCAGGGTTTCTTTGTGTAGCCTTGACAGTCCTGGACTCGCTTTTGTAGACCAGGCTGGCCTCAAACTCACAGCGATCCGCCTGCCTCTGCCTCCCAAGTGCTGGGATTAAAGGCGTGTGCCACCACCGGACTGTTTGTTTGTTTTTGAGACACTTTGTAACCCAGGCTAGCCTTCATCTTTCTGGAAGCCTCCTGTCTCTGCCTTTCTAGTGCTGGGATTACAGACTGTGTGTCATCACTCCATGTCCCCCTCCCCTTTTACATTAATTAATTATTTAATGTGTATGCTGTTTTGTCTGCACATATGTCTCGGTACCTTGTGGGAGTCTAGTGCCCAAGAAGGCTAGAAGAGGGTGTCAGATCCCCTAGAACTGGATTTTACAGACCTCCGTGAGTGCTGGGAACTGAACCCAGGTCCTCTGCAAGAGCAGCTCATGATTTTATAATCATGTTTTTTTAAAAAAAAAAAAAACTATTGAGCCGGGCAGTGGTGGCGCTCGCCTTTAATCCCAGCACTCGGGAGGCAGAGGCAGGTGGATCGCTGTGAGTTCGAGGCCAGCCTGGTCTACAAAGTGAGTCTAGGACAGCCAAGGCTACACAGAGAGACCCTGTCTTGAAAAACCGAAGGAAAAAAAAAAAACAACAAACCCTATTTATTCTGTGTATCTCTGTGGACACATGTGGAGGGCAGAGGGCAAGAGTCAGTTTCACCATTTATCATGAGGTCCTGGGGTTTGTACCCAGGCCATTGGGCTGGGGGCAAACTACTATTCTCGCATCTCATCCAGCCCATTTTCTCTAACTCTGAGACAGTTTCAGGCAGTGAATCTGTCTGGCTTTGGACTCAGGGATGCCTCTGGCTTGTCATCCCTGCGCGCAGCCTAGGACAGAGTTTGTTTCTCCAGTGTGTTGGTGGGCACTCAGGCTGGTTCCACCTTCACTGATAAGCTTTGTTTGGGATGAAGGGAGCTTTGAGACAGGATCTCTCATGTATCCCTGGCTAGCCTCACACTGGTCATCCTCCTGACTCAGCTTCCCAATTGCTAGGATTACAGGCATGCTGCATTATAGCAGACCACCAGTAAGGTTTTATTGGGGGTTTGTTTGTTTGTTTGTTTGTTGAGACAGAGTCTCACTATGTAGCTCTGGCTGACCTGGAACTTGATTTGTAGACCAGGTTGGCCGTGAACCTAAAGAAATCTGTCTGCCACTGCCTCTTAAGTACTAAGATTAAAGGTATGATGGGCCATCACAGCCAGGCCTGCTTTAATTTTTATTTTTGTTTTTTTGTTTTTTGTTTTTGTTTTTCAAGACAGGGTTTCTCTCTGTAGCCTTAGCAGGCTGGCCTCCAACTCACAGAGATCCTCCTGCCTCTGCCTCCTGAGTGCTGGGATTAAAGCTGTGTGCCACCATGACCAGCTAAAATTTTTTAAAAACGATTTTTTAATTTTTATTTTATGTGCAGTAGTGGTTTTGTCTGCATGCATGTCTGTGTAACAGTGCCAGATCACCAGGATCTGCAGTTACAGACAGTTTTGAGCTGCCATGTAGGTGCTGGAAATTGAATCCAGATTGTCTGGAAGAACAGCTTGTACTCTTTTTTTTTTTTTAACAGCTTGTATTCTTAACCACTGAGCCATCTTTCCAGCCCTGGCCAGCTTTTTTCTATTTATTTGCTTGTTTATTTACTTATTTATTTATTTGGGACAGGGTCTCATGTAGCCCAGGCTGGCCTCAAACTTGCTGTATAGCCAAGAATGACCTTGAATTCTTCATTCTTCTTCCTTCCCAAGTACTGGGTTATAAGAGTGTGCCTGGGCTGGAGAGATGGCTCAGATGGTTAAGCGCACTTCCAGAAGCTGGGCGTGGTGGCGCACGCCTTTAATCCCAGCACTCAGGGAGGTAGAGGCAGGCGGATCGCTGTGAGTTTGAGGCCAGCCTGGTCTACAAAGCGAGTCCAGGACAGCCAAGGCATTAATATAGAGAGACCCTGTCTCCAAAACCCAAAACCCAAAACCAAAACAAACCAAACCAAACAAACAACAACAACAAAACACTTCCAGAGGTCCTGAGTTCAGTTCCCAGCAACCACATGGTGGCTCACAACCATCTAAATTGAGATCTGGCATGTAGGCATACATGCAGGCACAACACTGTGTACACGATAAATAAATAATCTTTAAAAAAATTGTGCCACGACATCTAACCATAATGAGCTTTTTGTCATGGTTTAAATCATACATCACAGTTGGTCTAATGGTGTCTGTGATCCTTGCTACTGAGGAAGAGGCAAGAGGACTGACAGTTTCAGGCCAGTCTGAGCAACTCAGGGGTGTAGGTCAGAGGCGGTGCATTTGCTTACTATGCAGGAGGCTCTCGGTTCAATCCTCAGTGCCAAATCCAAGCCTAAACAACAAAAATGCATCACATAAAATTCGTCATTTTAGGAGTGGGCAAAGTGGTTCAGTAAAGGTGCTTGCCAAGCTGAGCCTTGGACCTACTCGGTAGGAGCCAATGGCACGAGCTGCCTTTCCCTTTAACATACCCGCTGTAGCATGGGCGCACGCGCAGAGTCCAGCGGCTTAATCATTGCTAAGCTGGTTCAATGACATTAGGTGCGTTCTTGTGCAACCTGTGCACTGTCCTCATTGTCACCTTTCCAGTTTGTCCTCTTCACGCCTCCAGGAATCCCTGCTGTCTTTCTGTCTCTGTGTTTAGACCAGTGAGTGCTCACAAATAGGCATCTCAGCATGCCCGCTCTCCCGAGCCTTCCGCGGCACCCACTGGCATCGGGCTAGAACGGGAGGAATAGTAGAAAAATCTCAGACAAGTGGGCAAAGGAAGTGAGCTCGGGAGGCAGGAGGCAGACTCCGGCGGTGTGGTCTGGTACAGACAGGACAGAGCAGGAGCCACGGTGACCCAGGGTCATACAAACCTCCATTCCGGACAGACATTCAAAACCCCGGGGAGGCCACACTATAGTTGGTTCCCTGCTTGAAGCTGGCAGCTGAAACCTGGAGATGCTGGGATGGTGTCCTCACAGAGCGGTGACTTGCTGGGCCAGGCATCTCTGGACTACCTCAGCTGCAGGCATGGGCATGCAATTTGGAAGGCTCAGTGTGACAAGGCGGTTCTGTCTGCTCCCTTCATCTTCCCGCTGCAGAGCTGAGCCTATGTCTGCCCGGGAAGTCCAATGCATCTGTAGCAATTGCATGCCTGTTCAGGCCACTGTGCCGGCATTGCTCAGCGAGAGGGATACCGCCACACCCGGAGGCTCCTTTCAGAGCTCACATTTACAGGCTGAGCAGCTGCCTAAGTCTTCCAGGAAGGATGAAAAGCCAAAGACATGTTCAGGCAAAGTGGCCACTGGCTTTCTTCCTCTGCTTCTGAGAGAAGGTAGCTTCAGATCCACCCTGCAGCAATGGACCACACTTTTGTGCATTCTGCTTTGTGTGTGTGTGTGTGTGTGTTTTGAGACAGGGTTTCTCTGTGTAGCCTTGGCTGTCCTGAACTCACTTTGTAGACCAGGCTGGCCTCGAACTCACAGCGATCCACCTGCCTCTGCCTCCTGAGTGCTGGGATTAAAGGCGTGCGCCACCACACCCGGCTACCTTTTTGTTGTTTTAAGACCAGGGTTTCTCTGTGTAGACTTGGTTGCCCAGGAATTCGCTCTGTACACCAGGCTGGCTTCAACCTCACAGAGATCTACTTGCCTCTGACTCCCAAGAGCAGGGATTAAAGGAGTGCACCCTCCCCTCCCCCTGGCTTACTTTGATTTTTAAAATTTCATTTGACCTGGGCAGTGGTGGCACATGTCTTTAATCCCAGCTCTCTGGAGGCAGAGACAAATGGATCTCTCTGAGTTCGAGGCCAGCCTGGTCTACAGAGCAAGTTCCTGAACAGCCAGGGCTACACAGCACATCTTACTATGTAGGAAGATCCTGGCTCAAAAACCACCAGAACAAAATGCATTTGTTTAGTGTGTGTGTGTGTGTGTGTGTGTGTGTGTGTGTGTGTGTGTGTGTG
>OU015753.1:40396596-40407022 GCA_907169655.1 Acomys percivali
GTGTGTGTGTGTGTGTGTGTGTGTGTGTGTGTGTGTGTGTGTGTGTGCGCGCGCGCGCGCGTGTGTGTAGCATGCTACTTTGCAGGTGTGGAAGTCAGAGGACAACTTGTGGGACTCAGTTCTCTCCAGGGATTAAACTCAGGTCATTAGGCTCGGTGCCACGCACCGCTACCCCCTGAGCCATTTTGAGAAGGGATCTTGCTGTGTTACCCAGGCTCTTCTTGAACTTCTGAGTTTAAAGGATTTCCCTGCTGCAGCCTTCTAAGCAGCTGAGATCATGAACATGTTCCAACAGTCCAGGGTCCTCACCTACATTTACTTACTAGAGACCAGAAGGGGGCATCCCATCCCCAGGGGTGGGGGGTGGGGCAGGATTGACAGAAGCCTGTGAACTGCCATGTGGGTGCTAGAAATGGGATCCAGGATCTTTCGGACTGCAGACAGTGATCTAACTGTTGAGCCACCTCAGCAGCACCCCCCACCCCCGCCCGCTGGCTGCTTTCAGGGCAGATGTCTTAATCAGAACACACAGCTCACACATTTTATATATCATAAAAAGGAGAAAAAAACCCCTCACATGATGTGTGACTAGTTCTATTATTTCCATTTTACTAAAGAGAAATAGGAGCACAGAGAACTTAAATCACATGCTAAAGGTTACAAAGCCAGAGAAGTTTTGAAAATACGATGTCAAGGCTGGGTGGTAGTGACAATCACTCAGTCTAATGACTGCTTTGAAAACCGAAGTGTGTGCCCGGGCATTGGTAGCACACACCTGGAATCCCAACACCCGGGAGGCAGAGGCAGGTGGATCTCTGTGAGTTCGAGGCCAGCCTGGTCTAAAAAAGAGAATCCAGGACAGTCAAGGCTACACGGAGAAACCCTGTCACGAAAAACCAAAAACCAACCAACTAAACAAAAAACAAAAACCAAAAGGTGGCTAACAATGAGAGAAGACCTGTGTGGCCTTCACACAATTCATATGCGCGCACCCTTGTATGAATGCATATGCACACACACGATACACCCCCAGACACATACAACCCGAAGCTGCTCCATCAGGCCAGAGAAATGATCTTTGTCTCAACGTGAAAGAGGGGTACCTGGCCTTTGTGTGAACAAAGGTGCCACTCTCTTAATCTTACTTTAGTTTTACAGACACAAGCTGTATCCACAGAGGATTTCCTAAACAGGCAAAGAGGGAGGTTAAGGCCAGGGAGACTGAGGCACTGGGCAGGGGGCTCTTATCATCTGAAGTGCGTGGCCAGCTGTTGGAAGGCTGCCGTGGGTACGTAGGCAGAATGCCAGGTGAGGGAATCATTTCTGTGTAAGAACCCTGGTGGGGACGGAAGGCTGGGGGAGGGAGGGAGGCCGAAAAGGTGGCTCAGAAGTTAAGAGCATATACTGCACTTTCAAAGGAACTGAGCTCAGTGCCCAGCAGCCGGGTTGGAGGACTCACACCTGTCTGTAACTCTGGCTTCATGTATCCAATCTCTGGCCTCAGAAGGCACTTTCACACATGCCCAAGCCCACATATACATAAATAACAATAAATCTTTAAAAACAAAACAAAACAAAACAAAAACCAAAAAACCCCATAAACTCTGGGCTGGAGAGATGGTTCAGAGGTTAAGAGTACCGGTTCTTTCTTCCAGAGGTCCTGAGTTCAATTCCCAGCAGCCACATGATGGCGCACAACCATCTACAATGAGATCTTGTGCCCTCTTCTGGCGTGCAGGCAGAACACTGTATGCATAATAAATGAATCTTTTTTTTTTTTTTGGTTTTTTGAGACAGGGTTTCTCTGTGTAGCCTTGGCTGTCCAGGACTCTCTTTGTAGACCAGGTTGGCCTCGAACTCACAGCGATCCACCTGCCTCTGCCTGGGTTTAAAGGCAGTGCACCACCACGCCCGGCTTAATAAATCAATCTTAAAAAATAAAAATAAAAAAATCCTGACCCCACTCTTTGCTCTGATGGGACCCATAATCCTTCCAGGGCTGTTCAGATCTTTGACCCCCCCTCCCATCCCCTCAGAGTTTCTCCATGTCTGTGGCAGGTTGAGGAACTCCCGAGGCAGAGGTGGATGGTACCAAAGGCTGGGCACAGCCAGCAGAGTGTCTGGCCAGGAGAGCCTCTGCACTGCCTCTCAAGGAGTCACAGCTGCCCTTAACTGGGAGCCAGCCCAGGGCTGTTGTTCCTGGTACCTGTGGGCTCAGCGATGACCCTAACGCTGTTTCTCCGGGAGCTAACAAACTGTCCTCTTCCATCCATTTCCCAAGAGTAACTTGCATGGCATCTTGGTCAAGGGGCAAAGACCACTCCAATTCAGAAGCCCTTGGATTCAAGTTTTTTCGTTTTTATTATTTTTTTTTGTTCTTTTTAATGTCATGCAATATTTCACAGTCCCAAGCCCACGTTTTTCAAACAAGATAGGAAAAAAAGAAAAAAAAAGTTTTTAAAAAGATAAAGGAAAAAAGAAGCAAGGGAATCGGTGGTGTTGGTAATTTTTTCTCTTTTTTCTTTTGTTATTTCAAGCAGGACCAAATGTCAGAAAAAAAAAAAGTTTTTCTCAACCTTTTTTTTTTTTTTTTCCTTTTAAAAACTGTAAGTGTTATTTTTCTTGTAGTTGATCTCTGCAGGCAGTAATACGTTTGGCGTGGCCCGCAAGCACTCCCGTGGGTCTGAGAAGTGTGTGGGGGCGCGCAGCCGTCCCTCCGGCTCGCAGCCACCTCGGTTTCGTTCACCGGGAAAACGAAAGATTCAATTGAGATGATAAAACTCATCAATAGAAGCTATTTTTTGTTTTCCTCCCCGGTTTTCATTTTTAAAAACGTTATTGTTTATCATTCGCGGGGCGCCCGCGCTTTGCGGGCGCGTCGGGGTGGGGGGCGGGGCGGCTTAGCACCAGTCGTCCTCGCTCTCGCTGTACGCGTCGTGCGCGCCCCTGCGGGCTGTGCGCGGCCGCGGCGCGCCGTGCCCCGCGTAGTAGCCATTGGGCAACCTGCGGCCGTGGCGCGGTGACGCGCAGCCCGCGGCGCGCGGAGTCCTGGGCGAGCGCGGCGCGGGCTCGTGCGCGCCCCCTGGCTGCTCGCGGGGGCCGTCGGGCTCGGTGTAGTCGGCGCCGCGCGGCCGCGGGCCCTCAGGCGCATGCGCAGGCCAGCGCGGCGCACGGCGGCAACCCCTCGGCGAGCCGCCAGGGGGCGCTGCAGGACCCGCCATCCTGCGCGCCGCTGGCCTGCGCGGAGCGGGCGAGTAGGACACAAGCGGCCGCGGGGTGCAGGGGGTCTGGGGGAGCTGGCGGCGGCCGCGCCGGGGCGTGCTGGTGCCGGACGTAGAGGGGGCTGGGCTTCCACTGACGGAACTACTGCCCTACACGAAAATCGAAACAAAGGAAATCAAAAGCAAAGATACCACGGACCAACCAGGAGCACACGGGGACACACAGACGGGAGGGCGGGCGGGCGGGCGGCGGGACGGAGAGGCGGGGAGGGGGGCGGGCAAACCAACACAACAGTGAGGAGAGAAACGAGAAACGAGCTTCGTAAGTTTCCGAAGTCACTCACAGGCGTCCGCAGGACACGAGTCGCAGGGAAGCCGTCCAAGGGGGAAAGCAAGAGCACCGGGCTACCGCGCCCCACCCCGGGTGCCTCCCAGGCCCGCCCCCGCCCCTCCTCACCTCCTGCAGCCCCGCCCCTGCCCATCCAGTCCGGGGTCAGTCTGGGCCTGCCACACGCACCTGTCTGTGTGTCGCGTGCTCCCGACCCTCGCTGGGCGAGCGGGACCAGCGCTGCTCCCGGGCCCGCGCCCGGCCTGTGTCCGGCCGCTCCTGTGCGTAGCGCTCCCGGTCCGGGGCCGGGGGATGATGATGATGGTGGTGGTGGTGGTGGTGCGGCCGATGCTTCCTGTCCTTGGGCCTGCCCCGGTCCTGGTCCCGATCTTTGGAGGGCAGGTCACCCGATTGGGTAGTCATGCTCAGATCTGTCCCCAGGCCTAAGTGGAAGGCGATGGTGAGGAAAGCAGGAGAGGCCCCAGAGGGAAGGGAGAAGTCTGGGGAGGCAGGACCTGGAGGGTCCCCAGGCTCTGTGCAGCAACCCCTGGCTTCCTTCCTTATTCACCCCCTCTCCCTCAGCCCTTGCACCCTCCCGAGGTGGCACTCATCTGACAGGTGTGACCTTCCACCTCGTGGGTTCTAGGAACCATACTCAGGTCTTCGCACTTGGCAGCAAATGCCTTTACAGGCTGAGCCATCTTGCTTGGCCCATCCCTTTTCTTAGCGTTGAATATGACCTTGCGCATGTTAGCTGGTACCTACCATCCAGACACACCTGGCCCAAGCTCTTCCTTTTACGTTTCCCTCAACTCTCTGTTTATATGTGTGTGTTCCTCCATGTGAAGGGCAGAAGTTAACCCTGGGTGTTGTTCCTCAGGAGCGGCTCACCTTACTTGTGTTTTAACGGGGGAGTGGGGCTGTTTCTGTCATGGTTCAGTGGTCAAGAGTGTCTGCCTGCTGCTCTTGCAGAGGAGCTAAGTTCAGTTTCTTGTACCCATGTCTGGCAGCTCACAACTGCTCTATGTCCAGGAGATCCAATACCCTCTTCTGGCCTCTGGGGGCAACTGCATTCATCAACACACACACACACACACACACACACACACACACACACACAGAGACACACACGAATTAGAGAAATAAAATGCAGCCTGGCATTGTGGCACACCCCTTCGGTCCCAGCACTCAAGAGGCAGAGGCAGATCTGTGTTTGAGGACAGCCTGCTCTACAGAGTGAGCCAGGGCAACCAGAGAAACTCTGTCCAGAAGCTCTCATAGGGGAAAAACAACCAACGGGCTGGGCATGGTGGCCCACGCCTTTAATCCCAGCACTTGGGAGGCAGAGGAAGGCACACCACTATGAGTTCGAGGCCAGCTTGGTCTACAAAGTCAGTCCAGGACAGCCAGGACTGCAAGAGAAACCCTGTCTCGAAAAACCAAAACAGGGCTGGAGAGATGGCTCAGAGGTTAAGAGTACCGTCTGTTCTTCTGAAGATCCCGAGTTCAATTCCCAGCAACCACATGGTGGCTTACAACCGCCTGTAATGAGATCTGGTGCCTTCAAAAGCCAGTGGTGGCACACACCTTTAATCCCAGCACTTGGGAGGCAGAGGCAGGTGGATCACTGGGAGTTCAAGGCTAGCCTTGTCTACAAAGTGAGTCCAGGACAGCCAAGACTACACAGAGTCTTGAAAAACCAAACCGAGAGAGAGAGAGAGAGAGAGAGAGAGAGAGAGAGAGAGAGAGAGAGATATCTGGTGCCTTCTTGTTGTAGGCAGGCCATGTGTGGGCAGAATACTGTATAAATAATAAATAAATCTTTAAAGAAAAACCAAAACAGGGGCTGGAGAGATGGCTCAGTGATTAAGAGCACTGCCTGCTCTTCCAAAGGACCTGGGTTCAATTCCCAGCACCCACATGGCAGCTCACAACTGTCTGTAACTCCCAAGATCTGACACCCCTACACCAATGCGCATAAATTAAAAAACAAACAAACAAACAAAAAAACAAGCCGGGCAGTGGTGGCGCATGTCTTTAATTCCAGCACTCGGGAGGCAGAGATAGGTGGATCGCTGTGAGTTCAAGGCCAGGCTGATCTACAAAGCGAGTCCAGGACAACCAAGGCTACACAGAGAAATCCTGTCTCAAAAACAAAAAACAAAAAAACCAAAAAACAAAACAAAACAAACAAAAACAAAAAAAGAAAGAAAACAAACAAACAACAACAAACAACAAAATACCTAGTAACAACCACGCAAGACATACCTTTAATCCTAGCATTCCAGAGGTAGAGGCAGGAGGATTTCTGTGAGTTCAAGGCCAACTGTGACCTTGAACATAGTGAGATCCTGTCTCAAACTAAGTAAATATGTGTATGTAATGTGTATACATGTGTGTGATCACGGGTGCAAGTGTCACAAAGTGCATGGGGAGGTTGGGACAATATTGGGTGCTGGCCCTCATTTTTGTTTGGGACAGCCCAAGAGCTTCTAGGGACTCCGCTGTCCCGTCTCCCATCTCCCCATAGGATGGCTGGGATTACGAACATCCACTACCCTGTCTTTAAGTGGTTCTTTTGCTTGTTTGTTTGGTTGGAGACAGGGTTTCTCTGTGTAGTCTTGACTGTCCTGGACTTGCTTTGTAGACCAGGCTGGCCTCGAGCTCACAGCGATCCGCCTGCCTCTGCCTCCCGAGTGCTGGGATTAAAGGCATGCGCCACCACACCTGGCTTTTAAGTGGTTCTTTACAAACTCAGGTCTGCGTGCTTGCATGGAAGCCACCTTACCTTTTAAGTCTCTCCAGCCTCTACGATGTTCTTTACAAAGACAGTGTCTCTCACTAGCCTGGGCCTCAGGGAGTGGCTTAGGCTGGTCAGCCTGTGGACAGCAGGGACCCAGCTATTTCTGCCTCCCTAGACCTGGCTTTGTACATGCTGCTGTGATCCTGAGTCAGGTCTTGTGCACCAACCAACCGCTTCACACAGAGACGAGATGTCACCCAGCCTGTTCTCCCCACCTCCCATGTGCATCGGTGTTTTGCCTATATGCATGCCTTTGTGAAGGTGTCAGATCCCCTGGAACTGGAGTTACAGACAGTTGCGAGCTGCCATGTGGTTGCTGGGGATTGAACCTGGGTCCGCTGGAAGAGCAGCCAGTGGCCTTAACCAGGGAGCCATCTCTCCAATGCTCACTCTTTGTTTTTTTTTTGAGACAGGGTTTCTCTGTGTGCCTCCAGCTCTCCTGGAACTTGCTTTGTAGACCAGGCTGGCCTCAATCTGAGATTCCTTCTACCTCTGCTTCCTGAGTGCCGGGATTAAAGACATGCCATATTATGTACCTTGGCTGGCCTCAGACTCCAGATCCTAACCTTCTCTCTCCCAGCTTCCCCCATGCTGGTATCAGCCTCCTCCTCCCTGGGTTTTTGTGTTTTTATTTGTTTGTTTGTTTTTGCTTTTTTCAGGTCCCCTTTCCTGAGTCCTGTTTTGGCCTACCTGTGTCCACATCAGTGTAGCGGCCCAGAGAGCGCTCAGAGGTGCGGTGGCCACGGTCCCGGCGGCGTTGGTGGTACCGTTGGTTCTCCTCAGGTGGTACCCTCTCCAGTGAATAGTCATCCAGTCGCCGGGCTTTGGGTCCCAGCACAGAGGCTGAGCGCTTCATGGGGCTGGTATCAGAGATGGTCTGGGAGAGGGGCACAGGTGTGGGTAGAGTTAATGGCCGGCACGGGTGGGGCCTGCACCTTCCAGCCCTGCAGCCGATGCTTGGCTAGTTGGTGACAGAATCAGGGTGTGTGAGCATCCAGGGACTGTGTCCAGGGGTGCAGTGTGTGTGGGGGGTTTGAGTGTCTGGCTTGCTGGCAGTAAGGGTGGAGCCCTAAGGATACTTAAGTCTCACTGACAGGACTGGGGTTGGTTCTTGGGGTATGTGCTGGACTCTGGCCAGAAGGCCCTGCTAACCCCTTGCCCTGCTATCCAGGAGCCCCTGGGGTTTGGGCTGGCTGGCTGACAGGAAGCATGTTCCAATTGAACAGTGCAAGCCTGGGAGCCCTGCTTCTCCTTGGCCCAACTCTCCTGACCCCGACCCTGACCCCCACCCCCACCTCTGGTTCTTATTTTCCAGGCCCCGCTGGGCTGCCCTGGCAAATGGAGATAGAGGAAATCATTCTGAGTCTGCATTTACTGTCCCACAATCCTTGGTCTTGCTCGGCCATGGACAGACTTCAGTTCTCTGTAGCAGAAGACAGGGCCAACTGGACCAGGCCTGGTCCAACTCTGATGTGCAGGACCCAGCCCAAGGCAGGAGCTAATGGGACCTGAGGCAGTAGGCCAGTAGTCACTGGTGGAGTTGGAGAAACAGACCCCCAAGAAAGGGGCAGGGTGGGCAGGTCGGCCTCTTGGAGGCTCTGAAGACGAAGTGGGGTGCAGTGTGGCCCAGTGCACACACAGGACACGACACACAAGGAAAGGGCTCCATGGGGGAGGGGTGGGGTCTGCAACAAAAGGGTGGGGTGGCGGGCAGGGGGAGATGGTGGGAGCTGTCACAGACAGGGCAGGGAGGGAGAGGGGCTGGAGCCAAGTTGGCCGGGCGCGGTACATACACTGAGGTTATTTCCACGTGGCCGGCCCCTTCTCCTCTGTCCCAGCCCCACAGGATGGCGCACACAGAAAAAAAACAGAAAGAAGGAAATAAATATAAAAAGGCAAAAAGGATGGCGAGGTGGTGGGTGGTACATGGAGGAGGTAGTGGGTAGAGAGAGGTTAAATTTCCGGTGTTGAGTGAGGGGGTGCCCCAGGACCCGGCAGGCTGTCCCCGACAACGGGCACAGAAGAAACAGTAGACAGACAGATGGCAGAGACACGAGACTGACAGATGGAACAGCAAGGCCACAGGCTCCTGGCCCATCTCATGCGATGCACTGCGGCCCAGCACCCCTCCCCCCCGCCTCGCCCCAGCTTCAGCTCAAAGCTTCCAGGTAGGCGGCCATCGGTTCAGCTTGGCTCATCTCTGTTTTGGGGACCAGCAGGCCAGGCCTGACAGAAGGGATGGGGCAGCTACATGCACCCCAAGGTCACAGCAGCCAGAGGCCAGGCCCTTGGGCCATGAGGACCCAGCCAGGCGCAGCGAATATGCCACACGACAGAGGGCAAGCTGCCCCAGCCAGACATGCCTGCCCCCCTCCTCCTGCCCTTTCCTCCTCGTGTCCTCAGTGGCAGCCTGAGCTTTATCCCTGTCTCCAACAGCACAATAGCCAGGCATGCTTCGCTCCTGCATCCCGGTGGGGGATCTCACCTTCCCTCCTAGGGCCCCGAAGCAGCCACACTGAGACACACATACCAGGTACACACCCAACCGCCCCGCCTCTCCCAGACGTGTGACAGAATATATGCCCCCAGCCATCCCAGGCCTACCCAGACTCTGCCTTCAGATTCCTCAGACATGCCCTCTTCCTGAAGGCAGCATGCCATGTGCATGCACATGAACATGCCTGTTAACGATGGCAGCACACAGGTGCATGTGCATGTATGTGCAGCTGCACATGTGAGTGGTATGTATGTGGAGTGTATGGGTAGGCAGGGACATGTTTTTGCTGTGATGGGACCCAGGTCTGCCCATGCTAAGCGCAGGGGATACCTTGAGTTCCACCTCCAGCTTTGGAATCAGGATTCTATTTTTCTTTTGAAAAATTCATTTCTTTTTCTTTCTTCTTCTTTTTTAAAGATTTATTTACTATGAACGCAGTGGTTTTGCCTGCATGTACACCTGCATGCCATAAGAGGGCACCAGATCTCATTATAGATGGTTGTGAGCCATCACGTGGTTGCTGGGAATTGAACTCAGGACCTCTGGAAGAGCAGCCAGTGCTCTTAGCCTCTGAGCCATCTCTCCAGCCTGGAAAACTCGTTTCTTATTTGGGTTTGTGTGTGGGGGAGTTTGTGTGCCTGTGTGTAGGTGCCTGAGAAGGCCAGAAGAGGGTACTGGGTCCCCTGGAGCTCCAGTCACAGGAGACTGCGAGCTGTCATCTAGTGTAGGTGCTTGTAATCAGTTAGGTCCTCTGCAAGAGCAGAGCGTGCTCTTACCCGATGGGCCACCTCTCCAGCTAGCAGTCAGGATTCTTAAGTTTTGTTTGGAGACAGGATCTCACAGAGTTCAAGCTGGCCTCAAACTAGCCTGGCCTTGAACTCCCAATGGTCCTGTTTCTACCTCCTAAGTGCTGGGATTATGGATGTAAGCCACGTTGTTCCTTTTGAGATTACGGCCCAGATCTATAACATAAACTGGCCAGGAACTCTTGTTTCCTAGCCTCCTGAGTACGTGGCATTCCCAAAGGCATCTCTCACCAGAGCTGGACCCACCTCTTTCCAAACCCATTCCCCCCTGCTTTTGGTCCTCCCAAATAGGGTAGAAAGAAGGCACTTGGCGCTGACTACTATACTCTTGCAAGGGTACCCCCCCACCCCCTCCCCGGCCGCCACATCTCTCTCTGGCTTCTGTCAGGGATATGTTAGGAGCTCTGAAGGAGTCAGGAAAAGATAGACACCCCCCACCCACCGGCCGGCCGCTTCCCCACAGAGCTGTAGGTGGTCCCAGCCAGGGCAGGGTGCCTAAGAAACAAGTACAGGGTCCTCAGGAACTTGTGTGGGCGTGACTCAGAACCCTGCAAGCTCTCACCTGGTTTTCCGCTGGGAGGCGGGGCATGGAGGCGGCCCTGGCCTGGCCTTCCATGGGGAGGTAGTGTTCGCTGTCTGAGTAGCCATCCGTACCCATTTCTCGCATCTCCACAGACTGTCAGGCAGAGGGTGAGGTAGGGTGAGTCTGGGCCCTGACTCTGTGTGTGTGTGTGTGTGTGTGTGTGTGTGTGTGTGTGTGTGTGTGTGTGT
>OU015753.1:40409940-40426266 GCA_907169655.1 Acomys percivali
GAGGGAGGGAGGGAGGGAGGAAGGGAGGGAGGGAGGGAGAGAGAGAGAGAGAGGCCGGTGCCCCTGACCATCCATTTGACACCACATATCTTGGCTCTAGCACTGTGTCTTCTTCAGTTGGCTCCACTTGCCCCAAAGGCAGGCACTATTTACCACTCTGAGAAGAGTCATTCAGTCATTGGAGGCCCTTAGCATGTCCCCAGTGAGAACGCCACCCACTGTGGGCAGGCAGCCAGGTCAGGGGCTGGAACAGTGACTGGCACGGACAGACACTCAGCACCCGCTGGTGATAGAAAGATGGTCCAGCCTCACCACGTTTCTTATTTCCACTGGTTCCCACGAAGACAAACGGACCCCGTCTCCCCTCGTGGCCCCACCTCCCGGGAATCCCTCCTGGCGCCCCCTCCCAGGACTCCTTCCTGGCCCCCCCCGGTCCCCCCTCCCAGGTCCCCCTCCCAGTACCCCCTCCCAGCCCCCCTCCTGGTCCCCCCTGGAGATGGGAGTACCTGCTCCTCTCGCATGGCCTGCAGTTTTTTGGCCTTGCTCTGTCGGTAGTACTCCATGATCATCATGGCTGCGTAGATCTTACCCACCGTCAGGTCCGTGGCTGTGGAAGACGGACAGGTAAGCTCTCGCACTGCCCAGGCCACTCTCCAGGTCCCCCGCTCTCTCCCCTCCCTCCGTTTGCTCTTACACTTGTGAGGCGTGACCAGCAGATCCAGGGTCTTCTGAGACAGGTTGGGCCAAATGGCCATCATCTCCTTTCGGAGCTCTGCATCCATCTGCTGCTTGTCAGCTCCGCCTGCAAAGCAAAGCGAAGATGGGGATGAGCACCTGTGTAGAGCTGGCCTCTGGGGCCATTGCCTGCACCCACAGGCCTGCCTTAGAGGCACTGAAAGGACCAGGGGACAGGATCACCATCCTGGCTTCCACTTACCAACTCTGTTCCTAGGGTTGGCTATCTCCCACTGCCTCAGTTTCCCCATCGGTGAAACCCATAAAGGCCACAGTCACAGTACTTGCCCTACCTGGCGTTTGCTAATCCAAGTAGTGTATGTGTGTGCCGCCCTGGGACAGAGCTTTCAGGCCATTACTGCCACAGTGCTGTGGCCTTGTCCCCTTGATCCAGGCTGGAGTTCAAGTCCATGAACGAGCTGGCATCAGGGTTTTGGGAGGGGGCTACTTTGGGTGCTGGGGATGGAACCCAGGAGCTTGCATATACTAGGCAAGAGCCACGTCACTGAACCACATCAAAAATGTCTGAAACGACACCCTCAATGTTCCATGGTTGAGGCACCTGATAGCTGGGACCAGGAAAGTGTATCAGTCATTGTAACAGATTGGCCCCCATTGTGAGGTAGTGTGTGTGTGTGTGTGTGTGTGTGTGTGTGTGTGTGTGTGTGTGAGATATGTCTGCCTAGCGGTACACAACACATATATACATAATGTGCGTGAATGTGCCTGTTTATTTGCATGCATTCATGTGGCGGTCAGAGGTGAGAGTTGGCTGCCATTTCCCACGTGTGTTGAAAGAGGATTTCTTTTTTTATTTTTTTATTTTTATTTAATTAATTTATTCTTGTTACATCTCAATGGTTATCCCATCCCTTGTATCCTCCCATTCTTCCCTCCCTCCCATTTTCCCCTTATTCCCCTCCCCTATGACTGTTCCTGAGGGGGATTACCTCCCCCTGTATATGATCATAGGGTATCAAGTCTCTTCTCGGTGAGAAAGAGGATTTCTTACTGGCTTGGAATCTCACTAGGCTAGGGTGACTGGAAAAGGAGCCCCAGAAGTTTGTCTCCACCTACCCAATGCTACACACGCTCTGGGGGACGGATAGCGCCCCTCACTGTACAGCAAGAACCTTACCCATTGATCTGGCTCTCAAACCCTAGTCCTTTATCCCATTTGTAAGCCTTCCCCCCCCCCCCAGACAGGGTTCCTCTGTGTAGCCTTGGCTGTCCTGGACTCGATGTGTAGGCCAGGCTGGCCTCAAACTCATAGTAATCCACCTGCCTCTGCCTCCTAAGTGTTGGGAATAAAGGTGTATGCTACCACGCCCGGTGCATTTATGTTTTTTATGTTTTGTTTTTTTTTTTTTGTGTGTGTGTGTGTGTGTGTGTGGTTTGTTTGTTTGTTTGTTTGTTTTTTGGTTTTCTGAGACAAGGTTTCTCTGTGTAGCCTTGGCTGTCCTGGACTAACTTTGTAGACCAGGCTGGCCTCGAATTTACAGCGATCCCCTGCCTCTGCCTCCCGAGTGCTGGGATTAAAGGTGTGCGCTACCACTGCCCGGCTTGCACGTGTGTTTTTATGCATACGGAAGTCAGAGGACAATGTGGGGCAATTAGTTTTTTCCTTCTGCTAAGTGGGTCCCAGGTATCCCATTCAGGTCACCAGGTTTGGTAACAAACAGCTTTACCGGTCGAGCCATCTGGCCAGTGTTCCAGCCCCTGAATTAAAATGTTTATCTTCAGGCTGGGTGTGGGAGGCAGAGGCAGGAGGATCTCTGAGTTCCAGGACAGCCTGGTTTACATAGTGAGTTCCATGACAGCCAGGGCACATAGAGAAAAAGGCTACACAGAGAAACCCTGTCTCAAAAAGCAAAAAATTTTTTATTGATGTGTGTGTGTGTGGGGGGCATGCATGTTAGAGCCTGAATTCAGGACTTAAACATACTAGGAAAGTGTTGCTGAGCCACACACCAACTGTTATTTGAATAGACAGAACTGGATATGGCGGCACATGACTGTAAACTCAGCAGGGGAGATGGAGGCAGGCGGGTCAGAAGTTCTAGGCCAGCCTCCGCTACACAAAAACTGTGAAAACAGCCTACTGTTGTAAGCCTGTCATCCTGGCACTAGGGAGGCTGAGGCAGGGGATTGGAAGTCCAGGCCTGGGGCTAAGGAGATGCCTTGGTCGGTAGGAGAATGTGCTGTCTGTGCACGAGGACCTCAGTTTGGATGCTCAGCAGCCACGGAAAGAGCTGTGCATGGCTGTACGCCAGCACTGGAGGGCGGAGATCCTGAGAGACGGCTGGATGCCCCTGTTGCCCAAGACTCTTTGGTGAGTAGACCATGACCTTTGCATGCTTGGATTTCCAGAATAACAGACTTATAAAACGAGTTCAATGTTGGCCTGGGTAACTTGGTGAGACCCCGCCCCTCCATCTCAAAAGAAGGGCTGAGGATACAGCTTAGTCTGTAAAGCGTTTGCTTTGTACACACAGATCCCTGGGTTCCATCCTCAGCATCCCAAATAAATATAAATGAAAAATCAGATACTTGCCTAGCATGTACAAGGTCTTGGGTTCTAACACTAGTATCACACTCACACATGTACACACACACACGTACACACACACACATACATACACAGAACAGTGTTTAATGTTGCACGGCAGGGGATGATTGGGTTTGATCTTTGATAGCATCTCTGTGGCTACATCCCGGTAGCTATAAAGAAAAGAAGAGACCCGTGGACTTTCAGAACTACAAGGCCAAACAGACCTCTTCTCTTATCCAGTTTGGAATATGTCATCAATAATAGCACATAGACAAGAAACCCAGTGACCTGTGACAGGAGCCTGGGCTACCCTGGCACACGTGACAGAAGCCGCCAGCCCTCTCCACCCTGGTGTCCCTGCTGTGAAATGTGACCTTTATTGTATCCTGTTTCTAGTCCCTCATCCCAGTCACAGGGGTCACTGGGGCTCGGGTTGGGATGGCAGGACTGTGATGTGGTCGGAGGTGTGGACGCAATGGAGGATCTGTTAACGCTATAGAGACCTTCCATGTTTCCCTTCACTCTGTCACCCAAGGCTAGGACAGCAGGGCCAGCGAGTCTTTCTCGAGCCCATCCTTTCTTCGGTTGTTTTGAGGCAGGGTCTCACTAAACAGCCAGCCTGGCCTGGAACTCACAATCCTTCCATGTCAGTCTTCACCTAGCCTTGGCACCTAGCTTCCTCAGGCCTTCTTTAAGGGACTCTCATCAACAGAGCCCCAATCCGCAAACAGGAGATGGGCAGCAGGGTGTTGGGGGTTGGTCTGGTGCTACCTATTTAATGCTAATCACTGACCCCTAAGATCTGGCTGCTGCCCAGAAGAGCACAGTCTCAGGGTCACCTGCCTTTGATGTGCAAACCTTGCTCTGCCTAATTTAAATTTGGTTCATGAAGTTGCTGAAGCCTGCTACCCGGCAGAAGAGAGGTGAGTGGAACTTAGGTTCCGGGGGCTTGGGGTCTGAGAGGGACCGTAGGGCTGAGGGGAGGAGGGCTGAGGGGAGGAGGGCTGAGGCAGGAGGAGAGGAAGCTGGCGAGAAGGAAGTCACCCTGAGGCAGTGTGGACCATGAGCAGGTGGCCATGAGGGCTGCCTGACAGACCAGAAGGAACCCAGACAGCAATGATTAAGGCAAGTGGCTGGGAAATAGCTTAGAAGGCTGACACCTGTTACTGTGTGTTTTTTTTTTTTTTCTTTTCACAAGGTTTCTCTGTGTAATAGCTCTGGCTGCCCTGACCTCACTTTGTAGACCAGGCTGGCCTCAAACTCACAGAAATCCACCTGCCTCTGCCTCCTCAGTGCTGGGATTAAAGGTGTGTGCCACCATGCTTAGCTGAACCTGTTTTTGTTTTTTGTTTTGTTTTGTTTGGTTGGTTGGTTGTTTTTTGGAGACAAGGTCTCTCAGTGTTAACCCTGGCTGTCCTGGAGATGCTATGTAGACCAGGCTGGCCTCAAACTCACAGCGATCCACCTGCCTCTGCCTCCCGAGTGCTGAGATTAAAGGTGTGCGCCTTGGCTTGAACCTGTGCTTTAAACAGTGAGAGACCTGTAACCAACTGCCTGCCAAGTAAAACTTGCCTTGTGGTCTAGAACCCTTAGGGTGCCAGACAAGGGAGGGGCTCTTTCCTCTTCCGGCTGCTCCTGTAGTCATGGTCTTTCTCATAACACAAGGTTCCCGCCCCTGCCCCCTACCCCGCCCCCTGCCTCCCCCCCCCCTCTTTCTCTCTAGCCTGGGCTGGCCTTGAACCATGATCTTCCCGTCTCAGCTTCCTAAGTACTGAGCCCATAGGCGTGTGCCAGCTCACTTGGCTGGCTACTCTATTTTGTGTGGCTTTAAGGCACCCACTCTGCCTCAGAGTCTCTGTCCTTGTCCCTCGGCACCTTTTCTGTCTCCTACAGCGACAGAAGGAACCTCGGGACTGGTGTCTAGGGGAAAGGGACTCACCACTGTTCTAGGGCTGGACGCAGTCTGAAATGTGCAGAGTGCTCTCCACCACCGCACCCCAGGTCTCTTCTTTTCAGAGAGAGAGTCTCACTAAACTGACCAAGCTTACACCATAGCCTAGGCTACTCTTGAACTTGTGACGCTCTTGCCTCAGCCTGCCAAGGGGCTGGGATGACAGTCTCTCAACTCCCGCTCATTGCCTCAGAAAGTCTGAGGCAACTTCTCCAAGGCCTGCTTCCTTTCTTGTCTGAGTCAGGACAGAGCTATTCCATCCTTTTGTAGCCCGTGCCTCAAGTCTGAGGGGGTCTCTGGGTCCTCTCTCTCTCCCTCTCAGCCCACAGCCACATCCTGCCAGACTCGGAACACTGCCATGCTCCTCGGTCTAAGCTGCCAGCCTGTCTTCCCTTGGGCGATGTGGCCCTGCTGTGGTGTGAAAGAGGCTGAAGGGTGTCCCCTGCGAAATGAGGTTTCCTGAAAATGCCACACTCATGCTACGATTTACAGACTGACAAGATTGTGGAGCGTTGGAGTGCTGCAGATCAGTAGCCAAAATTATCCTGGACTGTCTTCTGTCCCTTTTGTGGCCACTTACCCCTCACCTCTATATTTGATCTTATGGCCTTTTGATTACCAGGTAAAACCTTTGGCGTTTATCCTTTTTTGTTTGTTTTACATTTTATTTTACCAAGCATGGTGGCACAGGCCTTTAATCCCAGCACTTGGGAGGCAGAAGAAGTAGGAGGATCTCTGTGAGTTCGAGGCCAGCCTGGTCTACAGAGCAAGTCTAGGACAGCCAAAGCTACACAGAGAAACTCTGCCTTGGGAAAAACAAAACAAAACAAAATTAAATTTTTTTTTGTGTGTGTATGGATATTTTGCTTGCATGTATGTCTGTGTACTATGTGTGTATGGTGCACACAGAGGTCAGAAGAGGGCATTAGATTCCCTGAGACTGGGGTTACAGTCAGCTGTGAGTCACTATGTGAATGCTAGGAATTGAAACCCAGTCTCTGGAAGAGCAGCCAGTGCTCTTAATGGCGGGGCCATCTCTCCAGCCACCGCCCATTGGTTTATTATGATCCAATTGTCAGATGTTCTCTGTTGTAGTGCGTACGTGAAAAGTCTCCCAAGTCTTTGAACACTGGGTCACCAGCTGGTGGCGCTGTTTGGGAAGGTTCTGGAACTTTTTCAAGATGGAGCCTCTTAAGGTGGGCTGCTGGCGGGTGAGCCCCATTTCTGGCACTCTCTCAGCTTCCTGGGTGTGGAGGTGATCAGCCAGTCTCCTGCTCCTGAGGACTTGTCTCCCTGCCACGCTGGACTGTATCCCTCTGAAATTGTGAACTGAAATAAACCCCTTCTCCCCCAAGCTCCTTCTGCTGGGTCATTTACCATGGCAACAGGGGCAAGTCAGCTTATCCCTTTTCTCATCGCCTCTTTCAGTATCTGAGACGTCATCTGAGAGCATCTGAGAGCCTCCTTATGCCAATGCCACAGAAGGAGCCATGAGTTTCCCCAAGTCTGCAGGGTAAAAGTGTCGGGAGAATTTCCTACAGCAGGCAATGACCTCCGGGGAGAGCCCAAGACAGCATATGCATTCCAGGCGTGGCTGTAATCTTACAGTGTAGATTGTGAGCACACTGAGAGGGGATAGGCCACTTGGCACCTTGCTCTTTTATATTCCTGTCAGACAAACCTAAGATCGCTGGGGGTCTGAAGTTAGGGCGCTGACCTCAGACAGAGACTAAAGGATACCACTACCAGCATGGAATGTGACCACACCTTTAATCCCAAGAGGCAGAGGCAGGAGGAGCTCTGTGAGTTGAGCCCAGCTGTGAGTTCTAAGATAGCCAGAGCTACGTAGAGACCCAATTGAACAAACACACAAATGAACAAACAAGAGTGACAATAAAAGTCTGACTCTAAAAAAGCCAGGCGTGGTGGCGCACGCCTTTAATCCCAGCACTCGGGAGGCAGAGGCAGGCGGATCGCTGTGAGTTTGAGGCCAGCCTGAACTACAAAGTGAGTCCAGGACAGTCAAGGCTACACAGAGACACCCTGTCTCGAAAAAAAAAAAAAAAAAAGTCTGACTCTAGGACTGGAGAGATGGCTCAGTGCTTAAGAGCACTGGCTGCTCTCTTAGAGGTCCTGAGTTCAATTCCTAGCACCCACATGGTGGCTCACAGCCATCTGTAATAGGATCCGATGGCCTCTTCTGGTGTGCATGAAGACAGTGTACTCATATACATAAAATAAATAAATCTTAAAAAAAAAAATCTGACTCTAAGTAAGTCCAGCTGGATCTGGTGGCCATGTCTTTACAGCCAGCACTCAGAAAGCAGAGACAGTTTGATCTCTATGGTTTTTGTTGTTGTTGTCTGTCTTTTTGTTTAGTTTTGAGACAGGGTTTCCCTGTGGGGCCCTGGCTGTCCTGGAACTCCATCTGTAGATCAAGCTGGCCTAAAACTCACAGAGATCCGCCTGCCTCTGCCTCCTAAGTGCTGGGAACTGGGAACAAAGGCTTTCAAGCCACGGCTGCTAGAGGATCTCTATAGGCTTAAGGCTAGCCTGAGGGACCGTATCAGCTCCAGGCCAGCTGTGGCTACAGCTGCCGAGTAAGAGCCTGTCCTGCATTCCGGCAAGGATTCATACACATAAAATAATAATAAGTACATCTTTTTAAAAAATGTTTAAAAAAATAAAATAAATCAAAAAAGAAGAAAGGGGCCAGGCATGGCGGCACACATCTTTAATTCCAGCACTCGGGAGGCAGAGGCTGGTGGATCTCTGTGAGTTTGAGGCCAGCCTGGTGTGTAAAGTGAGTCCAGGACAGTCAGGTCTGTTACACAGAGAAATCCTGTCTCAAAACAAACAAACAGAAGAAGAAGAAGAAGAAGAAGAAGAAGAAGAAGAAGAAGAAGAAGAAGAAGAAGAGGAGGAAGAGGAAGAGGAAGGAGAAGAAGAAGGGGAGGAGGAGGAGAAGGAAGAGGAAGAGGAAGAAGAAAGTGGACATTCAGTAGGTAGAGTGCTTGTCTCGTGTGCACCAAGTCCTGGTCAGCTTGTCTCCAGTACTTCATAAACCAGGTGTGGTTGTGTAACACTTGTGAACCCAACAGGGAGGAGGAGTCAAAGTGGATTAAAAGTTCAAAGTCATCCTCTACTACTTAGCAAATTCATGGTCAGGTCAGTGTAGACTATGTGAACCCCTGTCTCAAAAACAATCAAACAAAAGATATTAAAAAGATACAAAACTTAAAAGATGCTCAAAGATACTAAAACACAAATTCAAAGGAGCAGAAGCTTTTTGGAAACATAATATTGCTTGGTACCCTAGCTAATTTTGTTTAGTATTTTGCTAATTCTGCTTGCAATTTTTTCTTTCTTTCTTTCTTAGAGTCTCTCTGTGTAGCCCTCATTGCCCTGAAACAAACTCTGTAGATCAGGCTGGCCTTGAGCTCACAGAGATCCACCTGATGATTCCTAAGTGCTGGGATTACAGGCATGCACTGATAGTGCCCTGCTCCTATCCATAAAAGTCTTTTGTCAGCACTGAAATAAAAGTACCAGCAGCAGAGCTGAAAATGAGAAGTGGGCAGCCTGCTCAGCCAGGGGCTAGGAGCATCAAACAGAAGGAATGATGAAATTGCTAATTTAGAAGAAACTAAGGGCTTGTTAAAAATCATTCAACATTTTAAAAAGAGAGGGAGCCGGGTACCACTCCAGCACTTTGGAGGCAGAGGCAGAGGCAGACTGATTTGAGTTTGAGGCCAGCCTGGTCTACAGAGCGAGTTTCAAGACAGCCAGGGCTACACAGAGGAACCCTGCCTTGAAAAATCAAATTTAGGGCTGGAGAGATGGCTCAGCTGTTGGGAGCACTGACTGTTCTTCCAGAGGCCCAGGGTTTAATTCCCAGCACCCACATGGCAGCTCACAAGTCTGTAACTCCAAAATCTGACACCTACAGACATGCACATGAAATAAAAATAAACACATTAAAAACAAACAAAAAATTAATTAATTAATTAATTAATTAAAATAAAAGAGAGAGCAAGAGAGCCAGGCGAGGTGGCGCATGTCTATAATCCTAGCACTCTGGGAGGCAGAGGCAGATGGATCGCTGTGAGTTCGAGGCCAGCCTGGTCTACAGAGCGAGCCCAGGACAGCCAAGTCTACACAGAGAAAGCTTGTCTTGAAAAACCAAACAATAGGGGCTGGAGAGATGGCTCAGAGGTTAAGAGCACTGACTGCTCTTCCAAAGGTCCTGAGTTCAATTCCCAGCAACCACGTCGTAGCTCACAACCATGTATAATGAGATCTATCTGATGCCCTCTCTGGCATGCAGGTAGAGAGCTATAATATAATAATAAATAAATAAATCTAAAAAAAAAAAGAAAAACCAAACGATAAAATAAGATAAAGTAAAAATAAAATAAAAAAGAGAGGGAGAGATGTCTGAAAATAAGAAATAAATAAGAAAAGGATTGATCGTGAGCTGAACAGAGCCAGAGGAGTCTAGCTTTCCTCAGTTGCACACACACACACACACACACACACACACACACACACACACACTTGTCTCTCTCCTCCAGCTTTCCTCGGCTGCACACACACACACACACACACACACACACACACACACACACTTGTCTCTCCTCCTCTCATCTGGCCCCTCCTTACTCTCTCCTTCCACTTTCTCTCAGCTCCAAATAAACAAGATTCTGTTTCAAAGAAAAACCTAGCGAGGAGGGTCGCTCTGATGTTACCTGTGCTCTCTGCTGAAAACCTAGACCCACTTTGTAGACCAGGCTGTCCTCGAACTCACAGCAACCCACCTGCCTCTGCCTCCCGAGTGCTGGGATTAAAGGCCTGCGCCACCATGCCCAGCAATTATGGCATCTCTTGAGAGCCACCAGAACTCTTGGGGATTTTAAAAAGTTACATTCGTTCCAGTGTGTGTGTACGAGGGTGGGGCAGGCTGTGTATGCCACGGCCACCTAAGGAAGTGAGAGAACAAGTCTCAGCAACTGAAGTCAGGTCATCAGGGTGCTCAGGCTCTCACTGAGCCAATTCGCCAGCCTGTCTCTTCCTTATAAAGCACCCAGCCCCAGCTAGTTCATGACAGTAACATGAGGTAGGTTAACCTAGGCCCCCAATCTACCTCTTCCCACTGGGTTGTCTCCACAGACTAGGAGATATTCCAACGTGACTTGGGGCAGACCCTGCCTCCTTTGTTTGTTTGTTTGGTTGGTTGGCTTTTTGTTGAGATACGGTTTCTTTTTCTCTGTGTAGTTTTGGCTGTCCTGGAACTCACTTTGTAGACTAGGCTGGCCTTGACTCCAACTCACAGAGATCCCCCTGCCCCTGCCTTTGGAGTGCTGGGATTAAAGGCGTTGTGCCACTGCTGCCCGGCTCCTCAGGGCTTTAGACACACAGGCTGGCCTCAGCCCTGGGTCCTTTTCCCTTAAGTGTCCAGAACTTATCACACCACCTACGTCAGAGACTGGGGTGAGGGATTCTCCCTTTTAAGTGTAAGCTTCTGATCCTTTCCGTTGGAAGCGTGTTGTCTGGCACACCTGAGCTGTGCACTAAATGTTCACACAGATGCAAGAATGAAGGACTAGAGGTTAGTGTTCCTCTGACCACCCACCAGGAGTGGGAATCCCTGGCTGCCCTCGCTTCCCCTCCAAGGCACAGTCCTCCCCGCTCCCTCAACAAGACTGCAGCTTGCCTTACCCTTGGCAATCTTGATGTCCAGGGCGGTTCTGATCAGAGCCATGAGAGTGGAGTTGAAGTGGACTGTGTTGTCATCTGCTACAGGCAGGTCCATGCGCAGAAGTCTCTACAGAAAACCCCGGGTGAGGACAGTCATTTTTGGGCCCTAGCAGCATCTTGCAAGCCAAATTCACCAGACCCAGGGAGCCCCCAGGAAGAACTCTGAAGTCAGGGCAACTCCCTCTGTGGTCACCTATGCCAGTGCAGAATTGCAGAATTTCTCCTTTCCCTTGTATGGAGCGACAAAGGAATCCAGGGCTTATCCTTGATGCTGCCCCTGCCTTGTTCCACCCCCCTTTTTTTTTTAGTTGAAGACAAGGTCTTGCTAGTACCCTTAGCTGTCTTCAGAACTCATGACAATCCTCTTGCCTTGGCTTCCTAAGTAGCTGGGATGCCAAGGCCTGCCATCACTTCCAGCCCAAGGTGTTGTTGTTTTTGTTTGTTTTGTTTTTTCTGTTTTAAATCCCACCTGTGGGATGTGAGGTCCAGAGATGTTGCCCCAGATTCTTGCCCTGGCCCAGAGCTCTTCTCAAAGGTTCCCTTTCACTTCCTCCCAAAGAGAAAGAGCAGAAGGCGATGTCGGCAGCATGAGCGTGCAGCAGCCTCGCGGTGGGGTCCACGGCCACAGCCGCTGCTCCCCGCCCCCACCCCCGGCTCAGCCCAAAAACGGGCAGATGATAGGCACCCAGCCGCAGCATTCCATCCTCAGAAGCGGCAGGCACCTCCCCACGCAGGCCCCTCGTGGACATGCAGCGAGGCCTACACAGAGCGAAACAAACGGGCACATGCAGACGGAATCTCGAGACTCATTCATAGCTCCGTGGGAAGTGACTGTTGGGGCTCGCCGGATCATGGCTGTCTGTGCAGTAGCAGGGGGAGGGGGCCGGAGGCATTCCTGAGGCCCAGGGAAGGAATTCCGGGTCCCAGATAGGGGTTCTGTCCTGCTTGGTGGCTTGGGAAGGGGAAATGTTGGACTTTGGTGTGCCATAGGCTTGGGAGGATCCAGGGGATTTCAGAGTGGGGAAAACTGTCAACTAAGGATAGGGTAGGAAGTGGGATGCTGGAGTGGGGCAGGGAGAGAGGCAGTAGACAAATAAACACAGGGCACTGTGTACAGCGGGGCAGGTGTGTACTGCACAGACCCATAGCAGGAAAGTGTATTCTCTGTAACACTTTCCCAGCAATATTCGGTGGAAAACATGCTATTTAGATGCACGCAACGGTGCCTCCAGGAGCATGGTGGCTTCATATAGCGATCAGGCTAGGAGGGACACTTGTGTGAAGAGGCTGAAATCTGAGAGGGATAAGGAAATAGCCACACAGGCTAGTATTGAAAGAAGCGGGAGTCCAAGATGGATGGGAGGTCCGGTTGTGGAGTCACTTCTGGGGCATGGGATTTGAAGGTCATCCCTGGCCATCTCGAGGATGAACTGAGGGAGCAGATTGTCCTCCAGGGCCGGGGGAGATTCCAGGACAGAAGTCTAGAGGAGCAGCAGTCTCCTCATCCCCTCAGCTGGCATACACGCCCCACCCCCAACCCCCAGGCCCCTCCAAGGCAGCGTGCAAGGCCTGATTGGTGCACCACGGTCGGAGTAGGGGCAGCTGCAGCCCTCCTGCTCTGCTTGCCCTGAAACAATGGAGCGGAGAGGGATGTTGGGGCATCTTGGGTAGATGGGTGGCATGGTTCAGGCGCTGGGGAGACATCTCCAGGGCAAAAGGCGGGTGGGGGAAGGGGGAACTCAGCTGTGGGAGATGTCGGATCCCCCGGGCCCTAAGTCAGAGGTCAGCTTCAGATGTGTGTGGGGAGGCCAGGACTTAGGGGCTCAAGGTACAAAACACAGTCTGGCCTGGGCCTGGGGTGTGTGTTTCGGGATGGGCAGAGACAATAATTTGGCTCCCTCGGGGTGTGTGTGTGTCTATGGGTGCTAGGACATTGGGGTGCTCCCTCCCCCTCCCTGAGGCTTGTTGGCCATAATGGAGTCTCAAAACACTTAAGACACTCATCAGAAAGGACACAGTGCGTTGCTGAGAGTCGAGAGATGCTCATGACTCAGTCACTCGAGAAAAGAAAAAGAAAAAAAGAAAGAAAAAAAGAAGAGGAATGTCGGCAGAAGACTCGTTGGGTGTTGTGGTCACCACCGAAAAATCCCCAGCTCTGGGACATCGGTGTTGGCAAAGATAGACTACCTTGTAAGCCACTCTGGCCGGGCACTTCTTCCCCAGACCCAGGGGTGGGGACATGTGTCTCAGCATCTGATACATGTCCGGGTAAGGCATGCGACCCCTGGCAGCACCAAAAACAAAAAACAGGAGGGGGTGGGTGGGGCAGAGAACCGAAAGGGTGAGGGGAGAGGCGGAGAAGAAACAGAAAAAAGAAAAAAAGAAGAAGAAGAAAAAAAAAAAAAAAAAAAAAAAAAAAAAAAAAAAAAAAAAAAAAAAACCACACGAGCCGAAAAAATAAAGAGGCAGAGAACAATAAAATAGATATTTCAAACAAATGGAAAAGAGGAGGAAAAAAATGGAAGAAAAGGTAATTAAAAATGATTATTTCACTGCTTACAAGCAGGCAGAGAGAGAGAGAGAGAGAGAGAGAGCAAAGAGAAACAGTCAGATTCCACTTGGGCTCCGGGCTGTAGCTCAGGTGGGTGCAGAGCTGCAGGCCCTACTGTTGGAGGGGCCAAGTACTCTGGTTTAGCTGAGGCTGGTCTCTGAGGGGGCCTGGGTGAGGAAGAGGAGCTAGGGCAGGGCATGGCAGGTGGGAAGGAGGGCTGGAGGCTTCAGGAGGCAGGGAGTGGCGAGGAGAGGGTGGGGGTAGGGAAATGCAGAATTGCAACTCCCCCAAGGGATGCGTCTGATTTAGGGGGTGTCATTGAGACCACGGGATGGGGCAGCTTCAGCTAAGAGCAAGCACAGGATGTTCAGAGGAACAGAGGGGTATGTCCCATGCTTCGTGGAGTCTGCATGGTCCCATGCTTCGTGGAGTCTGCATGGCCGCATTCTGGAGGCTAAGAGTTCGCTAGTTTAATGCAAGAGAGAGAGAGAGATGGCTCTGTTTTTTTGAGAAATATATATATATATGAAATATATATATGGAAAACCCCAAGCCACACTCATTCAATTGATGCTAGCAGGTTTTAGTGGAAATCAAACCTTGCAAGCAACCCTATGAGGACATTTCTTGCCTAAGCCGAGAGGGGGCGATATTACTCGCAATAAACTGTACATGTCCTTATAGTGAATGCGGCCGCTGAAAGGAGAAGAGAGGGGTTAGTGGAGGTCCTGGGTTGGTCCCCACGAGAAGGGCTCCCCAAGCACACAGTGAGACCAGGGTGATGAGGCCGAGGCCTCCTGACTTGAAGGAGTGGGAACCTGGGACAAATAAAGGGTTTGATGCATTATAGACACTTGTGCATCCCCGCCCTTGGGGACAGGCTTTTATGGGGGATGAGGGGTGTTCTAGGTGGTGGCCTCTCTACCCAGAATTCCTCTGCATCTGTTTCCTTTGCCATCTACATGGGCTATACTGGTATGGGTGGGTATATGGTCTAGTGGAGGGGGCAGCATCCCACTGCAGTGACCTAAAATCAAAAAGGAAGAGTTAAAAGGGGCCCCAAATCCAGTCCCAGCCCCATGCCTTGCGCAAGCCTGTCAGACTCAAGGAGGGCATGTCCGGGGCTTCAGCCATGGGACAGACAGACAGGTCTCTGTGTTTCCTTGTGGGCCTGTCCCTCAGTGCTGAGGCCAGGGGAAGCAGAGCAGAGATCACTGGTGACCCCTCCCCCCATATGCAGCAACGCTCCTTCAGTGCTGTGCTCAGAATGAACTAGAATCCTGCCTCAGTGCACTTCATGTAGTCTGAGATGCTATGTGATCTCCCATTTGCCAGCAGAGGGTGAGCTGGTGGCTGCGTGTGTGTGTGTGTGTGTGTGTGTGTGTGTGTGTGTGTGTGTGTGTGTGTGTGGTCTCTGTGAGATAGGGAAACTCAACCTTGTCATCTGGCGATAGGTTGCAAGCCCGTCCGCCTTTCCTGTGTAATCTGCTCTGAGGCTTTTGCTTTCCGAGATGCAGAATCTAGAACTAAGAGCCTCAAATATGCTAGGCAAGTCTACCATTCTGCCACACTCTTAGAACTCACATTTTATTTTAATAGAAATATTAATTATGTGCACATATGTAGGTACCCAGATGCCAGAAGAGGCGTGGAGCTGGAGTTATAGACATAGCCACCATGTGGGTGCTGGGAACTGAACTTGGGTCCTCCACAAGGACAGCAAGTGTTTTTTTGTTTTGTTTTGTTTTTTGTTTGTTTGTTTTTGGTTTTTCAAGACAAGGTTTCTCTGTGTAACCTTGGCTGTCCTGGACTCACTTTGTAGACCAGGTTGGCTTTGAACTCACATTGATCTACCTGCCTCTGCCTCCCAAATACTGGGATTACAGGCGTGCGCTACCAAGCTGGCTCATTTTGATTTTATAGGGGGTTACAGTTAAGAGACTGCATGAATCTCAGAAGAGACTTTGAACTTTGGGCTTTTGAACAGTGCTGACACTGGGATAGACTATGGGGACTTTTGAAGCTGGAGTGAATGCATCTTGCATTATGTTATGGCTATAACAAGTCTATGGGGTCCAGGGAGTGGAATGTGGTGGTTTGGACAGGTGTGGCCCCATACACTCATGGGTGTGAATGCTTGACCACAGGGAGTGGCACTTGTTGAAGGAAGTGTGTCACTGTGGAGCAGGCTTTGGGGCCATATATGCTCAAGCTACACCAAGCTCTCACAGTCCCCTTCTGTTGCCTGTGGGTCAAGATGCAGAACTCTCAGCTCCTTCTCCAGTACCATGTCTGCCTGCATGCTGCCGTGCTTCCCGCCATGATGATAATGGACTAAAGCTCTGAAACTGTAAGGCAGCATCAATGAAGTGTTTTTCTTTATAAGAGTTGTCATAGCCATTGTGTCTCTTCACTGAAATAAAACCCTAACTAACTGTGTGTGTGTGTGTGTGTGTGTGTGTGTAAGTGTGTAGGCGAGAGAACAACTTGTGGGGATTGAACTCACGTAGTAGTTAGGCTAGGCAGCAAGTGCCTTTGCACATTAACCCAACTTGCTAGCCCTAAAATTTTATTTTGAAGTGGGGAAATGTACCTTGAACTCATAGAGATCCACCTGCCTCTGCCTCCCAAGTGCTGGGATTAAAGGCTTGCGCCACCATGCCCAGCTCTGCCTCAGTCTTCTAAAAACTGGGATTATAGTTGTACACCACCATACTTGGCTCTTTTGTAATAATAATAATAATAATAATAATAATAATAATAATAATAATAATAATAATA
>OU015753.1:40426276-40459832 GCA_907169655.1 Acomys percivali
TAATAATAATAATAATAATAATAATAATAATAATAATAATAATAATAGCAACTATTATTATTATTTTGAAATAGGGTTTCTATGTATAGCCCTGGATATCCTGAAACTCTGTAGACCAAGCTAGTCTTGAATTCAGCCATCGGCTTGTCTCTACCTCTTGAGTACTGGGATTAAAGGTGTGTAACATCATATCCAGCTTTTTTTTTTTTTGAAACAGTCTCATATATTATATAGTTTTAGCTGGCCTCAAATTCACTGTACACACCAGGTTGGCCTCAAGTTCATAGAACTCCATGTGCCTCTGCCTCTTGTTTGCTGGGATTAAGAATATGTACTGCTGTGCCTTGTTTATTCTGGTTATTTTTAAAACAAGGTCACTGTAGCCTAGGCTGGCCCTGTACTCGGCCTTTAGAGTGCTGCGATTGCCTACGTGTGCCAATGTTCAGCCTGTTCAAAGTTTTGAACTGAATCCTGCCACTCTGACCCTTGGGGAATGTGCCAAGGGGGCGTGGGCAGGGTGAATGAAGACCAGAGGTTCTTTTTTTTTTTTTTTTTGGTTTTTTGAGACAAGGTCTCTCTGTGTTAGCCTTGGGTGTCCTGGAGTCACTTTGTAGACCAGACTCACAGCGATCCACCTGCCTCTGCCTCCCAAGTGCTGGGATTACAGGCATGCGCCACCACGCCTGACTCGAGACCAGAGGTTCTTAAAGTTGGTTACCACCCAGAGGCCTCACCCTAAGAGACCAGAGGAGTTGTGGGGGCCGGGGATCCTTGAAAATCTTCATAGTTGACCATCTAGAAAGGCTGGGCAAGGGGTGGAATGTGCTCAACCTGGGGTAGTGTAAAAGTCAGGGTCCCCACCCTGGACTCACTCATAAGGTCCCCACTAGAACCCTAGGACTCAATGTCCCACGCCTGAGACCTGACTGAGTTCCTGTTCCAGTCAGGAGGAGGTGGACAACACAGCTAGATCATTTGAGATGCCTCCTTACCAGGCAGCAGGGTCATACTCGGCCCAGACACGCACGTACTCATCCAGGTGGTGGGGCCCCAGGATGGAGGAATCTCGGGTGAGGTACTCAAAGTTGTCCATGATGACAGCAACAAAGAGATTCAGCATCTGAGGGGGAAGAGGCAGGGACGCAGAGACCCAAGGGGAAGAGGAAAGGACCAGATGAGGAAAAGGACACAGGCACAAATGGGACAGACACAAAAGATACCCACTCATGTTGGAGGTTGGTCTCATGTATTTTGATGCTAATTACTGCTTGCTGTCTCTGTGCCCCATATTGTACCTCGCCTAACCTGTTTGACCAATAAAAGGCCATCATACGTGGGTGGGGCAAATGGGATAGGCGTGGCTTTGGGAGTCAGGAAGGATCTAGGGAAAAAGGAGAAGAGCTAGAGAAAGAAGGTTGCGCCATGGGTTAGGTGGAGGAGAAGCACATGGTCAGTGTGGATGGAGGATTTGGCCCAGATGACGATAATTCATAAGTATTTGGGATTATGGATGGGAGGTAGCTCGATAGAAATTATTAAAAACAGAAGGCATGGGATTGGGTCAGGTACTCTGTACTTGCCCCACTATGGGAAGTAGTTTAGGGGATTAATACCTGCCCTGCCCCAGGTTAACAAGGCTAGTTTAAAATATAACAGGTGTCTGTGTCTCGATTGATCGCTAGTTGGTTAGAAAATACTGCCGTAATAATAATGATAGGCCTGGGGCTGGAGAGATGGCTCAGAGGTTAAGAGCAATGGCCATTCCTCCAAAGGTCCTGAGTTCAACTCCCAGCAACCACATGGTGGTTCACAACCATCTATAATGAAATCTGGTGCCCTCTTCTGGTTTGCAGGCACACATTTGGGCAGAATACTGTATGATAAATAAATAAACCTTTAAAAATAAAAACACCCATACAACTAAAAATAAATTTCTAATAATGATAGGCTTGATAATAAACATTATTAGGCCATACTGATTGAATAACCATAACGCACTCACAAGGCCAATGAGAGTAGAAGCCAGTGGCAAAAGGTGGGGAGTGGGGGGGTGGGGGGAGGGGAGAGAGAGAGAGAGAGAGAGAGAGAGAGAGAGAGAGAGAGAGAGAGAGAGATAGAGAGAGAGAGAGAGAGAGAGAGAGAGAGAGAGAGAGAGAGAGAGGAGAGAGAGAGAGAGGGCACATTCAGAGGTAGGAGGCTATGTGTGCCTGGTGTGGTGGTCCAAAGTCTCCCACCAGGGACAGATTGGATTCTCACTGGGGTCCAGTTCCAGCTGCGGAGGCCTGGTCCTCTGTGGGAGGCCCAGCTCAGAGTAATGGAGCTACGATGTTCTTCAACACCCCACAGTGCTCAGACCCACAGCTACCCATCCGGATGTCACCATGTGGGAGACAGTAGCAGGGAGCGAAGGAGTCTCCCCGCCCCCACCAGCCACAGTCTGTAGAGATTCACTGGCCATAGTCAGGGCCAGGGGCCAGGGGTAAGGACACGGCCCTCCACCTGTGCAGACTCACCAGAAAAGAGCAAAGGAAGATGAAGGAGACGAAGTAGAAGTACGCGAACTCATTGCCACAGTCAGCTGTGGTGATCCCGGAGTTCTTGTCACACGGTCTCCCGCTGAGGCAGGAGAGCATGATGTTGTGCCACGCTTCCCCTGTGGCGCTCCTGAGGATACGCGGCGTCAGTAACCTGGGCTCCGGCCCCAAATGGACACTATTGCTCTGGGCTGGCTGGTCATGGGCTCAGGGTCCAGGGGATCATGCCTTTACCTAAGTGCTCAGAAGGCTGTGCATAACCCAGGTCATGCTTTAAAAGTGCCTTAAAGGTGGGGTGGGAGGATCAGTGAGCATAGGTTCCTTTATTTATTTGTTTGTTTATTCTTATGTAGATGAGTGCATCATCTGCATGTACACCTGCATACCAGAAGAGGGCATCAGATCACTTTATAGATGATTGTGAGCCACCATGTGTTGTGAATTGAACTCAGGACCTCTGGAAAGAGCAGCCAGTGTTCTTAATCACTGAGCCATCTCTCCAGCCCCGAGCACAGGTTCTTGCCACAAGGCCTGGCCCCCATGAGTTGGATGGCTGGGGCCCACAGGACAAAAGGGAAGACCTGCCCTCCTCCCACGAGTCGTCCTCTGATCTCCACCCATGTGCCATGGCAGGTGTGCCACATCCACTAAAATTTTATAGATGTGGGCTGGAGAGATGGCTCAGCGGTTAAGAGCACTGACTGCTCTTCCAGAGGTCCTGAGTTCAATTCCCAGCAACCACATGGTGGCTCACAACCATCTACAATCCAGTATGATGCCTTCTTCTGTCCTGCAGGTGTACATGTAGGCAGAGCATTGTATACACAATAAATAAATACATCTCTAAAAATTTTTTTTATAAATCTAAGAAGAATGCGAAAGAAAGTCCCCGGGAGGCGGCGACCGATGGGGCTGGAGTGGAGTGGTGGCGGTGACTGTCTGGGGATTCCATCTGTGACTAAGCTTTTCTTCTCTTCTCCACAGGCCCATGTCTTAGTGCTTTGTCTTCAGGTTGCTGCTCTAGGCATGCCAGGCTCTTGTCTTCAAATGTAGCAGCCATGTTCCTGCCTCAGGACATTTGCACTTTCTGGCTTGATGGTACCCTCCCAGGATGTCTCCGTGTCTCTCACAGAGTCTTACTATGTAGCCTAGGCTGGCCTCAAGCTCTCAGTTCTCCTGCCTGCCTGCCTGCCTCTTCTTCTTCTTCTTGTGTGCTGGGACGGACGGCAGCCGGGTTTCCACTCCCTCTAAACCTTGTCCTGTCCTCTTTAACAGCCCCAATAATTAGCTGACCAATGGCCTTCCCGACAGGGAAGTGTTCTCACTTCCCCCTGGCCACCGTCTTGGCTGTATCCTAGGTTCTGTGCAACATGGGGGACACAGCAGCTACTCAGCTAGCATCTGTTGGCTCAGAACATGCAGCCGGGATTAAGAACCAAATGTCTAGCCAGGCGTAGTTGGTATATACCTTTAATCCCAGCACTTGGAGGCAGAGTCAGGCCAATCTTGAGTTTGAGGCCAATCTGTCTATAGAGCCAGGGCTACACAGAGAAACCCTGAGTCAAAAAATTAAAAATAAGCTAAACTGCTATCTTCGGCCGGGCGTGGTGGCACACACCTTTAATTCCAGGACTCAGAGAGGCAGAGGCAGGTGGATTGCTATAAAGTCGAGGCCAGCCTAGTCTACAAAGCCAGTCCAGGACAGCCAAGGCTACACAGAGAAACCTTGTGTCAAAAAAAAACGGGGGATGGGGGGAAAGCAAGCAAACAAACAAAAACAAAATCATAAGGAGTTGGCTGGACAAGGCATTATGTTTTCTGAACCTTCCTCTTTGTGCCAATTAGCTAATTGTGCCACATTGTGGAAGCCAAGCTCCCACCAGTGGGATGGGATGCTGTCACCACGTATGTCAAGGATAAAAGACGGAGGCCATTTTGTTCCTGGTGTGCTTGCTAGACTAGTTTGGAGTTTGGCCCATACTTTAAAAAAAAAAAAAAAAAAAGGTCTTGCCATGCTCCATTCACTTCGCTGGTATGTTTCTTAATGGAACATGGAGGTTATTCTTTGTTTCTGACAATTTGAGGGCTTGTCTTGAATTTCAAACCCATCTGGGAGATGTTCAGATTCCCTCCCCTGGGAGATACATGCCCTGTCATGTTGTGGTGGCTCCCAGGGTCTCAGGTAAAGTGGGCTGGCAAGGCTCCCAGGATGGAAAGTTTCTCGCTAAAGCGGGAAATGGCCCAGGAAGATTGAACCGCACAGTAGGTGCCAGACACTCAGGAAGCTGTTCCCAGTGGAGGAGTTCCATCCCTAAGGGGCTCACTGGGCTCTCAATTTAGATCCCAGAAATCCTCTCCTTAGGGAAGGGGGGGGAGGGGCAGTTTGAGTGGGAAATCCTATAATGAGCCAGGCAATGGTGTAATGAGTCCAGGATAGACAAGGCTACCTAGAGAAACCCTGTCTGTCTAAAAAAAAACCAAAATAAATAAATAAATAAATAAATAAATAATATGCAAAAAGGTCATAAATTAAAAAAAAAAAAAAAAGAGTAAGACAGGGCGTGGGGAAGGCTTGGAGGAAGTAAAAGGGGGCAATGATGTGATCATGAAGTAATGCCACCAACAAAAGCAGGCCACCGGGGCTCCCTTCCCGGCACCCACGTGGCCGCTTACTCCACTTGTAGGTGCTCTGCAGAGGGGTTTTAGAAGAGCCACAGCACCAGGCACTTACCCTGGAGCGGCTGCCACTTAGGCTTGCGGCAATCTTTTGCAAATGTATCAGCGGTTGTCATCTAGGACTTCCTTGGTACTTTCAGAGCCATTCTTTGTATGACCTCAGTTGTACGAGATCCCTGGCAAACCAGGAATTCTCGTGTAATGGCTGCTAATTGCTTAGGTAATGGCTCCTTCAGACAACTCCTAGATCAGATAGGAGTTTTTGGTATGTGGGAATTGACTTTGATAAAAGGCCTTTTGTGTAACAGTAAGTGTTTCAGCTAGGCTGTCGGGGAGTTGGGTCTGTCAGAGGCCCATGCCTCTGCTGCTAGTAAAGTCTTAACATATCCCGCGGTGTCCTTCTGTCCTCCGCTTAAGTTAAAACACTCCTCCTCTGACCTCTGAGGGCTCTTGCATGCGTGTGGTGTACGCGCAAGCGCACGCGCACACACACACACACACACACACACACACACACTAAATAAATCTTTTAAAAGATCCTCACAGTTGAACTTGTTAACCATTGATGTTTCTTCATAGGAGGGGGGCGTGGGCAGGGCCACTGGACCCTCACAGTGTCCAGCCCTCCCTGCCCCGCCACCCCCCCCTCCGCCCCACCTCCCAGTCAGCTGCCACAGGTTTGCACTTGGCCTTGAGGTCTTGGGGAGGAGCTAGATTATAGAGACAGGGGAAGACGAGACAGAGAGGGTTCCACCTACGCAGCTGTGGGAAAGGTATTGTCCATACTGAGTGAGGACTTTCCAGTGTGCCTTTCAGGTCACCCACGTTCTTGTCAGCAACTCCTCAGTTAAGATCTGTAAGTAACCTACAAAGTCTTCGGTCCCACAGGGTGAACTTCCGTTTGTCATTAGGACCTTATAAAAAGGGGATAGGCTCGGCGGTGGTGGCACATGCCTTTAATCCCAGCATTCAGGAGGCAGAGGCAGGTGTATCTCTGTGAGTTCAAGGGCAGCCTGGTCTACAAAAGTGAGTCCAGGACAGCCAAGGGTACACAGAGAAACCCTGTCTTGAAAAAAAAAAAAAGATAGGTCAAAGAAAATGTTAGAAGGATGCAAAAATGGAAATAGTATTAGTAAAGAAAGCTTTATGCATGAAGATTAATATAGCTGGATGTTTCCAGAACAGAAAAGAAAACTAGGAAGCCCATGTAATTTACAAAAGTCTGAGTTAGTTAGTTAGTTCAGGTTTGTAAATGATTCTTAGAGACTATATAGATAACATTGACATTTCTAAGGTCAAAGTTCAATACATCAATGTCAAATGTCTGTTTAAATCAATGATGCTATTGATCTGCTTTTGATGACCACAAAGACTGGTTTAAAGGACGGACATGTATGGCTAATTTAGGTTTCTTGGTTTTTTGTTTTGTTTTGTTTTTCGAGACAGTTTCTCTGTGTAACAGCTCTAGCTGTCCTGGGACTTGCTCTATAGACCAGGAGAACTCACAGAGATCTGCCTGTCTCTGCCTCCTAAGTGCTGGGATTAAAGGCGTGCGCCACCACTGCCTGGATGTAATCTATATTTCTTATATATAAAGTGATTTGCTTTTGTCCAGGCACACACAGTAGTTGAAATCCTTGGCTGGCGTAACTGACCCCTCTGGGTGCTCAGTGGTCATACCTGCAGGCCTATAGTGGTATGGGCAGAGGGATTAAAAAGTCAGTATTTATCCCCTTTGCCTCCAAGGTCAACTAGATTCTGGGGCACTGTGGAGCATCTCTAAATATGTTCTGTAATCATAGTGAGTCACCTGCTTTCTCGGTCAGGGAGGTCATGGAGACCCACCCACTGATTCTAACCAGCCTCCAGAGGTGTCCATGCAGAGGAAAGAGTCTCTTTGTGCCTAGTGAAGCTGTGTTCAAGCAAGGTCTCCCATTTGTCCTTACAAAAATGGAGCAACTATTAATGGAGCCAGAGGTCCCTCAAACACAAGCAGTGAACCCTGAGGATCAGACCCTCTACTGGGCTTGACTAGGGAAAAAAAAAAAGAAAAGAAAAAAGAAACAAAGAAAGTGATTAATTTTGGCCATCTATGGGTCTTTACTGCCCAGGAAGAAAGATAATGTGGCTGGAGAGATGGCTCAGAGGTTAAGAGCACTGTCTGCTCTTCCAGAGTCAGGGGTTCAATTCCCAGCAACCACATGACACAACCCTCTATAATGAGATCTGGTGCCCTTTTCTGGCATGCAGGTGTTACATGTAGACAGAACGCTGTATACATAATAAAATAAATAAATAAATAAATCTTTTTTAAAAAGTATAACAAAGACTTTGCTGGCACAGTGGCACACACCTTTAATCCCAGCATTTGGGAGGCAGAGACTGAGTTGAAGGCCTGGTGTACATAGAGAGTACCAGGACAACCAGGCCTACATACTGAGACCCTGTTTCAAACAAACAAGTGCTGCTTAGATTTTTTTTTTGAATGATTTGTTTATTTTTATTTTATGTGCATTGGTGTTTTTTCTGAATGTATGTCTGTGTGAGCGTGTCAGATCCCCGGGAAGTAGAGTTACAGACAGTTGTGAGCTGCCAATGAGGGCCTGGGAATTGAACCTGGGTCCTCTGGAAGAACAGCCAGTGCTCTTAACCTCTGTGCCATCTTTCCAGCTCCCTGTTGGTTTGTTTGTTTGTTTGAGACAGAGTCTCTCTGTGTAGCCCTGGCTGTCCTGGCACTCACCAGGTAGGCCAGACTGGCCTTGAACTCAGAGATCCTACCCGCCTCTGCCTCCCAAGTGTTGGCATTAAAGGCATGCATCACCATGCCTAGCTCATTTGCTCAGATTTGAGACTTCAGGCTTTGACTCACTGTAGAACCTACCTGAAGCCTGGAGAGGTAGACTTACACAAGACAAAAAAAAAAAAAAAAAAATCAAAATTCTTCTCTTTCACTCTCTAGCACCATCTGGGAGGCCCTTACACTGTGATTCTAGCCAATCCAACATCTGAGCTGCTGCCTGAAAACAGATCCTGCGGCCATCACTGTTGAGTCAGGCCGTGAAGGCCAAGAGAAGAGTGAGGAGGGGCCCAGCAGATGGGCGCTCTTGTGAGCCCATTTAGTGAGGGACTTTGATCTGGACATGGCTTCTGGTCCCCTGCCCAGGCTCTTCTTTTAGTTCTCCCCGACATCTCTTTCCACAGACCAGTCAAAGGTCCCTTTGCTCCCTGCATCTGACAATGGAGGGGAGATATGCTCTCTGGATGGGTAACCCAAAACTTGATTCCTCCAATTCAGCTGGCAGGAGCCAGATTGGTTGTCAGCACAAATTCACAGTAGCACTCAGGGTGATCTCTTCAGGAGGTGGGGGTCGGGATGGGGGTGGGGGTGGTAAGAACAGGAGGTAGAAATTGTCTAGGCAGTTTAGGGTAAAAAGGCCCAAAGTAAACTTTCTTTGCTAAAAGCCAAAAATATCCTTGTGCTGCTTAGCAGCCGCTGTACTCACCCCCACCCCCCCAGACAGGGTGTCTCTGTGTAGCCCTGGCTGTCCTGGAACTCATTCTGTAGACCAGGCTGGCCTCGAACTCACAGAGATCTGCCTGCCTCTGCCTCCCGAGTGCTGGGATTAAAGGCGTGCGCCACCACCGCCCAGCAGCAGCCCCATTCTTGTCAGAGACCAGATATGCTGTGCTGGCTAGTCTTATGTCAACTTGATGCACAAACTACAGGCATCTGAAAGGAGGGAGCCTCAATTGGGAAAATGCCTCCATAAGATCAGGCTGTAAGGCATTTTAAAATGAGTGGTCGATGGAGGAGGGCCCAGCCTATAATGGGTTGTGTCAGCATCCCTGGGCTGGTGGCCCTGGCTTCTATAAGAAAGCAGACTGAGCAAGCCATGGGAAGCAAGTCAGTAAGCAGCACCCCTCCATGGCCTCTGCATCAGCTCCTGCCTCTAGATTCCTGCCCTGTTTGAGTTCCTGTCCTGACTTCCTTGGAGGATGTACAGTGATATGGAAGTATAATCCAAATAAACTCTTTCCTCCCAACTTGCCTTTTGGTCATGGTGTTTCATCATAGCAATAGACACCCAACTAAGATATATGCCAAAGTGTTCTGGGGGCCCCTGATGTTTGACTCGTTTCCCAAACAGCTTTAAAATAGCAGTGTGCCGGATAGTTTTATGTCACCCTGACACAAGCTAATGTCATCTGAGAGGAGGGAACCTCAATTAAGAAAATGCCTCCGTTAATCCAGCCTCAGAAAGACAAACACGGTATGTACTCACAAGTGGGACATTAGCTGCAAGTAAAGGACAAGCACACTACCATCTACAGACCCAGAGAAGCTGAGTAAAAAGGAGGGTGGACCGGGGCTGGGGGTTCCAGGGTAGGGGAGGGTATATAGCCTGGCTTTTTACTACTTTGTGGGTTCTTTCTTCCACCCTTCACCCATTTTCTTCTTCCCTTTCAACCCCCTAACACTAGTTAAGAGAGAAAAAGGATAGAGAGAAAAGGAAAGCGATCCCTGAATAAAGTCAGGGGTCTGAAAGGGGGTGCTATCTTAGACTGCTTCCTGCTGATTAGGGGCATCCCAGCTCCTTGGGGCAAGTATGAACTTCACTGTCAGGAGATTTTTAATTTCTTCTTCTTTGCACACAACTACTTAACAAACTGTGACCAGAGTCACCAACAACCCTCTGTGCCTCTCAGGGCCCTAGCATTTATATACTGTGTGAAAAGTCAATGTGTGACTCCAAATGTCACAAAAGCGCAAAAAGTATCTGCAGCTGGCAAAATTATGGCCCCCACCAGGGCACTAGACAAATCATAGACAGCTCCTGAGAAGCAGCCCTGTATCCCCACACCTGGGATCAAAATGAAAACATATTCTTATAATATTTCTGTTTTTGTTATTGTTTGGGTTTGTTTGTTTGTTTGTTTGTTTTGTTTTTTGAGACAGGGTTTCTCCGTGTTGCCTTGGCTATCCTGGACTCACTTTGTAAACCAGGCTGGCCTCGAACTCACAACTCACAGAGATCCGCCTCCCTCTGCCAATAAGCAACACCCTTCACGGGCTCTTGTGCTGGCTACTTTTGTGTCAAGTTGATATAAGCTAGGTTCACCTGAGAGGAGGGAGTTTCAACTGAGAAGATGCCCGGGTAAGACTGGCCTGCAGCCAGGCCTGTAGGACATCTTCTTTCTTTTGGTTTTTTGGAGCGATCAGCCTGCCTCTGCCTCTCAAGTGCTGGGATTAAAGAAAGGTGTGTGCCACCACGCTCAGCTTGTAGGGCATTTTCTTAATTAGCAATTGAGCAGGGAAGTCCCAGCCTTTTGTTGATGGGGCCACCTCTGAGCTGGTGGTCCTGGGTTCTATAAAGAAAGCTGGCTGAGCAAGCCAGGGGAAGCAAGTCAGTTAAGCAGCTCCCCTCCATGGCCCCTGCATCAGCTCCTGCCTGCAGGTTCCTGCCCTGACTTTCTTAAGTGATAACAGGGATGTACAAGGCAAAGAAACTCTTTCTTTCCCAACTTGTTTTTGGTCATGGTATTTCATCAAGGCAATCCTGACCCTAAGCAAGACAAACAGTAAATGTGTGTTGAGACAAAACTCCTGGTCAGGAGAGTAGACTTCCTGTCTAGGGTGAAAAACCTCACAATCCAGTTGGGCTGGGTCAATCAAATAGTCTTTTCTTTAGGAAGATGGGCTTACCTTGAACCATGCTAAAGCTATCACTTATTATAACAAATTTCCTGTTACTAGAAACTTCATAGTTTCTTCAAGTCGGGCATGGTGGCGCACGCCTTTAATCCTAGCACTTGGGAGGCAGAGGCAGGCGGATCTCTGTGAGTTGAAGGCCAGCCTGGTCTACAAAGAGAGTCCAGGACAGCCAAGGCTACACAGAGAGATCCTGTCTCAACAAACAAAACAAAAACAACAACAAAAAAAGAAACTTGAAAATGGTCAATATATGCTGGCTAAGACGGGGTGGGGATTGTGAGAAACAGTCTTTTTCTATTGAAAGCAGCTAGTGAGCAAGGGCTCCTGTTTTCTGAATCTTCCGTGTCCCTTTTGAACAAATTGGCTGATCACATCAGCTTGTGAAGTAGTTGCCATCAATGGGATGAAACACAGATACAGTCAATACCTACATCAGGGATACAAGACAGAAACTACTTTGGTTTTACTTGCTGGGTTGCCTGGATCTTGCTGTATGCTTTGTTAAAAAAAAAAAAAAAAAGAACTGTCTTGTTTTGTTAGTGTGTTCCTTTGTGGGACAAGGACTCCCTGTTAAGATGCTGGCCCAGTCTGCCTAGCAACCTATGACATCATTACCTACCTGCCAGTAGGCCTGCCCCTGCCCAGTATATTAAAGGACAAACCCGCCTCATCCCACCCCACCCCACCCCCCTCTTATTCTCTTAATCTCTTGCTTTCTCTCCTCCTCTCTCTGTCTCTCTCTCTCTGGAATGCCCCCCTCCCATCTCTCTCATGCCCATATATTTCTTTTCTTTCTTTCTTTTTTTTCCTTTTCCTTTTTCTTTTTTGGTTTTTAGAGACAGGGTCTCTCTGTTAGCCTTGGCTGTCCTGTCTTGCTTTGTAGATCAGGCTGGCCTCGAACTCACAGAGATCCAACCGCTTCTGCCTCCCAAGTGCTGGGATTAAAGGCAGGAGCCACCACGCCAGGCTTGTTGTGGTGAATATTTCATATCTCATATTTCATTGGTATTTAAAACTTCCACCTCAATTCAACTAGGTAACACCAGGAATATTCCTCCTACGCTTCTACCCTGTCCAGAAAGCAGTAGTTGGAAAAAGAGGAGGAGATCTGAGAAGGATTTAACTTCACCCCAACTGGCAGAATCAGAGGGACCACATCCCCAGCCAGAAGAGTAATGATCACATAGGATGAAGACAGGTTCGAACCCAACCTAAACAGAAGCTCGATTCCCCCAGGCCCCTCCTCACCGGAAGAGAAGCATAAGCGCCTGGAAGAAGGTCCGGAAGTTATTGTGCTTAGTGATTTCGAACTCATCCTCGTCGCTGTCCTCATCTTCCGTTTCAATGCCGATGTTGCCAAACACCTGGAGAGACGGAGGGTGACGAACCAGGGCAGCCACAGCTGCCCTGGCTCCCTCTGTGGCCGGCTCCCCTCCCGCAGCCCTGGTACCCCAAGGTTGTGGGATCACCTGCATCCCAATGATGGCGTAGATGAAGAAGAGCATGGCGATCAGCAGACAGACATATGGTAGGGCCTGGAGGGAAGGAAGGCAGTGAGGAAGGGTGCCAGGCAGCTTGCCCAGAGCTGCTTGCACTGGGGTCAGGTGATCACGCGCCCAGGGCTGCTTGGGTGCGGGACGAAGTCTTCAGAGCTCTGTAGACACTGTGCGCTGACTTGAGGCAAGAGTCGTGCTCAGGGGGGACGTAGCTATCACAGAAGTACTTTCAGCCTGGTTTCCTCATCTCGCCCAGAGCTAGGGGTCTGCTCTGGCCCGGACCAGCCGCAGGAGAGGCGGCTGCGGCTGCAGGCTCACCTTGAAGGACTGCACGAACGTCCAGAGGAGAATGCGGATGGTGTAACCCTGCCGAAGGAGTTTGATGAGTCGGGCAGCACGGAAGAGGCGGAGAAAGCTCAGGTTGATGAAATTATTCTGAGGAGATGAGGAAGAAAGGTGACCATCCACCCACCCTGAGGAGCTTAGAGTAGTCAACACTCACAGAGGCCCCTACGTGAAGCCAACCAATAGGAAAAAAGCAAGCCACACCCCAAATAAGGAGGGAAAGGAGAGAAAGCACCGTTAATGCAATGGAGCAGAGGGGAACTTAAAAAAAAAAAAAAAAAAAAAAAAAAAGGAGTGGGGTGCGGGGAAGGAAGATATCAACTGAAAAGCTTAAGCCCACCCAACCAGGCCCACTCACAAGTGGGGAAAAGGTCGGGGGGAGGGGAAGGAGGAGAACGGAACAGGGTTGAGGAGGAAATAACAAAAGAGCACGGAAAAGAAAATAATACATCCGAATCATCCAATCAGGAAAAAAATCGAGATGGTTTTTATTTCTCCCAACAACCAAATGCACTGAGACGATAGGACACAAGCGGGTCAAATTGCAGAACCCAGCACAAGAGTACAAAGCACAGACACGGGCGGGGTGGGGGAAGGGCGCCAGCACACGCAGGCCGAAGGGGGCAAGTGCGCTTTCGAGGGCATGTTACGCTCGGGGCCAGAAATGCATCTGTCCTGGGACTCACCGGGCACCCTGCCCTGCCCTGCCCTGCCGAGCTGCCCACCCGCTCCTGCCCGCCCTGACCTCACCCCACGGCCCAGAGGAGCAGCGGCCTGGAGCCAATGGGGAGAAGCGGAGGAAGGGCGTCTTTTCTTACCCCCTTGGCGAGCGGGTATGGGGAGGACGGGAGGGAGCTGGGGCTGTTCGGCTGCAGGGTGAGTCCTCGCTGCCCGCTGAGTCGGAGAAGATGCATTAGGGGCCCTTTTCCCCCCTCTCAGGGATGGCTTCTCAGCTTCTGGGGCTGGGTGGTGTCTCGGGACCAGGCCTGAGGGAAGCAGGAAGGATCTCAGCTCCCAGGGCGAGTGGGCTCTGATCAGCCCAGGGCCTACCAAGGGGCCAGTGCTGGGGTTGGGCAGATGACTACTCCTGGCCCCAGGACTTCCCTAGGTGGGCCCTGTCTCTCCTCCAAACCCAGGTCTAGTCGCTGCCTCTGGCCTCCCACCCAGGCTAAGTGGAGACAGGAAACTGGGCAAGGCCCAAGCCTCTTCACGGGAGCTTAGTGACCCAGTATAGCCAATTTAAGTAATTTGTTGGGCCTGCTGAATTTTTTTTTTAAGTTGTTACTTTTAAAATCAGATTTTGCCCACCAATCTGGCTTTTTTTTTTTTTTTTTTTTTTTTGGCTCCCTTAGGCCTCTCACAGCTGTCCCTGGAGCCTGGCTGTATGCTCTCCAGCTTCCTAATCTCTCTGGTTTTTGAGTTTTCTGCCTGGGTACCACATGGTCACTACCAGCAGGCATGAGGCAGGAGGGCACTGGGTCTCTGGATAAGTGGGAGCTTTCTGCCCCAGTCTAATGATGAGAGATGCCTGCTGTGTAAGCGGCCGAGACAGCAGTGCTCTTCTGGCCTTTCATCTTTCCCTATTTGCACAGTGTATTGTTTATTTATTCCAACAGGGTCGTGGTATCATCCAGGCTGGTCTTGAGTCTGAGATCCTCCTGCCTCAGACTCCCAAGTGCTGGGATTGCAAGGCCGGGGGGCATTGCTATGCTCTGTTTTGGGGCGGTAAATTCTATGTTCAGCCTGCTTCCTGAGAGAGGCAGCCCTTTACTGGACCTGTGCCTTGAGCTAGCTCTGGTTTGGAAGCTAAGAGGCAGTGACTGGAGTTTGAAGAATTTCTGAGGCTGGTAAGAGGCCTCTGGTGAAAAAAAAAATGTGGCCCTTGGGGGTGGGGAGTAAGCCTTTTGGGCCCAATCATGGTGACTGCTCCAAGGGCCTTACACAAGGCTGCCAAAAAGCTAGCTAAGAGTCACCCACCGTGTCCTCTCTGCTGACTTGATGCCTGGTCCTGCCTGGCCACCCAGTTCCACTGGGATGGGACCAAGGAGTAGTATACCCAACCCTCTCCCTGAACCCCACCTCCCACCCCCCAGAGAACAAGCCATCCCTTCCATGGGGCAGATCATAACATGTGGGCTCGGCTGAACATGCAGAGGTCGGGGTTCCTGGGAGCAGTCCAGGGCCGGGGGAGGGGTGGGCGAGCAACCCGGCACATGCAGAAGCAGGGATCTAGCAGCTGCTGGCATGCTCACACATGAGGGAGAAGGGGTGGGGACCAGAGAAGTCAGGGGTCTTAGGCCTCATCCGCTCCTGCAGCTCTTCCTGGGTCTGCCGTGGAGTCCTGTTAGCACACAGAGCTCCCAAGAGGCATCCTCTTTCTGCTCAGACCCCCACCCTGTGCTCCAGGGCCCAATGGAGCAGCAGTGGAAGATCCAGGCTCAGGTGTGTGGGGGCTGCTGGTCCTTGTGCTCTCCCCAGTGACATACTCAAGGGCAGGTGTCCTGTGGGTTTGTAGAGTGGGCACCACTCACCCCAGATCCCAAAAGTCCTTGCTAGGAGCGGATGCATTTCCCCCCACCCCCCCAAGTCCGTCCCTCAAGCCCCAGGCCCCTAACTGGGATTCTTCTGGGGCATCCAAAGGACGCCTCAGACTCAAACTGGCTAGAGGTGTTCTCCCCACAACCCCGGGCCTTCTCCCACTCCTAACTTCCGTCTCTAGCTTTCCAGAGACACCCAGCCCTACCCTTCCTTCCCCAGGCCCTGCTGAAGACCCTCCTGCCACCCCCTACCTCCCCCACTGTCACCTCCTGGCACCCACTTCCATCAGTCTTGTCTACTCAGCGCCAGAGGTGCCCCTAACGTAAATCCTCCCACATCTGTTCACTGTTCAGGATGGAGCCCCGAGGATGCCCAGTCCCTTCATCTTTCCGAATCAGCTTCCTCCCCTGCTGTACGCAAGTCCCCTTCCTTGCAGTCTTTGACCTCTGTGGACTCTTCCTGGCCACAGGGCTGGGGGCCCAGAGCACCTTGCTAATGTGGCCTGTTCTTTCTCGCAGTGCAGTTACAGTTTCATGTAGAATAGGGGTTGTAGGATCAAAGTCAGCCTCCCCTACTGCACAATTAGCCAAGCAGGGTAGCGACAGGGGGCCACAATTTGCACCTTTATTAGTGTCACCTGACAGGGACCAGTGTTTACTGTGGGCACACCACTGGAGGTTCTTCCGAGTGTCTCCGTGGAGGTGGGCAGAGGTGGGGGATCACAGCAACTGAGGATTATGAAGGGGGACAAGAAATAAGGTGGGAGTAGATGTGGCATGCATAAAGGGCTGTGTGTGTGTGTGTGAGGGGGGAGCTTGAGAGAGAGCGCACACATGTACTTGTGGGGTCTTGAGGATAATATGGATGTCCAAGTCCGTTCATCCTCTATTTATTTGAGGCAGGGTTACTGTAACTATGGCTGGACCAGACCTTGCTATGTAGACCAGGCTGGCCTCAAATCCGCTAGCTTTAACCTCCTGAACACTGAGATCATAGCTCTGACACCACTCTGTGATTGGGGTGGGGAGACGGGTCCACCCTGGGGTCCTAGTGGAGGGAGAGAGCGCTCCTTTCTTGCAAAGGACGCAGACCCATAGGAGCAGAAGTCTCAAATTCAGAATCCAATAAAACCAACCAGAGGGAGCTCTAGGAAAGGGGAGAGAAAGAGGGTGGGAGACGAACAGGGTGGGGTGGGGTGGGGGGATGCAGTGCTCGGGCATCCACAGGAAAGCTGGTGGGGCATGCAGTGCAGTCACAGTTAATGTAAGGCATTTACACTTCAGAAAGAAGTAACACCAACCGGATTCTAGATGCAGATGTTGAAGATGGAGGGGGAGCGGGCGGGCGGGGGCAGTTGGGGAGGCGATTCAGCGTTTTAAATTTAATTTTTTTAGGTGGATTTGTAACCAGTGCCAAAAAAACCAATGGGTTTCGGTTCCCGGGCGGGGAGTGGGGTGGCAGTGGCGGTGGCGGTGGGTTGGGAGGTAAGTCATTGGTGTATGGACACACAGACCACGTCATGGGTGAACAAATGGATTTCATAGTGCATTTTGATTGGATGAGTTTTTCAGACGGCGTTGCGCCAATATACAGTTTAAACAGCAGGCATGGAAAGAGACAAGACAAGAAACACAGTCATTATCCATTGCGCATGGGCAAACCCGCCCCCGGCCAAGTCTGGGCAAGGTATAAAAGCCCAGGGCTGCGCTAGCGCTAGGGTCTCTGTCTACTATCCCAGGGAACTACCTGCGCTACTGCTCTCCTACCTCAGCTTGACTCTAGCCTCACGGATAGTGGCCTTACCTGGGTCCTAGACAGGGGCTACCGCACCCGCGCAGGGTGAGGACAGGCTATGCCATCCCCCTCCCCATCATCTTCCCCTCAAAATTATGGTGTCTCAGGGCAGTTGGGCTGCTCATCAAAGTACACTCACGGAAACAATAACAACAGAAATAATAATAACCATTGGGTATTGCTTTTTGTGGCAGGTTCTGTGCCAAGCACTTCAGGAGGATGACTTCCTTTGTGTGTACACTTATGGCTAGATGCAGAGTCTCCCACAGACAAAACTAGAGCTCTGCCACGGAGCCACACACCCACCTGTGGGTGGCGTAGGGTCTAAGGCATGTGCTCACTGTAGGATTGCAGGCAGGGGCTCTAGCACTGAACTGCATTCCCAGCCCACTTCCCCTAATTTTTTTAAAAATTACATTTTATTTATTTATTTCATGTGCCTGTGTGGGTCCCAGGGATTGAACTCAGCTAATATGGTGATTTGAATAAGAATGTCGCCCATAGGCTCACATAGTTGAATATTTGGCCCCCAACTGGTGGAACTGTTTGGGAAGGATTAAGAGGGGTGGCCTTGTTGGAGGTGAGGTTTCAAAAATTCATGTCATTCCAAGGTGGCTCCTAAGTTCGCCCTCCCCCCCCTTCATGTAAGTTCTCAACTATTTTTCCACCTTCTGGAACCAAGAGCTCTCAGTTAAATGCTTTCTTTCATACGTTGCCTTGACCATGGTGTCTTTTCCCGATCACACCTTAAGCCATGGAGTCATCTTGGTGGCCCCTGACTATTCTTGTCCACCCTTTCTTTTCTCTAAAGCAAGAGCCCTGCAGGTCAGGCATTCTGTGTGTTTGCTCTTTTGTCACGTTTGGTTTTGTGCTCCGTCTCTAGCAGCCGTAACTCTCCAGGAAATGGCAGGTGCTCAGTGTGTGCCCCCATCAAAGTGAGGGTGAGTCCTGTATGGAATGGATGAAGTTGGTAGCATTATCCCTACTGCAAAAGAGGTGATCTGACAAGAGAGACTGGGTGGTGGTGGTGGTGGAGCTGTCAGGCAAGTGTAATGGTCTAGATGTCTCTGAATTGGCCTCTATGGGCCACCATCCTACGTGCTAGAGTAAGCAGTGGGGATCTACACCTATGGATGTCTTTTTTTTTTTTTTTTAATTCAAGATGGGGTTTCTCTGTGTAGCCCTGGCTGTCCTGAACTCACTTTGTGGACCAGGCTGGCCTCAAACTCAAGAGATCCACCTGCCTCTGTCTCTTGGCTTGACCTATGAATACCTTACTGGCAACTGGAAGTTCCAACCAACTCTACCTGCTCTCTACCTTGCCCTCCTCCCAAACTCTGAACCGAAAGAGACATTGTCTTAACGCTGCCTGACCCTCCTGTCTGAAGGCCCCAGCAGTGTCAGCCTTGGAGGAGGAATGGGAAATGACTAAGTCTATTCTGAGGGTATCCAGAGCTTGCAGGAGTCACTCAGGCCTTGGGTGAGTCCCTTCTGGTGCTGGGTGTCAGTCAGGTTCCTGCTGTGTGAAAAGAGACGACTCCCTTTTGCCCTTCCGGCCCGTGAAGGACTCATTTTCTTTCCCCATTTCTCCTGGGTCAGCAAGGGCCACTGGTGGGAGAAGACAGGGAAGACAGGGTCTCTCCCCACTGTGCTGTCTGCTAGCTGCCACTCTGGTCTGTGCCTTCCCACTGAATTTCTTTGGATCCTTCACCCTCTTGGACAATTAAGTGTCTCACTCGTTAGTCCTTTCAGACCCGTTGAGACAATTCTCCTGTGCACTGATCTGGGACCGTTAGTGGGAGCTGTTTTGTATGAGGTGCTTGGCACAACATTCTGTGTGTTTTTTGCTTTGTTTGGGGTGAGAAGACCAATCCAGGGTACCACACAAGCCAAGCCCGCACTCAGAGGCTGGGCCGTACCCCCAGTCCAGTTATTATTATTTCCATTGTCATTGGGGGAGGGGTGCCCACCCCACTAGTGACCCTAGGCATTGATGCTTTGCTTTTTGCCTTCCGGTCCCCTAGAAGGATCTCCTACTGACCCTTAGTCTCCTGAGGGTTCCCAAGCCAGGGCTCACTGGCTCATGGCCAAGGGCTAGGTCTGGGAGGGGAGCTCTGGGGTCCTGGGTTGACTTGAAAAGGCATAATGACGATGTGGTCTGAAAGCTCAGGAACTACCCCACTTTCCCTATTTGGTATGCCTGGGGCCAGTGGAGGGCCGCTTATTCGAAGGACTATCCTAAGGCCTTGAAAGTGTTATCCCCACCGTGGCCAGCAGGGGGCAGTGGACCACAACCTGTGAGCTAGTTGGAGCAGGAACTCCTTTTGCTTTTTTTTTTTTCCTAGACAGGGTTTCTCTGTGTAGCCTTGACTGTCCTGGACTCACAGCGATCCACCTGCCTCTGCCTCCCGAGTGCTGGGATTAAAGGCGTGCGCCACCACGCCCAGCTTCCTTTTGCTTTTTAAAAGTGCGAGTTCAACGCAGTGAGCTGGTAACAGTCTTTATTCATAATTCACCAGCCACCAGGCAGGGAAGCGCACTGCTCAGCGCTGGCCCCATGTCCCGTCACTGTGACCCTAAGAGCTCCCTTTGCACCCTGAAACCACCACCGAGAAAAACCTCTCCACATTCCAGTCTCAGGCTGCGCATCTGAAGTTCTCCCTCTCTGCTGCTAGCCAAGCTCTGTTCATGGCCCACTGTGGCTGCCAGGAACTGCTGCTGCTTCTGGGCTCCCCCCTTTCTGCTCCCCCGCCCCCACTACACCAGCCCGGAGTCACCCAGAGAGAAGCTGGCAGGAGACTTACCCCAAACTCGGTGACGAGGATGTCTGTGATGCTGCCCAGAACAGTCACAAAGTCGAAGATGTTCCAGGCATCACGGAAATAGTTCTAGAATAGGGACCCACAAAACAAAGATGCCAACAGAGGGCTCTGTGCCCTCATCTCTCAAGGCCAGAAGGGTAGGACAACAGTGTGGAGAGGGCTGCTCCACGTAATCAGAGAACTCCTTGCTGATCCTTGACAGCTTGTCCTCAGATGGGACTCAGAAACCTGCCTCTGCTCTGCTGGGCCCATCTTTTGGAAGCTTCTGAAAGTTCCTCAAGTCCTCAGGACATCACTGAATTCCTTACAAAAGATGCTAGGGGTGATGACTGTGAGACATTGTAATTCCCCCCCACCCCCAAGACAGGCTTTCTCTCTGTAGTCTTGACTGTCCTGGACTTGCTTTGTAGACCAGGCTGGCCTTGAATTCACAGCGATCCACCTGCCTCTGCCTCCCAAGTGCTGGGATTACAGGCGTGCGCTACCATGCCCAGCGTAATGTTTGTTTTTAATGACTTACTTATTTTTATTTAATCTGCATTGGTATTTTGTCTGCATGGGTGTCTGAGGGTGTCAAATCCCCTGGCGCTGGAGTTACAGACAGTTGTGAGCTGCCCTGTGGGTGCTGGGAATTGAACCCAGGTCCTCTGGAAGAGCAGCCAGTGCTCTTAACTGCTGAGCCATCTCTCTGAGACATTGCAATATGAACAGGCTCCCTTTCTGTGGCCGGCAGCTAAGATGCGGGTAGAGTCAATATTTGAAACCAGGCTGAGGGGCGCTCAGAGACCGCATGCAGCACCCTCTCCCAGCACCCCCACCTCCCACTCCCAGGACGCTTAAGGCCACTGTCTAATAGGGCAGTATGTGAGTTCAGATCCCGTCTCTACTACCAGAGCTGTGTGGCTGTGGGTAAATGGCGTAGCTTCTCTGTGCTTCTCTTTCCTGATGTGGGTGAGAAGGACAAGAGAGGGCACTGCCACAGGGGCTTCAAGGTTGCTGAGGCTGCTGTGAGCAAAGCTAGTGCTGCTGGCCAGTGAGAGGTATTCTCTCTGTTTCTCCCTCCCCTCCCTCCCTTCCCCCCACGTGTGTGTGTGTGTGTGTGTGTGTGTGTGTGTGTGTGTGTGTTACATACACATGTCTACATGGGGATGGAGGCTACAGGTCAACTTCAGGTGTTGTTCCTCAGGAGACCTTCGTCTTGTTTTTTGAGGCAGGGTCTCTCACTCAACTAGACCTCACTGCCTCAATTAGGCGAGCTGGCCAGTGAGCCCCATGTGCGGACTCTCCTGACTCGACCTCCCCTGATGGAATCACAGACGCACACCACCATGCCTGGCTTTTAGATGATTTTTTAAAATTTGAATAATTGCCTGGTGTGGTGCCGCACTCCTATAATCTCAGCACTTGGGAAGCAGAGGCTGGTGGATCTCTGTGGGTTCGAGGCCAGCCTGGTCTACAAAGTGAGTCCAGGACATCCAGGGCTCTTGTTACCCAGAGAAACCCTGTCTCAAAACAAAAAAAAAATTTTTTTTTGAATTATTGTGTATATTTGTGGGTGTCTGATGTCCTGGAGCTGGAGGTACAGGCAGCTGTGAGGGGTTTGATGTGGATTGCTGGGGATCAAACTCGGGCCCTCAAGCTTGCATAGAACACTCTATGAACTGACCCCAGAGGTCTCCTAACCCTACGGCAGCTGACTATTCCAAGTGGTGGCTGGATCCCCAAGTAACTGGGAGGCAAACCACCTCCTTGATGAGTGAAAAAAAGTCCCTGTTGATAGAAGAAGCCACAGACTCAGGGGATGCTTGTTACTGCCTCTCCTGACTGACACATGTCCCAGCTGCACTCTTATCCCATGTTCTTTGGCAATGGTCATAGCCTCAAATCCCCAGAGGTCCCCCCACCCCCTAACAAAACTTTCCATGTAAGCAGCATTTTCCTTGACTCTCACACAGTCCTTCCGCCTCACAGGGAAGGCCCCAGAGCTGCGGGTGGCTGGGCCATCAGACAGTGAGTGCGGGGTTTGGAGTCTGATAGACAGTAGGTGCTCAACAGGTAAGTTCTGGGGTACGCTTGCCTGGAGGGCATTCGGGTCCCATTGGCATTCTGGCATTTGGACCCACCCTTCCCTTCCCCCCATATATCATCACTGGCTTTCTTTACACCCTTGCGCCCCTGCCTTGGGGTCAGGGCCTGGCAACAGTTCTTGACGGACAGCCACTGGGCGCTCAATACTCCACCTCCCTCCCTCGGGATCACGGCTGTCGAATGTGCTCTCTGCTGCCACCTGGAGGGCCTCGGTGGGAAGGGCGCCCCTGGTGTCCTGAACTGAGCGCCAACTGGCACTGTTAAGACACTGCTGGTGTCCTTGCCCTTGACATGTCTCCTGTCCTGTCCCTTTTGAGAGTCACCTTCCAGGTAGATCCCTTGCCATCAGCCCTCATCTCAAACCCCTGCTTCTAGGTGTTTGGCCACAGATCTCAAGCCCAGAGTCTGTGTCACCTGAATGCCACATGAGGAATTTCAGGCTTTTTGTAAAAGGTTCCAGAAGAGTTGACACCACAAGGGCCGGGGGCCTCAGTCCCAGCACAGTGGGAGACTGGCTGAGAAGAGAGTCCTTCCAGCTGGAGGAGGCCAATGCGCCATCTCTGTTTTCTCAAAAGTGCCCATGAATGAGTGCAAAGACAGCAAGGGATCTGGTGTCCACTCAGTCGGAAAGGTATTTGAACCCATATTGGGTTAAGCCTGGAGCTGACCCCTTCCCTGCACTCTCTGTGTGGTTCTCCTGTGTAGTGCAGCCTACAGGAGACATGGGGCCTCCTGGCTGTGCGTTTGTCTCAACATAGATAACTCCTGCCTGCAGGTACACAGCTCAGTGCCCCACTGCACGGACTATACCTACAGAGCCTTCTGGCAGTACTCATTTTTTAAAAAAGTAGGGCTGGAGAGATGGCTCAGAGGTTAAGAGCACTGGCTGTTCTTCCAAAGGTCCTGCGTTCAGTTCCCATCAACCACATGGGGGGCTCACAACCATCTATAATGTGATCTGGTGCCCTCTTCTGGTGTGCAGGCACACACTCAAGCAGAACAGTGTATACATAATAAATAAATAAATCCTTAAAGAAAAAAAATATGGGCCGGGCGTGGTGGCGCATGCCTTTAATCCCAGCACTTGAGAGGCAGAGGTAGGTAGATTGCTATGAGGCCAGCCTGGTTTACAAAGTGAGTCTAGGACAGCCAAAGCTACACAGAGAAACCCTGTCTCGAAAAAGCCAAAAAACAAAACAACAACAACAAAAACAAAAAACAAAAACCCAACCTTCCCCACCCCCAAATACTAGGTGGAAGCCAGGTGTGATGGTGAATATCTTTAATCCTGGCCCAGCACTCTGGAGGCAGAGGCAGGTGGATTCTGTTAGTTCCAAACTAGCCTTGGATACACAGTGAGACCTTATCTAAAAAAAAAAAAAAAAAAAAAAAAAAAAAAAATCCCACAAGATTGGGCTGTTCATGGTGCTGCCACAGGGGAACTGAGAGTTTGAGACCCACCTGGCCTACAGTGTGAGACTATAAAAACAGGACCAGAAAACCAAGATTTGGGGCTGTTTCCCAACAACATGGAACTTTTGGAGGTATGTCTGGGACAAATTCAACTTGAAGACATTTGCCCATGTGCTGCTGCCGGTGTGTGTATGTGTGTGTGCGAATGTGCACTTGTGTGCATTTGGGTCACACCTGTGGACATTAGAGATCAGAGGCCAGTGAAGGGTGCTTTTTGAGACAAGGTCTCTCACTGGCCTGTAGCTTGTTAGGCTGTTGCCTAGTGAGCGCTGGGAACCCTCCCAGTGCTGGGATTACAGATATGCACTGCCACACACGTCTCTTTCATGGGTTCTGCATCTGAATTCATGCTTGTGTGGCAAGTACGGCACTGAATGAGCCTCTGCAGTCCCAGTGAGCGGTATTTTAACCCTTTCTAGGATTTACATAATGCTCAGTCCATTCCGTTCTCACTCCAGGGGAATACCCATGATGCCTGGCATGGTGTAACATTAAAGAGATGGAGCCTCGGGCTGGAGAGATGGCTCAGCAGTTAAGAGCACTGGCTGCTCTTCCAGATGTCTTGAGTTCAATTCCCAGAACCACATGGCAGCTCACACCCATCTGTGATGGGATCTGATACTCTCTTCTGGTGTGTATGAAGACAGAGCACTCATGTACATAAAATAAATAAATAAAAGCTGGGCGTGGTGGCACACACCTTTGATCCCAGCACTCGGGAGGCAGAGGCAGGTGGATATCTCTGAGTTCGAGGGCAGCGTGGTTTACAAAGTGAGTCCAGGACAGCCAAGGCTACACAGAGAAACCCTGTCTCAATCCCCCCCCACCAAAAAAAAAATCTCAAAAAAAAATATATATATATATATAGATGAGGCCTAGTGAAAGGAAGTGAGGTTTCAGGTTGTGTGGGGTAGGGGCTGTGCCAGAGACCTACAGGGTAGAGGCTAGGTGGCATGTTACACTGGGAGGTACTAAGTTCTCATGGGAGGGAGGCAAGCTACTGGGGCAAGCCAGCTTCTTTCTCTTTCTCTTGACTTTCCAGCTGCTATGACATAGGGGCCGTACTCTACCACCTCCATGGCCAGTGGCCTCCCCATAGGCCCGAAGACTGAAATGCCATGGGCTGAAACATCTGAAACTTTGAACCAAAGATAAACCTTCCCAGCTTAATATGTTGCACATCCCAGGTATTTTGTTACAGCAATGGGAAACTGACTAACACAGCAAGATGAAAGAAAGCTCTTCTGTTTGGTCAGCTGGTGGAAGATAAGGATGTGATGTTTTCACATCTAATTTCACATCCTTCTACCTATCCTCTGATACCCTTCGGGGTCTCGAGGGCCTGAGATTAAAATTATACCATCAGTTTAGACAAAATTAGTAGGGCATGATACACTTTTAAAAGAAAAAAAAATGGATTTGGATAAAAGAGACAATTTTAGAATACATGGCACAGCCATGCCTGACAGCACAAGCCTGCCATCTCAGTGTTTGGGAGGCTGACCCACGGGGACTGCACGTTCAAAGGCAGCACTGAAGCACAGAGCAAAGGCGAGTCCAGCCTGGGCCTCTGCAAGTTCAAAGGCAGCATTAAAGTACAGAGTGAAGGCAAGTCCAACCTGGACCTCTGTTTTCTTTTTTTTTCCTTTGCTTGCATATGTGTGCATGTTCGTGTGTGTGTGTGTGTGTGTGTGTGTGTGTGTGTGTGCGCGCGCGCGCGCGCGCATTTGTAGGCCAGAGGACAAACTCAAGGGTCATGTTCAGAGATGCTGTCCCCTTTGAGATAAGGTCTCCCACTGGCCTGGAGTGTACCAATTAGGCTCCCTGTCAGGCCAGGGAGCCAAGGGTCCTCCTCCCTCTCCTTCCCCAGTGCTTGGATCACAGTGCATGGTGCATGCTGCCATACTCTTTTGTCTGTTGGTTTTTTGTTTTTGTTTTTTTTTGAGGCAGGGTTTCTCTGTGTTACCCTTGGCTGTCCTGGACTCGCTTTGTAGACCAGGCTGACCTCGAACTCACAGAGATCCATCTGCCTCTGCCTCCCCAGTGCTGGGATTAAAGGCGTGCGCCACCACACCCGGCTTCATACCCAGCTTCTTGTGAGGCTTCTGAGGACTGAATTCCTCATGCTTTAGAGCGAGCACTTTGCGGACAGAGCCATCTCTCAGCTTTCTGTCTGGGTAACTTAGTGAAGATGGCGATGGCTCAGCAGTCAGCAGCACTTGCTGCTTTTTTAGAGGACCTGGGCTCAATTCTCAGTACCCACGTGGAAGCTCACAGCAGCCTATATTTCTACCCTCAGGAGACTTGATGGGCTCTCTGGTGTCCAAGAGCACCAAGCACATGTGGCATACAGACATACATGCAGGCAAAACACCAATACACATAAATAAAATTGACTAAAAATCAAGATGAAAACTAAGGAGACAGTGGGTGGAGTGCAGTGGTAAAGGTGCCACAAGTTTAAACCTCAGATCCTGGGAAGTCTACTCCGGTGTCCTGACACTGTGCCGTGACATCTACTGGGTTAAGGTCACAACTGTCTTTTTTCTTTCCTTCTTCCTACCTCCCTTCCATCTTTCTGTCCTTATTTCTGACAAATGTTACTCTGCCCCAGAACCTCCTGCCTCAGCCTCCCTCAGCTAGAGGGACATGCCTGGCCAGTGTGAATACTAAGGGCTGTGCTCTGTGGTCCAGGTTTCCTTTCATCAGTACCCCTGACCTGGGTCGTGGGGCAGACAGCTGAATCTACATGCCACCCCTGGTAAATGTGGACTGGGCCTCCCTGGTGCTCCCAGGGACTTCTGCTGGGGACCAGGGCTTGGGGCCCAGAGCACACACCTTCTCCCACACCCTGAGCCCCATGTCCTCCCACTGCACACTGCCCTCAGGCCCCACGTACCAGAATCCCAAAAGCCATGACTTTCAGCACACACTCAAGAGAGAAGAGGGAGGTGAAGACGATGTTGAACACTCGAAGGGCATTTTCATAGGCCAGAGAGGCTCCGTAGAACTAGATGGAGGTGAAGAGCAGAGAGGTCAGTGGCCTGGCTGGGAGCCGGGCTGCAGGACTAACCTAACCACCTAGAGACGGCAAGAGCTCAGCAAACTCTGGGCCATGAGACAGGGTCTCACTCTAGCACTGCTGGCCTCAGAACCATGGTAACCATCCCAGCCTCAATTACACACACAAGCCACAGCATCAGTCTTTATTTGCAGTACTCTTTCTCCCCGATATGCTGAGTACTTATTTCTTAATTTATTTACTACAAAGCATCTTTTTTTTGTTTGTTTTTCGAGACAAGGTTTCTCTGTGTAGCCTTGGCTGTCCTGGACTTGCTTTGCAGACCAGGCTGGCCTCGAACTCACAGAGATCCATCTGCCTCTGCCTCCCAAGGGCTGGGATTAAAGGCGTGCGCCACCACCGCCTGGCACTACAAAGCACCTTTTTATTTTTTAATTTTCTTTTTAGTGGCTGGACAGACAGCCGTGGGTGCTGGGAACCGAACTCTTATATTTATAGTTGTGAGTCTACAAAGCATGTTAATGACAATGTAGCCAAGTCTTCTTGTCAGTTCAAAGAGTTTATGCATATATATTTACTTTTGTGTTTGAGCATGTGTGTGTGTGTGTGTGTGTGTCTATGGACACAGGTGTTTATGTGAGTGTGTTGTGTGCACATGTGCATCACATGTGTGAATGGCTGTGGGGGCTAGAAAGCTGGAGATACAGGCAGTTGCGAGCTGCTTCCCATAGGCCACTGGGAGCCAAACTCAGGTCCTCTGGAGGACAGCTAGGTCTCTTAATCACTGAGCCATCTCTTCAGCCCTCCAAACTTTTCTTTTAGCTTATCGTTTGGTGTTAGTAACGGAATCTAGGACCTGATGTATACAAAGTAAGTGTTCTGCTATTGACCCACATTCTTCCTCAGGCTTTATTTTATTCTTAAATATTTAACTACATATTGCTTGGCTATCATGTATGTATCGACACATGCATACATGTGGCGGTCAGAGGACAACCTGCAGGAGTTGGTTCTCTCCTTCCACCACATGGGACCTGGGAATCGAACCCAGGTCACCAGGCTTGGTGCAAGCGCTTTTATTAGTGAGCCGTCTTGTCACCTCTTTATCCTTTTACTTCTGAGACAGGGTTCTACTGTGTTGTCTGTGCTGATTGTGTGTTTGTGAGCCACGTGTCTCAGCCTCTGAGCCGCTGTGTGCTACTGAGCTGCTTGAACCTCCTGGTTGGCACAGTTACTGTTTTTTGGTAATCTCCAGTGATCTACTAGTCAAATAATACACAACCTTATAAAGAGAGGACCGTCTGGGGGTGTGGCTTCATGGTACAACGATAACCTAGAATCCCTCAGGGAAGGCTGGGACATGGCTCAGAGGTAGTGCGCCTGCCTAGAATCCCCCAGTGAGGGGTGGGAGCCTTGAAGTTCTGGAAGTCCCCCTCTCCATCTGTTCCGATGAGGAGAGTGTCCGCTCTTCTCCATGAGGCCCCTGCTGCGCCCTAGGGAGTCAGGCATCTGATTTCCCATAGAGCACAGACTAGTGGGGTAATACCAGAGGGACTGCAGAGAGCAGCCCAGGCTTAGTTTAAGGTTTCTGGGTGGAAGCATTCTACATGAGTACCTAGGAAGGAGCTGGCCAGGCAGTGTGGCAGGAACAGCGTGCATGGCAGGTAGAGGAAGAGCAAGGAAGGCTCAAGGTGGCAGTGCTGTCTGCCTGGGATGCTATGCATGGGTCTGACATTGAGGGGGGAGGGAGGGGCTCACCTTCATCATCAGCACGATGGTGTTCAGAGCGATCATGGCCATGATGGTGTACTCAAAGGGCGGGGACACCACGAACTGCCACATTCGGTACTGGAAGCTCTGCTTGTTCTGGGGCATGTGTCTGGTCAGCGGCTTGGCACTGATGGCAAAGTCGATGCAGGCCCTCTGTGGGAGATGCAGGCACATGAGAGGGGCCAACAGCAGGGAGGCCAGCTGCTCTAACCTGCTAGTGCAGCTGCCCTTGCTCTGCTGGCCCCAGCTGGGATCCCTGCAGTCCCTCAGGGCTCCTCACAAAACCTGACAGTTGTGTTGCCTATACCAACTCGGGAAGAGTCACCACATTGCCGCCTGCTTCTCTCCTTTGCAAGCAGATGTGGAAAACCAGTTCAGAGAGGCTGGGCTTGAGGCACAGCTGAGAAAAGCACTGCCTGTGAAAGCCAGCATCTGCCCTTCAGGTCTGACACTTCCTTGTGTGTTTTTTTCTCTTCCTCCTGCTCTCCCCCACCCTCCAGGATTTTATGTAGCCTGGCCTGGTTCCAAGCTGCTTCTGGAGACAAGATGACCTCCTAAGTGCTGGGGACAGGAGCCCAGGGCCTCCAGGACTGTAATGCCTGAGCTACATTGCTAGCTGCTGCTGTCTCTGCATCTGAGCAGCTCGCTCTGCAGTAATCCTCTTTCTTGCTCCAACCTTCTGAGCACTGGTCTGCCAGGTCTGCCATGTGGTCAGCCCAACTGTTCTTTCTTTCTGAGTCCCATGAGTCTCCTTGTCTGTGAAGGAGGCTTGTGGGACACAGAGAGGATGACATGTGGAGGCCGAAGAGCTGAGCTTCGAAGGCTGCAGAGGCCGAAGCCATGGGGGACTAGTTTATAAGAGCCATGAGGAATTTGGTTGAGGTTTCTGTGGTCATCAGGTACCGGACAACACAGAAGGGAGCTGAGGTGTGTGACAGGCAGTGCTTAGTGCCTTGCTCAGTGGGCCACATAGGTTAACAGGAGATCTAAGAAAGAGACTGATCCATCAAGGACCTTTGGGATGCTATGGGGCTTCAGAGTTTTACTGATCTTTATGAGGTAGGAGAGGCTCTGACTCCAATCCCCCCCCCCACAGAGGTTTTTGTTTGTTTTTGTTTTTCAAGACAGGGTTTCCCTGTGTAGCCCTGGCTGTTCTGGACTTGCTTTGTAGGCCAGGCTGGCCTTGAACTCACAGAGATCTGCCTGCCTCTCTCCGAGCGCTGGAATTAAAGGCGTGCGCCACCACGCCCGGCTTCTGGTATATATATCTCAATGACGCACGCTAGCATGTAAATCAGGTTTGCAAAGTGCTGGAGCAAGTGAGACAAGAGACAGGCAGGCAGAAGGGTCTGGCTGACTGAAGGGCAAAGTTGGCAAGATGTATATTGAGATTGAGTTCTGAAAGAAAACGAAAGAAGCCGAATTCGGTTGTTTGTGAGACCTTGTAGGTCCTTACACAGTTCACTAAAGGGAGGAGGAGGAAGGAGTGCCTGCCGGTGAGGGTGGCAGCGGTTAAGCACATCCTCGGCGCAGGCAGTGGTCTCCTCAGGGAACGCTGGGCACACTTCTCCATGCCCTCTACTTGAGGTTGTTCACTCAGCTTGTGGCTGAAGGAGCTGACTCCAGCAGCAGGAACAGCAGGTAAAAGGGCTCTCCTCTTCCATATGGTCCTGGGCCGGGCCAACCAGGCATGGCCTGCCCCACTGAACCCATGGGAGGGAGGGAGACCCATAGCAGCCTAGCAGGTTCCCAAGATGAAGAGGTGGCACAGCTCATGGAGAATGACACAGACCACCAAGCCCAGCCCAGCAGCCTTCCCTGACCATGCTCCACCCAGTGTCACTCCTCCCACAAACCACTGCTACAAAGGATGCTGTGGTGGCTCTCACTAATGTCTCCTTTTAATGTTCCCTGGGCTTCTGAATCTCACGACCGATGGCACCTGCTTGGAGCAGATGGCAGTGGATGCCAGAGACCTTGGCCGCTCTCATAGCAAGGTCTCATTATAAAATGTTAACCCTCGAGTGTCCTACAGGCCTGTGAAAGCATCTGGAAGAGCAGTGAGAATAACAGGCAAAGGGTCTGGACAAAAGCCCCCTGCATGGGTGGGAAAGGAATTCCCAGGGGCCACAAACTTGCAGAGCGAGAACCTCAGTCCCAGGGGTGTGCTTCCTCCCTCTGAGTTGTTGGCTGGCAAGTTTCCTGAGGCCCCACAAACCTTGAAGAGACCATTGTTACTACTCTTGGCTGCATGCGAGAAATAGTAAGCCTGTTGCTGAAGACACTGTGCTGTGGTTTCAGCTCATGGAGAATAAAGTTGGGGATAAACTGGATGCTCCTTCATTATTGAGCTGGTTTTAGTAGTACTGGAAAGAGTGACTAGGTTGCTGAGGAAGGACCGTCACCAATGGTCCTGCTCAGCTATGTGCTATATATAGTATCACCATACCAGCAAGATGTGCCTACCGGTACAATAATGGCATGACTGTTACGGGTGCAACCAACTGCTATCTGAGTGGCTTTAAAGCTTGCTTTGCAGGAAAGAATTCCATCTGGTACTGAAAATCAGGAAGAAAAATATAGTTGGTCATAAGCCCCAGTGGATAGTCCACTGCCACTGCGTCGATAAATACAAGTGATATGGGACTGGAGAGATGGCTCAGAGGTTAAGAGCATCGACTGCTCCCCCAGAGGTCCTGAGTTCAATTCCCAGCAACCACATGGTGGCTCAAAAACCATCTATAGAATGTGATCTGATGCCCTCTTCTGGCCTGCAGGTGTACATGCAGGCAGAGCACTGTACACATGATAATAAATAAGTAATAAATCTTTAAAAAAAATACAAGTGATATGCCTGTCATGCCGTCTTCTGAACATCTGTGGTCTGTGGTCCATGCCTACATAGACTTCTGTTGTCAGTTTGGGGGCACTTCTTGTTTTTTGTTGTAGTTTTTTTAGATAGGATTTTTCTGTGTTGCCCTGGCTGTCATGGAACTAAGGGCAGGTGCTACCACTGCCAGGCTGACACATTTTATTTTATTTTATTTTTTTGTAGTGAGTGGTGGTTATTGCAGAGATTAAAAACTGGTCAAGTTTCAGAGAAAAAGTGGCTGTTTGTGGCCAAGTATTCCAATGCTTAGCTGTAAGTAGAGGGAAACAGGCATCTATATCACCAGATCCAAGGCTCAGATGACACTGGTGAAGAGGAGGCAGGAAAAATAAAATAAAATGTAAGAACAAGAGGAAGGTGTGTAGTTATGTGCAACATTTTTCTATGAAAACTCTCTCCCTCCATAAGCAAAGAGGAAGGTTTACAAGGCTCAGGAAACTCAGGAAACTCAGATGACTCAGGAAGCTCAGGTAACTTACAAGGCTCAGGGAGCTCAGGAAACTCACATGACTAAGGAAGCCCACAAAGCTTTCTTCACTAGGCCTCTTCACAACGTTATATGTGCAGTAGAGAATTGTTGGAGAAGAGCCTGCAAGTTGTGTAGAGAGTTTCAAGAAGGGACACAGCTGTCATGATGTGGGCTTTTGGTGATGCAGCTGTTTTTAAGTCAACTATGTTTCTGTAAGTGACTCCAATAAACTCACTGATTCATACAGCTAGGCCTGGGTGGGACTGTCTCTTTGTTTTGTCTTTGGTGGGTTATCTGGGGTGAATAGACATCTGTTTGTATGTCCTTAGAGGAAATCATATAGTCGCTCTGGGAGGAACCAAGGGCTAGAACTCTGATGTGCTATCCTTTGCTCTGAGGTATCATGGAAGAAGGTTGTGTGCTAGCTTGGCTAACAAGAATAAAACAAGAGGGCTGGAGAGATGGCTCAGCGGTTAAGAGCACTGACTGGTCTTCTAGAGGTCCTGAGTTCAATTCCCAGCAACCATATGGTGGCTCACAACCATCTGTAATGTGATCTGATACCCTCCTCTGGCCTGCAGATGTACATGCAGGCAGAGCTCTGTATACATAATAATAAATAATAAATCTCTCTTTAAAAAAAAAAAGAATAAAGCAAGCATGGACAGACCACTGAACTAGACATGCAGCATGAGAAAGAAAAGTCCCTTCATGGATACACTGGACTGCTTGTTATTGCAGCACAACCTGATCCAGACTGACTGATACATCCTCCTGAAATCTGACGTATGCATTTTATTATTTTTTTTCCTGGAAATCCAAAGGAGAGATATCTCGCAGATTGTCCCCCCTTTGGGAACCTTTGCTGCTCTTTTATTCCCAATTTCCGCCCCCTCCCAAGTTGGTTTTGTTAGGTCTCAAACCTGGAACAAATGGGTCACGAGGTGCCCATTAACATATCAGCGCAGACCTGGCCTTGAGGCTTCCCAGCATCCATCAGTCCCTACCTGTTACAGAGTGTGGCTTGCTTACCACGCCTCCTACCATAAACCTCTCCAGCCCAGGGACTGGGTTGGCTTCCCCCGGCTGCCTTTCCCTTTATAATTTCGCCATTTTGGCTACCTGGTCTTTTGGTCTACCCTTTACCCTCTTGGCCAGTTTCTTGGCTCAGGCTTGGCGGTTCCTCTCCTTTCTATCTTCCTCCTTGCCTCACATGACCTTGCTCAGGGTCAGGTTCTCTTAGGGTTCTCCCAGATGTCCCATTGCTAGGACCAAACTATTGCCATGTTCTGTATGTTCTGTATCTAACCTCCATGTTCTGTATGTTCTGTATCTAACCTCCATGTTCTGTATGTTCTGTGGGAACTTGTCCTCTAGGTGACCTCATTCTTCCTGTGTTTCAGGAATGACCACGAATTACTATAACCCGCACCTGCCAGCAGTTTCCAGAAACTCACACCCGGGCAATTAGATATGATCAGTACCCAATGTTCCTCTGAGATAAAACATTTCCCCTCATGATTTAGCCTCCACCCAACCCGCCTAAAGGTCAACATTCCTGTGACCCACAACCCCTGCTTACAGTTTTTCCCTTTATAAACCCATTATACCCACGAAGCTCTGGGCAACTCTCTTATCTGCTGCATCAGGAAGACTTGTGGTCCAAGTTCGAGCCCGTAATAAAGGACTCTGTGTGTATTGCATCGGTATCAAGTCCTGGTGGTCTTTTGGGGGGGTCTCGGGATCTGGGCACACCAACTTCTCTGGCCTATGCTCTCCTTTTATCTACAATAAACCTTTTCTCCCATCATATCTATCTTTCTTTCTTTCTTTCTTTCTTTCTTTCTTTCTTTCTTTCTTTCTTAAATCAGGTGTCTTGGTGTGTGTGTGTGTGTGTGTGTGTGTGTGTGTGTGTGTGTGTGTGTG
>OU015753.1:40460958-40488174 GCA_907169655.1 Acomys percivali
TCTCTCTCTCTCTCTCTCTCTCTCTCTCTCTCTCTCTCTCTCTCTCTGTGTGTGTGTGTGTGAGAGTCTGTCTGTCTGTCTGTCTGTCTGTGTACTTGAGGCATATGACTGCAAGAACCCAAGGAGACCAGAAGAGGACGCTGAATCCCCTGGAGCTGGAACCACACATGGTTATGAGCCACCATCTTGGGGACTGTCCAGATCTTCTATAAGAACTGTAAGCAATTTAAACCACTAAGCCCCAACATTTAAATGTATTTATTTCTGTGTGCGTGCCTGTCATGTGTGCGTGTTGGAGGGCAGAGGACAGCTTTGTCTGCTGGGCCATCTTGCTGTCCCTGCCTTATTTTTAGAGTTAGGGTCTCTCAGTGAACCTGGAGCTTGCTGATTTAGCTAAGCTGGACAGCCATGGGGTTCCTGGAATCTACCTGCCTCTGCCCCTCAGTGTTGGGGATAGAGGTGTGTGCCTCCATGCCGGGCTGTTTTGTGAGTGCTGGAATTCAAACTCTACTTTATCGACTGACCCATCCCTCAGCCCTGAGGCTTTCTTTCTAATTTTAATTTTTTAAAAAAGAGTTTAAATTATGTGTATGTGTGAGTATATAGACACAAGTGTTCTTAAGAGCTCAGAGGCATCAATCCATAGAGGTATGTACAGGTGGTTGTTAAGCCCGAGGGAGTGCTGAGAACCCAGATCCAGCCTTCTGGGTGAGCAAGGAGTTCTTTCAGAGCTACTTTTCAGCCCTGTGTTTGTTTGTTTGTTTGAGACAGGGTTTCTCTGTGTAGCCTTGGCTGTCTGTCCTGGATTCTTGTAAACCAGGTTGGCCTCAAACTCAGAGATCTGCTTGCCTCTGCCTTCACGAAGAGTGCTGGGATTACAGGGGTGCCCCACTGCTCCAGGGGCCCTGTATTGTTTTGAGTCTCACTGTGATGCCCTGGATAGACTCCCCCCATCCCCACCCCCACCCCTCTGCCTCTGGGAATGCTGGGGTTAAAGGCGTGGCCACCAAGCCCTGTAAGGCTGCTGGGGGAGGAACCTGGGCTTCCCAATAGCTGGGTCGGAGTTCAGCATTAGAGCGACACCTGTAGCCCCTCAGTGCAGACCCTAAACTGTGAGACTGCCATCAGCGCAACAACTTTGGGCACAAGGCTAGGCTCAGGTACCTCTGCTCTCCTGCCCCGCCTCCCCACCACTCTGCTCCCCTGCTCCCAGGTCCCCAGCCCTTGCCCCTCAGTGTGAGCCATCCTCCAAACCACCCCCGCACCCCCTGTCTCTCTGCTCCCCTGCTCCTGGATCCCCAGCCCTTGCCCCTCAGTGCATATCCCCTGCCCCCCCAGTTGCTCTGCTCCCCTGTTCCTGGGGGTCCCCAGCCCTTGCCCCTCAGCACGGGCCACTCACTGTGGCCAGCCCTCTCCCGTGGACACGGTGAACAGCGTGAGCAGGGCCCAGAGCACGTTGTCGTAGTGGAACTCATACTTCTTCCACTCTCGGTCTCGGGCCTTCACTTCATTCTTCTCGTACAGGAGGTACTTGCCTCTGTCACAGAGAGCTGGTTAGTGCGCAGGGAGCTACCACCTCCCCACAGCCATCTGAGCAGGCCCAGTGCGAGACCCTGGCTTGCACGTGGTCTGGGGACATGGACAGGATGGGGACACAAATGAAGACACAAACGGGAGGCTATCCTACTCGAGGGTCCTCACACTTCCAGAGGCAGTGGCTGCTTCTTTCAGAGTAGGAAGGAGTGAGATTCAAATACCACCCAAAACTCTAGCATCCATCCCCCCCCTTTTTTTTAATGGCAGGGTCTCATGGAGTAGCTAAGGCTGGTGAGGAACTCTGGCTCTTCCTGCCTCAGTGTCCCAAGCAGTGGGATCACAGGCCTGTGTCACTGTGCCTGCATCTGAACAAGGCTGCTCAGCCATGACCCAGAGAGGGACTACAGATTTGTGTTAAGAACCCCACTTGAGCCTCGTAGTGGCATATGCCTGTAATCCCAGCACTCTGGGAGACAGAGGCAGGTGGATCTCTGTGAGTTCGAGGCCAGCCTGGTCTACAAAGTGAGTCCAGGACAGCCAGGGCTACACAGAGAAACCCTGTCTCAGGGGAAAAAGAAGAAAGAAGGAAAGAATCTGATTAACAAAGTCATTAGGAGATTAGAATGGCTTAACCTGGTCTGAAGAGATGGGGTGGGCACTCCCCACATTCTCCAATGGTTTCTCATTTGGTTTTCTTTTTATGAGACAGGGTCTGCCTGTGAGACAGGCTGGTCTGGATGGCAGGTCTGTGCCTCAAATTCCACAGGTCTTTCCTTTCCTTTCCTTTCCTTCCTTCCTTTCATTTTTGCAACACAAGGTGCTAACTTCGTAACTCAGGCTGGTCTCAGAACTCAGGGTCATCCTCCTGCCTTAGCCCTCTGAGCGCTGAGGTCCTGACTTTAACAGCCCTATTCCAGACCCAAGCTGACCCTGAGTTACTCCCCTGCACCCCACGCCCCCTCCCCCAGCCACGGTGTCCCTCAGATCTCGGCCCACCCACCGGCAGTCTCTCTCAAACTCCTTGGACTCGTCCGTGCAGTGGAAGAACTTGCCCTTGAAGAGCTGCACGGCCACCACAGCAAAGATGAACATAAACAGCATGTAGACGATCAGGATGTTGAAGACGTTCTTGAGTGAGTTCACCACGCAGTCAAACACAGCCTGCGTCAGAAGAGCAGGGGTGAGGGTGGGAAGGGCGGCTGCTCCCTTCACCCGAGGCGCCTGTGTGTGGGTCCTAACAGTTGCGTAGAAGATATTGGAGGAAGATGGATTCTGTGGTGGCTCTGCACACAGTAGGTGTGCTGTGCCAGGCACCTCATAACCATTTTAGAATAGGGTCTTGTTGTAGCCCAGGTGGGCCTTAAGAGGATGAACTTGACTTTTTTTTCTTTTTGAGACAGGGTTTCTCTGTGTAGCCTTGGCTGTCCTGGACTCACTTTGTAGACCAGGCTGGCCTCAAACTTACAGAGATCCGCCTGCTTCTGCCTCCCAAGAGCTGGGATTGAAGGCGTGTGCCACCACGTCGGCATGAACTTGACTTTCTAATACTCCTGTCTCCACCACAGTTTGGTTATGGAATCCACTGCTTCTTGTACACCAGGAAAGCATTCTGCCAACTGAGATACATCCCCGCCTTGCTGCTTTTTCAGACAGTCCTGTCTGCCTGGAACTTGTGCCTCCCCTACTAGGCTCTGCCTTGTCTCTGTGGGGACCCATCCAAAGGAGTCCTCACCTGGGGCAGCTTCTGCCAGTCAACCCCCTTTGCTGCCATCTGCTGGACAAGTACAGCAACTATACCCATACACAAAGACCTTGAGGCAACCAGTATCTTCTTTAGGTTTTCAGACAGGACGGTCTCCCCATGGACCAAGGCTGACCTTGGACTTGGGATGGTCTCCCCTCAGTCCCAGAGTGCTGGGATCCCGGGTTCACACCACCACATCTGTTTCTGAACGTGGTGTTCTGGAGCAATGTGCGTGCGACCTTTCCATTTGCATGGTGGCCGGCCCAAGGGCCCCCTCCAGATCCCAGTTCTCACCTTCAGCTTTGGCAGCCGCTTGATGGTCTTTAGCGGTCGTAGCACCCGGAGGACTCGGAGAGACTTAATGGTGTTGATGTCCTTTCCTTTGCTATTGCCGCTGTTGAGGGATGGCAGGGTTGGGGGAAGGGAAGAGATGGAGAGGAAGTCAGCCTGCGAAAGGGGGGGTCCAGCAACCCCACACGATCCTGCTGTCTGGACCCAGGTTTGGGCCGAGGCAGGTCTGTGGCTTCCCTTCCTGTTGGGTGGTCTGGCCTGGAACTACAGAGCTCCTCTTTCATCTGCCTCGGGTTCTGGGATTGAAAGGCGCACGCCACCACGCGCAGCCTGAGGCACCAACTCTTCCACTGCCCTTTGTAGCAAACTTTCTGCCTTAGGAGGTTGGTGACCTGTTAGATCAGATCTGACCTCCTTCTGAGGGAGTCCCCACCCCATTGCCCCTAGGCTGAAGGACAGAAGTAGCCAGAGGTCCTTTCAAATGCCAACAAGACCTCAGTCGGCCAAGGTCTCCATCTACCTTTGCCAGTGGTAAAAAGTGGGGCGTGCTGGGCTTAACCATGCAGACCCCAAAGATATGGAGCTCCTAGCTACCCAAACCTCGGCTCCCTAAGGGGGTGGCACGCCAAGGGGCCACCAATGAGCTTGAGGTTCATGGCTCCCGCCCCACCCAGGGCCCAAACACAAATCCTAGCATCACATTTGTGTGCTGTCTTCATGCCCAAGCCACACAGCGTGCTGTCCCAAGGGTCCACCCTTCGGTGTGGTCACCTTCTTACATCAGACCCTGACACCTCATACACCTACTTCCTATCTCTTCACACACACTGGTCATCATCCTACCCCCCTACTGAGGGTCCTTCTAGAATCTGAGCTTTTCAAGGGCAAGGTAGACTTTTTGGCTTGGCATGCCAAGGCACTTTGTATTCTAGCCCAACTCGCTGACGCCGCATGACGCAACTTCCTCTGGCCACACTCCCTGGCTTTCTATTGATCTATCTATCTATCTTTCTTTCTCCTCCTCCTTTCTTTTTTCTCCTTCTTCTTTAGTTTTGGAGATGGGGTCTTATTGTGTAGCCCTGGAGCACACTAGGTAGACCAGGTTGGCCTTGAATTCAGAGATCTTCCTGTTTTTTGTTAGTTTTTTTTTTTTTTTTAAAGATTTCTGCCAGGTGGTAGTGGCGCATGCCTTTAATCCCAGCGCTCGGGAGGCAGAGGCAGGTGGATTGCTGTGAGTTCGAGGCCAGCCTGGTCTACAAAGTGAGTCCAATACAGCTAAGGCTACACAGAGAAACCCTGTCTCAAAAAAAAACAAAAACAAAAAACCAAAACAACAACAACAACAAAAAAACAAAAACAAAAAAAGCAAAAAAACCAAAAAAGAAAAAACCCAAAAAATTAAAAAAGATTTATTTATTTACTACTATGTATACACTGCTCTGCCTGCATATACACCCGCATTCCAGAAGAGGGCACCAGATCTCATTATAGATGGTTGTGACGCACCGCGTGGTTTCTGGGAATTGAACTCAGGACCTTTGGAAGAACAGACAGTGCTCTTAACCTCTGAGCCAATTGCCTTGTGAGTACTGGGTTAAAAGGCACACATCACCACGCCACCCAAAAAACTTTTTTGTTTTTGTTTTTTCAAGACAGGGTTTCTCTGTGTAGACTTGGCTGTCCTAGAACTCACTTTGTAGACCAGGCTGGCCTCGAACTCACAGATCTGCCTGCCTCTGCCTCCCGAGTGCTGGGATTAAAGGTGTGCAGGGATTAAAGGTGTGCACCACCACTGCCTAGCTAGCCAAAACCTTTTAAGTTTCCTTTATTTATTTTGTGGGCATGTGTGTGTCATAGCATGCATGTCAGAGGATAGATAACATTTGGGAGTTGGTTCTCCCCTTTCGCTGTATGGATCCCAGGGGTTGAACCCAGGTTTTCAGGCTTGTTGGCCTTTGCCAGCTTAGCCGGCTCATCAGCCCTGTTTCATTTCCATGTAGCTCATTTTGTTCTTGAGACGCTTGCTCTGACTTTATGTTCCCGAGTGCAGAAATGATGGGTGTGCCCACTGTCTGGCTTTGCACAGAACGGCACCACCCACTCTGCCACATTCACCTCCCTTTCCTGGTGCCTCCTCCAACAGCTCCAGGCTCTGTCGGCCTTGGTGCTACTCCAGAGAGATCTGATGCCAGACCCAGACAGAAAGGCTACTTTCTGTCTTGAGACAGAAAACCCCTCATAGGCCCAACTTGTGATGAATTCTGTGTTTTCTTTTTAACCTTGGCTCTTGTCCCAGCTACTGACTCACAATTGGTATGAGGTCCCGGGCACTCAAATGGACCAAGTCTGAAGTCTAGGGACCAACAGGTGTCTATTGGTTCCTGTCCAATTCATGGGCAGATCTGCCTGGCACTGGGGCTTCTGGTGAGAAAAGCCAGCTGTGTGTGTGTGTGTTTGCTGTGCTTCCAGCCCTCTTGGTGATTTTTTTTTTGCACGTGACATGTATGTGCATATGTGTCTGTGTAGGCATCTGTGCGTGTGTATGGAGACCTCAGGTGTCACCCACCATATTTTTGAGGCAGACTCGCTGTGACCTGGGGCTCACCAAGTGAGATAGCCTGGTCAGTGATCCCCAGGGATCTGCCTCTCTCCATCCTCAGTGCTGGCTTTATATGTGCATGCCAGCATGCCAGGATTTCTCTTCTCTTTCTTTCTTTCCTTTCTTTTCTTTCTTTCTTTCTTTCTTTCTTTCTTTCTTTCTTTCTTTCTTTCTTTCTTTCTTTCTTTCTTTCTTTCTTTCTTTCTTTCGAGACAGGGTTTCTCTTGTAGTCCTGGCTGTCCTGGACTCACTTTGTTGACCACGTTGGCCTCAAACTCACAGCAATCCTCCTGCCTCTGCCTCCCGAGTGTTGGGATTAAAGGCATGCACCACCACACCCGGCTGCTTGTTTTTTTTTTTTTTTTTAAGGAAGAACACTGACTTCTATATACATCTCTTACTGTTTTTGGAGCAGGGATACAGTATGTAAATCAAGCTAATCTGAAACTCAAGATTCTCCTGCCTCAGAGTGCTAAATATGTACCACCTTAGTGGGCTAGAAAGATCTGGCAGGCAGATGCTCTATCATGGCCACTCCCCAGCCCCAGAGCTGGGGTTTTCCACACCCCAGCTGCCCTGGTGACCCCTCTCCCCAGCTCCTTGGCCCTGTTGATACCACTTGAGGAAGAACACGCCTTGCTCTTCTGTTGTAGGTAAGAGCTAGTGGGTCACAGTGGCAGGTGATGCTGCAAGCCCTGTGATTCCTCCAGCCCTGGGAGCTGGCTCTGGTCATGGTAAGCAACAGGACACCAGCAAGAACAAAGGCCACAGAAAAAGAAGGCCACATGGCTGCGAACAGGGCACAGAAGACGAGACAGAGATAGATAGATAGATAGATAGAGAGATAGATATATAGAAAGAGAGAGAGAGAGGCACTTTACCGTGTACTGCTCCTGGTGAGGTGGCGTCGGAAGGAGAGACAAATCGTGAGCGGCCTCAGAGAGAACACAGGACAGGCACAGACACACACGGGCACTGGACTTTGGGACCCCGGGGGACCAGGGGAGCCACCTTTATTCTCTGCACTGGGCAGGACATAGCCCTGACAGCAGCTGGCAAAGGCAGATTTGCAAGGAGTGTGGTGACCCCAGGGATACCCTGGGTGAACTAGCCACTCAGTCACTGCCAAGAGCAGGCTAGCTTCCTGGGGCGGTCCTGGCACAGCGGCACAGCTTGATGTAGGTGAGGTGAGCTGTGTGGGGATGGGACCGCGGTTTGAATGCTACCTTGACTGCCAACAAGCCTCATCTGGAAAAGGGGCTTGGCTTCATGAGCCCCCACTCTGGCTTATCTTGACTCATGTCAAGATGTAGCTCAGGCTGGCCTGAACAACTGATCCTCCTGCCTCAAACTTCTGAGTAGCTGGGATGTGGATGTGTGTGTGCCACTCTGGTGGGTGGAGTTTTCTGAAAGGAGAGTTGCTGCTGCTGGGCTCCAGGGCCTCACACATGCTAGGTCAGCATTCAACTGCTGAGCCACGCCCCCACCCCCTCCCTGGGGGATTCTAGGCAGGGGCTCTACCTCTGAGCCACACCCTGAGACTTCTCTTTACTTTTTTACTTAGAGATAGGGTCTTGTTAAATTTCCTGGCAGTCTTTAACCTTGTGACCCTCCTGGACCAGCCTCCAGAGGAGCTGGGATTCTTGGAATTGTATTTTACCTAGCAAAATTTTTTTTTTTTAACTGACCGGCTTAATGTCTACAGATATCTCTGTTGAGCTTAGGGCTCTCAGACCTGCCTGTAAGTCTACGGGGTCCTTCCCCACGGGTGTTAAAAGTGCTTTCAGTGGCACTGGCATTTATCTCATCTTTTTCATGAACACCAGGCCAGCACTATCACTGAGCTGTGTCCCTAGCCAGACTTTACCTAAAGTGCTCCTGAGTCTTGTGTCACTGCGTTTACCTGCAGGAGGATGGCACCATCGGCCCATTTTCCAGATGAGGAATCTGCAGCCCAGAGAGGGAGAGTGGTGTCCCTACGGGCACACAGCCAGAAAGTGGCAGACTGAGATTCAAACCCAGGGGCATGCGTCCTGAGCTTGAGTCTTCCTTCCTCTGGGGGCATGGCTGTTTTGAGGGTGTTGCTGGAGAGCCTATTCTTTGGTTGTTGGGAGTGTGGCTCTGAGGGTGCAGGAGCGGCTTGATCAGGGTACACTCTGCCAGCTCTGCAGGGCTGAAGACTCACCCTGGGCTGGGGGGGAGGGTTGATGGTGCCAGAGGGACTCTTGGCAGTGAGGGTCACCATCTACCAGCTGCTACGAGATGTCAGCCGGCTGCTCCCAAGCATGGGCACTAAGCATGATGTCCCCCATGGTGACAGCTTGTGAGATGACTCATGAAGGATGGCGCATGGGAGATGGAGCGTGGTTAGTGGACGGGGCGGACACGTATGCGCACCCACACCAACACTCACACGGCTCACACATACATATGCGGGTGACGAGAGGAGGGCAGGGTCCTTCAGAGGGTTTCGGCACATCGCTGGGAGAGCCCAGGCAGGCAGACCGATCTCTTGCCTCCCTCCTCCTTTCTGCTCCCAGGCCTCCCAGGGAAGGAAGGGCCCAGCAGGACAGGAAGCTGCTCTAGATTCCGTTCCCCACACACCCCACCTTAGCCTCAGTTTCTCATCTGTGGGACGGGAATCACTACCCTGGTGTGACAGCGCCCTTGATGACGCGCTCAAGGCGCATGCTCTCATCCGAGCCGTTATGTCTTGCTGCATGGGGAAACTGAGGCTCAGGGAGGCTACCAGCCTTGGGGAACTTTCTCTTCTTTCCTTCCTTTTCTGACCCTTTTGTGCTCCGTAGCCAGGGATGGCTTCAGATCAGCAATCCTCCTGCTTCAGGCTCTTATGGGGCAGGATTACAAACGCTTGCCACCACACCCAATGATGCTGGGGTCCCCCCACCTTGCCTATGAACAGACATCCTCACAAGGCAGGTAGAACAAAAGGAACCAGCAAGCTGACGCTCTACCATGACATCGACAAGGGGACACCAAGCAAAGACCGCACAAGTCGAGGCACCTCAGGTACAGGAGGAAGAGAGACTGGAGGAGAGGAGAGGAAGAAGGCAGGCTGCCATGGGTTAGTTGGAGAAGAAGCACATGGCCGGTGTGCAGGGAGACTTGGCCCAGATGAAGAACATTAGCAAATATATGGGATTATGGATGGGAGGTAGCTTGATAGAAATTACTAGAAGCAGATGGCATGGGATTGAGGTAGGTATTCTGTACCTGCCCCATTATGGGAAGTAGTTTAGGGGATTAATATCTGCCCTAGTTCAGGTTAACTAATGCTATTTTAAAATATAAGTGTCTGTGTTCTGATCGATTGCTAGCGGGTCATACTGCTGTAATCATAAGTATAGGCCTAATAATAAACACTATTATTACATCATAGTGATAAATTAACCGCAATGATTTGGCGCCCAACTAAATTCAGGTATCCACACCGCTAAAAACCATATTTTTTTCATAGTCTGGCAGTGGGGAATAGCTCCCAGAGAGCACCCATGGGCCCAAACATTTCACAGACGCTGCCCCTGGCTGCCTGTGGGCTCAACTCTTACAGAGCAGAGATGGCAGGTTGGAGAGGTGGAACTAAGAGGCCGACAGACTTCTAAACTGTTAACCCCCTAGAAAAATGAAATAGAGACTGCTATGGTCCCCCTCCAAGGCGCCATGGCAGAAGGCTCCTGCATCTTTTTTGGCTTTGTTTTGGCGTTTATGAACTTGTTTGCAATGGGCTTAGTCATAGTGACTCTTCTCCTTACCCTCGCTAAGAAAGCTCAGGGAGAGAGGCAGAGAGCTGAGAGATGTGAGGCTATGGAACTGGCCACAGGAAGGGAAGAAGGAACTGAGCTCTTCTCCATAGAGTTGATAGTGGCTGGAATCAGAGCTGCAAGAAAGGGTCCACCAAAAAGAGATAGCAGTAACTAAATTCCGAGGAATGGCGGATGGGGCTTCACTAACTGAAACCTTAAAGGCACAACTGACCCAAGGCTTAGACTTTTCTTGTTTCCCTGCTTGAAAGTTTGCTTGAGATTTCTGAAGATTTTGGCTGGAATTGGGATGAAATATTTGAGCAGGGTGGGGATGGCACAAGCCCTTCCTCCCAACACAATAGAGACAAAGACAGGCAGAACTCTTGAGTTGTAGACCAGTCTGGTCTCCACAGGATTGACCCCCTGCTGATAAGTTACTTGCAGAGACAGCCTAGGAGTTAAACTGACAAATTTTTCCTTAAACTTACTATGTACATTCCTTTTTCTTAATAACGGATTATATATCCTTACTGATCTAAAGGATGGATACACATCAGTCTTAGGTTTATGTAAGGAAAAATGATGTCCCTACTTTATAAAGGGCCAGCTAATCTCCTTGAAAGTGGACTGTCCACAGGAGAACTAGTGCCATAGGGTAACTGGCCTAAAAGATATGATCTGTTGGTCAATGTAAGGACCAAGTTTGGGCGGGGAGATAGACATGCAAGCTGCATGCCTCCCACATCGAAGAGCTTTTTGATGCTGACAGAGTTGAAGTGTCACGGCTCTGGTCTGACACCCTGCTCTAAAAAGGCCAGCCAATTTCCTTGAAAATTTAGCTTCCATGAGAGATACGGAGCCAAAGGGTAACTGGCCTAAAAGATAGTATCTTTTAAAAAGATTTATTTATTTATTATTACGTATACAGTATTGTGCCTGCACGTACACCTGCAGGACAGAAGAGGGCGCCATATCACATTATAGATGGTTGTGAGCCACCATGTGATTGCTGGGAATTGAACTCAGGACCTCTGGAGGAGCAGTCAGTGATCTTACTCTCTGAGCCATCTCTCCAGACCCAAAAGATAATATTTTATTGGTCAAAGTAAGGACCAAGGTTGGACAGGGAGACAGACATGCAAGCTGCACGCCTCCCTTATTGAGAAGGGGTGAGACAAAACCACCCACAACAAATGTGAAAAGCCAGGTACAAGATGCCTACGCTATACATAAATCCTAAAATAAAATGGGAGCTTATATGATGTTTATTTAAAGCTTAATGCCTTTTCTTTTGCTCAGGGCAACCAGCTTGTCTCTAAAACGGGAAGCATTCTCTTGGGAAACAGGTAGCAGCCAGGCCTATACATCAGGCACCATAGTGCCTAGAGAAGGAAATTTAGAACTATACAATCTTGTTTTGATTTCAATATGATAATAATTGTATGTTCATTGTTAATGGTGATGTTATATTTCCTCTTGAAAGAGGTCAAAATAAAACAGACCTAGATAAAAGAGAGACTGATAACTTAAGTGAGTCTATGTTTACATAAATTCAAGCTTCAGAACAAACAGTTGACTTACATTACTAATCCCACTACATGGAATAGCTCTGAGACTGGCTGCGACATGAATGTCTATGCATAGCCAAAGCTTCCTGTTGGTTACAGAACCCCCATGATTTATTATCAGATGCCATTCTTCTTATGGCACGAAGGAAGATTTACAGATTTTTTTCATCTGCTCAAAGAGCAGAGAATTAGCTCTGATTGTTCTGTGCATCCTGCACACCTAATACATTTATAGTTTTAGGACTGTATAATGCTTGTCAAAAATTATATGTTTTCAGAATAAAATAACCGGACACTGACGCTGGATCAGACCTGACAGGATTCATTCCTCTCAGCATGCTGAGACGCTGACATCCTGCATCCTTCACGTTCCAGCCCCAAGTGCTTTGGTTGCTGTTCCTCATCTGAAAAGGACAGCTTCGAAGAAAGCTCCTGATACGAATTGGTCCAGCATTTCAGACTGTCCCACATAGGACTTATATTAAGCCTGGAATTTTTCAACATTTAGAGACTGGACCACAAATACTATTCCTAGCTTGTTTAACCATTTTTTTCCAATTTTATTTGGGCCCCTACATAGGTATTATTCACCCCAAATCAGCCAGAAGAAACTTTAAGAGAAAGACGCCCCATTTCCCATAAGGGGGGTTGGGTAGGTTTTTGGTTGCTTTCGTGGGCTATAGATGTTTATGTCATTGGAAGTTGGTTATACGTTGTTATTGGTCTTATTCAGAGAGAAAACGAGGTTAGACTCAGAGATTTCTCTCTTTTCCTTTACCTTTCTTTCTTAGGTATGGAGATGGGGGTTTAAAAGAAAGAAAGGAGAATATAGAATATATAGGGATGATAGGACAAAAAGTAGATTATTGAGTCTACCCCTCAATTTAAGGCCTTGTTACTCACAAATAAGGTTAATTTTAATTCATTGATATTGAATTTTGTATATTGATGCAAAATAAGTTTACTTTTGATAAATTGAAATAGAATTCAAATTTAATATTATTCTTCACACATTATATTTCTACTCTAATATGAGGTATTGTGCATATACAACTAAATTAATACGTGGTTTACTTCCAACACTCTGATAGTGCTATTGTAGGCTTTTTAAGAAAATTAAGTAATACAAGTCAATTGTTAGTTGATTAACTTATGTTCATGTCCAGTACAGGAATATGCATCCTAGGTTTAACAGATAGATAAGGTAAAATAGTTAGATAAGGTCTTCAAAAACCTCAGAGAACTACAGACTATGGCATTTAAAAGTGTTTTTTTTATTATTTTGAGGATTCTTTGACAATAAGACAGGATAATGCCTGGCATCACCCAGCCTACCTCAAAAAAGATGATGAGCATCAAAGAACCTCCTTATGGAGATGGCTTCAAATGTGGCAAACAAGCCACTGGACAAAAATATCCTTTTATCTGCCACAGACAAAATTCTGCATAAAATGGGAAAACTTGGATGCAGGCAGAGTCAACAGCCAAACTCTGCCAAGACAGGGTAAGCAAGTCCTCAATAGTTCCTGCTTCACAAACATATCTGTCCGATATACTGGGTCAGAAGGCTGACGATGATGCTCCAACGTTAGAATTTTGGGTGACTGTTCAGGCAGCTAACTGTCTCTGTCATTTTTTTTTCATTTTGGAAGCTGCTAACCTGCACTTCCTGTTTACTCAGGTAGTTAAATTTATTCCTTCTCAAGTCTCTGATGGGGTTGAAGACCAGATAGTTTTATAATTAATCTTAGTTGTTTAGGATTAGTTAAGAAGATACTTTTAGGTCTAGACAGATACTTTTAGGTTGATAGATTTGAGCTTTGATAGATATTGATTTAGTTCAAAACTTTAGACTCACCCAGATAAAAATACATGATACTTTCTTCAAAGTTGTCAAATACCTTTTGACTAGACATTATGTATGTAAGTCTTACCAATTGGTTTTTATAATTTTTCACAATTGCTCTTACTGTATATAAAAATGACCTTTTTATTTAGACAGCAAAGGGGAATTGTTTGTCTGATGTATTTTGATGCTAATTACTGCTTGCTGTCTCTCTGCCCCAACTGTATTTTGCCTGAGAGCCTAACCTGTTTGACCAATAAAGGGCCTTCACACCTGGGCAGGGCAAATGGGACAGGTATGGCTAACGGTCCCAGGCTTGGGGAGACAGAGAGAATCTTGGGAAGAGGACAGACCAGAGGAAATAGGAGAGGAGAAGAAGGTCGCGCCACCATGGGTTAGTTGGAGGAGAAGCACATGGCCGGTGTGGAGGGAGATTTGGCCCAGATGAAGAACATTAGCAAGTATTTGGGATTGTAGATGGGAGGCAGCTTGACAGAAATTATTAGAGCCAGATGGCATGGGATTGGGACAGGTATTCCATACTTGCCCCACCATGGGAAGTAGTTTAGGGGGTTAATATCTCCCCTGCCCCAGGTTAACTAAGGCTGTTTTAAAATATAATAAGTGTCTGTGTCTTGATTGATTGCTAGCGGCTTAGAAAATTCTGCCATAATAATAATTATAGGCCTAATAATAAACATTATCAGGCCATATTGGTAAAATAACAGCAACAACTATGTCCACATTGAATTCATGAGAACATGAAAAACCTGACTGCAGGGCTTAGGCCACAGTGCAAAGACCCCCTGCTGTACCCTCAACACCAGAAGAAAGAAAAGAAGGGAAAGTAAAGAGAATACAAGGTGGAGAGAGAGAGAGAGAGAGAGAGAGAGAGAGAGAGAGAGAGAGAGAGAGAGAGAGAGAGGAGTCTGCTGAGTCAGGCTTGCAGGCTATGGAAGCACTGATTTTTATCCATTACAATGACAGCTTGCTGTGCCCCAGGGAGAGCCTACTGTAGCCCTTCATGTGGAAATGGGCAACAGTCCAGGCCCTCTGTGATAATGCAAGCACTCAGTGCCAGGTGAGGGAGCTGACTGAGAGGCAGCACCCGCTGAGGAGCAAGCAATAAGACAACACAAAGAAACCCTCAGGTCTCTGTGCCAGATGAGGTGGGTCAGGGTCCCTGGAAGACCTTCCTCTAAGGGAATGACCCTTGTGATAAGGCACAACCTTGGTTTCCAAGATGGATTTCAGGACTAGGAGCAAGTGAGGTCTCTGATATTGATGTCTGCTGTGGGGAGACTGCCACGGGTACTACCAGGGATCTTGGGTCCCCTCTCCAACTAGACCTAAACTGGGCTCCATCTCATGCTGGGTCCAACACTGGGCACCATCTTGGAAGGGCTGCCTAGAGACTTGTATGGCAGAGCTCAGGTGCCTTGGAGAACGGCCACTGAGATTCTAGATACCACATTAAGCGGATACACCAAACCTCAGGTAACAGTCTAAAATGGGCATTCTGAATGTAGGTGCCATCTTGGAATGATGGCCAGATTTCAGATACCATCTTGGAATGGCTTCTTAACCCTTGGATGCTTTTGAGATGGCGCACCCTAGCACTCAGCTGCCATCTTGGGAAGGCTGCTTGCTTCTTGAGCACCACCTTGAAATGGCTTTCAAGAACTTGGACTCCATTTTGGAATGGTTGCCTACACCTAGGGGGTCATTTTAGAACGGCTATCTAACCCAGGTCCCATCTTGGAATGGCCACTAAATCCTAGAATGTCATCTTGGGATAATAGCAAGAATTCACGGGTCATCTTGGAACGGCCGCTCTGTTCTCCAGCACCAATGTGACGTGTGGGTGCCATCTTGGAATTGGCTGCCGTTTTAAAATGGTCCCTCAGAAGTTGGGAGCCATATTTGAAACTGCCACCTATATCCAGGGTGCCATTGTGGAGTGGTGCCATGGCACGGCACCCTAGGAGCCTTGGGAGGAGAGACACACATGGAAGGAGGCTACTAGGTGTATGGTGAGGAGCCTTGGGCCCACAGGTGGAATGGGACTCTCATGCATACTTGATTTCTGATTGTCTTTTCGGAGGCACCCCAAAGAGACAACATGTAGTGGGATTGTGGGAAGGGAGATGAGATGTTCTCAGAGGCAAGAATGCTGTCAGCAGCGCAGCAAGAGGCCACCGCCTTGCTGTGGGAGGAGTGGAAGGTGGCTCTGGACCCTTCCTTCCTTCCTTCCTTCCTTAATGGTGATGACATGCACAAAGCCAGTTGCAACTCCACTGGGGCACCCTGACTGGGCCCGCCCTGCTGGTCCGTATGCCGCCCCTCCCCCACTGGCCCATAGCTCTCATTCTCATCTCTGAATCCTAAAATGTGACCCACATCTGTCAGTGGGACTTAGACTGGGGTGCCAGGGGGGCCTTGCATGGAGACTTACGTGAAGGCAAAGGCCACCAGGGCCCCACTGACCACTATGAAGTCCAGAATGTTCCATAGGTCACGGAAGTAGGCCCCCTGATGCAAGACGAGGCCCAGGTCGATCATCTGGGGGTGGGGGGAGAGGACAGAGTGCTTAGAGACCTCAACTTTCCTTAGATCAGCACCCACCTGGAGCAGGAGGATGACAGTCGGGTCCTTCTTAGGAAAACGAGCTTGGCTTAACAGTTCTCAAGCCTAAGTTTCAGAGTGTGCTTTGTCTGAACTTCCACAGGAGGTCATGCCTCAGCAAGTGTTGTAACTCTATCTTTATCTTTGGGCCCTCCCAAGAATCTGTCTGCCTCTTACTTCCTCCTTGGTGACCTGTGGTTCCTGCCCTCACTGAGGTCTACTTGGTCCCCGACAATGCCCTCATCTGTCACCTACAGCTTGGCAGAGGGAGCTTGAGAATGCTCAAACAGAGCCCCTCTTCTCCCTAGAGCCCGCCTCCACGGCTCTCACTTCCTTTGGTGTGCATCCCAAAGTCCTCCCAGCCACTGCCAAGCCTTACCTCCCTGCTCACCTGGCCTCCTTCCTCCTCCCTCCCTCCACACCTGCCTGGCGACTGCCCCTCAAACTCAGCATGCCTTACTCCTGGATTGAGCCGCTTTCCTCATGGAAGATCTGTGGAAGCCCCACTTCTTACCTTAATCACCATCTCAAAGGTAAACACGCCTGTGAATACATAGTCAAAATATCGCAGCACCTGCAGGGAAAAAGAGGCCAGTGGGCCCAATCACAGGCTCGCTCCAGCAACGGTGGCCCACTGGGGTGTGAGGACCACCCTGAAGATTCCCTGGGAGTAGACCTTCCACCAAGTGGACAGGACAGGGTCAAGCCCGGTCAACTGCTCCCAGGCACGATCAAAGATGTGTAGGTTCTTAATAAAAGCGTCCAGGAGTTGGCAGCAAATCCTACCCCTCCAGTCACCAAGAGCGTTTTTCTCATGTACTCCAAGGCCCTTGCGGACTAAGAGGGCCTTGGAGGAGTCCATCCCACCTTAGAGATGACTGTCCTTGGGTTGACTGGCCAGTGTCCATGCCCTGGGATTCCGTTTCCAGGAGCATCTTCAACATTCTGGGGTCCCCTGTCACCTGGCTCTTTCACCCTGAGGTACCACTCAGTCTGGGATGATTGACGCTCTTCTTCCTCACCCCACCATCCTGCCCAGACCTGGGCTCTAGTTGTCCCTACCCCTAGCTTCTGGAGCCACCCAGGACACTCAGGGTGAGGGTGGGGGCTGTAGGTTCAAGGGCTGGTAATTACCAAACATGAACAGCAGAGGGTGCTATGACCACCTGAATTATACAGTTCCTCTGCTTCCAATCCTTGCCTCCCTTAGGATAAGAGACTGCGCTGGGCCATGTGTTCCAACCCTCTAAGATGGCCTTGGAGGCATGCTTATGACCATCACCTGAGTCAGGTCTGAAGCATCCTTCTAGCTAGCCACTTTCCGGTTTCACTGATGGCTACACTTTTCTCCTTGCTCATTTTCTGGATTTCATCTGATTCCTGCTCTCCTTTTTTTTTAAATTTAAATTTAAATTTTATTTTCGAGACAAGGTTTCTCTGTGTAACAGCCCTGGTTGTCCTGGAGCTCGAATTGTTGGCCAGGCTGGCATCGAACTGACAGAGATCCGCCTGTCTCTGCCTCCCAGAATACTGGGATTAAAGGTGTGCGCTACCACGTCTGCCTGCTCTTTCTTCCTTAATGGCATGGGTCAAATATCTCTTCTCTAGCGATGCCTTCCATGGTCACCAGTGAAAATGCTACCTAGGAGCTGGGGAAGTGGTTCAAGAGGTGAGGGGTTGTGCATGAAGTTCAGGGATAGAGCCCCTCCCAGCATCCTCCAGTAAGGGACTTTGGGTGTGGCTCAGGGGTGGAGCCCCGACTTAGAATCCGGCCAGTGAGGGGCTGGGAGTGTGGCTCAGGGGTGGAGCCTCTGCTAGAATCCTCCAGTGAGAGGGGCTGTGGGTGTGGCTCGGGGTGGGTGGGTGGGGCCGAGGGTCTGTCTTATCTGTTGTTTCGGATGGAGAGCAGAGTGGGAGACTCACGTTGTTGCGGGGTGCGTTGGGCTGCACTGGGTCCTCAGCGGCCAACGCAATGCTGCTCATGGCAATGACCATGAGGATGCACATCTCGAAGTAGCGCAGGTTCAGGATGTAATGGCACAGCCGGCGAAGGCTGCAGGCAGAGTAAGGAGCAACTCAGATCACGGGTTCATGGACCTTTCGCCTCCTCTCCTCTACAATTTCATCGCCTCTAAGCATGTGTCAAGGACTCTCAAAGGCTGTGTCCTATAGTCCAGTACGTCTGGAAGACTCCAGCCTTCTGAGACAGTCATGCTTGCCCACGGAAGAGCTCCTGCCCTCCAAACTACTGGAGTACTTTGCTTCCCAAGCCAGGCGGAAGCACCACTGCTAATGATTCTGCAGGACATGGAAAGATTCATTTACTTATTCTTTTAATCACATTTACTTATTTGTGTGTGTTGGGTGGTGATTGTGGCAAAACTTGCCTGTGCAGCTCAGAGGACAACTTGGGGTTGATTCTGTGGGTCCTAGAAAGTGAACTAGGATGGTAGGCTTGGCAACAAATGCCTTTATGCACTGAGCAATCCCAAGGCCAGGTTTTCCATGTGTAAAATATTTTAGGGTCTAAAAAAAAGGAACCAAGCCGGGCGATGGTGGCGCACACCTTTAATCCCAGCACTTGGGAGGCAGAGGCAGGCAGATCACTGTGAGTTCAAGGCCAGCCTGGTCTACAAAGTGAGTCCAGGACAGCCAAGGCTACACAGAGAAACCCTGTCTTGAAAAACAAAACAAAACAAAACAAAAAGGAACCAAGTGTGGTGTCTCTCTTATCTGTCATCCAAGCATATGGGAGGCTGTGGCGAAGGATCACTAAGAGTTCAAGTTCAAGACAATCTAGACTATGGAATGAGTTCAAGACCAGTGTGATCACAGAGTAAGATCTGGTCTGGAAATGAATCACACACACCAAACACTCACACACAGAACTAAACACACACAGCTCAAATTACACACATACACCAAAAACATACACAACAACAAATCAGGCACACCCAAAACAAAACACATCAACAAAACACAAACATACTCACCAACAAAACAAAACCCACACACATACACACACACACACACACACACACACACACACACAAGGGCCAGTGAGATATAAAAGTGCTTGCCCTGCAAAGCTGGTGCCCAGTGTTCAATCACTGAGACCCAAGTGAAGATGGAGGAGAAGAATGACTCCAGGGCCTTCTGACTGCCACCTGGGAGTCATGGCAAACAAACACCATTCATACACACAACAATGATAAATAAAACCAAAACCAAATCCCATCACTACCACCACCAACAGAACCACACCTGGGGCTGTAGGCGTGCTTGCCTGGCATGCACAAAGCCTGGGTGTTGCAGAATGTTTGATCACATTGTGAACCCCAAGACTGTGTTACTTACTGGAAAAACTAGAAAAACACCAGTTGTGGTGTAGCTCAGCCTTAGCACATACCTTTAATCCAAGAGCTCTCTGCTTGAGTAGCATAAACAAGATTAAATGAAGTCAATCATAGGTCAAGAGGCAGAGCAAGCAACCAGTTGATACCAAGTGAACATAAGATTATTAAGAAAAACTATAGAGAGGAAGATGAAGTCAGGAGGATGGACAGAGAGATGCACAGGAAGTAGAAGGGAGGGACGTTTAGTTTGAAAGGGGTTGTTTGAGACGGTGTTGGAGGAGGGGCATTCCTTCTGAGATGTTGGCTGAGGAGGAAGGTCAGTTGGGTGATTTCTCTGCCTTTTTGAGCTAGCTGACATTCACTCCAGCAACTGGCTCCTGAGTCTTTATTGTTAAAATGGAATGATTGAGATTTTGTTAAAAAAACGTTTAGTGCTCCAATGTGTGGTACGACCACACAGACAGAGAAATCACACCAGCTGCGGACAAACCGAGAAGCCATCAGATTTGGTAAGACACCTGGAAAGTCTTCACGGAGAGAGTAAAGGAATATTAAAAGAAAAAAAAATCTTTACCATTTTAAGGATGGCAAACATCATAATAGAGGACGTTAGGGCCTTATATAGTGCTACTTTATATGGCTTGAAATAGGAGGAGAAAATGAAAAGGTAAATGACTGAATTGAGATTGACATAACACTGATCATAATTACTATCAGTCTGGCAATTCATATTTTATCCTTAATAGACATTGTGTTTTGTTGTACCAAATATGAAAAAATAGTTTCATAATTATGCCAAATTGATAAGATACAAGCCATAGAAAGACTTATAAATGAAAATAAGAGAAATACTCAGACATAGACGAGGGAATTTAGACAAGAACCTGCTGCACCACCACATAATGAAACTGAAGAAGGGGAACCCAAGGTTGTTAGAAAACCAATCCTCGTTTATCCAGTTCCCATACAAGAACCAGCAGAGGAGGGCTACCCCCAAGGTTATGGAGAAGTTAAATGGACTCCTATAGACATTTAAGACTTAAGGAGATTTAAGGAGGCAATTCTTTAAGACCTGAGGATATTTAAGGAAGCAATTGTTTAAATGGTATGCATTCGCCCTACGTGAAGCAGATATTAAATTCATAGGCACCTCAGAACAGAATTATTCCCCAAGACTGGAAAGACTTGGCAATAGCAATATTGGAAGCTGGTCCTCGGTTACAATGGTGAACACGTCGGAAAGAGGAAGCTAGGGCCATAGAATAGCAAAACAGGGCTAGAGGTATTAATATTTCCCAGAATTATTTGCTTAGGTGGATGTCAATAAACTAAGTTACGAAGACAGCTTGAATTTGATGATCACACCTTGGTGCTATACCATTTAGCAGTTTAAAAGCTTGGAACAAGGTTGAGGAACCAGGGAAGAAGTCTGTATCATTTACTAAAATTATACAATTTCAGTATTGTATAAGGTCCAAAAGAAGCCTTCACTAATTTTTTTTTTCAAAGACAGACTTCAGCTATAAATAGAATAGTATCAGATTCAGAAGTCAAATATTAATCAAACCTTTGGCTTTTGAAAATGCTAATTCAGAATGTGGAAGAGTGATTAAGTCTTTAAAAGCAAGATGAGCACCTGTAAAGAAATGGGTTAGAAACATGGCTGATATTGGATCTCACATTCATCATGCTACTCTGATAGCAGAAGAATTTCTAAAGGTTTTTTAGAAAATCAAAAATGTCAGCTGTTTTAATTGTGGTATAAGCAAGGTCATTTGAAAAGGGATAGTAGGCAAGGCATTTCTATAAACAATCCCCGCCCCCAGAGATAATGCAAAAAGAAGGCCCCAGTCATCTAGAGTGTGCAGAAAGTGTGGCAAAGGCCCGCATTAGACTAATTAATGCATAGCAACAAAGGACAGTCAAGGTAACCCACTGCCATCAGGAGATGCCCTCTGGGGCTTCTTCCAGGTCTCAATATCAAATTTGATTCAATTACTCCTTGTCATCATTGAAGAAACTCATCCACAGAGCGCTTAAAAGATCTCACGCCTGCTGTTAAAAACAACACTGCTCAGCTTCAGTAGATAAAACAAAAAATTCAGGAGCGACAAGAAAACAAGTATTTTGGTAAACTGTTATAAATGATCGGAGACCAAAGCTAAATATACAAATAAATGACATTGAAATAGAAGGTTTAGTAGACACAGAAGCAGATGTAACAATGACTTCACCAAAATCTTGGCATCTAGATTGGTCTCTTCAGGAGGTAAATAGTCAGCTTCTAGGGATTGGAACTTTACCTCAGGTAAAACAAAGTGCAAGATGGGTGTTTAAGGCTAGAAGGACAAATAGGAAAATTAAAGCCATATGTGGCTATATAGCCATGAATTTATGGGGATGTGATTTGTTGCAGCAATGGAAAACAAGATTAACATTCCTCCAATCTCAGAAACAAACCATGAAATAAGGAATTCTTCTTTGAAAAATATTAAAAAGTATTATCAAGAACAGCCACAAACTGTTCAGTTTGTACATAAGCAGTACACAACAGCTGTTGGTCTTTCAAAGGTACCAACTTCCCTGCCTTTAAAATGGCTAACTGATGAACTCAGTGTGGGTGGAGCAATGGCCTTTGACATCAGAAAAATTACAGGTACTAGGACAGCTGGTACAGGAGCAGCCCAGTCACTGGGATTCTACTGTTTTTGTCATTAAAAGAAATCTGGAAAATGGAGAATATTAACAGATTTTTTCCCTTTCTTTCTTTTTTCAAGACAGAGTTCCTCTGTGTAGCCTTGGCTGTCCTTGACTCGCTTTGTAGACCAGGCTGGCCTTGAACTCTGTGTGCTGGGATTAAGGGCATGCACCACCGTGCCCGGTGCAAATATTAACAGATTTAAGAGCCTTAAATAAAGTGATTCAGCACACAGGATCTTTACAGCCTTGTCTTCTTTATTACCTAAGGGGTGGTCTATTATAGCGATTGATTTTAAAAGACTGCTTCTTAACTATGCCTTTACAAGAACTGGATAAAGAAAAATTTGCCTTCACAGTGCCTACTTATGATAATGCCTCTTAAAAGGTATTCGCGGAAAGTTTTTCCGCAAGGAATGTTCAACAGCCCCACCTTGTGTCAATATTTTGTACAACAGTCACTAGAAATAATTTGTAGGGCTGGATAGTTGGCTCAGAGGTTAAGAGCACTTGTTGCTCTTCCAGAGGTCCTGAGTTCAAATACCAGCAACCACAGGGTGGCTCACAAACATCTGTAATGAGATCTGGTGCCCTCTTCTGGCATGTAGTCATACCATGAAGGCAGAATACTGTATACATAATAAATCTTTAAAAAGTAATAATATATAATAATATACATAATAAATCTTAAAAAGTAATAAATCTTAAAAAAAAAAGAACTGTAAACAGTTTCGTTAATCTAAAATTTATCATTATATGAATTATATCTTATTGGCTGATTCAGATATAGATATCTCTGAAAAACTGTTGGATGAAATAAAGATAATTTTGCCTTGCTGGGGATTACAAATTGCTCCGGAAAATAAACACAAGGAGGAGATGCTATCAATTATCTAGAATGTAAGATAGGTTTATGGAAAATTCGACCACAAAAAGTACAAATCAGGAGAGCTCAATTATAAACTCTTAATGATTTTTTTTAAATTGCTGGAAGATATTAACTGACTATGGCCCACACTTGGTTAACTACGACTGAGTAATTTCTTTCTTTTCTTTTTTTCTTTTTTTTTTTTATAAAAGACTTATTTATTATTTATACAGCATTCTGCCCGCACGTACACCTTCCCGCCACAAGAAGGCACTGGATCTCATTATAGATGGTTGTGAGCCACCATGTGGTTGCTGGGAATTGAACTCAGGACCTTTGGAAGCGTAGCCAGTGCTCTTAATCTCTGAGCCATCTCTCCAGGCCGAGTAATTTATTTCAAACTTTAAAAGGTGCTAAGGATTTAAGTAGTCCAAGGAAATTATCAGCTGAGGCTAAGAGATAATTGGCTTTGGTAGAAAAATTAGAGGATGCACATATAGTGTGTTTGGATCCAAAGCTGGATTGTATTTTGGTTGTTTTGTCTTCTATTCATTTTCCTATAGGAATTTTTTTTTTTTGAGACAAGGTCTCTCTGTGTAGCCTTGGCTATCCTGGACTCACTTTGTAGACCAGGCTGACCTCGAACTCACAGTGATGCACCTGCCTCTGCCTCCCGAGTGCTGGGATTAAAGATGTGAGGCAGCACGCCCGGCTAAAAACCTGTTTTTAGTTGTGTGGCTCAGCTTTAGCACACATCTTTAATCCAAGACCTTTCTGCTTGAATACTGTAAACAGGATTAAATAAAGTTAACTGTAGCTCCACAGGTGGAGAAAGCAACCCGTTGGCAAGAAGTAAACATAGAATTATTAAGAATAAAACCATAGAGAGGAAGAGGGAGTCAGGAGGATGGATAGAGAGATGCACAGGAAGTAGAAGGGAGGACATTGAGTTTGAAAGGAGTTGTTTGAGCAGGAGACAGGAATCCTGGGACATTGTTGTCAGCTGAGGAAGGTCAGTTGGGTGCTTTCTCTGGCTTTTTGAGCTAGCAGATTTTCACCCCAGCAACTGGCTCCTGAGTATTTATTGGTAAAATTGAATGATTGAGATTAAAAACAAAAACAAACCAAAAAAACAACAGCACCTGGACCCATTCCCAGAACCACTCAAACAAACAAAACCTGGGGCTGTTCTGGTTCAAGCTTTAACTGTTCTCACTGTACCAATGCTAAGGAGCTATTCATTCTCTCTAGTTTTTTAGACAGGATCTCTCTGTGTATCCTTGGCTGTCTTGGACTCCCTTTGTACACCAGGCTGGCCTCAAACTCACAGAGATCCCCCTGCCTCTGCCTCCCGGAATGCTGGGATTACACCACACCTGGCTTTTTTTTTTTTTGTACATTAAGCACTTAGAACAGTACCTAACGTTAGGTGTCACTTAAACGTTTGTTTGATAAAGGAGAAGATAAGGGTGAAAAGTTGAACCTCAGAGAAAGCCGACATGCAGGACCCCAGAACCCACATCTTTGTGGTGCAATCGTTAGAAGCATAATTCAGTTGCACGGCTGGCTGCCATGTAGGTCGTGCAGGTTGGGTACTGCACAAGGCAGACATTTCTAGAGGACACGTCTCCTAGCATGGCTTTGATCTGGGTATCTATGGCAGTAGTTTTCCATTTCATAGCAGGAAGGGGTCTTTTCCAGGGCAGTGTATTATGACAAGCTTTTTGTTTTTGTTTTTTGTTTTTAAATTTTCTACGAGTGAAGCAAGAGGAGTTTTCAGCTCCTGAGGGCTGGTGCTGAAGTGATCTGTTTCCCACTGTCTGCCACGCCCCAAGCTGGGGAGGCTGGCCCCGCACCCACGCAGGGGGGCCTAAGCCCCGCCCCCACAAGGAGCCTGGCCCCGCCCCACACAGGAGAGGTGCCTCCTCCCTTCCCGCCTCCATACTCACGGGTTGGTGGTGGAGAGGATGAACATGGAGCTGTAGGGCGGCATGGGCTTTGGGCCGTCCTCCCCGGAGTCTGCCTCCTCTTCCTCCTTTTTCTCTTCCTCTTTCTTTGGCAGTGGGTCTGGGTTGGCGTTTTTGTTTACTGTTGAGACAAGAACCAAATGGGTTCCTCCATGATTTCCCACAAGGTTCTGGGTTCCTGGTCATGCCTGGAGCTGACACTAAGCACAAGACCTTTGAGAAAGAGCTTTCTGTGCACCAGGCATCACCTGACCCTGGGAGCGTGGTGCCCATGATCTCCATCGGACAGATGAAGGAAATGCAGCGGCTAGTGTAAGGTCACACAGCTGAGAGGCTGCAGAGCTGGGGTTGAACTGGGCAATTTAGCCCCAGAATGCCAGCTCTCAAGTACTCCACAGAGCAATGGAGACCCTGCTTCCTTCGACTTTTCTGATGCGACTGAGACCTGCCCGGGGCAGCAGCCCACGGCCCTGCTTCATAGAATAGAAAATTCAGACCTCTGTGAGAGCACCTGTGGCTCCTCCCTCTTGGGCAGGCTCTCTGGTTGTGTGTGTAGGCTGAGCCTCCCTGGACGGGGAGGGAGGTCTGTTTTCTCATCTGATCTTAGTGCACTGTTAAAACCCACCACGAGGTCCGGCTTGGCTGCGCACACCTGTAAAGCAGGCCCCTGGGGCGGGGGGTGTGTGTGGGGGGGAAGGCAGGAGGGTCACTTCCAGTTTGGGGCCAGCCTGGGTTACATAGCGAGAAGCAATCCCAAAACACAACAAGCCGGAGCCCCAAACCGACTCAAGGCCCTACGGAATCTACACCATGCTGTCTTTAGGGGCCAAAGCCCCAGGTGACTGGAGAAACGAGGCCGATCCACAGGGGGCCACACTGGTGTGTGAGACACCGGATTACCAAGACTGAGAGAAGAGCAAAGTAAACACATTTTGAAGTGTGTGCTGCAACAGTAACTGAATTTGGATAAACATACCGACATTATCACTGTTACTAACAGAAATGGGGTCCAGGTTGGCCTTAAATTCACTATGTAGCTAAGGGTGGCCTTGAACTTGTGAACTTTCTGCCTCTATCCAAAGGTTGTCCTTGGTTCTATTGTGTGCACTAAGCACCCACTCTACCAGCTGAGCCAGATCCCAAGCCCCTTCCCTCTCTATTGTGTCACAGGACTATTTACAATGTCGACGCTTCAGGCTGTGTTGTGTGTTTTGGACAGAGTGGTATACCTAAGCCTTCAAGCTGTCCCCCCCCCCCCCCCCCCCCCAGTTTCCATTTGGGGATTCCTTTCTCCTCTGTGGCAGTGTGGGCTCTGTGGAGAGAAGGCAACATGCAGAGGGTGGCCACAGACCAGCGCCCCTGGCGGCTGCCCACAAAGTCCACTGTCTCCTCCTGGACAGCGGAGGAAACAGGCCAGGAAACGCTGCAGCTCCTCACCTTGGACCACAGTGTGGTTGAGGGGCGGGCAGGCCGGGGGGATCTCCACCGCCATGTGCTCGGGTTTCCTGGCAGTCTTTGCTGAGTTGGGCTGGGTGCTGCTGGGGTTGGTGACGATAAGGCTGTTCTCGGGGGTCTTAGGGGGGCCGGGGTTGGACGGGTTGCCCGGGTTGTTGGGCGTCCTGCGGCTGGCAGCGTTCTGGGGGTTGGTGGGCAAGGTGGGACCAGGGTTGGTGCTGTTCCCGATCTTGGCAGGGCTTGGGGGAAGGCCGCTGTGGCCCAGGCTGTCGTGGGGACTGGCCGGCTCCCCGGTGGCCAACTTGTTATTCTTCATGTTGTCAAGATCCTCAGCCAGTGGCAGGTCCTGGCGGCCAAGGTCCTGCTGGATTGGCCTGGTGGTGGACAGGTTGGGACCAGACATGGGGACCCCGGAGCCCTGGTTCTCTCTAAGGAGAAGAGCAGAATGGAAGAGTGCATAGCTGTTAGGATTAGCGGTGCAGCTGCGAGACTACTACCCAGGCTGGGGCCACAGCACAAGCTCGGTATGCTGCCCTTCCCAGCTCTACTACCCATGAGGCCCAAGCTTCACCCACTCTGAAAGAAAGGGAAAAAGTTGTTTACTGATTCTACACACTGAGCGCGCACAGCTCTAGGCAGGTCAAGCAGCTGTGAACTCTTAAGATAAAAGGGACCACAGCCTCTGAACTCTCCGTAGTTCCCGGAAGGACGCAGGGCCGCACATGCGCTGTGGTAGACCTCTAATACTGAAGACACACCCACTGCCCTCACTGGGGGATTCGAGGCAGCGGCTCTAACACTGAATCACACCCTTGGTACTACTGGGGTTATTTTTTTGCTGGCCCAGTGTGCAAAGTCCATTCATACATTTCCGGTTATTTATTTATTTTTCTGGTTTTC
>OU015753.1:40501838-40523976 GCA_907169655.1 Acomys percivali
TTCATGGAGTTGAGAAGGGAGACAACCAGGTTTCTGAGAGATGCCCAGTACCTGCCGACAGACAACAAGGTGAGGGTCAGACCAGGGATTCGCAGGCTGGGCAGGGAGCCTTCCCCCTCCCTCTCCCCCTCCCCCATTCCCCCCCCACCCGGTCCCGCCTCATCAGAGTGCTAAGAAACCTCAAAGACTTACTTTGTGACTTTGAAAATGCGCAATAACCTGAGAGCTCGTAACACGCTGATCCCAAAGGATGTCCCGGGTTTTATGACAGCCCAGATGACTTCAAAGATGCTCCCAATGATGACCTGCAGCAGACAGCTCAAGGTCATGGCTGGCCTCAGGACCCCCACTCATTCTCAGGGCCTGAACCAGGTCCTCCCCTCAGGGGCGCAGGATGCTCTCTGTCTATCTGGAGGGTCCACACCGGCTCATGTTTTATTCTGCTTTTTGGACGTCTGTGAAGCTGTTAAGAGGTGGTGCCTGGCTGGAAGGCCTGTGTCACTAGGGGTCAGGATCCCCTTCCTCTTTAGGTTGTTTCTGTCAGGTTTTGTTTGTGTTTTTTGTTTTTGAGACAGGGTCTCTCTGTGCAGCCCTGGCTGTCCTCGAGCTTACTCTGTAGACCAGGCTGGCCTCCAACTCGCAGATCCACCTGCCTATGCCTTCCGAGTACTGGCATTAAAGGCATGTGCCACCACATGTGGGCATCTATCTGTCAGATGTTTTGCCACAGTGACTCACATATATGATGGGGCCAAAACTCATCTTTCTCCCTACTTTTTTATTTCTGAAAGACCTACATGGCCAGGCATGGTGGTGCACACCTGTAATCTCAGCATTTGGGAGGCAGAGGCAGGCGGATCTCTGACTTTGAGGTCAGTCTGGTCTACAGAGCGAGTTTCAGGGCTACACAGAAAAACCCTGTCCTGATCGTGCCCTCCCCCCAAAAAAAGTCCACTTATGCCTGCTAGCCCAGCTGTTGAGAGGCCGAGGCAGGAGGATCACTGGGAGTTGGAGGCAGCCAGCCTGGGCTACAGAGAGAAACACTGTTTCAATACCCACCTCCTCCGACTGACACGTGGAGGTGCACAGCTCAGAGGAATCCACAAGAGTCCACTCTTGTCTGCATAGCTCTAGGTCACTCTGCAGCCCAGAGGCGCCCCACCCGACCGTGCCCTTCTGAGCCCCAGTGCTTCCTGTCTGTGCATCTGCCGCCTTGGCCACTTCATGGAAACGGAATGAGGTGCCACCTGGTTCTCTTTAGGGTTCTCTTTAGGGTTCTCTCTCTCTCTCTCTCCCTCCCTCCCCCCCTCTCTCCTTATTTTTTTAATTTATATTTGTTTATTTTTAAAAGTATTTACTATTTGTTGTCCTTGGGAGTATGATTGGGTGTGTGTGCCACAATCTTCCTGTGTGTGTGTGTGTGGGGGGGGCAGGCAGAGGAAAACTTGCAGGAGTTGGGTCTCTTCTTGCACCATATGGGTCCCGGGAATTAAACTCACGTTAGCAGGCTCAGCAGCAAGCACCTTTACCCACTGAGCCATCTTGCTGGTCCAACAACTTTTTTTTTTTTTTTAAACAGAGTGTGTCATGTATCCCAAGCTGGCGTTTAACTATGAAGCACACATTGGCCCAGATTGGCCTTGAACTCTTGATCCATCTCTGTCTGCCTCACAAGTGCTCAGATTAAAAGTGCCTGCTGCTATGTCTGGCCTTGAGGGTTTTAAAAAAAATAATTTATTATATGTGTAATATATAAATGTATATGTAAAAAACAAAAAAAATGTTTAAGTGATAATAAAAATGTATTGGACTAACTTTAACAGAGGAAAAAATAACTTACTTATTTTTATTTTATGTGCATTAGTGTTTTGCCTGCATGTGAGGGTGTTGGGTCCCCTGGAACGAGCGAGAATCATAGACAGTTGGGAGCCGTCATGTGGGTGCTGGGAATTGAACCTAGGTCCTCTAGAAGAGCAGCCAGTGCTCTTAACCACCAAGCCATCTCTCCAGCCTTTCTCTCTCTGCCCCCCCCCCCCCACATACACACAGGATTTTTCCTGTGTAGTGTTGGCTGTCCTGGAACTCGCTTTGTAGACCAGGCTGGCCTCAACCTCAGAACTCCACAGGCCTCTGCCTCCTGAGTGCTTGGATTAAAGGCAAGCGCCACCACTGCCTGAGATTTTAAGATAGGAACTAATTCCATTCCTTCCCTAGTCACCCCAGAACTGCTGGGCCCCCCACCTCTACTTTCCTAAGACAGCCTAAGCTGTCCCTACCTGGTGACAACAGCTGTGCATCCTTAGTGCCCCTCACCTCTCTCCCCAACTCACCTCACACCCAGAAGCAACCTTACTATCATCATTCTTATTATTGAGAGCCAGCTCAGGCTACCCTGGACTCACAGGCCGTCTCGGGCTCGGGTGCTAGGTCTGCGGCAACAACCCACGTCCGGCTCCCTCCCCAGGTGTCCGAGAAAACGCAGGACTTACCCCACAGTCAAAGCAGTTGAAGGAAGAGTGGAAATAAGGCCGTGTCCCGAGCCCGTACATTTTTATAAACATTTCGGACATAAAGAGTCCTAAGAAAATGAATTCTGCATAGTCTGGAAGGAAGAGGAAGAGGTGTGGGTTAGGTCCTGGGGAAGGCCCAGGCCCCTCTGCTTTCCTCCCTGCCAGGCAGGGAGGCAGAGACAGTTCTCTGCAGAACAATGGCCTATGGCTATGCAAGGATTTTTCCCCATGGGCCTCAGTTTCTCCTCTGCAACCAACTGTTCCTATCTTCCAACCAACCAACCAACCAACAACTGACCAACGGACCAGCCAGCCAAATTTAGGCCAGTCTTTAAAGAGTAAGGAAAAGTCCAGTAGGTAGTCATTGAATAGTTTTTTTACTCTGGTTTGGTGAGGAAAGTTGGATGTAGGATACTGCTATGCACCAAATTTTTGTGTTGACCGATGGATCCTTGTGTGGCTTATTAAATTTAGTCAGGGCCTACCTGGGTTTCAGGGATAGTCACGTGTATGTGGAATGCCTGCCTGAAACCAGACAGTGAGAGGCAGAGGCCTTGGATCAGCAGTAGAAGGCGAGTGTAGAATCCCCCAGTGAGGCTCTGGGGCATGGCTTAGTGGTAGAGCTTTTGTCTAGGAGAGTTCAGTGGTAGAGCATGTTTGAAACCCTGGGTTCCGTCCCAGCATGGCAGCAAACAAACAGAAGAGCAAGCCAAAGGAAGGATAAAGAAAGGGAAGGCTGTGGAGTCAAAGTAGTTTCTATAAACTTCCAAATTGTGGCTCCAGAGTTAATTCTATGGTTTTCCCCCCATCCCTACCCCCTGGAAATCTGTGATGATTTGCTCTTTGAGACACAGGGTCTCACTACATAGTCTTGGCATTCCTCTGTAGATGAAGCTGCCTTCAAACCTACCGAGATCATCCTGCCTCGGCTTCCCTAGTGCTGGGATTAAAGGTGCGCACCACCACACCTGGCCTCTAAAACTGTTAGAACAGTGTAAGATGGCTGAAAGGGAACCAAGTCCTAGAGCCCCATAAACAGCCTATAAAGGGGCTTGATGTAGGAGTTCATCTTCTGGCCTTTCATGAGGGCATGGTATCATCTTTTCTAGAGGACACAGCATTGAGGGCAGGGAGCAACTTTCCAGCAGACAACCAAGCCTCTCTGAATGCCACATGTGGATTTCCTAGGAGGCTCTCGGAACTCAAGAAAGGAAATATCTGTTCTTACTAAACTGCCCAGCCTCAGGTATTTTGTTATAGTAGTGTGGATTGGCTAAGACAATTGCCAAGAGCCCTAGCTAGGTGATGCTTTAAGGAGGTGGTTTTTGAACTAATTACCAAATACCCCTCATTGTCATTTTTTGCCAAAACTTCCTTTGATTTGCAGGATTCTTAGAAGCTCCTTGTTTCTGGGAGAAACTCTTGGAGTGTCTGGGACCGAGTATCTAGAGAAGCAGATCTGTCTATAACATCTGGTCCCTCTGAGACTCAGCAGGGTGGCCCCAATGGGACAGAAGTCTCTGAGATGCTTGCTCACTAGTTACCATGGAAACTCAGGAGTTATTAACACACAACATCAGAGCATAGAAGAACCATAGGGACTGTCAGACCTCTCTACCAGGTCCAGACAGAGATCCCGAGACCCAGGTGTTTTTTTCATCGGTTCCAAGGGGCTCCCTTGTTCTGGTCTGGATTTCTCTGAAACTGACTGTCTACCAGTCACACTGTTTCAGTCTTTGTTATTTATAGACTGCCTTAGGACTGAAGACCTCTGATCAATGGATTACAGTCCGTCCTGCCTAAGGGGTAGGACAGGCATTGAGACTTCAAGGACTCCACCATCAGACACAACTTGGACTTAGGAACACAACTTCGTGGGTTCAAATCCTGGATTCCTCCCTTACAAGCTGTGTGACCTGGGAAAAGTTCCTTCACCTCTCTGTCTTCCTTTTTTTTTTCTCATAACTGGAAAATGGGGCTAACTAAAAGATGTCTACACACCAAAGCCTCCAGGCAGAAAGTCCTAATCCCCTGTTTCCTTAACCAGGACAGATTGCAAGATGATTAGTGGATGAAAATAGGTGAGTAAAAAATAGTCGGCGGGAAGAGGTCATAACGAGAAATAGAGAGCCCTCGTTCACACAGCTCCAGAGGGGCCAGATGCAATTACACAGCTTGGAAGCAGGTCAGGCTCAGAGAAAGAACAGTCCCCTTGGGGTGGCCTGTGGAGTCAGACAACAGTTCTGGGGACCACAAAGGTTCAAGGAGACAGTCCTCTGCACTAGAATTCGGGCCTTTCCAGGTCGAAGGCATGGCCATCCTTATAGCTGTCCTAAGCCACTTCTGAACAAGGCCAGTAAACAGGCCAGAAAGCCAACAGCTCCGGTAGGAGGCAGCTAGTAGGCACCAAAGAATGAGTAGTTCTCAAGGGGCCTCCAGGGGTGAGCCAGGCCGTCCACACCGTTGTTAGGCCCACCCCTTCTGTTGACTCCTTACAGTTTTTTCCCAGCCTGGGGGCTCCCACTTTCTAGGACCCATGCTCAGTTTAGGCAAATCCTGAAACTCTGGGCAGAATCCAGAGGGCAAAACCTTGAGGGTCCTGGCTTCTCTGAGGAAGCAAAACACACTTATGTTTGTTAAGCCTCAGGCAGATGCGAGGGAAAAGGAGAGAGAAAGGGAGAAGTAGACGTTTTAACAAAGAAGTGGGTGGGGACCAGATCAGGGGGTCTAGAGTCCCCCAGTGTGTGCTGTGGGCATGGGTCAGCGGTAAAATCCCTGCCTACCATGTGAAAATCCCCAAGTTCTAACTCTAGCACTGGGAGGAAGAGAGGGACAGAGGCCGTCACTGCTTATAGGACACTTGCGGTTCTGAGGTTCCCAGCTCGAAAGTGGGAATTCCATGGACATTCTGAGCAGCACTCTCGGGGGTCTAACGCACGCCACTGCCTGTGCGGCTCTCTTGTCTGTCTTTTTTATCTTTCCATCTGCACATCGTCAGCATTCCCGTATCCATATTAGGAACAGTGGTCTGACTTCCAACCTTTGGTTCTCAGGACAGTGAGAAAGATGGGCTGGGCAAGGCTGGGTAAGTCCTGTCTCCCCTTCAAAGGTTCATGTTCTAGGAGGCTGGACTACAGAGCAGGAAACACTGGGAGCTGGTGAGGGGCCTTCAGAGGTGGGGCTAGTGGGAGGTACTTAGGACACTGGCCACGCTGCCTGCCTGACTTGCTCTGAGGCTCTTTCAGTGTCTTTATCTCACTGTCTCTATCTTTGCATTTGTATCTATCTCTCTGTCTCTCTTCTGTAACTTTCTGTGCTTCTTTAAAAAAAAAAAAAACTACTGTATATGTGTATGAGCATGCAAGCATGTGTGCATGAGCATGTGTGCATGAGTGTGTGTGCAAGCATGCATGCAAAAGTGTGTCTGTGTATGCATGTATGTGTATGTACATGCCCATGCCACAGTGTTCCTGTGGAGTCAGAGGATTCTGTTTTCTCTTTCTTCCGTGTGGGTTCTGGAAAGCAACTCGGGTTTCCAGGCTTGACACCCCAGCCATTACCCACGGAGCCACCCCCAGCCATTACCCATGGAGCCACCCCAGCCATTACCCACGGAGCCACCCCAGCCATTACCCACGGAGCCACCTCGCCACCTCGCTACTTCCCATCTAACTCTTTTCTCTTTTTGATGCCAGTCTGTCTCAGCTTCCTGGCTGCAGGTGTGACAACAGGCTCCAGCACACACTCCTTCCTTCCATCCCTACGTCACTCTCCTGGAGGTTCTGCCCAGAGCTAAGCCGAAGCGTCTGGCCCTTGACCCTGACAAAACCCTTTTGTCTTTCTTCCCTCAGCTGCCTCAGGTCTTCTATCAGCACCAGTCTAAGGCAGGCTCCGTTATGGCGGTGGCTGCACAGCCCCGTCTGAGCTGCAGACAGGGCCACAGGCAGGGGTAGGTGTGGGACGGGATAAAGGAGAAGCAGCAGTCATGAGAGAGCGAAGGTCCGAGGGGCTCCACTCACAGAGGAAGTCGGAGAGCCACTCGGGCTGGTTGTAGTGGACGATGGCGACGCAGAGCGTGTTGAGGGCTACTAGGCTGAGCACGGTCCAGTAGAAGGCCTGAGTTTTGACCATGCGGCGGATGTAGAAACGCATCCTTCTCTCCTTTTTGTGAAAAAAAGTTGAGTTCTCCAGCTTGGCACTTTTAATGCTGGCTCTGGCGAAGGGAGACCCTGCCAGGGAAAGGAGGGAGAGAGAGGGAGAGACTGAGGACGGAAGCCACATGAGAGGGCGTGAGGGAAGAGGGCGTGGTGCTGCAGGTTCCCCGGATGGGAGCTACATGCTCCAAAGGACCCCCTCCCCCAGGATGAGGGGTGATAGGATCCTGGGCTCCCCCAAGTGCTCAGCACAGACTTTCCCACTTGAGGCATTACGCGGCTGTGTGGAGCTTGTCGCGTCTTAGGTGTTCGGATTAGGAGCACTGGGGTGAGACTCCCTGGGGAACTGTTCTTTCTTATTAGGTGCTGAGCTGGCAACAATACAAGAGGCAGAACTCCCACCCACGTGAAAGTGGCCACTCGAGGAGAACACACATTAAACAGACATCTGGGGCCAGGAGATGGTTCAGTCAGTAAGTGCCTGTCCCCAAACTACAAAGTCCTGAGTTTAACCCTAAAACCCACATCAAACCTGCACAGAAGAGTGGAGTGTGCGTGTGATCCCAGCGCTGGTGACAGGACACTCCCTGGCCAGCCCCAACCAGCCTAGCCAGCAAGCCCCAGGCCAGCGAGAGACTGCATCTCAAAGGGTGAGGGCGGGGCTCCCAAGGATGCCACCTCAGCCTGTGCTCCCGCCTCCAAATGCATGTGTACCCGCACAGATGTGCACATGTGAGCGGTACACCAGGACATGGTGTCCTCCTCTGGCCCCTCATGCAGGCAGAGTGTGCACACATGGATGAACACGCGGTATGCACCAAGCATTTAAAAAATATGAATAGAATGTAATACTTATTTTGAAAATATTTTCATGTAACGGACATACACACACACACACACACACACACACACACACACACGCATGTGCCATGTATGTACAGATGCTCATAAGGCCAGCAGAGGACGAGAGTTACTTTATGTGGGTCTGGGAACTGAATTCGGGTCCATCACATGCTTTAAACTACCGAGCATCTCTCCAGGCCCCAAATGTAATAACCGATCAGAGAGATCCACCCACAGAGGCTTCCCTTTTCTCTTAGGCTCTATATTCAGCATCTTATTTGTTCCCTTGCTTCTTTACTTTTTTGACAGTGCCAAGATTTGAACCTGGAGCCTTGCACACAGCAGGCATACACAGTAGGTGAACATATTGCTACTGAACCCTGGCTCCCGCCTTTTAAAATTAAGATGTTTTAAAATAAAAGTGATTATATTTTATACAAGTATATACAACCTGAAAATAATTATTGTAGATTATATAATTGGGGTTTTTTATTATTCTCTCTCTCTCTCTCTCTGTATGTGTGTGTGTGTGCGCGTGCGCGCACCTACATAGGCCAGCAGAGGATGCCAGGTCCCCAGAGCTAGGCTGTTGTGAGCTGCGCTGTGTGGGTGCTGGGAATGGAACCCGAGTCTCACGAAGGCAGTGAGCATGTTATGGCTGCACTGTCTGCAGCCTCTGCAGGTGGTTTAGAAGCACATCCACTCCACAGCATGGCTGGCTTGAGCCAATTACCATGTGTATCATAGAGGGATGTGCTGCTTGGTTTTGGTCAACAAACCTAGACATGTCTGGGAAGAGAGAATCTTAATTGAGAAATGCCTCCATAAGACTGGCCTGTAGGCAAGTCTGTGGGGGGCCATTTTTTTAGAGATTGGTGTGGGAGGGAGTGCCCAGGCCACCGTGACAGAAAGGCAAACACTCCCCCAATTTTCTTTTGTCTCTCAGCTTGTGTGTGTGTGTGTGTGTGTGTGTGTATGTCATCTGTGCACTCATACATGTGTGCATATGGAGGCCAGAGGTCTTCAGGTCCCATCCACATATTAAAAAAAAAAAAAAAAAGATTTATTTACTTATTAAGTATACAGTGATTTGCTTGCAATACACCTTCAGGCCAGAAGAGGGTACCAGATCTCATTATAGATAGTTATGAACCACCACGTGGTTGCTGGAAATTGAACTCAGGACCTCTGGAAGTGCAGCCATCTCTCTCCAGCCTCACTTTTTTTTTTTTTTTTTTTTTTGAGACAGGTTTGGAACTTCCCTCCTAGGTTAGACTGTTTATCCAGAGACCCCCAGGAACCCCAGGCTTCTGTTATTAGCATGCACCAGCACAGTCAAGGATCCATGGGGGGGGGGAGAAGAAGGTGGCATGCTCAGCCAGCACTTTAGCCACCAAGCCATCCTCCCTGCCCTCCATGTTACAGTACATAATACACTGCCACACACAGCCTGACCACGTCTTACAACGGCGTTTCTTGAAGGAACTTGCCTTTCCAGCGGACATTTTATCCTAGGACCCTGCTTGGATCCCCTTCCTCAGCCCACAGTCAGTCAGCTCCTGCTGTGGGGCATCCATCGGCTAATTCACAGCACAGCACAGCGTTTCCTCCTCAGGGCTCTGGGACCCCGGCCTTCTGGATAGTCTAGGGAGCCCGTGCTTAGCATGGAGTCCACTCCTTTGTGGTTGGGCAGATTTGCTGCTTGGATGGATGGAACCTGCCACAGGCTATCAATTCTCAGACTGTGTTTGGGGTCCGTTTAGAAAGTTGAAAGACACGTTTTATTTCTTTCAAAAAAATTTTTTTGGTGTGTATGAGTGTATAAAGCATACATGTTTGTATATGATACATATATGGAGGACAACTCTGGGTTTCCATCCTCAACTTCTACCTTTTTTGAGACAGGGTCTTACTGTGTGGCCCTGGCTGGTCTTGAACTCACTAAGTAGACCAGGGTGGTCTTGAACTCACAGACATACATCCGCCTCTGCCTCCCAGTGCTGGTATTAGAGTTGTGTGCCACCATTCTCACTGAAACAGGGTCTTTTTTTTTTTTGCTGTTCGCTGCTGGCTAGCTGGCCTTGTAAGTCTCTGGGAGTGCATCTGTCTTTGCCTCCTATCTCAGGGGAGAAGTACTAGAATTACAGGCATTTGCTACTGACTCTGACTTTCCATGGCTTCCAAGACTCAAACTCGGGTCCCTGTGTTTGCAAGGCAAAGCTTTACCCCCTGAGCCACCTCCCCTGCCCTCATTGGCTTCTGAATTTGTTTGGTTTTTAAAGTGCCAAGCGTACAGCCCAGTGCTTCATGCATTCTGAATGTGTGCTCCTTGCGAGCTCCACTCTAGTCCCTTGCTTTTATTTATTTAAACATTAGAAGCAATTCTGCCAGAGCCGCTGGGACGCATGCCTCCTGCACAAGAGAAGGAATCACTTTTGAAGAATTAAAGGAGGTGAGGGGGAAGGGGCCGGGGATGGAGCTGGGCTGTGCCCGCAGCTCTGCAAAAGCAAGTAAACAGATAAAAGTTGCATAGATGGCAGGTCAAGGGATTGACCTATAATTAAATAGCGCCAAGTGATATAAGTAAACCAGGAACGTTACACATTTATGCCTCTACCAAGAGCATCCAGTAGGGTCAGTTTCCCCTCATCCTTGTCAGCAGGGGTCAGATCATGTGTTCGTGTCTGTCGTGGTGAAGGATGATGAACAGAAACTAAGAGTGGCCACCTGTCTAATTCTCAAGATCTCAACTTGGGTTCCCAAGTACACAACAATAGCAACAAAGATGTTTGCCTGTTAATATAGAACAAAGCAAAGAGTGGGGCCTGCAAGGTGGCTTGGGGGTGAAGATGCCTGCCACCAAGCCTGACGACCTGAGTTTGATTCCTAGGACACACATGATGGAAGACAGAGCCTCCTTCCACAGTTGTCTGCTGCTTCCACACATGTATGGTGACATGCATGCCTACACATGTTAATATGCCAATAAATGAACATATATATACATACACACACATACACACACACACACATATATATTTGAGACAAGGTCTAACTGACAGGTTAGCTTTGGCTGAGCTGGAACTCTATGTAGACCAGGCTGGCCCCAAACTCATAGAGATCCACCTGCCTCTGGCTCCTGAGTGCTGGGATTAAAGGTGTGGGCCTCCAGCATCTGGCCAGATTTACTTTTACTTTATATGTGTGAGTGTTTTGTCTGCATGTGTATCTGAGAAGGCCAGAAAAGAACGTCAGATCCCCCTGGAGTTGGGATTGTAGGTGATTGTGAGCCACCATGTGTGTTCTGGGAACTGAATTCTGGTCCTCTGCAAGAGCAGCCAGGTGCTCTTAACCTCTAAGCTATCTCTCCATTCAGGGTTACACAGAGAGACCGTGTGCAAAAAAAAAAAGGTAGGCTGGCAAGTGAGTCCTCAAGGCCAATGCTGACTGAATGCATGAAGCAGAAGCAGACAGCTGCAGTGCTTCTCAAAGACATGTGCCCACAAAGAGGGACGGAAGTAACAGTCACCATAAACAAGTGTGTTTCACCCAGAAACGGAAACTAAGCTTTAAAACAGCATTACAAACCTCCGTAAAGGGACTATGCGGGGCCAGGGCGGGGACTAGTGAGACTCTCTCTGTCCTGCCAAGGCTCATGAATGAGTGTCCTGTTATTCACGCACAGAACGGTTCTTGGAGTAAGGAGCTGGGGACTCATTCATGTCTTTGATCCTGCAATTATCCCCAGGAGCACGCCCATAGGGTGTGGGGAGTAACTGTGACTGCGCACAACAGCGTTCCCACTCAGAGACACTGCAAGGAGGCAGATGTCATCCGGCAGAGCCACCCTTTGGGACCAGAGCGCGCTGAGAGGGGAGATGGTGACGTGGGTGGAGATTAGAGGGGTGTGTGCGCGCACATTGCTCCTCCAAACACCCCCAGCGCCTATGGAGCTTGGCTGCTGTGCTAGCCAGTGGCACTGCCAAAGAGTCACTTTTTAAGCAATTCTTTCTGCTATCGGCTTTCAGCTCTCAACACAAACAGCATCTCCTCCAAGAAGCCTCTCTGACCACGTGGGGTCCTGGGGACTCAAGCTTAGGTCAAGCTTGGCAGCAAGCATCTTCATCTGCCTAATCCATCTTGCTACCTCCTTTTTTTGTTTTTGTCTGAATGTGTGTGTTCATGTGTGTATGTGTGTTGGCATGTTCATGTTTGTGTCTGTGTGGGTGGACATCTGTGTGGAGGCCGAGGATACCACCCACTTCCCTTGGGGTCTCTCCCTGGCCTGGAGTTTACTGTTTGGCTGACTGGCCATCCGCTCTCCTGTCAACACTGGAGTTACAAATGCCTTCCACTCTGTCCAGGGCTGACATGGAGCCTGGGGTTGAACTCAGGTGTTCGTGCTTTCGAGGCAAGCATTTTACTGACCAAGCTGTCCCTCAGCCCCAGATCTTGGTTTCATGCGTGTTCTCATTGGGTGACAACTTTCACATGGGTGGGAATTCAGTCTCTGTGCAGTGCTGAACCCAGCACCCATGCCCAGCTCATCAGCCAGTGACCCCGGACCAACATTCCTAAGCAATGTGAAACTTTTGCGCACCTTACAACACCACGTGTGGAAAAGTCTGTGTTGGGGCTGGCAAGATGGGTAAAGCACTTCAGAATTTCAGAGGGTTGTCTTCTGACATCCACAACGTGCATGTGGCCAGTGGGGACCCTCCCCCAATATATCAAACACAACAAAATAATAAATAAAGTGTAAATGTCTACGTTATTCATTGTGCAAAACTGTATTATTATTATTATTATTATTATTATTATTATTATTATTATTATTATTATCTTTTGGTTTTTAGGGACAGAGTTTCTCTGTGTAGCCTTGACTGTCCTGGACTCGCTTTGTAGACCAGGCTGGCCTCGAACTCACAGTGATCCACCTGCCTCTGCCTCCTGAGTGCTGGGATTAAAGGCGTGCGCCACCACGCCTGGCACAAAACTGTATTTTAAAATCACAATGTAATTTATTTGTTGTGTGTTGGTGTGTAACACACAGTGAGTGTGGAGGTCTGAGGACAACTTGTGAGAGTTGGTTCTCTCCTTTCACCACAGCGAGCCTAGGTATGGAACTCAGGTATCGAGCTTAGTGGTAAGTGCCCTTACCAGCTGAGCCATCTTGACTGCCCACAAAATTGTTGTTGCTGTTTTTGTTATTATTACTTATACTATGCTTAGACAAAGTCTCACCATGTAACTCTTGGTATCCTGGAACTCACAGAGATCCATGTCACGGGGCTAAATGCATGCACCTGGCCACACGAAAGCATTTTTAAAAGAGTCTAAAATCACCTGTAGGCTCTATGTATAAAAAGTAAATGAATGTTGTTTTTAGACTTTGATTCTATGCCTGAGACACTGCCTGATATATATGGAACTAGTCCCAAATCTGAAAACACCTGGAGTCTGAAACAGTTCAGAGGAATTTTGTTTTGTTTTGTTTGTTTTTGAAACGGGGTCTCCCAGTGTAGTCCAGCTGGCTGGGAACTCATTATGCAGTACAGCTGCCTCTGTCCCTCACCACCCCCCCCCCCCCCCCACCCCCGCATCCCCAGCTGAGATAAAGGGTGTGTGCTGCCACGCCCTGCTATGCGAGGTAGGGATGCTCAGCTGTTATGGTCTTAGCCAAGGTAACTAGGAGCCTGTTCTCGGACTAAAACCGCATGTAAATGAGTGAAGTTTAGACTTACACCCACAATAAAGAGATTTATGGGAACTGGAGAGATGTTTCAGCGGTTAAGAGCACTGTCTGCTTTTCCAGAGGTCCTGAGCTCAGTTCCCAGCACCCACATGGTGGCTCACAACCATCCATAATAGTATCTGGTGGTCTCTTCTGGCCTGCAGGTGTACATGCAAATAGAGTACTCATATACATAAGACACACAAGTAGGTCTTTAAATGACATTATGGGGCTCATTTAGTTGAGACACTACAATGGAATTAGGAGACAGGATCCAGCCAGGTACAAAAAACAAAACACACACACACACACACACACACACACACACACACACACACACACACACACACCAAATAAACTAAAAAAGCAGATGGGAAAGTTGCCGTTTTCATCATAATGCAAACCCCAAGACATTGAGAGCATGAGAAGCAGTTCTGGGGCCCCTGGGTGATGGGCAGCGGCTGGTGCAGAGGGAGGGACTCACCTACAGACGCGATGTCAGCCAGCTGGTCCTCGGCCTCCTCAGGGTTGAGCAGGTCCGTCTTGCTTTTCTTCAGAGTAGCTCTCCGCAGAGCTCCAACAAGGGAAACATGGCGAGAGAAGACGGCATTACCCTTTTAAGCCAGGATGGCAGGATGCCATGCCCACTGCATACACATGCAAGCCACCACTGGGGAAGGTGAGGCAGCTTTGCTTAAAGGAGTCCGGGCAAGTCTGGTACTCTTCAGCTTGAGTTCAAAGTCCAGGCTCAGAAACACTATTTTCAATCTGTTCTGTTTTTTTATTATTTAATTTAATTAAAAATTATTTTATAGCTGGGCGGTGGTGACACATGCCTTTAATCCCAGCACTTGGGAGGCAGAAGCAGGTGGATTTCTGTGAGTTTCAGGCCAGCCTGGTCTACAAAGAGAGTCTAGGACACAGATTCCTTGGGACTGGAGTTACAGAAAATTGTGATCCACCATGTGAGTGCTGGGAATTTAACCCAGGGGCCTCTGGAAGAGCAGCCAGTGCTCTTAACTGCTGAACCATTTTCCCAGTCCTGTTGGTTTTTGAGATAGGTTCTCACTACATAGCACTGGAACTCACAGAGATCCACCTGCTTCTGCCTCTTGAACTCTGAGATTATAGTTGTGTACCACCATACTGGCTTTGGTCTATTAAAAAAAAAAAGATTTATTTATTTATTTTATTTATATATGAATGCTCTTTCTGCATGTGCATCTGCAGGCCAGAAGAGGGCATCAGATCACATTATAGCTGGGTGTGAGCCACCATGTGGGTGCTGGGAATTGACCTCAGGACCTCTGGAAGAGCAGCCAGTGCTCTTAACCCCTGAGCCATCTCTCCAGCCCACTTTGCTCTTTTTTATATTCAGAGCAAGGTTCACTTCTTGAAGGCCTGGGACAGGAGACACAGTTCATCCCTTATCCTAGCTCACATGTGCTGGGTTGGTTGGCGTTGGGGCAATCGTTCAGTGCTGAGGCTTGTTCCCCAAGACAAGTGGACATGCACTCCAAGAGAGACTTAAGACCCCACAGGGAAGCTCTTTTTACTCCCAAATAAGACATTTAGGATTCTTTATTTCTTTCTGGTATTTGGATATTTAAACTTTTTCCTAATTGTTTTTGTTGTTGGTTTTTTGTTTTTGTTTTTTCCGAGACAGGATTTCTTTGTGTAGCCTTGGCTGTCCTGGACTCACTTTGTAGACCAGGCTGGCCTCGAACTCACAGCGATCTGCCTGCCTCTGCCTCCCGAGTGCTGGGATTAAAGGCGTGCGCCACCACGCCCGGCTGTTTTTATGTTGACAACAAAATATTGTTTTGTTTTTTAAAGAAATATTTGAAAAGAAACCAAGTGTATGCATAGTTTGTGCACATGGGTGTAGTTCTTATGGAGGCCAGAAGAGGGCATCAGATGCTCTGGAGTTAGAGCCATAGGTGTTCTCAGTCACCTGGTCCTCTGGAAGAGCAGCAAGTGCTCTAAGGTGAGGATCCATCTCTCCAGGCTCCCCCACAGAGTAGGACATTTTCATGCACCTGGGACAGTGTACTTGGTTTATATGTGTCCCCTACTACTTTCCCCTGTGTCTACTGCACCCTCTGCTGGACAGGGCTGGGATCTAGGACGCAGCCGAGCTGCTGGGATCTGGCTGGTTGGCGAGGGCTGTGTTGGTCAGGGACAACGCTCATTTTTCCTCTCTCTCCCTCTAGGTTTTTCTTGGCAACGCCGAAGATGAAACGCACATCTTTATGCAGGTGCTCTGTCGCCCTGTCTGCACCTCTAGCCAGGAGATGGAATTCTTTCTCTCATTGTCAGTAACACTGGTGTGTGTGCATGTGTGTGTGTGTGTGTGTGTGTGTGTGTGTGAGTGTGTGTGCATGTGTATGTGCACACACACTTCTTTCTTTACTTCTACCACGTGGTTTCTAGGGACGGGACTCAGGTCATTAAGCTTAGACTAAACAAATGCCTTCGCCCACTGAGCCATATCACCAGCGCTATTCCATTTTACAGAAGAGAGAAACTGTGGGCACTGGGCACACGGCACACGATTTAAGGAGCAAAGGGGCAGTCAGGCATGGACTCCCACTCACCACCACCCCACCCCTCCGGAGGTTCTGAAATTCCATCCAGAGGCCCATGCCTCAATTCCTCAAGTTTCCTTGCACGGCCCAGTGTCACATCTCTTTCTGGCTTGGCCTATTATACCCCCTAGAGCAAGCTCCAGCCAACCCCACTCCCCTGGGACCCGCCATCATGCTGGGCTCAGGGCAGTTACCATCAAAAGGGTGCCTCTGTTCCACGTCTGTCTCGTCCTCCGCGAGGATCACCTCTTCTGAGAAGAAGAGCAGAGTTAAGGTCCTGCCTGAAGAGCTTTCCAGGGGACTGACTACCAAGGACTGCGAACAAAGTACCCTGGCCACACCCGCTGCCCCTGGCTATCAGTCCAACCAACCAGCCAGACCCTGGCAGCTGCCTTCTGCATCCTGGCCCCACCTAGCAGTGGGTACAATTGGCGGCTGAGGTAGTTTGTGATTTAGATATAGCTGGGCTCCACACTGTGGAACAGCGCTTCGGGGGCGGGGGTCCATAAGTTACAGGACGTGTGTCCTTGGAAGGGGTTAAGAAAGCTCTCATGGGACATCTGAGCTCATGGCACAAGTCAGCTGTCGGGGCAAACCTGCTCTCAGTCTGTCTCACTTCCTTGTGTGTTGATGTCTCTTACATCCTAGCTCTACGATGCCCACCACGAGACCTAGAGTCTTCACCAGGCTGAGCCTCTGTGTGGCCTTGACCTTGATGAACCTTAGATCTTTTTTCTGTGGTCAGATGTGAAACATCTCCAGATGGAGGTGGTGCTTGGGGAAGTTGCCATGGAGGAAGTGGGTCACTACGGGGGGGGGGGCAGGTCTTCAAGATTACAGCCAGGCCCCTCCTCCTCCTCCTCCTCCTCCTCCTCTTCTTCTTCTTCTACTTCTTCTTCTTTTGGTTTTTTGAGACAAGGTTTCTCTGTGTAGCCTTGGTTGTCCTGGACTCGCTTTGTAGACCAGGCTGGCCTCGAAGCCACTTGTCCTCACAGCGATCTGCCTGCCTCTGCCTCCCGAGTGCTGGGATTAAAGGCGTGCGCCACCACCGCCCGGCCCAGGCCTCGCTTCTTGTTCTGGTTCTGGTGGCTCAGTGTGAGTGTGATGTGACCAGCCAGCCTCCTGCTCCTGCCATTATACCTCCCCTTCCTGCTGCCACGTCTACCCGCCCTTTCCCCTCGACATCGCTCTTATCACAGCAGCAAGGAAGTAATAGACACGCAGTAAGCTCTATAACTACCACTGGGTTAGTGAGATGGTTGGTTTTAATGCCAACTTGCCACAGGTCAGAATCGTTTGAGTGGGAAGCCTTACTCGAGGAATTGTCTTAATTGGCGTGGGAAGAATCTGGTAGCAGGCTTGGATGGAAAGGGTGTGGCGGGGGAAGGTATCTGGCCTTTGCTCTCATGAGGGAGTCTCTCCTTCGTTTGCTACTGCTGACTGCTTCGCTGATTGATACCAGAACCAGTGTTTCCAGGCTTCTGTCACCTGACTGAGGACAAGTGGCTCTCTAGGAACTTTCCAGGTTTTTAGTACCAGGTTGGGATTGCTAAGGAACCCACCCTCAAGGATGGAGGAACTATTCGGTCCCTGGTCTTTGCAGTGTGGAGATCAGTGTTCCTTGGCTTCAGTTCCTGCCTCTTGGCATTCCCTTAAAGCTCCTGCCCTTGACTTCCCTCAGCGATGGGCTGTGAAGTGTAAGCTAAAACCAACCCTTCTGGTCATGGCTTTCATCACAGCAGCAGCAAGCTAACTAGCACAGCATTACCCCCAGCTCCCACCCCCCGCCACACACACACCATACTGGGCTACAGGTGTGCAATCCAGGCCCCCACTCCATTGTGGATTCTTGCCACTAAACTCTGGGGCTAGCAACTTGGATTCTCTTTCTCTTCCCATCAACACCCTCCCCTTGGGCCTCTTCAAGTTGCAGGTGTGACCCTGGGTGGTGCCTTGAGATGCCCACCCCTGGACCCCAGGATGGAAGACCTCACCTGCTTTTGAGATCCATTCCATGTAGCCATTGAGCTCACGTTCAATCTGCTGTTGCCTTCTGAGCTTCAGAAAAGCCCTCCGGTTCTCCACACGTTCCCTTTCTTTGGCAAACTCCCTGTAGAGTCGCAAAAGAGCCAGGGGTTGGCGCTGATGGCGCTTAGCCCATAAATAGACAAATGTCTACCACGCACAGAGCTGCCGATTCCTTCCCCAGAACACATCATAAACCCGGCATAGTGGCGCATGCCCATTATCCCAGTGCTCCAAAGATGGAGGCATGAGAAACCTTAGTTCATGCTTGGCTACCTTACAACCATCCTGGGCTATTGGAAACCTTTTTTATTTATTTTATTTATTTATTTTTATTTTTTACCAGGCTGGCCCCAAACTCACAGAGATCCACTTCCATCTGCCTCCCCGAGTGCTGGGGATAAAGGCATGCACCACCACGCCCGGTTCAGAGACCTCGTTGTTAGGAAAAATTTTAAGAGGCCGTATGTGTTTAGGGGTTCAGTGAAGGGCAGTGGTTCTAACACAGAAGTCATCCCTCTAGGAGGAACCCTAATCTTACAGGACTGGGTACTTCTGACGGTGCACACACTTCCCAGTGTCCCCGAACATCTGAATCAAAAAGGCAAGAGCTCAAAATCTTGACGCTAAGCCGACTACTGCTGCCACACATTGGTCTCGCTCTTCCAGAACAATCCTGGCTAACACCACTCTGGCCCTTTTGGTCCTTTTGTGTCTCTTCCCCTAGAGGCTCTGCTTCTTCCTGTTTGAATCATGCAGAGGCCATCTTCTGTGTATCAGGCAGCCATCTTGAGACACGAACTATCTGCCACCAAAAGCCTTGGAAAAGGATGTTGGAGTGGAAACCTGGAAGAATCTGGGGTCGCTGTTGGCAGCGGGGAACTACATTTTGCGCCCCCAGACTTCTTTGGTGAGAAATATGAAGTCTGTTTATAATTAAGCTTTTTCTTTTAATCAAAGTAATCTTGTGGATTTGGGGACCCGTTTGTGTTAGGGAAATGCATTTAAAATGCTTATTTATAATTTTTATTTATGTGTATGTGTGTGTACCGCATTTGTACAGGTACCCATGGAGTCTGGAAGACGGTGTCAAATTCCCTCCAGCTGGTGTTACAGGTGGTTTTGGGTGTTGGGAACTGAACTTAGGTCCTCTGTAATAGCATCAATCACTCTTTTTTCTTTTAGATTTTTTATACATGTAGGAGTGTTTCACTTGCATGTATGTATGTGTGTCAGGTATGTGCCCAGTGCTAGAGGTCAGAATAGAGCATCAGACCCCTTGGAACTGGTTCTGGATGACTGTAAGCTATCATAAAGGTGCTGGGAACCAAACCCATGCCATTTACAAGAAGACCAAGCACTCTTAACTGCTGAGTTATCTCTACAATCCCCCCTTACCTTTTCTGGAGACAGGGTCTTACTATGTAGACCAGTCTGGCCTTGAACTCCAAGAGATCCATTTGCCTTTGCTTCCAGAGTGCTGGGCTCAAAGACGCACATCAACAGGATCAGCAGGCATGCTTAACTGCTGAGCCGTTTCTCCAGACCCAAGGAAAATGTGTGTGTGTGTGTGTGTGTGTCAGTGTTTTGTTCCTATGAGACAGGGCTTCACTCTGTAACCCAGCTTGACCTGGAAATGACTCTGAAGTAAATTTGTGGCAACCCTCCTGTCTCAACTTCCTGAGTGCTGGGATTATTTGTGTGAGTTTATATATATATATATATATATATATATATATATATATGTATATGTGTGTGTGTATATATGTATATGTATATGTATATGTATATGTATATGTATATGTATATATATGCATTTTATGTATTTGGGTGTTTTGCTTGCATGTATGCTGTGCACTATGTGTGCACCTGGTACCTGGAGGTCAGAAGAGGTTGTTGGATTCCCTGGAACTAGTCACAGATGGTTGTTAGCTGCCATTTGGGTTAACCTAGGCTCTCTGGAAGAGCAGCCTGCGCTCCTAACTGCTGAGCCGTTTCTCCAGCCCCTTATTTTATTTTATTTTAGATAGGATTTTGTTCTAAAACCCAGGACAATGTGGAACTCATGATTCTCTTGCCTTACCCTCCTATGCTGTGATCACAGACCCTGTGCTACCACATATGGCTTATGGGCTATGATTATTTGAAAAACAGGAAAGAAGTTACTCCAAATAATTTTTAAACAAAATTATTCTTTCTTATATTTAGTTTATGTGTATAAATGTTTTGCCTGCTTGTATGTCTGTGTGCTATGGATGTGTAGTACCCACAGAGGTCAGAAGAGAGTGTTGAATTCCCTGGATTTGGAGTTACAGAAAGTTGTTAGCCAGCCATGTGGGTGCTATGAATTGAACCTGGGTCCTCTGGACGAGCAGCCAGTGTTAACAAACACTGAGCCATCTCTCCAGCATCCCAAAGTATCTATCTATCTATTTATCAAAACCCAAAAGGCCTTCCTCATTGGCTGTCCCAAGCAGTATACAATCTATGCCGCTGCCCATGGCTTGCTAGTGAGAGCCTTGCTGACTGAAAACCAGGAAAGAAGTTTATCCATTAGGGAGAGTGAGGTGGAGAGTAGAATAGCGGAGACTTACCCAGACAGTACACCCAGCACAAGGTTCAGCATAAAAAAGGAGCCGATGATGATGAGGGGGATGAAGTACAACCAATTCCAAGTGTTCCCTGAGGCATCGTTGCTCTGCAGAGTGCGAAGGGGGAGAGCGTGTGAGACTGGAGCAGGGCCCAGCAAACAGCAACAGGGTTAGCGTCACATCTCCTGTGATTTGTCTCAAGTGTTCCTGACTTGTGGGACCCTGGCACTCTGGAAGCTAAGCGTGCGACATGGAGATAAATGGGGAACATCACCAAGGTACCACAGGGGACAAAGCTCTCTCATGTCACACAGTTCTCAAGGCACCTGAGAGCCAAAGTGATGCCTAAGAGGATTTTGGACCTGAGTCTGAAATGAGAAGGAAACACACACACACACACACACACACACACACACACACACACCATGCACATACACATACACATACACACACACAACATGCACATACACATACACACAAACACACACATACACACGCATTTATACACACACATACACAAACACAACACGCATATACGCACACACACACATACACACATACATACACAACACGCACACACACACACACACACACACACACACACACACACACACACCTGAAATGGAGAAAGGAATGAAGCCCTTGTTCTTACATGTTCCTACATTTGTCTCTCCATAGTCACCATTTCCCCTTAGAGGAAGCACATGGCCTCAGAATCTCATGGCCTGGTGAATTCAGAGCCACAAGCTTATCCCGTAAGTATCACCTCCATTCCCTGGAATGTGATGAGAACCACAACACAAAACCATCTCTAGGAAGTGTCCTGCTAATTCTTCACGGAGAAGAAGTCCACAAATAGAATACCCTTGACATGGAGAACAGAAAACTGAAAGAGAAGAATGAGAGGAGGAGAAGATGGAGACAAAAAAAAAATGAAGATGATGAAGTAGGAAGGAAGGGAGGGGGATGAAAGGCAGAAGGTGGAGTTGACGGTAGAGATGACCAGCATGAGCACTAAGCGTTTACTGTTTGCCTTTCCTCCTCCAAGCATATCACCTATATTGTCTCCTCTTCACGAGGCCCTGTGTAATCACCATGTGAATTTTTACAACTAGAATGGAGTCCGAGAAAGACAGCCATCCCAGAGCCACAGAGTTCCAGATGTGCGTTTTGAATGTCTAAATCTGTGGACCTGACCTTTGTGCTGGAGAAAATTCTTCTAGGGAAGTCTAGGGAAGGTGTATCCTCCTAGTGGTTGATCACCTGTGGCACTTGGGAAAAAATGCAGGATTCTTAAATGTGGCTTTAAAAGCTCATCTTTAGAAGTAAGCATAAATAATACAGGAGGAAAACTAAAACAAGAAAGATTGGCATCCCCAGAGTCACTAGTGAGGCTATGGAGCAACTAGAACTTTCAGGTCCGGCTGACACAAGGGCACCATAGTCTATTAGTGCCCTGCAGCTGCTGTAACAGAAGTCACAAGTTGGATGGCTTAAAAAAAATAGAAATCTATCTCACAGTTCTGTAGGGTGGAACTCTAAGGGCAGTTTGTGGACATGGTTGATTCCTCTGTAGGCTGAGAGAGAATCTGTTTCTTGTATCTCTCCAGGCCTTTGGTATTTTTCTGGCCATCTTGTGCCACCACCTCCAACTCTGCCTGCATCTTAACATGGTCTTTTCCTATGTATGGCT
>OU015753.1:40523986-40540512 GCA_907169655.1 Acomys percivali
TCAGGCAGAGGATCAGAATGTAGCTCAGGCTGACCTCAAATCCCTGATTCCCTTTCCTGGGATGATGGCCAGGCACCACCACACCAAAGATAACAAACACATACATTTCAAGAGGACAGAGCATAACTACTCTGAGAAATAGCTCAACAGTTTCTACTGAAAGTAGTTGGTGCATCGCCAAACTCTAGCTATGCCACTCAATGGAAATACGAACTCATGTTCACTCCAGGCATGTACAAGAAGTTCACAGTGAACACCAGAAGAATGCCCCACACTGTGAAGAAAATCTAGAACCTTATCATCAGGGGTGGAATCTTATATGATGATGGGTTGTCACAGGAACCCGTACCACAACAATGCCAAGTAAAAATCTCCACACACAGACAGCGTGCATACGCGAATCCATAATCAGACATTGTATATGTGTGTTGTATAGTAATTTCCTCTGAGATAAAAACCAGTCACTTTAGTTTCTTAATAAGATACAGGATGTTCTAAGGGGAGGTGAAACATTCCATCTTGCGGGGAAGTGCCTTAAGTTCTGGGGTAAACAACTCAAAAGCTTTAGGAAGCCCCTGAAACTCACCAGATTCACTACACCCTTCAGTCCCCAAGTGGATATAACTAAGGGCGGCTGGGAGTCTCTTAGATAAGCTGAGCTACCCAGAAGAGGTTTAGGTCAGATGAGCTGCCTGGAGGAAGCAAAGACCAGTCAAGCTACTTGGGAGAGACCCAGACCACTGAGCTGCCTGATAGATGATGGTGTTCCACCTGTCAACCTTGTTGCAGGGGCAGTGTACTCCGGGCCTTCAACGTTTCAGCTTTTGTGAGCTGTCATCATTGCTGGGGTGAACTTGGCTGATGTAGCTGCCTTTGAGTCAGTTTTGTTCCTGTGAGTAACCCCAGTAAAACTTAACTAGTTCACCGAATTGGACTTTGGTGGTGTCTGTACTTTGGTTCCCTATGTGAAGTGGGTATAAGTTTAGTTTACATCTCTCCATGAGTCATGGGTCACACTCTGTAGCCAGGCACAGCATGGATGTAAAGAAAAGGCTAACGGTGGTGGGGAGGTATCTGTGATGCCAGCTACATGGGAAGCTGAGGTGAGATGCCTTGAGGCCAGGAGTGCAAGATCAATCCAGGGAGCACAGACTGTCTCAAAAGCTAACCAAATGCTTTTAATCCCAGCCTTGTCTACATAGCGAATTCTAGGCAAGCCGGACTGCATAGTGAGACTCTGTCTAAAAAAAATAAATAAGAAGAAGAAAGTTAAAACAGGGTTGGGGAGTGTGGCTCAGCAGTAGACTGGCGTGCATAAAACTCTAAGTTCCATCAACTGCAATAGGAGAAAACAAATAATTAGATTAACTACATTTATTGTTAACATATTTACTCAGATAATTAAAACATAAAGTCACTTTTGACTATGGTCACCGATGGGGTTCTGGAGAGAACGCATGTCTGAGACCCTAGTTCACACCCTTGTCCTGCCAAGCCCCCCACGTCTCAGTGCTTTTCTCCTGAAAGATTCTGGAGACTGAAGTAATTGGAATATGCTGGACAGAAGGCAGCACGGCTTTGTGTTCCTCTTGGCACTGTGGAGCTGAGAGCTTCTTGTTCGAGTTCCTTAGGCTAAATATAGCGCCGGCAGCTAGAACCAGCAGCAGCCAGCTAGAAGAAGGACTCTGGGCTGTCACATGGGGGTGGCTCAGATGGGGACAGAGTGGGGGTGGTGGAGGAGTGGTAAGAGGTCCCTTCATGACAAGATTTCCCCTTTCCTCAGTTGTACTTGTCCATACTGCACTCCTCCTCAGAGCTGTGTGACAGTCACGTGGGGAATGTTGACCTATTGAAACAGACAACAACCCTCCTGTGAATTCCAAGAAAGAATATATAATAGTTTGTCCTCTCAGGTGGGAAACTGAGACTCCTCCTGGTCCATGGAGTCTCCTGTAAAGGTGTCTAAGCCAGAACTGTGAGTGACACCAGAGTCTCTGCAGGTGTTACATGTCAGGACAAAGCCATCAGGGCAGGCCCTAAATCTGTGATCAATACCATTTTATAATGGGGGCAGTCAGAACACAGAGACAGACACACACAGAAAGACAAGGCAAGGGAGAGGCGAAGGCAGGCATGGAAGGGTATCAGCTAGGGAGGAGACCAGAAAGGTCCCAGCCCCACTGACATCTTGACCTTGGACCTTGGCCTCCAGAGATAGGGCAGAACAAATGTCTGTTGTCTTAAGCCACCCAGCTTATTGGAAGGAGGGGCATGGAAGGACCACGTCCTTTAGAGACACAGCCCCCGGGGCCCTGCTTCCTCACCTAGCCTCTGCCCGGTACTGTCTATCCAGGTGTGAGCTCCCCCGCGGATGAACCCCTCGAGGTGGCCAGCACCCTCACTCTCAGCTTCTCAGTTGGGAACACATCCCAGCATGGCAGCTGTTTTGAGCAACATGTTATGTGCAAGCAGTCGCTGGGATAAAAGCCCGACTAAGACAATCCAAGGGCAAAATGTGTTTCATCTCGGAGGTCAGCCGTACAGTCAGTCCCTCACGGTGGGGATGGGAAGCAGGTGCCACACTGCAGACAGGAAGCAGGGCCACAGATGCTTGCCTTTTTGGTTGTTTTTCCTTTTCCTACCCTGCAGGATGCCAGTCTTGGGAATGGCTTGTTACCCGTGGTGGCCACTGAACGTCTTTCTTACTTAGTGAATCTAACCAAGATAGTCCCTCCTGGGTGTGTCTAGAGGCAAGTCTCCTAGGTGATGTCCTGCCAGGTTAACAAGTCACCATCATGTCATGTCCCTCCTCCCTGTAAGTAACCCTCGTGCATTCGTGCTTCTGTATGTATTGCCACACCCACACATTTGTGAGTAACCCCAATAGATTCGTTGGACTCCGGAGGAATCTCCCCTTTGGCTTGTCGTGGGTTCCCTATCTGGAGTGACATCTGTTTGCTTCCCTCGGAAAGATGATTGACAGCGCCACATCACACGGGTGGGCAGCAAAAAGGGCCACCCCGCCGGCATTCCGCTTTCCAACTGCTTTTAACTCGTTTCACCCCTGGCCACACTCAGCACAGCCCGAGGATTCTGACTCATTACGAGCGGTGCTGAGGCCTAGCGTGGCGCCTGGTACTTTGTGTGCACTTGATAAATACTCTTCAGGCAAATTAATGGCTGAGTCTCAGAGAAATCCTTAGGTGCCTTCTGCCTTATGGTTTATTTCCATCTTTTTTTTTTTTTTTTGAGCCTGGCTCATTCAGAAAAAACAAAACAAAACAAAACAAAAAAACCCAGAGACAATGTAACAAAATAAAACAAAGGCCTCACCTTAAGAAAACAATCAATTCCACAGTTTCTGAGATAAAGATGAAATGGATTTGATCATGAAAAAGCCAGTGTTTGGGGGATGACATTGAGGGAGACCAAAGGCCATCTTTTTTCTTCTTCTTTTTTTTTTAATTGAAAAATAAAATCATTCATATTACATCTCAATTGCTTTCCCATCCTGTGCATCCTCCCATTCCTCCCTCTCTCCCACTCTCACCCCATTCCCCTTCCCTATGACTGTGACTAAGGGGGACCTCCTCCCCCTGAATATGATGCTAGGGTATCAAGTCTCTTCTTGGTAGTCTGCTATCCTTCCTCTGAGTGCCATCGGGTCTCCCCATCAAGGGGACATGGCCAAATATGGGGTACCAGAGTTCATGTGAAAGTCAGTCCCCACTCTCCATTTAACTGTGGAGAATGTCCTGTCCCTTGGCTAGATCTGGGTAGGGGTTATACTTATCCTATGAAGCCTGTTCCTGCCTTGGTTTCCTTGCTCCCCTCCACCTACTTTTTTGCTTCAGTGTTCCTCACGAAGCCCAGGACACCCCCCCCACTCCCCCAGTGCCAGGGCTTTTGTACCAGCCATTCTGCCTGCCTGGGTTGCCCTTTGAGGAAGACCTATGGGCTCCCCTCCCCTCTGTTAGGTTCTCAGGAAGATTGCCACCTGTCCCTTGGATCGTCTGTGACCCTTATGGTCTTCATTTCCCTTAGTTCGTACGACTCTCTCACACCATCGTGAATGCACCACATCTCTGTTTCCCTTAATGTGTGAGTGTATGTATGGTCATGTGTGCCTGGGTGAAGGAAGCCAACTTTTCACCTCCTCTTAGACGGGGTCTCTTACTTGTTTGGGGCTTGCCCTGTAGACTCTCATGTATGCTTCTACAGTGCTGGAGTTACAGGTATGGGACACCTTCCCTAGCCCTCCTACAAACAAGTGCCTTATTGACTGATTGGTGTGAAGTCCCTTTCTATCTGTGTGACCCACACTGATCGTAAAATACTTTTTGCCCACTGCCTCTGCCCCAACATTCATCCGTTTCACCCACTAGCATTGCCAATCACTCAGCGCCCTGAAATGTCACCACACAGGTGTTGACAGCATACGTGCATACAGTGGGCACTCGGCAGGGTGCTGCAAATAGTAGGCACCCAGTGATACTTGTTGGGTGAATGGATGAGTCCCCCAGAGTGGGGCAGGTAGCTGTAAATAAGAAAAGGGTTAGGCCACAGACTCAGCCCTGCTGCTTGTGGCCATTCGTCAGGAGGTGTGAGTTTATTAACAGACAGTAAACAGTGTTGCTGTTTCTTCACTGACATTAACCAAAGGAAAGACATGGAGTAAAAGAGGCTCATGGAGGTGGGGGAGGGGAGCCCAGGGAAGAGGAAGGAGAGAAAAGAGGAGGAGGAGGAGGACTAGGAAGAGGAGAGGGGAAGGAGAGACAGAATGCACACGCAAATTAATAAATAAAGGAAACACATATGGGGCATAAGACAAGAGGGGCTGGCTGTAAGTAGCGACCAATGTTGGATTACAATCAATGCTATTTTGTTGTAATTGTCTGGGAGGCTCAGTAGATTAAACCTCACACTCTATAAGTCTGTTTCTCATCTGGAAGATGGTACCAAACCCACAAAACCCACATCTTAACGCATGCCGTATTTATTTATTTATTTATTTATTTATTTATTTATTGCTTGCCCTGGGACAGGGTCTCAACTTTGGCTGGCTTGCAGCTTACTGTGTAGAACGGACTGGTTTCAAATTCACAGAGATCCATCTGCCTCTGGGTCCTGAGTACTGAGACTATAGGCATGGTATGCTGCACACAAGGTTGTGTGCATGTGTGTGTGTTTTTAAGAAATATTTTTATTATTTTAATTATGTGTGTATAGAGTACGTGTACATGAATGCAGGCACCTACAGAGGTTAGAGGTGTGAGATCCCCCTGGAGCTCAGATTAGAAGCAATTGCAAGCCACCTGATGTGGGTGCAGAAAGCTGAACATAGATCCTCAGGAAGAGCAGTATGTGCTCTTAACCACTGAGCCATCTTTCCAGCCTCACGTAAAAAACTTTTTTTGGAGTCACTAACATTGGGCAGCAAGGTGGTGTTGGGTTGAGCCAAACACAGAGGTTGAGGATTTCAGTTGCTTGCTAAACTATCAGTTTCTGACTACAGCAACTGCAGGTGTCACTGTGAGAGTCACTAAGTCTCAGAAAGCTGCACAAAGTCTTTGAAACTTGTCAGTGCTAGGAAACAATGAGACTTATGTGACCCATTGCAACATGACCTGATGCAACAGCTGGCTCTTGATGCTCCATGATGATTTTAGAAAAAAAAAAATCTATCTATCTGTCTGTCTGTCTGTCTATGTACTATTATGTGTTCCCTTGGAGACCAGAAGAGAATATCAGATCCTCAAGAACATTTGTGAACCATCCAGCGTGGGTGCTGGGAACAGAACCAAGGTCCCCTGCAAGAGCCGCATCACTTTTAACTTCTGAGCATCTATCTGGACCTCTTTTGTCTTCTTTTGAGATAGTGTTACTAAGTATCCCAGCCTGATCTCAAACTCTCAACCACCCTGTCTCAGCCTCCCCGGAACCTGGATGACAGCTTTGTGCCCAACTCACAAATCTGCTTTAAATAAATATGTGTAGTGAGAATTTTTTTTTAGAATTTTGGTTTCTTTAAAAACTCAGAAATATTATAAGACTATGTTATCCTTTTAATCCCAGGTGTGGGATATGGGGATGCTTCACTGCAGCTGATTACGTTTTGTCTTGGGCTCTTGCAGAGGCGTGGTTTTTGCCAGCAGCGGATGGTGTCTGCGACTGTGTACATTTGGAATTCTGGGGACTTTTTGGAGGGTATATAAATGCTAGAGCCCCGATAGGAGGGTTGTTGGTTGGTTATTGGTTGCTGTTGGTTGTGTTTGTTAAGTAGTCACGTGCAAAAAAAGAAACAACAACAAGAAGAAATCAGATAACCTGAAAGCAGAGATCAAACTTTCCCCAAGGAGTTCAACACCCCTAATCAGCAGGAAGTAGTCTAACGATGATGTCACCCCCATTCTGACCCCTGACTTTATTCAGGGATCGCTTTCCTTTCTGCTCTATCTCTCTTTTTTCTCTTATCTAGTGTTAGAGGGTTGAAAGGAGAGAAGAAAAGGGGTGAAGGATGGAAGAAAGAGGAAGCCCAAAGCAGCAAACGCCTGCTGCAAACATGAGAACTGCAATGCACTTGGCTCTCTCCTCCATTTTGCTGCACATATATGTGCATGCATACTATATGTGTGTGTATGCATGTATTTGTATGTGTGTGCATGTGTATATATGTATAAATGCATGCATGTGTGACTGTATTAAATGCATGTGCATGCACGTGTGTATTTATGGGTAGGACACAGAGCAACTTCGGGTATTGTTCCACGGGTGTTACCTACCTTTTTATTTTAAGGCAGAGTCTCCCACTGGCCTGGAGCTCGATGATTAGGTCAGAGTGGCCAGCCAGCAAGTACCAGGAGTCCTCCTGCATCCATCTCCCCAGCTCTGGCATTACAAGAGCAAGCTACCATGCCCAGTTCTTCCTTCCTTTCCTTCCTTCCTTCCTTCCTTCTTTCCTTCCTTCCATTCTTTCTTTCTTTTTAGTTTTTCAAGACAGGGCCTCTTTGTGTTATCTTGGCTGTCCTGGATTAGTTTTGTACACCATGCTGGTCTTGAACTCACAGCAATTCTCCTGTCTCTGCTTTCCAAGTGCTCGGCTTAAAGGTATGTGCCACCACTCCTGGCCCCATGCCTAGTTTTTTGCATGGATCCTGTGGGTCAAACTCAAGTCCTAGTACTTTTGTGGCAAGTACTTTCCCATCTGAGCCATCTCCCCACCCTCATTTTATGTTTTAAAAAACAACTCTATGAATGAATTTAGCTTTTGACTCCATAATCCCACTTTGGGGACATTAGACCCTTAAGAGTCCATCTGCATCTACAAAACCATGGAAACCCCATAGTGCACCAGTGCTTATGACTCCAGAGCACCTGATCTTGGTGGCAGTGAGGGCATCCTGACGAGCCTTTCTAAGGGATTGGGTATGTAAACTGTGGACAGCAACACAATGCAATATTAAGCTGCTATATAGAGAATAAGAACCCTGTCTTGCCACAGAGTATTCTAGAACGTGCTGTTAGGAAAGAGAAGGAGCAGTGGAAAAAGTGTATGGTATGGCCCTCTGGAGCTAGGATGAACAGTATAGATTTAAAAAATTGTATGTGTAGTGTGTGTACAATGTGTGTACGTACATGTCACATGCCTGTGTGTGCACGCAGAGGTTGACACTGAGTGCCTTCCAATATTGAACAGGGACAATATTCCACTTGGTTAGTCTAGCCATCCAGCTTGCTCCAGGGATCTGCCTCCAGAGCACCACAGTTAGAGGCAGGCCACCACACACTCAGCATTCCTGGGAGAGTTCACCCTTGGTCCTCACACTCGCAAGACAAGCACTTTACCGAACCATCTCCCCAGCCCAAGCGAGTGATCTGGTTCTTCTCAAGCTGTCAGCCCTCCACGTTTGTGGTCAGAAGTATTCAGAAAACCACACACATCTGGGCACACCCAGAGAACCTCCGGCGCATGCTCCTTAAGCTACCCGGCACAAACCACATTTGCAGTGCCAAGGTAGCAAAAAGCTGGCACACCACGATTTAGAGAACACAGGAGGTGCTCGGCTTCTATCGCATTTCACGCAGGGACTGTGAGCAGCCCCCGACCGTGGTGTGAAGAGGGGCTCTGCAGCCAATGACCCATAGCTGCTGAGGGATGACTGCACTGGGCTAAATGAGTTAGTGAGGAGACTGGAAGCCAAGGCACAGAAGGGCTCCTGGACGAGAGGTGAGGGACGGTGACCAATGCAGAAGGGAGGCAGGGCAGGACGGGTACCCTTTCAGATCTGGCTGCGGAGGGGCCACTTGGCAAGCGCACACCTTTCAAAGCTGACCAAATCGAATACACTCAGCGCTTCTAGAATCTGTCTGTCATATATTGTACAGTGGGTGAGCCAGCCATGGTCTGCACCCATGACCCCCCTCCCCATTTCTCTGCTTCTGTTCACAATTCTGGCCTGTCAAATGGTTTGTGTAGATGTGTGCAAAGTCTGGTGCGTGTGTCCAAACTTCAGCCATGTTTGTGCTGGTGGCTGCCTAACAGTGACACATTATCTCAGAAATGTATGAGTTTGAGCCTAGACAAAGAAGCTGGGGTTCCAGATAACTTAGTGTGACCTAGAAACTGGACACCAACATCCTTATAGTTGCCCACCCCGACCCCCGCCCGGGATATACTCCTTATGTCATGGATGGGCATGCCCTGGGCAGGACGGCCCCATTCTTTCACCCATGCTGAGTTCAGGATCGCACACCGAAACCACATTTAACACACGGCTGGGGTACCATTAGGAAGTATTGTCTATGTACCATCTAGACTTCCGCAGCTCAAGGATCCCCTCCCCATGCCACCTTGCGTGCCACAGCTGCACTTACATTGTAGAGGAGATCAGTCCAACCTTCCATGGTGATGCACTGGAAAACAGTGAGCACAGCAAACAGGATGTTGTCGAACTGAGTGATGCCGTTGTTGGGCCCTTCCCAGTACGGCTGACATTTGGTCCCGTTGGGGCAGGTGCGGGCGGGTTCCTCTGTCCCACACGGAGCTGGCGACTCACTCTCCATGTCGTCTAGAAAGGAATGAGAAATGCTGGGAGTCAGGAGGAGTAGGGAAAACCAACTGAGGACGGGAAACAGTGCCTATTGGGATGACATTATGTCAGTGTTTGGTTTTCTATTTCTTTTTTCTTTGGTTTTGTGTGTGTGTGTGTGTGTGTGTGTGTTTGTTTCTGTTTTACTTTTTTGTTTTGAGACAGGGTTTCTCTGTGTAACAGCTCTGGTTGTCCTGGACTGACTATGTAGACTAGGCTGGTCTGGAATTCACAGAGATACACCTGCCTCTGTTTCCTGAGTACTGAGATTAAAGGTGTGTGTCCCCACTGCCCAGCCTTTGTCCTTTTTTAACCTGTTGAAACTGAGTCATTTTCTTTAACGCTGCAGATTGTCCTTCAAGTGAAGCTTTGATTACATCTCAGAAACACTGTTGTGATTATTATTCAATATTGTGAAAATGCTCCTGTGGTGTTTGAATGGGAGTGGTCACCATAGACTCAGGTGTTTGAACTTGGTCGCCAGGGAGTGTCACCATTAGGAGGTGTGGCCTTGTTGAAGAAATGCGTCACTGAGGATAGGCATTGCGGTTTTAGAAGCTCAAGCCAGGCCCAGTCTCTCTGTCTTTCTCTCCCTCTCTCTCTCTTTCTGCTGCCCGAGGATCCAGATGCAGAACTCCCGCTTCCTTCTCCAGCACTGTGTCTGCCCGTGAGCCACTGTGCTTCCTGTCTTGATGATGATGGACTGACCCTCTGAACTGCACGCCAGCCCTGATTAAATATTTTCCTTTTATAAGAGTTGCCATAGATCTGGGAACGTTGGCGTATGCCTGTAATCCCAGCAGTCGGGGAGGCAGGGGCAGGCGGATCTCTGTGAGCTGGAGGCCAGCCTGCTTTACAAATCGAGTCCAGGACAGCCAGGACCACAAAATACAAACAAAAAATAAAAACACCCCCTCTTCCAGCCAAAGAGTTGCTGTAGTCATGGTGTCTCTCCAGAGTCCCCAGTTTCCATTATTACTTTTCCTTTGACTCATGGAGAATCATATACCTATATAACTAAGAAATACTTCTTGAGGTGACTTTCCATATACCTATCACTGGTTGTAACACCAAGTGACCCTGGGTCAGCCTTGCTCATGTCCACCCCTCTACACACTCAGACCACTTGCTAGAATGTTGTGATGACAGATCCCCAACACAACAACGGACAGTCTCATCTGCAAACAGGAAGGATGCCTCTTGGGTTCCAAGCACTCGTAGCTCTTTCTTTCTGGGCTCAGCCGGCAGCCGCGTGCTCCAGCATCCAGGGCTCGACTGGCAGCCGCATCTGTGTTACATCTCTTCAGTCTTTAACTACGGAGATGCGGTCTGTGCTGCGCAGCACGGTCAGATCCGGGCACCATGAGATGCGTGTCCATCTATGTGTATTTCTAGAGCCTTGCTGAGTGTTTTTCTTTGTGACACACATGGGGTTCTGGGCTGAGGGGCAGGTAATCACGGTTCCCACCCTTACCTGTGGGTAGGAGCAGAACCGATCTTTCTCACCCAATAGCAGGAGATAATTGTGACTCATCAGGAAAGCCAGGGGATACTGCTTAACACTGAGATCCAAGACAGCGTTTGGGGAGGAGTGGGCTGTAGAGGTCACATCCAAATCCTTTGACATTGAAGTGAATGGGGGGGGGGGGAAGGCCTGGAGCACCCACAGCTAACACCTGGCTCAATCTGGCTCACCATGTAGCCCTAAATCTTGGAAATCCTCCTGCCTCAACTTCCCTAGGGCTGGGATGGCTGGTTTGAGAAGGCTCAAAAACAAAGATGACATATTTGAAAAGAAAACTAACAGCCAAATGTATATATATATAAAAAAAACCTCCAGTTTCCACTCAACAGAGATCCATTTCCTGTGTGCAGCTGGCTTTAGCGCACCCACTCCAACTGCCATGCAGGGAGGGGAGCCGTATCATCCCCCAGTATATGGGAGCACCCTGACAACAGGGGCCCCATGCCAGGGGCAGTGTGTGGCTCACACCTGTCACCCCAGCACCCAGGAAGTTTGAAGATGACTGGTTTCAGGCTAGCCAAGGCTATACAGTGAGACAGAGACCAAACAAGACAAAAGCCAAACCAACCAAAACAACAACAACAAATCCAAAACAAAACCACCACAACGTGTCCAGTAAACAAAGGCAACAAGAGGCCTTGCTTCTGGTTTTGGTACCCAGGCTGCACAGAACACTAGACTTACACATAATTGGTGCAGCCATGAGGGTGAAATCTTTAAAGCTTAAGGCTTAGGGCAAGAACAAAAACTCTATAGAGGTCCTACGGAGACAATCTATGCCTCTAGAACCTTCTCTGCCCCACTTCCAGCCCAAATCACGAGAAGCCCTTTGTGTTCACCCAGCTAATTCTGGTGCCCCCTCCCCCCCACCCCCATCCAATTTTTTTTTTCTGTTGAGTGTGATCCTCAGAGACAAGTGCACATCATCCTCCTGGCCTAGAAACGTCTGCGAGCCAGGGGCTTGTTCATCCAGGATTCTGGAAACTCTTCGAAAACAGGAAGCACTCCACTTTGCCGGGGAGCCTGTGAATGTGTGGGATGGCTGTGGGTGGCAGGAAGTGGGCTCCCCGCGCCTGGGGCTGGGAACCGCCTATCTTTAGCAACAGCACCCAGAGGTGTGCTCGACCCCAGCCCCCTCAACCCCAGCCGTCGATGCCAAGCACTCTCAGGCTTGATTCGAGAAACAGCCATCCGGAGTCGGAGAAATTCAGCTATAAATATATTTTAAAATTAGCCTGCTGCCGGGGCGTCTGTATATATCTGTCTCTTACTCACACGTCTTCTAGTCTTAATTGGGAGCTCTTTGGATCGCCTCCCCGAATCCAGGTTTTTGCCCTCCATGCTCCACCTACATCTGTCCCCCAACAACCCCACTGGGACCCCAGCCAGCCAACCCTGCATGGGAAAACAAAACAAAAACAAAAACACCCCAGAAACCTCACACAGCCTGCCTCTGAGCCCTAAGTTTGGGTTTTTCTGCATGTGGCTGATAGACACACACTCTTTCGCCGTCTTCCGCCTGGGTGAGGCCAGGTGCAGAAATAGATCTGCCTCAATTAACACCTTCTTCATTGGAGAAAGAAATAATTAGGCCATTCCGTATTGAGCAAACTTCACAAGCCCAGGAGAGAAGACGCAGGGGACAGAAGGACATGGAGCTCCAGGCTTCTCTAACAGACTCTCCATCTGGAACCAGGCCAGGCCAGCATCTCTGAGGATCTGGTTAGGGTCAGTGGGTGCGGCTGGCACAAGGCCACTTCTGCACATACCATTCTTCCCTGGCTGCCTTTCCCAAGAAGGCCCCACACCTCTCTGCCCGTGAATTCACTCTTTCTCTGGTTCTGGAAATCCAGACTTCCTTCTGTGGGGCGGTTGGTCTGAATACTGAAACACATGCAAGCCCCCCCCACCCCCCCACCCCCGCCCCGCCCCCGTGGATCCTGGGGCAACAGGCAGCTCGGATCTGGAGAGACTAGAATTGAACTGAGGTGAATCTATCTGGAAAGGCCTGCACCTACAAATGCATATGCAGTGTATTTCTTCCAGACAAGGTCAGACTTGAGCCCCAGGTGCACCTGCCTGGTGACTTCTGTGGGGCTCAAAGCTCCCTCTGGACTCAGCCTCCCAAGGGTTAGCGAAAGCATGATAGGGTGCAGGGTTCTGATTGGTCAGGTAGGCAGCACCTGCTGGGCGCAGGGTTCTGATTGGTCAGGTAGGCAGCGCCTGCTGGGCGTAGGGTTCTGATTGGTCAGGTAGGCAGTGCCTGCTGGGTGCAGGGTTCTGATTTGTCAGGTGCTGGGCGCAGGGTTCTGATTGGTCAGGTAGGCAGCGCCTGCTGCATGAGGGGTTCTGATTGGTCAGGTAGGCAGCGCCTAGCGAATGCAGGGTTCTGACTGGTCAGGTAGGCAGCACCTGCTGGGTGCAGGGTTCAACTGGATGAAACAGGATCCCATCAGAGGCAAGCCTCCTGTTGCCTGCACACGTGCTGTCAGGGGCTGGCTTCTGAAGGAACACAGCAGGCCTCTTCCTTGCTTACACCCTGTTATCTGGCCCGGCCCCTCATTTCCGTGATGGAACTGCACTCCTTGCTGTTTCCAGACACCACTTCATCTCCCCGTGCCCACAGGAAGAACTGCTCAAGAGCACATCTTCAGCCTGCCTCTCAGTCTCCGAGGGGTGCCTCAGGGATCACTCTCAAACAAACCACGCATCCCCTGGGTTGCCTTCTAGGGTCCCCCAAATCCAACGGTCTGGCTGCAATTAAGGCATCCGAGGCAGTAGTGGCTGCGGTCTTCCCTGCAGGCAGTTTAGTCATGTTGGGGGTGCATCTGAGATCTCATGTTTCGTTGTTTTTTCAAGCGTAGCCTTGGCTGTCCTGGAACAAGCCTGTAGACCAGGCTGGCCTCGAACTCAGAGATCCAAGTGCCTCTGCCTCCCAAGTGCTGGGATTACAGCCCTGTGCCACCACACCCGGGTAACACACAGCCTTCTTTCTGTGGACTGTAATTTGCTGTGGAGTCCAAGTGCTCCCTGCCTATCCTTTCTGGATCTTTGTCTCCTGAGAAAAGCCTCACCCCACGCCACCCCACCCCACCCCACCCCTACCCCCCAGTGTGGACCTACCTGTCCCCTCATTAAAGCAGGTGGTATGAAATTTTCCCATATAAAATTCTAACCCTATGATTGCAAAAATAAGGATTGCAAAAAACAGGAGGAGGCCGATCTGCAGCAGGGGGATCATCGCCTTCATGATGGACTTCAGGACGACTTGTAAACCTGGGGAGACAGAGAGAGGCCGGCCTGTGAGCACGCACCCCGCCAAGCCCCTCCCACGGAGCCCAGCGTGAGGCTGACGAAGAGGGAGGTGCTCGCCCCACAGAAGGGCCTTTTTGGTTATAAAACGTTTCCAAATAGAGGAGTTTGAAGGCCCAAGAGGGAACAGCCGGCTACGGCTTTCGAAGTCATTTTCTGGCACGCTCTGTAGCTTCCTTCCACAAGGGGGTGCTGTTTCCCTAAATAGCCCCAAACCAAGAGGGGCCACTTTCTCCTTCGCCCAAAACCTCCCTTTGGTTACCAGCAGCCCTGCACTGGCCTGCAGCGAGCTCTTCAAGGAACCCGATTCTCTATTGACTCAGCTTGCAGCCCTGGCCTGTGGAGGCAGCTGACTTCCAAGTGAGCTTCAGGCAGGTCTGACTTCTCTGTGAGCTCAAGGGACAGCAAAGTCAGAGCTCGCCTGAGTGGCCGACACAGCCTGCGGCTCTCTGCTATCCGCACAAGCTTCTGTCCTGAACAACTCAACTGAGAAGGATGAACCGGAACAGAGGGGAGGTGTTGTGGGGAGGGGAAGGGATACGGGGAGGGGGAGGGGAGGTAGGCGGTGGTCCCGGGGTGGTCCCTGGGGGCCCGAGGCCAGCTTTACACCACTGGATGTGGGGGATTTGGGTGTGAAGAGCATCGTATCAGGGCCCCAGGTGAACCCTTGTCTTCACAGATTCACCATCGATGTCCACCTCACTAGATTCTGCATCCGCATTGGTTGATGGTTCAGGGTTTTTTTTTTTTTTTTTTTTTTTTTTTTTGAGACAGGAATGGTTTTGTTAAACTTCCAAACGATGTGAAAAGTCCCACAGTTCTAAACTTTTTAATGTAATTAATTATTGTGATTATTTGTGGAGGTTAGAGAAAAACTTTGTGGAGTCAGCTCTCTACTCTTATGTGGGTCTTGGGGCTCGACCTCCCGTCACCAGCTTGTCTGCTAAGTGGGTCACCCGCTGAGCCCTTTCACAGCCCAGCACAGTTCTAAAACTCAGGGAATGTTAGACCACTTGCTCTTCTCCTCTCCTCTTTTCTCCTTTTCCTGCAAGCTAGAAGGAAACAGAATGATACCTCTAACTCCCCTGTTAAGCAGGTCAAATCCTGGCCACAGTCTCTGTGCTGTACACAGTCCTTGCAGTATGCAGAGGTCCTCATGGACAGCAATGTCTTCAGACACCCACGTCTGCTCTATAAACTGGATGCCGTTTGCATAGTCTACATATAATCTGTATAATTTAAATAACTATAATTTAAAATAACTTTTTTTTTGAGACAGATTTTTCTTGTTTTGTTTTGTTCTGTTGGTTTTGTTGTTGTTGTTGTTGTTGTTGTTGTTGTTTTTCTGTGTAGCCTTGGCTGTCCTGGAACTCCCTATGTAGACCAGGCTGGCCTTGAACTCACAGAGATCCACTTGCCTTTGCCTCCGGAGTGCTAGGAATAAAGGTATGTGCCAACACTGCTCAGCTTTAATGATTAAAAATGTACATTAGTGTTTTTTGCTTGTATGTTTGTCTGTGTGAGGATGTCAGAACCCCCAAAACTGGCATTATAGACAGTTGTGAGCTACCATGTGGTTGCTACAAGTCGAGCCCAGGTCCTCTGGAAGAGCAGCCAGTGCTCCTAACCACTAACCCACCTCTCCCAGTCCCTAAATTTTTAAATGATTCACTTTTATTTTATGTGTAAAAATGTCTTGTTGATATGCATGGTGGTGTACCATCTGTGTGCCTGGTGCCCACAAAGGCCAGAAGAAGGCATTGACTATTGTGGGAGTGCAGTTAAGGACAGTCGTGAGCCTCTATGGGGGTGCTATCATCTGGAAGAGCAGGGGTTGGGGCTCTCCTTCTACCACGTGGGTCCGAGAAATGGGGCTCAGGCCGGCAAGTGCCTTTACCAGCTGCTCTTAACTTAATGGGACAGGTGCCCGCTGGACTCCTTTCCCCTGTATGGTGGTCAGCTGGCAAGTCTCTCTTTTTCTTTTAATTTTAAATGTTCTTATGGGGCTGAGGGAGAAAACCATGGCGAGGCCGAGAGAAATCAACTCCCCTCCAGAGAAACCTGGAGTGACTCTAATCAGTGAGGCCAATACAGTGAACATAGGGATGGGACAGTGTAGTATTGACTTATTTATTCATGTGTGTGTGTGTGTTTGTGTGTGTGTGTGTGCACGCTTAGGTACAAACAAGAGCACATGCGTGTATGTGGAGGCTAGAGGTCAAAGTCAGAAGTTGTTTTCAAATCTCACTAAATCTGGCATTCATTGACTTAGCTAGACCTGCTAGCCATGAGCCCCCGGGAGCCTGTCTCCCCATTCCCAGTGCTACAATTGCCAAACATCATCACCACACCTGGCCCTTTTTTTTTTTTTTTTTTTTTTTTGATTTTTGAGACAGGGTTTTTCTGTATAGACTTGGCTGTCCTGGACTCACTTTGTAAACCAGGCTGGCCTTGAACTCACAGAGATCTACCAGCTTCTGCCTCCCAAGTGCTGGGATTAAAGGCGTGTGCCACCACGCCTGGCCTGGCTGCTGCTGCTTCTTCTTCTTCTTCTTCTTCTTCTTCTTCTTCTTCTTCTTCTTCTTCTTCTTCTTCTTCTT
>OU015753.1:40551496-40561948 GCA_907169655.1 Acomys percivali
CACAGCCGGTGTGTGGCCGTGATTCCCCACGCCCACCCGCCCCATCAGCTGTGTGGTGGAACTAGGCCATCTATGAACTTCATAATACTTTGCTTCCTGCCTGGGTTTGCCTAAAGGTAGGTGCTGGGATTGCATCTCTGCTTCAGACCTTGGGTCAAACTCCCAGAATGCTCTGCTTTGGCTCCTGGTTGGGTTTAGTTCAGGGCAGGTGCTGGGACTGTGTCTTTGGTTTATGTCTGGCTAGGGAAGGCACTAGGAGAACATCATGGGAGGGGCACTGTTTCCCGGCTCCTTTGCCAACCTCAGTCCCTCTTGCAGGGTTGGACCTCCACAGGGTCCCCAGAATGGAAGACCGAATTCCCTCCAGAGACCCCGGTAGCTTTGTCTGTTTGTTGTTGCTGTCTGCTGAGGTCCCGTAGGGCTTACAGCACTGGGAACCATAGGCTGGAGAATCAGGGATGAATTCTCAGTACCCCCAAAGAGTCAGACATTAAGCCGAGAGCAAGTCTTCAGGCAGAAGGCACAAGACACAGAGAAGGAGGCAGAAAATGGTATTTCTTTAAAAATGGTCTGATAGGGCATATAAGGTGGTGACAGGGGCCTCTCACTCCAGAATGCGCTTTCAGTCTCTGAGAGTTAAGAATGGACACTTTAACACACCGTCTGCTGCCAGCCCATATAAAGGACACGGCAGAAGGAATCATCTCTTCTTTGCCTCTTTGCTCTCACTTTCGCCGGCGAGTCCACTCCTTCACTGGCATCACAGCCTACTTCCTCAGTGTACACTGAAGACCAGCTCAGACATCCAACCTTATGGACTGAACAACTGGACTCTTGAACCTTCCGTTCACAGGCAGCCATTGCTGGATTAGGTGGACCATAGCCTGTAAGCCATTCTAATAAATTTCACACACACACACACACACACACACACACACACACACACACACACACACAGATGCATATGTTCTGTTCCTCTGGAGAGCCCTGACTCACACAAGAGTCTTTGGGTATTCTTTGACGTATGGTTTTACCTCAGCGAGCAGTCTTAGCCTTCACCCCTCACAAAGTGTTACCTTACTCTAGAGAAGCTCCGTAGCTGGAAATAGGAACACTAAGATAGCTTAAATCCTTTCAACAATGTAACTTCAAAGGCCACCAAAATACGCACCCCCTCCCCACCCCACCCCCACGCGGCCAGGTGTACAACTTCCTTTCATAAATGCACACGGGTGTCTATTTCTCCATTAAATGTCTACACTAAAACATTTCCTGGGCTGGTAAATGTCCTCACTGCCTAGCCTGGTGACCTCAGCTCAATTCCCAGGACCCATATGGTAGAAGGAGAGACCCAACTCCCACAAGCTGTCCTCTGACCTCCACACACATGTGCAGACAGATGCACATGCATATACATGTATGTATACACACGCTAATAAAATTGAAAACCGTTTTCCTCAATAAACTGCAGCTTTGATTCAGACTGGCTCCTTTTCTTTGGGGGAACTTGAGAACCAGCTCCCTCTGACCAGAGGCTGGGGTGTGGGTGCTTCTGGGAGGACCTGGAGCAGAGGCCAGGTCCTCCCTCACCTCCGGGATGCTCAGGTGCCACTGCTGGCTTTGCTGGTAGTTTGGGGCGGGGTGTCTTACTGACTGCTTTCTGTTCAGCATAGAAATAACTTCTCAGTGCTTTGGGATTCCTTCCTATGGCTGCATCTTCTACAGAGGGACGGGGAGGTGGTGTAATACCAAGATGGCTCACTGTGATACTGAGATCACCCAGATCGCGAGACCCCCCCCAAAAGACCCCCAGGACTCGATACCGATGAAACACACACAGGGTCCTGTATTACAGGCTCAGAGCTTCGGATCACAATCCTTCCTGATGCAGCAGGATAGGAGAGTGACTCGGAGCTTCAGGCGCAATGGGCTTATAAAGGAAAGAGGCGGTGGTGGGTCCTGGGAATGTCGACCCTTAGGCAGATTGGGTGGAGGCTGGATCTTCAGGGAAGTTGTAGGTCACAGGAATGTTGGTCTTTAGGCAGGTTGGGAGGAGGCTGAGTCTGGAGGGGAAGTCTTTTTATCTCAGAGGAACATTGGGAGCTAATTGTATGTAATCGCTCCAGTGCAGTTTCTGGGGACTACTGGCAGGTGTCTAGAGGACAAGCTCTCATACAGAACATCATAAATTGCAGAATATGGAACATGGCATTAATTTTGCCCTTACATTGGAAGCTGTGGGATGAGGAGGAGGCAAAATGATTAAAGAGCCTGGGCCCTAACTCAGTACTAAGAAGACTGCCGCGAATCTATAAGACTCTTTTTGGAAATGTGTTTCCACTCATAATGAAATATTCCCCGGCCACTGAAAAAGGAATGGGCTCTGTTGGAAAAGGTGCCAAGCCTGAGGACTCGAGCTATCCTCTGACCTCCAGACCTGGTGAGCTTGCAGACAGACAGGCAGACAGACAGACAGACACCGACACACACATGGACACACACACACTCACACCACAGTCATCTGCACACGTACAGATGGAACTGGGGTCTTCATGACTACCCAGCAAGCACTTTACCAAGTGAGCCATTTCCCCGGCTCATCCCAGCCTAATTACTTCTTAATCGTCTCCACTGGAAACCCAGCCTCACTTTCCCTGTAGGGAGGATGGAGAAGGACATATATAAAAAATTTTCCTTTTGGTATAAGGAGCGAGGCTTACACTTGACTGCTCAGGAAAAGTGCTGAGCAGGCCCAGGAAACAGCCAAATAGGACTTTTCTCATCCTCTGAGCAAAGCTGCTTGTGATTGGCTGTGACTTTTCTCTTTTTCTGAGTAAGGCTGCCTGTGATTGGCTCTGACAAGTTTCCGGCCCAGAGGAAGGAGGCCAGATGAGGACCCCAGCTAGAGCCAAAGAGCTGCCCAGGAAATGACAGTTCGTTCCCATGAATCTTAGCTGTCCCAGGAGAGCTCCGGCCTGGTTCCGTCCTGACCTCAGACTAACTTTCCAAGCTGCAGTTCTGCAGCTCTGGGCTCAGATTCATCTGCCCCGGTTCTTGGAGTCCCAGTGGGGGCCCAGAATCAGGAGGGTTTGGGATTCATGGTACAACCGGGGCACCCACTTCTTTCAGGTCTGATTCTTGTACCCGGCCCGGGATAAGGTGCGATTGGATAGACTGCCCCGGGTCCCAGCAGGCTCCCCACACCCCACCCCACCCCCTTCCTTATTAATTAAAACGTGAATCACAGCTGAGTCACTAAAGGGGGTGGGGTGGGGAGGTCAATGAGCCAGTCTGGCTTCCCTCTCTTTCCAGCTCTGAGGCATGAGTCAGCAAAGTGCAGATGGGGAAAATGAGGAGGGGGAAGACGTGAGAGATGTGCAGCTTGGACTGGAAAGCACTGTCAGCGAGAGCTGCGTTAGTTCTTGGGTTAGCAAAAAATAGTTTCCTAGCCTGTCCCTCCAGGCCTGTTAGCCAGCCCTCTGCTGAACACAGCGTTCTCACTTGTGCACCCAGCTTTTAATCGGCGCTCCGGCGCTCTGTTCTTGCTGACTTCAAGGGTGGCAGGCTCATCAGTACTGCCCCCCCCCCAAGAAAAGCAAATCTCCACTCTCCTCCCCCTACTCTATCACCCCCTCCATAAAGCCCACCATTGTCTTTAAATTCATACATAAGGGTCCTGGTCTGTGGCGAGCCACTGCCACGTGGTCAACAGAAAACGACCACTAAGCCAGGCGTGGTGGTGCAGGCCTTTAATCCCAGCACTTCGGAGGCATGGGCAGACGGAGTTCTGTGAGTTCGAGGTCATCTCCTTGGTCTACAAAGTGAATTCCAGGACAGCCAGGGCTACACACCGATAAAACCCTATCTAGAAAAACAGTAACAAACAAACAAATGTGAGTGCTTGGTGGGCGAACATTCCGGAAGTGAAAGCCCTTTGGCATCGGGCTGATCTTGGGGTCTCATGACATGACTCCTGAGCTGGGACTGGTGGTTCATACAGGCCAATAGTCTTAGCTACCCAAATTCAAAGGCTGACTGAACAGTGTGAATTCAAAGCCAATCCCGGGTGGACTTAGTGAAATCCTGCTTCAAAGTAAAATGTTAAAAAAAAAAAAAAAAAAGTCCTAGCTCAGGGACAGAGAGAGGCCTGGTGGTAGCATTGTTAGACCCACAAAAAACAAAACTAAACAAAAATGGTGGCACCCACATACAGGCTGCATCTAGGTGGAATTCTGGGAGAATTAATTCATCTCTCCTAGCCTCTAGTATCTGCTCTGTATAAAAGGTGAGAGTAAAAACGCAGGTGCAAGAGCCACACAGATGAAACTGGAACACAGACAAGCGTTAGGTGGTGGTGGTGGTGGTGGTGGTGGTGGTGGTGTATGTGTGTGTGTGTGTGTATGTGTGTGTGTGTGTGTGTGTGTGTTTTGGGTTCCCAGCACCTCCATGAAAAGCCACAGTGGTGATGTGTGTCTGGAACCCCAACACTGGTGAGACAGACAAGTGGATCCCCGAGCTTCCTGGCCAGGCAGCCCCAGCCAACCAGACTCCAGATGCTGCAAGAGACCCCGCCTCAAAATACAAGGAGAGGAGGGATCAGGGAAGATGCCCCATGTCAGTGCCCACTGCCACATGGGCACACACACATAGTAAAAATGAAGTTGGTTTCTAAGGCTGGGAGGCACGGCTCGGTGGTAGAGCACTTGCTAGCTCTACTTGTGGGAGGCCCTGGATCTCATGCCCAGCAGGACAGGGAAAAACGATCAAACAAATAAACAAACACCCCAGCTCTGTCGTGCACAGCAGGAAGCCTGATGATCAGAGTTTGGTCTTTGGTACCCAGGTGGAGGGAGAAAACCAACTCCCACCAAGTCATCCTCAGTCTTTACATACCCTACCCCCCACTTCCAACCAAACAAAACCAAAGCTACAGATTTTTGGTTGTGCCTGGCGAGGCGGCTGGTTTTTAGCTAACACAGCTTCTTTCTTCAACAGTTCTTGATAAAGTTTTTGAATGGGCAGTGCAGCCATCCCCCCCCCCCCAAGTGAGACCAGCTCTGAGATGTCTCTAGGACTCTTTCATTCACGCCTCTCCTATAATCCCCAATGAGCTGGGGGACCCTTCTCTCTAACAGAGGGCGGGTGGGCTTGCTCTGGGATCTCACCAAGCAGAAGGGCCAATCTGCAGGTTGATGACATTGGGAGGAGGTAGAACCTTCCAGAGGTGGGGCCGGGAGGAAGGAAGTGTGGTCACTGGGGGATTATGGGATACTGCTCTCACCCCCTCAATGGCCCCTCCTCCCCTTTCTATCTTTCCCGGTCGCTATGAGGGGTCTGGTCTTCCTCCACCTTCCACGACCACCTGTCTCACCAGAAACATCCAAAGCTGTGAATTCAAATAAACCTTCCTTCTTTGTATCTTGGTTACCTCAGGTGTTTTGTGACTGTGACAGAAAGTTAGCATATATAGTAAACATGTGAGTCAGAAGCATACTCAGTTACAGCTGGTGTCACGTGCCGATGTTCCATGTACCATGTGCCATGTAATATAGCTATTACATGGCCACTGTGGCTGGTATACACCAGTGTCACCACAAACATGCAAGTCATGTGTGCAGAGGCCTAAGGAGGTCTAGGTCAAAGGAAGCTTATTTCTGCAATACTAAGAATTGAGTTTAAGCCTGGCGCAAGCTAGACAACTTCAGAGTCATGCCTCAGTTTCTCATGTACCCCAAGCTGTCCTTGAACACCCGATCTTTTGGCCTTTGCCTCCTAAGTCCTGAATTACAGATGTGTGCCACCAGGCCTGCCTTTCAGTTCTTTTTATATTCTCTATTTTGAGATAGGATTTCACTAACTTCTCCTGCCTCAGCCTCCCTAGCAACTGCAGTGCCATCTTTTCCTTTCTTTTTCCTCCCCTTGGTACTAGGGATGGAGCCCAGGCCTCTCACATTCAAGGCAAGCTTTGTCGCTGAACCCCACCCCAGCCAGGTAGGAATATTTAAGTAGTGTCAACGTCCTCACACAGTCCCATCATATGTAACCCCCCATCACTGACCAAAATGTCACGAGGTGACTCATTATGTTTTGTCAAGGCTGATTTGTATCTAGTGCGCCTATACTGGAATGTTCTGGAACCTTCTGAGTTTTACACGTTTGCAACCATTTTAATGCTCAAGAAGTCTGACAAAATGAGAGTGTTCAACATGGCCCTGAATTTGTAGAGTTTGGCCCAGGTCCTTCGGTGGCTCCCCTGTGTTCTCAAAACCGCAGTCAACACCCTCCAAGCACCGTCTGGCCTCGGTGATCTTTAGTGCATTTCCTTGCCATTTTCTTCTCTCCAGACATGAACACATGCAGGACACACAGCAGTACGTGTGCAGTACAGGAGAGCACACACACGAAGCCCCCATCACTGTTCTCTGCATGAATCCAGTGTCCTAGCTGTCTGGTATGCTAGCTGCCTGATGCACACTCTCAGGTACCTACTACCTTCAAAGAGCCACCCTCCCTTCCTTCCTTCCTTCCTTCCTTCCTTCCTTCCTTCCTTCCTTCCTTCCTTCTTTCCTTCCTTCTTCTTCTTTTACATTGTTTCTCCAAAACTGATTCTCATTGTATAGCCTAGGTTGGCCTCCAATCCTCCTGCCTCAGCTTCCCAGGTGCTAGGACAGCAGGCGTCATGCCTAAGCCTGCTTGTCCCCTTTGTTCAATGTCTCCTGAGACATCACGAGCAACGGGTGCATCGGGCTTTATTTCGCACCCCCGTCCATGCTATCTGGAGGCATCTCCAGCCTTTTGCTGAAAACCTTGATAAATACAGTTGAAGAAATGATCATGTGAACATAAGCAAGAGAAGAAACAGGCAAGGTGCTGAGGTTCAGCCTTCAAAGATGCCTTCCTAAGGCTTGAGTGCTGGTGTCTTGGAGTCCTCCCAGGGGGCCCTGCAGGTCTTTGTCAGAGGCTGTCATACCTTGCAGTTGACAAATGTGAACCAATCTACTCAACGAGGTCCTCACACAAACTAACCATTTTCTAACTCTCTCTCTCTCTCTCTTTCTTTCTCTCTCTCTCTCTCTCTCTCTCTCTCTCTCTCTCTCTCTCAAAGATTATTTTTATTGTTCACTTATGTGTGTGGGTTTATGCATATGAGTGTGTAAGTGCATAAGGTGTCCCCATTAACCTCCATTCACACTCTTTTAAAAGTGTGTGTGTGTGTGCTCTGGTTGTATGGGTGCCACAGTGTAGGTATCGAGGTTAAAGAACAGCCTTGAGTGTTGGTTCTCCCTCTCACCTTGTTTGAGACAGGGTTCCGTATTCCCCACTCCTTGTGTGTGCCAGGCTACCTGGCCTGTGAGTTTCTGGGGAGCCTCCTGCCCTATCTCAATACTGAAACACAGGGGTTACAGAGTAGTGCCACCATGTCTGGGACGTGGGTTCTGGGGACCCAAACTCAGGTCTTTGGCAAGGCAAGTGCTTTTGCTATCTCCCCAACCCCTGACTTATGATTGTTATCCTAAAAATTACAACCTTCTTCCCAAATCCACTCATGAATTTAGAGGCCATGGCTTGTTCCCCAAGGGAGGACAGTCAGTGGTCCACCTCATCCCAGGGAGGTGATGAAGGTTGATCCCACAAGGTGTCCTTGAGTGGGTGGAAGGATGCCTGTGAGCCTCAGCTGAGTGGTGGGGAAGAGTGAACACACAGGTGGGAGGAGGGAGAAAGGAGGAGGGAGGAGGGACGAGCTGGATCGTGATCTTTATGAAAATGTATTTTTGTAACTCTGGGTTGAAAATAGACACACCAACTTCACACTGACTGTTCCAGCCCCGTGACGTGTTCCTGCTAGCTGGGGCTTTTCCATCCGGCACATCTCCATGGCAACGGGCCACATCTCATTCATGTTGCTATCTCCCAGGTTACCTTGCTGGGCTCATTCATGACTATCACCATGGAGACTGGTTCATTGATACAATCTTGAGGCTTGGGAACTTGGCTTTCCTGAATGATGGAATTAAATTATGGTTAAGAAGTGAGGGGTGGGGTTGGTAAGAGGGTTCTGGGCTGAGATTTGGGGAGCTAGAGACTAAGCCTTTAAGAGGAAGAGAGCGAGTGGAAGGGCATCTGGCAGGACAAAAGCCAACAGTCTACTTTTTTTTTTGTTGTAGTTGAGACAGGGCCTTACTATGTAGCTCTGGCTAGCCTGGAACTCACATAGATGCCCACCTCCCAAGTGCTGGGATTAAAGTATGCATCACCACATCCCACCACCTTGCCAGGGCAACCAATCTCTTGTGTTGACATTTGAGGAAGGTGGTCCTCCAGCCAGCACAGGTGGCCTTCTAGTAGACTTGTGTCTTTTCCTGATATCTGTGTCTCCAGGCACTAGTTCACTGGTCAGCACATGGTGAAGAGTCTGCCGGGAAGTACTCAGGATGCTAAGTCTGCCTTTGAACAACTGCAAAGCACAGACACACCGGAGTGTGGTCTGCTCCGCACCTTCCATCTCCACGCCCACACCTTGCCCCACTCAGCCCCAAGGGAACCTTTCCCGTCTCTGCTTGCAAGGCAAGCTCTCACCTCAAGTCTCTACTCTGGTGTTTGCATGTGTCCCCTAAAACTCACAAGTTGGACACTTGACCCCCAAAATCTACACATTCATGGCCTTTGAGAGAGGTGATTGGGGTTAGATGAGATCTTGAGGAGGCGGGGGGATTATGAAGGCGTTAGTGGCATTATAAGAAGAGACACTGGAGCTGGCCATGTGACTCTGGGTCACTGTGGGTCCTTTACAATGTTCAGATGTGGCAAGAAGGCCTTGTAGTTGCCAGCAGCATGCTCTGAGACTCTGAAGTCTCCAGAATGAGGAATCTGGCAAACCTCCACTTTTTATAAATGACCTGACCTCAGGTACTCTCCTACAGTAATGGAAAATGGTATGCTTTCTAGTTTCCCAAATGCCATTCTTTCTTGACCACGGAGATATCTCTCTTGTTAACTCCTGGGTATATAGTGCCTTCCCGTAGTTACAGGCAGGGGAATAACTGTGAGTTCCAAGACAGCCTGGGCTGCTCAGACAGACTCTACCATAAAACAAGCAAGCAAACAAGAAAAAGCAGCCAAGTACCGGGGCTGCGGCTCATTGGTAGAGCACTCGCCTCCTAGGCACAAGGCCTTGGCTTTGCCCCTAGCACCATTAAAACTGGGTACGGTGCTATTCATCTGTGACTCCAGAAAGAGGACAAGGAGGAGCAAAGGTCATCTTCAGCTACACAGTGAGTTTGAGGCTAACTTGGGCTACAGAGTGAGTTCCAAGTCGGTGTAGGTCACATGAGAACCTGTCTCCTCTCCAAAAGAAAAACTAAAGCAAACGTGTGAATCCCATCTCTTCTGCATTTAACAACCTATTTTACTCTCTCAGCCCTTGTCAAAAACTATTAAAAACAAGACTTGAAGGGTTTTTTTTTTTTCTGTGCATGTGTGTAGGTGCATGCCTGTGGAGGTCAGCCTCTGATATGGTTCCTAAGAAGCAGACCACTTTGCAGTTTCTGAGGCAGGGTCTCTCTCACTCAGCTTGGAGCTCACCAATTTAGCTATGCTGGCCAGCCGTTAAGCTCCAGGGGTCAACCTGTCACAACTTTGGGAGCACAGGCGTGTGCTATCATACCTGCCATCATCATCGTTGTTGAAGTCTTCCTCCCCCTCCTCCCCCTCCTCCCCCTCCTCCTCCTTCTCCTTTCTCCTCCTCTTCTTCCTCCTCCCTCTCCTCTTCCTCCTCCTCCCCTTCAATATTTGTTTTCTTTTTCTTTTTTTAAAGATTTGTTTATTTATTATTGTGTATACAATGCTCTGTGTGCATGTACACCTGCTGGCCAGAAGAGGGCATCAGATGACATTATAGATGGTTGTGAGCCACCATGTGGTTGCTGGGAATTGAACTCAGGACAAACTCAGGACCTTTGAAAGAGCAGTCCTCTGAGTCATTTCTCCAGCCCTTGTTTTCTTATTTTGAGACAGGGTCTCTCTCTGTCACCCAGCTGGTCTAGAACTCTCTACATAGAACAGATAGCCTCAAACTCACGGAGACCTACCTGTCTTTGCCTCCTGAGTGCTGGGATTAAAGGTGTAAACCACCTTACAAGTTATTATTTTGTGTATATATGTGCTTGCATGAGTTTATGTGCACCAAATGTATGTACTGTCCTTGTCCTAGAACTGGAATTACAGATGCTTGTGAGCCACCATGTGGGTGCTGGTAACTGGACCTGTGTCCTCCGGAAGAGCAACAAATGCTCTTAACCACTGAGCCACCTCTCTAGCCGCATCAGGCTGAAGATAGGACTGAGGTCCTCACCTGAGTGGCAGATACCTGCTGTCTGGCCTAGCTCCAGCTTCTCTTTCATTGCAGCTTCTTCTTCTTCTTCTTCTTCTTCTTCTTCTTCTTCTTCTTCTTCT
>OU015753.1:40569290-40588480 GCA_907169655.1 Acomys percivali
CTTCTTCTTCTTCTTCTTCTTCTTCTTCTTCTTCTTCTTCTTCTTCTTCTTCTTCTTCTTCTTCTTCTTCCTGCCTTCTCCCTGACACAATGGGAGCTAACATTGCCTTTGTGATCACACTCTGGTGGATTTTAGAACACTAATCTGAAGTTAGGCCCTGTGGGCTGGAGTCTTGGCTCTGCTACCTACTGGTGACAGAGCCAAGGGACCCAATGTCCTCCTCTGGCCTCTGCATGTACACACACACACACACACACACACACACAATTACACACACACACACAATTACACAATTATACCCAGAAGTGAGAGCACACACTATTTATCTTGTGTGCTCTGCAGTGATTTTCAAATCCCTCTGTACCTTGATTTCTCAAAGGTTTGGTCCACAAAATAGAAAGAAATTGATGTACAAAAAAAAAGTTCTTACAGTGGCGATGAGTTGTAGGAGATCAGGCTGCCAGGTTTTCTGCCAGCAAGATGGCTCGGTGGGTAAAGGCACTTGCTGCCAAGCGTGACAGCCTGAGTTCTAACGCTGGGACCCACACGGCGGAAGGAGAGGACTGACGCCTACAAGTTGTCCTCTGACTTCCACATGCATGGCAAGACACATAGACGAACAAAAAATTTTAACTTAGAAACTTAGACACAGAGGTCTAGAGGTTTCATGGTGTAATTAGGGGGAAGAATTTTCAGGCATTATATACAAAAAGAGGAGACCCTAAGGAAGATCGGAGGGCAAAATCAACGAGTCTTCCGGGTAGTGTGGACCGAACAGTGGAAAGATATGTCTGCACCTGCAGCCTCACATCTGTTGCCTTTGAAATGGGTCTCATGGATGTGTGATAGGCATTGAAACAGGGAGCACACAGCTGGATTCTCTGAAGGACCCTGAATGTGGCCACATCTGTCCTTAGGTCAGGCAGAAGGAGAGTCTTGAAGACAGATGGGGGCAAGTGAACCAGGGACCACGGCAGCCTGATGTGGTGGCTATGGCTACAAGGTGACGTGACCTGGAGCCACCAGGAGGTGGAGGAGGCAGGAAGGACAGCGTCTCTCCAGAGCCTGCAAGGGACGCAGTCAAGTCAGAGTGTGGACAGAAGGAGGGTCTGGGTTGGAAGTTATGCCGTCTCTGAGTTTTGCTAGTAAAGGAAGACATAGGGCAGCAATTTTAAACGAGTTGCCATGATGGGCAGGCATGCAACTGTCACCCCAGCATTCAAGAGACAGAGGGCAGCTTGGGATTTAAAAAAAAAAAAAAAGGCCCTACCCCCTAAAGCAAACAACATAAAACAGAAAGGATGACGTAAGGAGAGGAGTGCTGTCATCAAGGCTGCACGATGGTCTCAATGACATCTGCATCGTGTAGTGAGCTGGCCCCAGGAAGATGAGCACCGCGTGCTGCACACGCTCACTCCCAGATGTGTTCATGTGCACCATGTATGTGGCTGTGCTCACATGCCCAGAGGCCAGGGAAGGATGCTCGGTGTGCCACTTTATCCCTCTCTGCTTTATCCTCTGATGTGCTCAGACCCTGGCCAGGACTCCCATCATTGTGGTTTCCACGACCGACTTGTGGTGCCTCTGGAGCAGAGCCTTGCTGTCCTCCCAGTACCCAGGCATATGTGCTCAACATTTTCCCTTTAGTATGAAGTAGAAGTACACTTCTGTATGGAGAGCCCAAGGCACAGCCACTCAGAATGTGGTCTCAGTCCTCCCTTGAGTAGCCCTGCAGTGAACTGTGTAGGTTGGTTCCACAGTCTTTTGGGGGTTCACTGAACCGGGACCTAGGCTGGCAGCCAACATCCTCCTGTCTCCACTCCTTCAGTACTGAGGTTACCGGCATGTTTGGCCATGCCTGCTTTTGTTGTTGTTGTTGTTGTTTTTTGATTTTAGTTTTAACACGGATGCTGGGATTTGAACTCATGAAGCATGGTCTTATCCACAGAGCATCTCCAGGCTCTGGGTATTCATTTTAAAAGCCACTTGTAAGAGCAGAGTGTGGAATGGTGGCACCCGGGGGTGGGTGAGACTAAGGAAACACTATTCAAGGAGCAAGATTCTGATCAGACGGTGAGGCCCCCCCATTCCGCACTGTGGGGATTGCCCTTACTGCAGTTAGTGTTGCCATGCACCCCGACAACGATGGGGAGACTTCAAGCACGCTCGCCCCATGATGACAGTTCTGTCACACATCCCAGGATGCCTGCGGTCTCAGAGCATCCCGCTGTTCAGCAGAGGCACAGCTTGCTTGTTACAACTACAGTCGCCGCTGCCGAGTGCCAGGCTGACCAGGGCCTTTCTTTCATAAAGTCGTCGTGGAGTCACTACACTTCTGGTGGCTTGCCAAGGCCACCCAAGGAAAGCTGTCCATCCTGCTCTGTGGGCAGCACTCCAGCCTCACCCTGGCTTCCTCCGACTTCCCTATACCTACACCAGACAAAGAGAGGTGCTGTGGCACGGGTTGCGACTCAGTCAGGCAGCCCAGGTGACCCCCTCATTAAAAGCCACGTCTAGCCGTGCACAAAAACCTGGAGCCCAAACCACCAAAGATTCCATAGGTAAAGTCCCTGCCCCCAAAGAGAAGTGAAGCCGGGCACTTCCAGCTGGCAACTAGATCACTAAACCCCTCCGCTGGAGGGCTACTTAACCTAGAAAAATGCACCATTTTTGATAGCACAGCCTCTTGGGGCTGAGGCAAGTCCAGGGGATCCCACAAATTAGATGGGACCCCAACAGGCCATGGCATTATATAAGAGACCCAAAATACATTTAGTTTTCCCCTCCCACTCACAGCAGCTCTGAGGCAGCAATAGAGAAACTCAGGAAAAAAAAAAGATCTCAGCTGCTGTGGGGCCTCTGCAGCCTTCAGTGACCGAGATTCTCAGGGTATAGCTGGTCCCCAAACTTAAGGGGCTCCGGGTGCCTGGAAAAATGTGAGTCCTACACTGAGTGTACATCTTCCTCTTAGGCCTCAAAGAACTCCTTCCAGCCCCAAGGAGTACAAACACCACACAACAAGACACTCACAGCAAGAAGATGCAAGCTAACGAGCTGGTGGAGACAAGAGCCCAGCAGACGCACCTCTGACTTCAGAGACTGATCTTGTTGACCCTGATTACTGAACAACTACCTGCACGCTGTTATCTGTGCATGTGTGTGCAAATGTGTGCATGTGCATGTGGAGTCAGAAATGGTCATCAGGAGCTTCCCCAGTCACTCTCCACAGAGGGTTAAAAAAAAAAAGATTTATTTATTTATTTATTTATTTATTTATTTATTTATTATGTATACAATGTTCTGCCTGCATGTGTGCCTGCCTGCCAGAAGAGGGCACCAGATCCCATTATAGATGTGGTTGCTGGGAATTGAACCCAGGATCTCTGGAAGAGCAGTCAATGCTCTTAACCTCTGAGCCATCTCTCCAGCCCCAACAGAGGTTTTTATTGAGAAAGGATCTTCCATTGGACCTGGTGTTTGCTGACTTGGCTATAGACTGGGTAACCAGTGAGGCCCAGAGACCCTATCTCTCTCTCCCCAGTGGTACAATCACAGGTGTGCAGTACTACACCTGGCCTTTTGTGGACACTGTTGTTTTACCATGTGTGGGTGTTTTGCCAGCATGTAGTACCTACAGAGGCCAGAAGAGGGCATCAGATACTCCTGGAAATGGAGTTACAGACAGTTGTGAGCAGCCTGCCGTTGGTGCTGGGAACTGAACGCCCGTCCCCATCCTGTGCCCTGGATGAACAGCCAGTGCTCTTAAACACTGAGCCACCTCTCCATGCCCCACACCTGGATCTTTAATTGAACTCTGAGGATCAAACTCCAACTCCACCCCATGTACCTTTTTAAAGACAAAGCCTCACTATGTAATCCATGATGTCCTGGCCTTGTGATCCCTTGCCTGCAGCGTGCTGGGGTCACAGCTCTGCAGTGTAATGCATATATACATATAATGTCTAGGCATGGCATAATGGCACAGACCTTTAATCCCAGCACTGGGAGGCAGAGGCAGAGGTAATCTCTGTGAGTTTGGAGCCAGCCTGGTCTACATAGTGAGTTCCAGGACAGCCAGGGCTACATAGAAAGACCTTGTCTCATAAAAGAAGTTTAATCAGTATAGTGGGTGATTTAAAACTCCTATCTGGGCGTGAGGCACCCCCAGAAAACACAGGCAGCATCGGGGTCCATTTTGATTGTTGCCACCTTTCAATTGGTGGGAGAAAGTGCCACCAGCTCTTTTATAAAATATCTTTTAAAAAAATTAACATACCTGGTACTGTAAAGCTGGCCAAGGACCCGAGATCTGAGATCTCACAAGCCCCACGGGTGATTCTATTACTATTACTTTGCTAAATGGGCATAAATGTCAAACTGCCCTTTAAATCTGTAGCTCTATGGTCCTCATCAGAGACATTTCTGTGCGCACTGGGCTGTAGCCAATGCAGGAACTCACAGCTGGTCACAGTGCAGAGAGTAAGTGTCAGCAGGGTGCTCAGCCACAAATGGAAATTCAGTATCGTACCCTTCCCAGGGCTTAGGGACCATGGAGGAAGAGGGGCAGAAAGACTGGGAGCCGAAGGGTGGGAAGGGCGGGCCAGCAGCATCTTCTGGACACGCAGAACTCAGAGCAGCTGCAGGTGCCTGAACAAGATCTATGCAAGATCAAGCCAGTCAAGATTCCACCCTGGACAAGCTCCCAGCCCTCACGGGGGAGCCAGAGACTCTAGATGGATTCGGCAGGGGCGGGGGGGGGGGGGGGGGGGGGGGGGGGGGGGGAAGAGGAGAGTCACTTTTTTTTTAAGGGGCGTGGCCTCTTACTGAATGGCCCCACACTCATGAGTATATGAGCAGCATAAATCTGACTCTTTGGGTTATTTAAATAACCACAAATAATAAAAAAAAAAAGGATACACAAGGTTGGGAACAGAGGGGAGGTGGGGGTGGATCTGGGAGGAGTCAGGAGGAGCGGTCAGAGTTGAATATAAAAAAATACAGTGTTATGAAATTCTCAAAGAATTCATAAGAATATTGCATTGAAATCCTTTTTATAGAAAGTGCATGTGTGTACGGGGTGGTGAGCAGGTGTGTGTGGAGGCCAAAGGGCAACTACAGGTCTTAATCTTCAGGAGCCTTTGAGACAAGGTCTCTCACGGAACCTTGAGTCACCCGTTCGGTGAGGCTGGCTCGCCAACACATCCCGGGTGAGCCTCTTGCCTCTACTTCCCTAGCGTGGGGATTATAGGCATGCACCACTTTGCCCAGATTTTTACATAGCTACCGGAGAGTTGAACTCAGATCCTCAGAGACAAGTACTTCACTCACTTAGCCATCTTCACACCCTGACCTTAACTTTTCAGAAGTACAAGCCAGTGATGCTTCCAAATGTCCTATAGTGGCTCCTCAGTCGTTCCCAGGCAAGAACCACCAGCTCAGAACCACAACGGTGCTGCTGCTGACCTCCACCCAAGGCATGACATCACTACTAAAGATGCACCAGGGTCATGCCGGGCGTGGTGGCTCACACCTTTAACCCCAACACCCGGGAGGCAGAGGCAGGTGGATCTCTGTGAGTTCAAGGCCATCCTGGTCTACAAAGGGAGTCCAGGACAGCCAAGGCTACACAGAGAAACCCTATTTTGAAACCCCCCCAAAAACAAAACAAGAAGGAGGAGGAGGAGGAGGAGGAGGAGGAGGAGGAGGAGGAGAAAAAGATGCCCCAGGGTCGGAGGTCAGAGTGGCAGCTGACCTGCAGGAGTGGAAATGCTGACGTGGGATTGGAAACACAGGTGTGGCCAGAGGTTGATGAGATGCACAGCTGGAGCCAGAATGAGTGAACAGCAGAGAGACAGACAACCACTTCTTTCTTGATCTGACAAATGAGTAAACCGAGGCACACACTGAACTGCTGTCTTGCTAGCTGGGACACAAATCACAAATGGGCCCATACTGGATCAGAGCCCAGTCATAGCCACAGCACCATCCAATTGACGCCCAAGGAAATGGTCCTTTCAGCCGGCCTGGGACTCAGACTTTTTTCCCCACTTGCTATTTTTCTTTGGCAAAATATTTGGGGAGAGTAAAGTTTGACTGAAGCTTCTGGCAGAAGAAAGATGCACTGTGTTGCATTTGCAGGCAGGCAGCATGCCTGAGGGGACGGAGCAATTCCATCACTAAGGCAGTTACCGTCCATTAACTGGCTAGGGCCTGGTGCTCAGTAGAGCGCAAGGGCCTGGGGTATTTATCTGCACACAGAAACAGAGGAAACATTCTGAAAGATGGCCTCTGCAAACGGCACCTTCTGAGCTGGGGAGCTGCGCTGCAAACATGAAGAACTGGCTTCGGATCAGCAGCATCCATGTAAAAAGCTGGGGGCATGGATCCCGGACTCGGGGAGAAACAAGAGGGATCGCTGGGGCTCTATAGCCAGGCAGCACAGCCAATCAGCAAGCTCCTGTCTCAAAGGATACGGCGGAGAGTGACTGGGGGACAGACCATGGAGTCCACACACATATGTGCACCCCGAATGTACCTGTGCGCCCATGCACCAGACCCTCCTCCCTGAAGCTACCAATAGCTGGGTACCAGGTCCAAAGCTACCTTGGGTTTCCATGCCCGAGTTCTCAGCTGGCACATCTCTGACAAGTGACTAAACCTTTCCTTTCATTCAATCTTGTGCTCTGCATAAAATGGAGACTACAGAGACCCAGCCCCATGGAGCTTCTGGACAGACCCAATGAGGTGCATGCGCAGGGTGCGACATGCAGGTCACAGCCTCTGGATGCAAGCCCAGCTGGACCTCACAGCAGTCCAGCTTCAGGCACTAGCACAGGACACTCTCAGTTCTTACTCTGCAAGAGAAGCTGTAAAGAGCAGGCGCTCTCATACCTGGCCAAGCGTGCCAAACCGAAAGGGGAGGGAGGGGCACATAGCAGCGCAGCGGTGTCTGGTGGCCCTGAAGGAAGAGGCGCAAGGGAAGTAAAGCATCCTTTTTGTTCCTGATTTCTTTTCTTTGTTTCCTTTTTCAAGGTGTGAGGTTAGCTCTCGGTGAGACTGACCAACCCGTCCCTCAAACAGGACATAAAGGCCAATAGCAGGAGATCGTGGGGGTTGAGGAAACCGGGCCTAAACAATAGGTGAGTGACTATTGTGGTCCACTCTAGCCGGGGCTCCAACCATCCCCATGGAGTCCCTCTGCAATGAGCGTGCTCACAAATATGGCTACCCTTACCCCTGTGAGCTTCCAGCATTAGGGTTACATAAACCCCCTTACATACACTTGCAACTTCCTTTTCTTTTACAATTTTTAAAATTACATTTATGGGGTGGTGCTTGCCACAGCATGTGCATGTGGAGGTCAGAGGACAGATTTTGGGAGTCAGTTCCCTTCTCCCACCATATGGACCCCAGGGATTAAACTGCCAGGCATGGTGACAAGTGCCTTTACCCATTGAGACATCTCAATGGCCACCTTTTTTTTTTTTTCTTTTGAGTGAAGCTCTCTCTCTTTCTATGGCTCAGGCTAGCCTTGAACTTGCAGTTTTTCTGCCCCAGTCTTCTGAGTAGCTGAGATTCTAGGAATTTCCTCACCTGCCAAAATCATCCCCAAACATCACAGTAGAAGGAGCCACCTTCATACAAGTGCCCAGAGTCCAAAGCCCCCAGTGGGCACAGGCCAACATCCAGCATTGACAACCAAAAGTTAAGAGGCTAGAAAGCATGATCCCCATTCCACAGGAAATAAAACTGAGGTTCAAAGAGGCCCTGTAGCCAGAAAGAGTAAAGCCAGAGCCCTTTGCATGGACCATCCCGTTTCTTACAAGGAACTATTTGGGGCTCTGGATGCCTCAGTTTCCCTGCTCATTCTATGGGGACGAGAATAGACCCTTCACTTCCACTCTGTATCTCCCTTAACTCAATGTCACCATGACATGGAGCTCCCATCCTAGACCCACAGCCCACCTCAACCAGGGCCCCCTGGTTTGATGTTCTCCATCACTTCTGCCATTTCTGTAGTCTCTGACAGTCTCTCCCCTCCCCCCATCTATCTTTTTACAGGCTTCCCCAGTATAAAATTCCTCAGTGGACTGTCCTGGCTTCTCTGGCTCCTTGCACTTGGGCTATTGACTCAGCTGCATCAGGGGCCTCCCACCCCACAGTCACTTCCTAAGGCAAGGAGTGTTGTGGAGGCACCAGAAGGGAGGGAGGGCTGTCTCACATCTCTCCCCACACCCCATGTTTAAAGAACACCCACCCACAAATGGCCAATGAATGCACACAGTGTTCCATAGCCTTGCCCACCAGAGAAAAGCAAGTCAAAAGTCCACAGCCTGAAAACAAACACCACCAATGAACGACAGAGAAAACCAATAACAAATGCTAAGTGGGAGTGCAACCCCAACCCCTATGCCCACCCCATTAGCCACCATGGAGGTCAGTGTGGGAGCCAGGTGGATGTCATAGGCTTGTGATCCCATCTGAGGCAGGTGAGTCACAAGGTTAAGGCTAGCCTGGGCTACACAGAAAAGCTAAGGCTAGCCAGGGCAACACATGTCACTGCACACACACACACACACACACACACACACACACACTGAGATCACATGGCTTGGGTATAGCACTTGTAGATTGTATGTCAGCACTGAGACACCTGCAAAGCCACGTTCATTGCTGCACTGTTCACAAATAACCAAGTTACAAAACCAGACTCGATTTCTAGCAATAGGTGGGTAAAAAAATTGTGACCTCTACTCACAGGAGTATGGTTTAACAATAAAGAACAAAATTATGCCATTTGCATGAAAATGGATGGAAGTGGAGATAATCCTGTTCCGTGAATAAGCCAGCCTTAGGAAGATGAGCAAGGAGCGTTTTGTCTCATACACAGGTTCAGAGGAGGAAGAAATGCACACGAGAGTAAGGGGGTGCTGTCAGGAAGGGGAAGGGGAAAGGGGAGGCAAGAAACAGCAGCAAAGGGGTGGACTTACAACACTGTATGCAGGCATAGGCACACCATCATGACATCAGCAGCTCTGAACAATTGCTGTATGCTCATCGAAAAGTTTGGATGGGGGTGGGGGAGAGGGAAAAGACTGACATAAGAGCTGTCTGGCTCTTTGTGCCCATGATCCATATTTCTAGTTAAAGTGTACAAGGGAAGCAGTACTCACTGACCCCGCATAGACCCCGCAGATAAAGTCATATAGTCTTCCTCAATTTGTCCACCTTATTCACCGAGGCATCGCCTTCGGTTGAACCCAGAGCTCCAGCCAACACTTCCTAGGGATAACCCCCTCTCCACACCTCCCCCAAGCACTGTGGCTACAGGCAGGTGGCCACGCAAACATAGCATTTCTGTAGGCTCTGGTGATTCCCACCTTCCCCCTCGCTCACGGGGCAAGCATTTTACCCACTTACCCACCGAGCAGCCACCCCAGGCAGAGGCTTTTAATGAAGGAAACACCATGGTTCACATGGTGCCCCCTCCACACACATACACTCACAGAGTCAAAACTCCCTGGTTTGACCCCCTGATTTCCTGACACCCCCATGTCCCCAGCAGAGCAGTGAGCCAGAAGGCAAGAGTGCCTTGAGGTCCTGTCACGGAGGGTGGCTCTCAGCCTTAGAAGGGCAGCTCCTGGCCAGTGCGGAAGCACAGTGGCCCTGCCTCCACAGACCCATTCCCATCACACACTCACAACTGACACATTCCCAAAGACCAAACAGTCAAGGTGGTCTCGGAGGGCTGGGGGAGAGAACACAGGGTCACTGTGCGATAAGGACCCAGCTTGGAACCGTATCAAGAAGGCTGTGGAGACGGCAGGTTGGAACACACATAACATCCCAGACAGCACACTCAGATATGGCCGGGACAGGAATGCTCACACTGTGTGTGGGGTTGATGCTTTTTTTTTTTGAAACAGATCAGGCTGGCCTAGAACTCACTATGTAACCAAGGATGACTTTCAACTCCTGATCTTCCTGTCCTTACCTCCTCCTGGGATTACAGGAAAATGGGCCACCACTCCTGGTTTATGCAGAGCTGGGGATGAAACCCAGGTCCTCCTGAACGCTAGGTGAGTGCTGTATCAACTGGGTCACACCCTGGTCTGTTGTTGTGTTATTTTACTACATTTTGTTTGTTTTGTTTTCAAAAGAGAGGGCGATGAGGTGTGGAGGCACAGGGATGCAGCGCGGCTGCCTGGGCACCTGCTAGCCCTATGCTTCTACAGCACTTGGCTGTGCTCATCCATCTATTCGGAGCATCTGTGCTAGGCTGAGCTCTGGGCACCGAGACACAGTCCTGAACCACGTGGCTATCCACACCTCACACCAACGCTGGCCTACAGCCATTCACCATCCCCTCCCAGCGCAGACATGCACAATATGGTTTGACAGATGCCCATTAGGTGTGGAGGGAATGGGGTTGGGCAGTGATGGCTCCTGAACAAAGGCCCAAAGGCAGGAGAAGCCGAGTGGATGTTGGGAAGAACGTTCCAGGCAGAGAGAATGGCACAAAGTTGGATCTCAGTGACCAAAGAGAGTGAAAAGAGACAAGGAGATGCCCCCCCCCTCCCACCCCAGAGGGTCTGGGCTTGGGGGCTGCTTGGGTCTAATGCTGGCACTCACTAGTGCCCTCTATTGGCTATTCATAGAACAGACTTAGGGAGGGGGGAGTGGGAGGTGGGCGGAGACACGGAGAGTCAGGCTAAGGATGCTCAGGTAACAGAGTAAAAGTTGAGGCCAGCATGGGGGCAGCTGGTCTAGACCAGGTGAGCCAGGATTGGACCATAAGCCAAAGAGGGATGGACGGTGTCTAGGAAGATGAAGTTGACGAAATACAGGAGGTAGAGCATGAGAACGGAGTAAGGCCTTGAGGCTGCAGGCACGGTGCAGAGGCAGGGGATCCGCACAAGCCTGGGGTTCCATTCCCAGAGCCTGCCAAGCATATGCAAGGGGCCCTGGGTTCCCCAGTTGAGGGAGGCGGGGCATAGTAGAAAGTCAGTGGAGGGCCTGGAGAGGGAGAGATGGTAGGAGACGCTGGAAAGGAAAAGACAAGAAAAGAAGGGGAAAACGCACATTCTCTCTTGGGTGTGAAGCCTAACAGAGGTCAATCCAGTTAATCCAGATGGGTACTGTGCAGTCACACAGGTCAAGGCACATTCCACCTGACCTGAGCCCGGCTGGCTTTGGAGCGCCGCTCTGTACCTCAGCCAGAGTGAAGGCCAGCACACTTCACAACTGCCCGGAGATGGCATGAGAAACGTCTCCCTTGCCACACAGGAAATGGCGTGTGAGGTTGACAACTGAGCTCACCAGCTTGGCTTCATCTTCTCCCTCATAAACAAATGGGTCAAGCACCACACTGAGCCCATGATTACACGTGATGGTCAAACAGGCATGGTAGCACACACCTGTGACCCCAGCAAACAGGGAGACCAAGGCAGGAGACTATCTGGCTAGCTTACACTCCTGCCAATCTATCAAAGCAAGCAAGTGATTTGGGCATATTGTCACATGCCTGTCATTCCATCACCGGAGAAGCAAAAGCAGAAGATAGGGGGATTCGTGGCCATCCTTGGCTACATAACTAGTTCAAGGCAAGCCTGGGCTATGTGAGATCTGCATCAAAAAATAAAGAGAGACGGGGAAATAGAGGCATGAAAAAAGAGGAAAACCAGTCAGTTGCTAGAGACAGACTCCGGGAAAATGCAAACCGAGCCTGTACTGAGGGCCTTGGGTGGGGACCACAGGTCCACAGTGCTTGGATTCTGTGTCTTGCCTGTCTAGAGGTGTCAGGCAGCTGTAGCTCAGCAGTACTGCCAAGCTGGTGGAGGAAGAGCCGCACCAAGTCCCAGCAGTCCCTGCAGAGAGCCAGTTGTCTGTATTGAGCTGAACTCTCCTGGGTAGTTCTGCGTCTGAAGCTGTTGTGCCCGTGAAAACCGCGGCAGGCAAACGGTGTCTGTAATATGCGTCTTCACCTCCTTATGTGTGGGTCAGATGCCGAAGGGCAACCTTCCCTCTGCTTACTGAGCATAACAAGAAAAAAACGTGGCTGCTGAAAGTGCCTGTGTAAACCCCGGTGCATGTGCATCCCTGAGCTGTGACGAGCAACAAGTCTTAGCTTCTCTCTCCTGGTTTGTTCCCCGTGAAGTGGGGAGACAGGAATGACACGGGCTCGGTGGGACTTCGGCACCCAGTCTCATTTTAGTAGGTGTCATATGTGCATCCTCCAGAGTTACTGTGTGTGTGTGTGTGTGTGTGTGTGTGAGACATACCCTTGATCCTCCTGCCCCAGTCACTCAAGTCCTGAGATTACAAGTGTAATAGTGACACCTGGGCCAGATTTTGTTTTGTTTTTATTTTCTTTCACCTTCTGGAGATGAAACCGAAAGTCTTATATATGATAGACAAAAAAAAAAAAAAAAAAAAAAATCTACCACTGAGTCACACCACATCCCTCACTGGGGAATCTAGGCAGGAGCTCTCTCGCTAACCCATGGACCAGCTCCTCACTGGGGAATCTAGGCAGGCACTACTGCTGCCCATACCCCCCAGCCCCTCAAACCTGAAACCCCTATTATGTTTTCTGCTTGTAGTAGCTCAACACATCAGAAACGTTAGCCACGACCCAGAGCAGGAGCGAAAGGCATCCTGTGTGCTTTTGCTGTTATGAGCCTGAGTCCTGAAAGTTGCTTCCAGTTGCCTCAGATTAAGTGACAACAAATAACTCACACCCCTGTGTCTTCCGAAGGAGAATGCTCAGCCAGGGCCAAAGCTTCTCAGGGTGACTGGCAGCTGGGGCTGAGGGGTGAGTACATGCCTGGCATGTGGGAGGTCCTGGGTTCCATGCCTGGCTTGGCTAACGGAGGAGGAAGAAGAACAGCATGTTGCCCGTCTCTTACCCCAGCTGCTCAGGAGGCCGAGGAAGGAAGATCACAATCTGGGGGCTAGCCTGAGCTACTGAGTGAGGCTATGGGAAAACAATGTAGGGACACAATGAAGCTTTACATGTTTCTAAGTGTCCACACATATAGGTGGGTTACATATTTAGAGATGGAGGAGGGGTCATGATAAAGAGGAAGGGGAGGAGGAGGGGGAGGAAGGAGAGGAGGAGGAGGAGGGAGGAAGGAGAAGGGAGGGAGGAGGAGGAGATAAAGGTGCTTTACATTTCCTGGACCTCTCCCCATCTCAGCTTGGCCTCTGAACCACAACAGCCCTGCCCAAGGCCAGTGCCTCCTGCCTCTGGGTCCCGACTCCATCCTTTCCACAAATAGGGAAGGTCACCCTCTTCCCAGCACCCCTGACCATGACAATGCACAGTGCCCTGGGCTTGGCAGCCTTGGGCAGCCAACACCCCGCCTCCCTTCTTTCCTGTTCCACTATTTCCTGTGTCTGTCTCAGCTGCCTCCCTACCCTGGGGAGAGGAGAGAAATCATTGCCTACAAACCGCAGGGACACTGGCCAGATGCCCCCAAGTGAGGCCGACTGGCATTTATCACAGCAATTCAGGAGGACAGACAGACGACAAGGTCTTCTCCAGCCCCACAGGGCAGATGGCCAAGGCAGCTCACGGCTGAGCCAGAAGGTCGCCAGCAGCTGTCCCGCCTCCCCTCGGCAGAGCCCATGGCGCTGTCCAGTGCTGAAACCGGCTCCTTATAAAGCTTCAGCTTTCCCCTAATGGTTAATTGGAGATTTTGGCAAAGAGAGCCTGACACCAGGATCAGAAGAAGCACAAAGGAAGGGCTAGGTAAAGTCCCAGTCACCTCCTGAGTAGGAAGGAAGCTGGTGTGTGTGTTTATTATGTGTATGCGTGTATGTATGATGTATGTATGCATGTGTATGTGTGCATGTATGTATATGTGTGTGTATGTATGTATATGTGTGTATGTATGAATGTGTGTGTACATATGCATGTTTATGTGTGTATGTATGTATATGTGTATGTATGAATGTGTGTATGTATATATGCATGTTTGTGTGTGTGTATGTATGTATATGTCTGGATGTATGTATGCATGTATGTACATATGTACTGTTCAGCTCGTGGGCAGGTCCTGGGAGTGGGTTGAGCATCAGGCACGTGGGCGTCCAGACTTTATGATACTAGAGAAAGTCCTATGACATGGATGAAGGAGATGAGAATGTTATGGTCTCCAAGATGGCAGCTTGCCTGGGAGCTGCGCAGCCTGGTGCCAAACTCAGGCTCACCCTGCCTCAGCTTCCTGGAAGTGACAGGTACGTGCAGTGGCCCTCACCTTACAAAGTGGTGGATGCCCAAACTTGTGTGCTATGAGTGAGGCATGGGGAGCATTGCCACCCACTGAGGAAAGTTCACATTCGTCTCGTCTCACAATTCTTCAGTGCTCACACTGAAGGCCCAGGGGCTTGACTCATGCCATGTGTTGTTTTCTGGCCCTTTCTGGTTCTTGCCACATCTCAAAAATAAATAAATAAATAAATAAATAAATAAATAAATAAAAGAAGAAGAAGAAGAAGAAGAAGAAGAAGAAGAAGAAGAAGAAGAAGAAACTATTATCATATTGCTTTTCATAAGAAAACAAGCATCCAGAGTGAGAGCAAGGCCCACAGTTAGGATTGTAGCCTCCCATGACCTTAAAGCCTGTGTCTTTGCCCCCGGCTCATGCCAAGCTTCCATTTCTTTTTTAAAAATTTAGTTATTTATTTATTCATCTTTAACTCCTGATTGTAGCCCCTCCCTCCTCTTCTCCTGGTCCCATCGTCCCTCCCTCTACCCTTTATTCCCCCTCCCCTATTCCTCAGAAAAGAGGTGCCCCCTGCCCCCAACAACCCACCCCAGCACATCAAGTCGGTTTACTACTGATCGCATCCTTTTCCCCCCGGGGACCACAACCCCACCAAGGGGAAGTGATCAAAAAGCACCAACTTTCCATTTCTAATAAAATATATTTTAAAACTGTATTACATTTAGTGAATACTGGGGGCGAGGCACGTGTATGCCATGGTGCATCTGTGGGGGTCAGAGGTCAATCTGCAGAAGGCACTCAGGGCCTCGGGCTTGCCAGCAAGCACTTTCCCCTGCTGGAGCCATCTCACAACCCTGTGGGTAACAGCTTTTTTGAATGTACTCCCATATTTTTGGTTTTTTGTTGTTGTTGCTTTTGAAACAGTGTCTCTTTATGTAACCCTCACTGTCTTGAACTCACTTTGTAGACCAGGCTGGCCTCAAACTCACAGCGATCCACCTGCCTCTGCCTCCCGAGTGCTGGGATTAAAAGGTGTGCACCATCATGCCCGGCTCATACTCCCACATCTCTATGCAACCCAAATAAGGTGAGTAAACAGAAGCAGCCCTGGACTTCCTTTCCTGCCTGTTTCAACTCCCAAGTTGACATCCATGGAACTTTTTACTTTGGAGAGAATCATGTTAGATTCAACCAACCGACTCTCAATGGGGAGAGCTGCCTTGGTTTAAACCCACCACTGTCAGGTGGTGACTGCCAAAGCTATTTAACCTTTGCAGCATCCGTTTCTTCACCTGTGGAATGGGGGCAGGGTGGGGGGAAAGCAGCAGTGCTTAGTAGTATGCGCACAGATGGGCTGGATTGACCCAACTTGTGGTTTGTGTTTTAAAGCATCAACCCTGTGGCTAATACCAGGCAGAGGCAGACAACTGGGAGGCTGCAGCAGGAGAAACGCAAGGCCAACACCAGCTTTGACTACCAGAGCTCAAGGCCAAACTGGGCAAGTTAATAAGATGCTGTCTCAAAATAAGGTGCGGAAGGGGGGCGGGGGGGAGTGTAGCTCAGTGGTCGAATGCCCACATGTGATACACAAAGACCTGGGTTGACCCTTGCACTGCAAACATCGGAAGAGAAGCATGCACTGGCTCACAGGGCAATTGAGCTAAACATAGATCTGAGTCAGAGCCTAACTTGGGCTCATGTGACACTGGCTCAGGATGGCTTCCTAGCAGAATGGCTGAAGTCCGGAGGAGCTGCGGGGACCGCCATGAGCAGTGTCACCCCCTCTGACACATCCCACTGTGAAAGGCTCGGGAGGCCGAAAGGCAACACTAGGCACAACATCGTTAATGTAATGCCTGGCACACAAGAGGTGCTCAGCAGATACCAGGCACAGCCAGGGCAGCCCAAAGCCCACACCAACAATGACACTGCTCTGTGAAAACTGAGAACACGAGGAAACAAGACTCAACAAATCTCACCGCAGCGCAACACCTGGAAAGAGCAATGCTCTCATCACATGGAGAAGGGTGCACAACATTTAGTCTACAGTGGGGAAGCCCTGTGGCACTCAAAAGTGACCAGAATAACTGTAGAGGGAAAAAATTGCATAAAAAAATGCAACTTGTGTATCAGCATGACAGCTGTTTGTTGTTGATTCCAAGATACTGTTTGTATGTGTAAGTACCTCCGGGCAGCTACAACAGAAGTGAAGGCATGAGCTCACTATGTGTTTCCTCAATTGAGCAAAATAGAGTCAACACTGGAGGTTTATGACTTTGGCCAACTGCTTTGATGCCTGTGGATTTGTTCCTCAAGTATGCAGCAGAAAGAGGAAAGGAGGTGGGGATGTCCTTTGAGTGTCCGTTGCTTTCTGACTCTCATTTGTTTGGTTGGCAGCACTGTGGATGGACCTCAAGGTCTCAAACATGCTCCCAAACACAGGGGACAAATACCAGGGTCTTGCTTATGATCGGCAAGTGATCCACCTACCACTCACTGAGCCATGCTCCCAGGCCCTCACTGGGGCGTTCTAAGCGGTACACGGTCTGAGCCACTGTCCCACATGCCATGGCACATTGAGAATAAGTAACTTGCATAAAGCCACACTGAAATTGAGCCCAGCACTCTGCATGCTCCATTTCTCTCAGTGGATGGCAGCCATCTCCTGAGCCATATTCTAGAATATTTGATGGTCAAAAGTATTATCATATTCCGAATGCATAATTACTTATTTCACTGACCACCTACACATGTGAGGCTCACCGCTAATCCCACAACTACCAAGCACTGATTTATCTCTCTTCTGCCGAAGTCTGTGGTCTTGTCCTTAAAAAAAAAAATCCATTTGTTTGTTCTCTGTGTGTAGTGTGTGTGTGTGTTTGTGTGTGTGTGGTGTCTGTGGTGTGTGTGTGGTGTGTGTGTGTGGTGTATGTGTGTATGCGGTGTATGTGGTGTGTGTGTGTGCTGTGTGTATGTATGGTATGTGTGTGGTGTGTGTGTGTGTGTGGTGTGTGGTGTGTGTGGTGTGTGTGGTGTGTGTGTATGTGTGGTATGTGTGTGGTGTGTGTGGTGTGTGTGTATGGTGTGTGTGGTGTGGTGTGTTGTGTGTGTGGTGTGGGTGTTGTATGTGAGTGTGTTGTGTGTGTGTGTGGTGTGTGTGTTGTGTGTGAGTGTGGTATGTGTGGTGTGTGTGTATGGTGTGGGTGTTGTGTGTGAGTGTGTTGTGTGTGTTGTGTATGTGTGTGTTGTGTGTGTTGTGTGTGAGTGTGGTGTGTGTATGGTGTGTGTGGTGTGTGTGGTGTGTGTGTGTGTAGGGGGGTGTCCCAGGAATCACTGCGGTCATCTATTATGTCACTATCTATTATGCACTGCTCTGCTGTCCAGCAATGTATCTGTCATGTATCTCCCATCAAATTGGCATCTCAATCATTTATCTATTTATCTAATAACTTATCTAGGGGATAGGGCAATGGTGGGAGGGCAAAATGGTTGCTGCACAAGCTTGGGGGCCTGAGTTTGGATCCCCAGCACCCATAAAAAGCTGGGTGTGGCACTGTGTGCCCGTGATCTCAGCCAGGGGTGGTGAGTCAGTGAGCTCTGGGTTCTGGGAGGGACTTTGCCTCTTAAATAAAGGTGCAATGTGAAGCCATCAACATCAACCTCTGGTGTCCACATGCACACATAGATGTGTGTACACACATGCACACACACAGACACATGTGAACACATACACATGTGTATGCACACACACATACACACACCTGTCTTTGTCTCAGGGGATATAGATACCTATATCCCATCATTTATTTTTCTAACAACTTATTTTCTATCCTCTATCTGCCATCTGTTACCATCCATCCCTCCATCCATCCCTCCATCATCTATCTCATTTGTCTCCCTGCATATCACAACCCTATTATCAGTACAGACCCCACACACCCCCATTCCACGTTTCATTTCTTTCCCTCCCTCCCTCCCTCCCTCCCTCCCTCCCTCCCTCCCTCCCTCCCTCTGTCCTTCTTCCCCCTTCTCCTTTTTTCATTCACACTTGTTTTTTGTTGTTGTTGTTTGTTTTTTTGAGACAGGGTTTCTCTGTGTAGCCTTGGCTGTCCTGGACTCACTTTGTAGACCAGGCTGGCCTCAAACTCATAGCGATCTGCCTGCCTCTGCCTCCCAAGTGCTGGGATTAAAGGTGTGCACCACCACTGTCCGGCTCTCATTCATTCTTCTCAAATATCAATCTTACATATTTTTGTTTTAACCCTCAGAATTTCAAATAACACCCCCCCCCCAAAACCCAACAAATCCATGGTTAAGATACTTCCTACCAAACCTCACACAAGACAAAGGTAAAAAGCCCTGACACAAAACCCAATTGCTGACTGAACACTGCAGGCCGCTCGGGAATGGAAGGCAGCCAGCTCATCAGCAAACGCTCATTAGAGCCACCACTTGAATCAGTGCCCAGTCCATGCCCTAGTCCTTCTCCCTCCAAGGCAGAGCTTGGCACTGAAGCACCATTGCTGACGGGGTAGAGGGCCGGCTCTGCAGGACTGCTCCAGGACAGCTCAGCAGACAGCGCCCCAGCAAGGCCCAGGGATGGGACGTGAGTCAAGAAGCATCACCAGACCATAAGGAAGCAGGGTTGACCAGATAAACAAGCAAGAAAGATGAGGAGGGTGGGGGTGGGCTTTACAGAGAGGAAAGGAGAAGAGGATGAGGCAGGTACAGAGTGTGGGAGGAGAAACACTTGGGTCTGAGCAGTAGGTAGGTCCCCCAAATCACACGGATACAGATCAATGACATAGGAATGAACATATGCTCACAGAGTCAAAGACTACAGACCAGAGATGCATTCACTCACACTGTACACCACACAGAAACACACACACACACACACACAAGCACACATGCACACCACACATACATGAACACATGACACAAATACATACACACAGA
>OU015753.1:40617389-40639917 GCA_907169655.1 Acomys percivali
TGTATACACACTGAAGAACTGACCACAGCCAACTGTATACACACTGAAGAATTGACTACAGATCACTGTTTATACACTGAAGATTGGGCCTCTGTTCACCGTATACACACTGAGAGTCTGAACTTTACACACTGTTTTCCATTTATTTACGTGTGTGTATATGTGAAGGGGCATGTGTGCCACAATATGCACGTGGAGATCAGAGGACAACTTCCGAGAGTCAGTTCTTTCTTTCCATTATGTAGGTCCCGGGGATAGAACTCAGGTCATTGAGCCTGGTGGTGAGCGAGGGTAAGTCACCTCTGAGTACCACATTTAAAAGTTTAAGACAAGCTTACTGGGGGTAGAGCCATAGCTGGGTGGTGTGGCGCCTGTCTAGCATGCCTGAGGCCCTAAGTTTTATTCCCAGCACAACCTGAAACACGTCAAGTAGGATGGCAGAGCAACTGAAATAGGAAGGAGCAATGTCACTGAAAGAGACTCTGAAGCAAAGACCATCATCCGCTCAGCTCTGTTACTAACAGCGGAGGCTGCCGGTCAGCTGCCAGAAGCCCTGCAGGCCAGGGGCTGGCCAGAGCCTCTCGGGGCCAGAATCCCAGTGACCATCTGTAGCAATCCCTCCACAGCGTATACCCTTGGCAGGAAGGTGGACTGCTTTCCTTACCCAGAAAACTTTGCCAGAAAAAAAAAAAAAAAAAAAAAAAAAAAAAAAAAAAAAAAAAAAGGAGCAGAACCAGAAGGCAAGGAAGGGAGGGAAGAAGGCAGGGCAGGTCGGGCTGCGGCCATTTTGCCCTCCAGGTCACCTGCATCTCCGCATCCACCAGCTTTGCCCCAAGCACGCAGCCTTGACTTGGAAGCCTGAAGTCAGTTTGTAACTGTTTCCTGTTCTGATCCGCGTTCCACACAGCAGCCAGTGGGAGCCATTCCTGTTCACGCGGTCACAGTATGTTGCTCCAGTGGCCTGCCTTTAAGACAAAGATTGGAGGCCACCGAGGCCTCTATGCACGCTGTCCCCTCCAGCCAGAGCACCGTTCTTACCCTCCCAGGCCACCCACCGGCCGTCTCCTATGAAGGACTCACTGGACCATCACAGCAGAGCAGACTTTCTTGCTCATTCATATATTCATTTCCATGGTGCGAAGGGTTGAACACAAAGCCTCACACATGTGGAGCCCTGTCACCCCAGCATAGGGACTTCCTTATTTGCCCTTCAGAGGACACGGACTTATCCCTCCCTGTAGGCCTTGTGACTAGAGAACAGCAAGGCTTCTTGTCCAGCTGTGAACGTCGTGAAGCAAACCATTGTGGGGGTCACATACTCTGTTACAGCCCAGTGCTTACGATATAGTAGGTGCTCAATAAAGCTGATGTCGTGAGGGGCTGGCACAGCAGGTAAAGGTGTGTGTCATCGAGTCTGGTGACCTGAGTTTGATCCCTGGCGCCCACACGGTGTAAGAAGGAACCCACAGCTGGGCGTGGTGGCGCACGCCTTTAATCCCAGAACTCGGGAGGCAGAGGCAGGTGGATCTCTGTGAGTTCGAGGCCAGCCTGGTCTACAAAGCAAGTCCAGGACAGCCAGGTCTACATAGAGAAACTCTGTCTCGAAAAAACAAAAACAAAAACAAAACAAAACAAACAAACAAACAAAAAAGAAGGAACCCACAAGTTGTCCTCTGACCTCCAAATGCATGCTGTCATATATACAGTCAGCATTAAATAAATGAACAAATAAACATACACTTTAAAAAGTACGATCCTCCAGGGTCTGAAGGGATGCTCGGTGGGTAAGGGCACTTGCTGTGCAAACGTGAGGACCTGAGTTCGAATCCCTAGCACTGATATAAGAAGTGGTCCTGGCTGCATATTTGTAACCCTAGTGTTGTGGGGAGTGGAGAAACGAGGATCTTGGGGGTTTTCTGGCTGCCAGGATAGCTCCAACCTCAGAGAGACATCTTGTCTCAAAGGGAATAATATAAAGAGCCACAGGCAGGATCCCTGACGTCCTACCCGGGCCTCTGCAAACCCCCGCGCACCACACAAATAAAATCAATTGCCAGGCATGGGGCACACGCCTTTAATCCCAGCGCTCAGGAGGCAGAGGCAGGTGAATTGCTGTGAGTTCGAGGCCAGCCTGGTCTACAAAGTGAGTCCAGGGCAGCCAAGACTACACAGAGAAACCTTGTCTCGAAAAACAACAAAACAAAACAAATACAATCAATTAACTTTTTAAAAGTTGTGGTGCAAAAGGCTTAGGACAAAACCAGACCAGAAGGAAGAAAGCAGAAACGAAACCGCCAGAGAGGTTGTCCGGGGGCTGGTGAGGCACCAGCAGGCAAAGGCACCTGCCACTGAGCCCACCAATCTAAGGTCCATTTCCCCAGGACACACGTGGTAGAAGAAAAGGACTAACTCCCGCAGGCTGTCCTATGGCCTCCACGTGAGCATCATGGCTTCATGTGCCCCACACACACACACACAAATCAACAACGTAATACGAAGGTTTAAAGGAAGCCATCTTTGCAGAACTCTTTGGCCAGACATCTTTTCTAACAAATCATGAATCAGACCCTTTTCTAACTCCCCACAGAGAAGCTAAGCCAATGCCAGTGAAAAAGAGAACAAAAGTGAAACTTCCAGAAATAGTATACAATATATTCATGGTCTCAGAGTGGAAATGGCTTTCTTAAGTAAGACACTAAACTCAACAATTACCAAGGGGGAAGAGAAGTCTAAATTGCTCAATCTAAAATTAACAGCTGTCACTCACAAGGCATCGTAATGGAAATGTGTTTTGAAAGCTGTAATGCAATGATAAAGTGTTATTAACTGAAAACAGAGTAGAGGAAGCGTATGATAAATGATGGAGTCATTGCCAGAATATACAAAGAGCATCGAGGAATCAATATAGAAAAATAAAAAGCAAAACAAAAAACCTACTAAAAAATGAGCAAGTGGAACTAAAGAGATGGCGCAGTAAGTAGCTGAAATGCCTGTGCAAGTATGTAGTCCTGAGTTTCACTCCCAAACCCCTATAAAAAATATGGATTCCATGGCATAAGTTTATAATCTGGGTGTAGGTGTAGGGCAGAGACAGGAGGATCCCTGAGCTAGTTAGCCGAGCTGACTTGGAGGGCTCCAGACTCAGTGAGAGATGGTTCAAAAGGCAGAAATGGTGTCCCTGAGGAGACATCGCATGGAGAGTGTCCTCCAGGAGTGACATGTAGGAAGACACACATGCACTAGCACATGCACACACACATACACCTGGAAAGATGAACAGGATGTGAGGCAATTTCACAAGAGAGAAAGCAAACTGAAGTCACCAACTACCAGCCATTACAAAGGCCACAGGTTTAAAAAACAAAGATATGTGAGTGTGAGTGTGAGTGTGTGTGTGTGTGTGTGTGTGTATGTGCGCGCGCACTGCCACGTTTTAAAGAGAGTGGTACAAGTGAACCCCACCTCCTCCCAGGAGCAGCAATTCTCATGAGCCTTTGGCAGCCTAAGATCCTGCAGTTTCCCCATAGGGGTGGCCAGATCCACAAACAATTAGTAGCTACCAGGGATACACTCTGGTTCTGTGTGTGTGTGTGTGTGTGTGTGTGTGTGTGTGTGTGTGTGTATGTGTGGTAATACAAGGAGGATAGGAGGCCTTGTGAGACTGCTGGGCAACAAAATGACCAAATCACTGTTAAGTCTTGACACTGTTCTTTATGGGGCTAGAGAGACAGCTCCGCATTAAGAGCACCCGTTGCTTTTTCAGAGAACCCATGTTCAGTCCCCTATACCCACAACCTGTGGTTCCAACAACCTGTCACTCCAGTTCAGGGGAATCCAGTGCCCCCTTCTGGCCTCCTTAGGCAACTGCACTCATGTGCGCACACACACACATACACATAATTAAAAACAAAACTTTAAATGTTCTTTGTTTCTACGTCTTTTTCCAGCCTGGCTCCCATTCTGTTCTGATCTGCTTCTCTTCTCCCTTGGCCTCTGCCTCTGCCTGTGCATTTCGGGGGTGGGGGGTGGGGGAGGAATATGAACCACACCTAACTCCGTCACAAAGACACACAAAGGACAGAAACGCAAAGAAAGAGGGGCGAGAAGACAAATGTTGGGGGCAGAAAGTGGAAGATAAGACAGACTCAGGAAATGAAACAAGGCGAGGCCTGGGTGGGAAGTGGCAGAGAGGAAATGAAAAATAGAGAGACAGGAAATAAGAAACCAGAGTGAAGTGGCGAGGGACGGGAGGTGGGGGGGGTTTGGGGTGCAGGTGGGAGTTCTCTGCCTCAGCATTTCCCCTTCATCTCTCCAGCTCTGTCTTCCTCCACTCCTGGCTGCTCTCTCCACCCCATCACAGGTCCCATCGCCAGCTCCCTCCCTGCCCATCTTCCCTGCTCTCATGTGTCGTCCCCTCCACCCTCGTACCCATGTATTTATCAAGTGACCCAAAACAGTGCTAAAGAAAGAGAAGAAGTGGTCGTCAGTGTCCTCCAGGCCGCCGCCTCTCAGCTCCTGCCTCTGCCAGGCTCAGGAGGGGACTGTGGCCGCCTGCCACTCTCAGCCCCTCATTAACTTTACTATCAAACACACTCAGCATGGTCAGTTGTAGGTCTTGTTTATTAAATATTTACGGGGAGGCATCCGGCCGAGATGAAGCCTCTGGCTTGTGGCCACCCCGGAGGGCCGACAGTGCACCTGCTGCTCTGATTAGCAGCGACCGCTGGTAGGGACCAGGTGCTTACAGAGAACAGCAACAGCTAGCTGGGTGCTCTGGGGACACGGAGACCCTGGTAGGTAGGGAGTTGGGCATCTCCACATCCCTGCTTGAGTGTCAAGATAATCTGCTGGAGAAGGGGGACCCCAAAACTAGAAAAGTAAATCCAAGACCCATTCTATGAACACCGGCTGTCACCAGCAATTAGGGCAAGAGGATGAAGAGGGTACACTCATTCATCAGTCACGGGTTCCTTGTGGGGTGATGAAAGTGTCTTGGAGTTCAGTAGAGGTGATGGGTGCACAGCATCATGACTGCTACCAAACTGCACGGTGAAAAATGGCTGGTGATGAAGCCTGCACGGAGGGCTAGCCTGCCGTGCATGAAGCGTGCAGGAGGGGCTAGCCTGCCGTGCATGAGGCTCTAGGTTCTGTCCCCAGGACCACAAAAAGAGGCTAAAAGTGATTTTGGTGGTATATGTGCTTCGTTTGATTTTCTTAATTTTCATTTATTATCGGCAGTGCAAGAGATGCCGCATGCATGCTGAGGTCGTAGGATATGACAGCTTGAATGAGTATGACCCCCTCAGACTCGTGGATTTGGCCGGGTGTGGTGTGCGTGTGCGTGTGCGTGTGCGTGTGCGTGCGTGCGTGCGTGTGTGTGTGTGTGTGTGTGTGTGTGTGTATTTATATATACACATCTGATATCCTAGAGCTAAAGTTATAGGCAGATGTGAGATGCTAGGAATGGGTGCTAGGAATCAATCTTGGATCCTCTGCAAGAGCAGCAAGCACTTTTAACTACTATACCGTCTCCCCAGCCCAATATGCTTTTAAAAAAAAAACAAAACACCCCGCTGGGCGGTGGTGGTGCACACCTTTAATCCCAGCACTTGGGAGGCAGAGGCAGGTGGATCGCTGTGAGTTCGGGGCCAGCCTGGCCTACAAAAGCGAGTCCAGGAAAGCCAGGACTGTTACACAGAGAAACCCTGTCTTGAAAAACCAACCAACCAACCAAACAAACAAACAAAAAACCCAGAAGGTTATTTCCTGAAAAGTGGCATTCCCTCTGTTCCAACTGTTAGTTGCAAAGGCACCAAGACAGTGAGCTCACCAGGGTGGTGGCAGCCATGCCTTGGTTCCTGTTCATGGGGGGCAGAAGCAGGCAGGCTGGTGGTGGCAGCCATGCCTTAGTCCTGTACATGGGAGGCAGAAGCAGGCAGATTTCTGTGAGTTTGAGTACAGCCTGGTCTACAAAAAAAAAAAAAAAAAGCGAGTTCCAGATCTGCCAGGGCTACACAGTGAGACCCTGTCTCAAAATAACAAAAAGGCATTCATATATGTAGGAGCACCTGCTGCTGTCTGTATCTAGGTGACTTCCCTCAGCTCCTGGAATCACTACTTCATATTCCTCTCACAGAGTGGCTGGGAGGTGCCAGCAGATGCCCAGTTTTATAGAGAGAAGGATTCTGATTCAGATATAATGGATCTTTTTCCCCCCAAGGCCACAGCTCCAGCTTCCATCTACCTGCTAAGTTCACTGCCAATCTACACCCTAGGGAGATGATCAGTTTACCACAAACCTAAATGTGATGGTTCATGTGTGAACCCGTAGCACTGGAGACCCTGAGGCAGAGATCATGAATTTAATGTCAGCCTGGGCTATAGACCAAGACCCCGTATGGGCTGGGGTAGGGCTGTGGCCTGAGCATTTTGTAAGGTCCAGGCTGTTCTGGTACATTGTTACAGCATCATGAGGTATTGTCCAGTTGCTGTTCTACCTACTGTTTTTGTTACATTGTTGTTATAATTGTCATTTGTTCTGTGTGTTACATTTTAACATTCTTACATGCTATCTTATGTTATAGTGCTATTATGTAGCCCAGGGTAGCCCTGAACTCTTGAATCCAAGCCTCACTCTATCCCTTACCCCGACTCAGCCTCCTGAGATTCAGGATGACAGGGGTGCACTACCTGACTGAACACGAGCACTTTCAACTCTTCCAGGTGGTTCTCTGTGTTTTCAACTATCGGCACTTCTTTGCCTTGTCCACGTGTTCCTTGGTGCAGCTGCCTCTCCGGCTTGAATGCCAGCAGCCCTGGGGCAGGCATTATTCTGTCTGTGATGTGTGCCTGCACTTTTGTGTCTGAGTATGACGTAAAGGAGAAAATAAAGGGGCACCTCCTTGTCAGCTTGGCGTGGTGACTCCAAACTACAATTGGCACCCTACCACAGAGGAAGTTCCTCTTCTGCCCACTTTACAGATCAGTAAATGAAGCATCACTGAGGAGGTTTGGTGGTTCTCCAAGGTCACCAAAGATGGAAATGAACCTAGTCCTAGCTGGCCTCTACTCTGTCACTTACTTGGCTCTGTCCTTACCAGGACACCAAGGGTCTCCTGGGAATGTGTGAGCATTTCCCCCATGGGGCTCTGGCCCCTTCTGTGCCATCACTGTCCCCCACGCAGCTTCCCTGCTGGCTACTGCAAGGCTCCATGTGTAGAAGTGTTACACAGGGCAGAAAACATCATTAGCCCTGGAAGCTGCCATGAAGGCTAAGGTGGGTTCAGGTGCTTCTCACACAGTCCTTCGTGAGGAGACCTACTTGCACTGCAGCAACCCACCCACGCCCTTCCTTGGTACCAGCGATCATGTGGAATCTTAAAGAGGAAGGACAGAGGCTGAGGAATGGGCTCACCATCGGAGGTGAGGAAAAACAGCCCGGCTGCTTTTCATCCATGTCACAAGACTTTCTGGGTGATGGAAAGAATCATCTATTCCTGTCAGACACAGAGGACAGTGACAAAATAAAGGAAGGGTCTGTCCAAGTCCACCTGCCAAACTGTGTCTATCCAGTGACTGACAGTGGCTGACATGGCTGTGCTGGTTGGTTTTGCTTATTTGTTTGTCTGTCTGTCTTTTTGGTTTTTGGAGTCAGGGTTTCTCTGTGTAGTCCTGGCTGTACTGGAACTCAAAATACACCAGGCTGGGCCTTGAAGTCACAGAGATCCGCCTGTCTCTGCCTGAGTGCTGGGACTAAAGGCATGCGCCACCACTACCCAGCGGTGCTGGCTGGTTTTAATTGTCAACTTGATCGATCCTAGAAATCATTTGGGAAGAGATTTCGATGAAGTATCTTCTAGATCAGGCCAGCCTGGGGGCCTGGGGGTGGGGACGTTAGGTCTACAGGGGATTATCTTGATGTGGGAGGGCCCTGCCCACTATAGGTGATGCCATTCCTTGGTTTGGGACCCTGAGCTGTATATAGGTAGAGGAAAGTAGCTAGTAGTTGGCAAGTGGGCAGCACGGAGGCATTCAGTTCTCTGCTCACGCCTGTGCTGTGGCCTGACCGGCTGCCTCCATCTCTTGTCTCAGACTTCCTTATGCAAGTGTGGGCCAAATAAGCCCTTTCTTTCCTACGTTGCTGTTTGTCATTATATTTTATCACAGCAACAGAAATGGCACTAGGATAATGGTGATGCCAAGGCAGCCATGTCATCAAGTCCTACCCGATCATGGGTAAGACCACAGAGGATTCAAGCACACCCTTGGTTCACCCTCCTCCTCTATTAAGTGTTGCCAAGACCACATGCCTCAGAGGGGCAGAGGGAAGTGGTGACGGAATCTGGTGAGGGTCTTGTGAGCCTCCTGGCACTCTAGGAAGGAGTGTGTGTGTGTGTGTGTGTGTGTGTGTGTGTGTGTGTGTGTGTGTGGTGAGTGTGTGTGTGTGTGTAAAGGAAGCCAGAATGACACTGGCTGTCACTGCATTGCTATGTGACAGCAGCCCAAAGTCTTCTGTAGCCCAACCCAGCCTCTCTGCTCCATTACACATAACATGTCACACGAGAAGAAAATGGTTCAGTTTAAATAATTCAAATTCTGTAGTTTAGGGCATGGTATGGAATTCTATTTGTTTATTTTGAGGCAACCAGGCTGGCTGGGGGTCTGGGGAGAGCATGCTCTACTCTGGAAGCTGTTGAAATAAAGATCTCTTCCACAGGCCACAAGGTGTACACACACACACACACACACACACACACACACACCCTCTGCACTGTATGCCAGAGCAGCACCTCGCCTGGAACAGAAACACGCAAACTAGGACCCAGCACCCATTTTGTGCCATGTGTTGTCCTGAGCTCTGATACAATCCCATCATCTGGGGCTTCATGGGGCACCCACTTTACAGGGCCTCAGGGCTAAAGGCACGTTATCAAATGACATGGATGTCATCATTTGTGTAGCAGAGCTGGGATTTGAACATGGGTAGTCTGGTTATACTTCCTTCCACACCCTGCACCACAACAGACGGCCTTGATCTCAAAAGCCAGGCACAGATGTCGGCAGCCTCTACACAACCCAGTTCCATCTCCCAGGACCTCTGTACAGACTGCTCTTGAGGACACAGGACCAAAGCCACACAAACAACCTATGGGGATTCAGACCACTTTCTGTGTATTCCTAACTAGAGCATCATGGGATTCGGACACCACCCCCGCTCCCTCCCCCTCTCATTATTAGTCATATGTGAGCATGTACAGGCCAGGAGCACTGTCTGCCTCATTTCAACCAGGGTCTCTCGCTGGCCTGGAGACCAATTAGGTCTATGCTGGCTGGCCAGCACGCCCCAAGGACCTGCCTGGCTCCACCTCCCCAGCGCCAGGATTGTGAGCGCACAGCACATCATGCCTAGCTTTTTACATGAGTGTTAGGATTCAAACTCAAGACCTTGTTTTGCAGAGCAAACACTTCCTCTAGTCTTTACTTTTGACTCAGAACGCTGCTAAGAATAAGCCTGCCATGTCACTTCTGGGACTCTACCGAAGGAAACAGGAAATCAGGCCCATTCACTCAGGCCTCCTGACTGGTACTGATGGGGAAAATGCCAGCCTCAAAGCAGTGACAACACATGACCCTACTTGTATCAGACAATCAAAGGTGTAAGGCATGTCGGGGCAGAGGGAAATGAGGACAGTCTGTGTCACTTCCTGGGGAGTAAACTACAATGCTCACAGGGCCGCAGTGTCTTCTCATCCGTCTCTGTGGTGCACAATAGTTGCTCAGTAAAAAGCATGCAGCTGGATGAATGAACGGACGTGTTACTCCTCAAATCTCAACCCTCGTCACTTCATGCCTCTGCCCCCCAGGGATGCCTAAGGTGCACCCTAATGACAGAAGGAAGGGACCCCAGAGCCACAATTGACACCAGAGATGTCCAAACCAAGAACCCAAAGATAGTGAGGCACGACTTAAGAGCTGGGCAACAGAAGGAGGCAGCAGGAGGCAGAGAGGCCACAGCAGCTTGCATCCCACATCCCCAACTCCAGCTGAGACCTCCCTCCACACACTCATCTATATTTATATCAACGGATCTGCTGGTAGCAGGCGTGTTGCTGATCGTGTGAGATCTAAAGTTCACAGAAAACTGGCTTAGACACCCAGCAGGGAAGAAAAGCTGTAAATGAAATTTAAGTCACCCAAAAGTCCAAAATCCACCCACTCTCTTCAAAGTTGCCCAGGGCATCAGGATTTCGCTGCCTCTGTTTTCCTAGCTCCCTGGGCTGAGGAACTCTTCACTGGGAGGGTTGTCCTGAGCATTTTAGGGTGCCTTGAAGCATTTCTGACTCCTCTTCTAGTAACGGCAGCATCCCAGCCCCTCTACCCAGACCTGTGACAGTCAAAAATGTCTCCAGACACTGGCAAATAAAATCACCCCAAGTTCACAAGTGTAGCTTTACACGTGGGGCTGGGATGTTTTCCAAATCATTTTGTTGCCCTTTCTTTTCTCTGCGCCATCCAGTGAGTATGCCAATCACCTGCCTCACAGCCCCATCCACAGAGTCAAAGGCAGCAGTAACTAGGGCCTTTGGCATGAAGACAAGAACACCATTGAGAACTTATCAGCACCATGGACAGATCCGCACCACACCCGTGTTCCCTGCAGTGCTGTTTAGAACAGCTAGACCTTGGAGACAGTGACAGGAGGCTCTCCATACCCCAGAAAGCAGCATATCACCAGATATTAACAAAAATCTTTTCTGGGGTTTCTGCCAATGCACACAGCACCACCGTGAGACTTTAAACAGGACGCCCCTTTCTCAAGTTGTTAAGCCCATCTGTCAAAAACTGTCACAATATCCTCAATTTGTCAGAGCAAGATTCTTGAGTTCCATCAACAAATATACAGCTCTGCGATGCCTCTGATGTGTGATCTGCTACCTTTGTTTAGTGTACAACCTGCCCGACCAGACATGGTGGTCATATGTGTTGCAAGAACGACACTGGGATTGTACTCACAAACCTGTGTTCATATAAAAGGTATGGCACAGGATACATCAAAATATTCTGGTAGTTCTTTGTGCATGGAAGAAATGTCCACAGATTTCACATGCTTCTTGGTACATTATATATTCAGTAAATGAAGAGGCGGGCCCCTTGGAGTCGGAGACCTGGGAAGGAGCGATCTACAGAAGATGCGTAAGAGGTGCCACAGGTGGAGTGAACACCATTATGCAAATGATCCGAGTTTATGGGATAGATCGAAGGAGCAGAATGGAGGAGTGAGACAAAAGACACAAAGGGGAACAGGCCACAATGCCTCACAGGTCTCCCTTGTGATTCTGTAGTGTGTGTGTTCTGGCTGCGGTGAACCATCCTAGGCGTTTCCTTAGTCCGCCTGGAGGAGAGATGGCCCCGACGGGCTCACCACCTCACGCCATCCCTTCTACCTACAGAGCAAAAGCCAAGGAGCTCCACTTCCAGTCCCATGCCTGAAACAAACAGACGAGATGTTTCCAGATTTTAATAATGTCTGTCAACAACTCTCTAAGCTTCCCTGCAGAGGCCCAACTGAACACTCACGTATGGCACAGTGCAGGAGTGCCAAATGCTCTCTGATCTTCCAGAGCAGCTAGTTAGAGGATCATGACATAAACACACAAGCCAACTGGATTTCAGGGGCAGCAGATAAAAGTGGGTTGTTACTGGAGAAGGCATGACAGGGCAGAAACAGAGAATGGCATGCTCCCAAGCCAGTATTAAGAATACATGTCAGAGACCAAGCACAGACCTTGCCTAGACCACGCTCTGACATCCAACAAATACCCATCTACCTGCCCACTCATTTTTTCATCTTTCGTTCTGATCACTTCATCATTACATCTACTCATCCATCCCCATACTAATCCTTATCCACTAATCCATCCACCCACCCACTCATCCATCTGACCCACCTATCCGCTCACTCATCTACCTACCCACACACCCACCTATCTCTCCAACCATTCATTCATCTGCCGATTGGCCATCCGACGTCATCCATCCACCATGCGTCCATTCATCCATCCAAGCGACTATCCACTCATCCACCCATACGTTGACCCATGTACCTGTCTGTGGTAATTCCAATAAGAATGACCCCCTATGGGCTGCTGTATTTGAACATTTGGTTCCCAGTTTGCGACACTGTTTAGGGAGGTCTATGTGATGCAGCCTTGCTGGAGGGAGTACACTGGGCTTTGAGCTTACACGGGCTTGCCTTACTTCCAGTTGTCTCTCTGTGTCACGCTTGTATTTGAAGATGTGACCTCTCAACTTCCTGCTCCTGTCGCTATGCCTGATGCTTGCTGAGTGCCTCCCTGCCACAATGGAGTCTTATTCCTCTGGAACTGTAAGCCCAAATAAACATTTCCTTCTCTAAGTTGCCTTGGTCACGGTGTTTTGCCACAGCACTAGAGAAATGGCTAAGACACTGTGCATCCCTCAACCCATTCACCCAACATAGCTTCATACCCTCTCCCCCAAGCCATCCAGCCATGGTCCATAACAGAAACCAATTCAATGTGATTAAAAACAGATGGAACTGTCAAAAGTTCGCTCAAAAAAAAAAAAAAACTTGCAGAAGTAGCTAAAGGCCACAAACATTTCCAACTCTTTCCAAGTTCATCAATGCCCAAACAGTTTGAAGCCTTGAATAGCTCTTGCAGAAGATGGTCTGTTCTTACGGTTTTGAAGTATCAGATGCCCTGGAAGGAGGCACTCACAGGGGCAGGGAGAGGTGCAGAAAAGGATGTAGAGAGGAAGGAGAAGCGGTGGGGGGTGAGCAGAGTCTGGCATTGGGTCACCGGGAACGGGAGGGAATGATTAGGAACATACAAACAGATGGCTGAGAGGTGGGGAAATCTGGCCTGGGCTTGGGAACCAAGAAATTCTAGTATTAACAGTCAGCGGGTCTGGTGTACAGTTCAGTGGCTGGGCGCTCACAGAGCGTGTGCAGGAGGTGCTGGGTTCAGTCCCTGGCACTTTGGGAAAAGAAAAGAAAACTGTAGCTGCCTTCCCATCGGCTTAGATCCTGAAGCAACAGTGGGTGAGCACAGCACTGACACCAAACAATAGGATAAGAGGTGTCGAAGCTTCTGCCATAGAAACGCAGGGAGCACCTACTATGTGTCATACGGTAATCCAAGCATTGGGTCAGAGAAGCCCAAATATGTCCATCACTGGCCCATCTCCCTGCGAAGAGTCCATTATGCTGAGTGCTGCCCACTGTAGGAAGCACCGCCTGAACTAATGCAGCCAGTCAGTCATCCAAGATGAGAGCCATTAAGAGCCTGAAACAGAGACTGCACAATGCCCTTAGCCCGTTGTGCGATGTTGTAATGGAGTACCACATGTGGGGTAATGTATAAAGAAAACAAATGCATTTATCAAAGCTTCGGAGTCCAATGTCAAAGCACATCTATGAGGGTCATCACGCCGCATCGTCCCATGGCGGAGATCAGAAAGGCAAGCGAGAAAGCTTCAGAGAAGGCTGGGGAACTGGGGGGTGGGGTGGAAATCATCCTGTCCCTGGAAGTGTATGACCCTGACAACAGCATTAACCCATTCACAAAAGGAGAAACCTCAGAACCTGCTCATCATGCACCATGTCGGCCCCAGCTGTACACAGGTTGCACCCACAGCAAGCACTCCACACAGCAAGCTGCACCCCAGCCCCTCACTTGGGGATCCTAAGCAGGGACTCTACCATCAAGTCTCACCCCAAGCCTCTCACTGGAGGATGTTAGGCAGGGTCTCTACTCCTGAACCACACCCCAAACCCTCACTGAGTGATTCTAGGTCAGAGCTCCACAGCTGAGCGTACTTCCAACTCTGCCCAATTATCTTTTAAAGACCTCACCTCTCAACACTATTGCACCGAGGACTAAACTTCGGCATGTGGACTCGGGTTTGCGCCCTCAGTTGCCGCACAAGACAAGGCACAGGTGACTCATCTGAGGTCATGCAGCCAGCGGCCCTCAGAGCTTGGGTCCGCTTTGCCCTGTGCTTCCATGCACCTATTGTCACTACTAAGGCCCAAACCACGGGTTCCCAAGTACGCGTGTGGGCTTGAGGATGACTGAATGGTCCAGTCTTGCAGAAGAGCCACTTGTGGACTGTGAGGTTGCTTGAGACCAGACTGTGTGGTGGTGGCTGGTGTCCTCTAAATGTGACAGCTCTCAGCTGATCCGAGCTGAAATTTGATGCCCATGCATACACTCAAAGAACACCCTGGATTCATTCATTCCTTGACTTAGATATTACCCACTCATCACATTAACACTGCTCCTAAAGGCAAAAGAGATAAAAATCACGCCGAGCTGGAAATATCCTGAATGCACGTCACCGTACACCGGGGATGGATAAACTGTTGAACTAACCCAGAACATAAGAGGGCAGAGAAAAAACCGGCCTGCTGCTACACGCACCCAGAAATGACGCTCAGAAACAGAGTGCAGGGGCTGGAGAGAAGGCTCGGTGGTTAAGAGAGCTTGCAGAGACCCAAGTTCGGTTCCTATCAGCCACCTGGTGGCTCATAGTTCAATTAGAAAGACTGACTGCCTTTGAGAGCCTGGGACAGAGAGTGGACCATGAAGAATTTTTCCACTTCAACAGTGTGACTCGGTGATACAAGGCCCTGGATTCCATCCCATTACCCCAAAACAAAGCAAGTTACACAGGAATATCATCAGCAGTTATAATCACATGTATTCAGATCTCAGAGGCGCAGAGTGCTAACTTCGTCTTCAGATCATGGAGGCCTACTCTTTTTTACAAAGGGACTGTCCAAGCCACCTGCATACCTTATGTCCCTCCTGCAATTCCCTGGACAAAGGAGCCCTGCCCTCACTCAGCTAACAGGAAGCCTGGGCAGCAGGTGTAAGGGAGGAGGGGTGTCTGCAGCCAGGCTGTCTCCTGCCTATCCCCCCACCTGTTTTAGCTCAGCGCTACCCTTCCTGCTCCCTTTTCCTCCTGATCGGGTCTCCTCTTGATGAGGCTTTGTAGTAGCAAGTACAGATCTCACTGCCCTCCCAGCGCCTAGGATGATAAGGACAGGAAATTATACAGCTGAAGGTCTCAGCAGCTGGACTGGCCGGACACTGCCAAATCCCACGGACAGGCTCAGCCTCAACACTGATTCAGAATTTAGTGGGAGGTACTTGATTTAGGAGTAGTGGGAGGTACTAAGAATGGAAGCCAGGCCGGGTGGGTAGGTGGGCGGGCATGGTGGTGCTCGCTTTTAATCCCAGCACTTGGAAGGCAGAGGCAGGCGGATCACTGTGAGTTCGAGGCCAGCCTGGTCTACAAAGCAAGTCTAGGACAGCCAAGGCTACACAGGGAAACCCTGTCTCAAAAAAAACCCAAAAAACCAAAAACAAGAATGGAAGCCAGGGCCTCTTGCATGAAGGAAGAGCTCTTCCAATAAGCCAGGCCCTCAGGCTCGATTTAAAGCCATATGTTCATTTACTACAGACATTCATCTAAAATGCACAGGCCCAAAGTCGAAAGACCACCTGGCAAAGCAAGTGGTATTTATCAGCAGGCTGACTAAGCTGGTCTGTTGTCGTAAGTGCCAGGGGTTGGAAATGGGAGCAGCCTGGTGGCAGGTTTGACCCAACCATCAAAGATCTTTAAGAGCTAGCAGCATTCAGAAGCTGGGATAGGAAGTTTACGAGCATGGAGGCCTGGCCACACAGGGAAGTCGGTTCTCAAAATAAAAAGGTAACGGCAGGACTAACGGTGCCGCTCAGTGGAAGGGCATGTGACCAGCATTTGTAAGACCCTGTTTCTGTACTTAGCACTGGGGGGGGGGGGGAAAAAGGGGGGGGGGGAGGCTAGAGAGATAGCTCAGTCAGCAAAGTGTTTGCCTGCTTTGCAAACATGAGGACATTAGTTCAATCCCCAGCACACCCACAAGAAGCCAAGCATGGTGGCACACGCTGGTCACTCCAGAACGGGCAGGCAGAAACCAGAAAGGTGTCCAGGCTCAGTGGCCACCCAGCCTGTCCCACTTAGAAAGCTCCAGGCCAATGAGAGACCTTGTCTCAGAAAGCAAAGTGGAGTCGCACCAGGAGGCTGATATCTGGCCTCCACACACACAGACACACTCATTAAATAAAAATAAAATAAAATAAAACAAATAAATAAAGAAATACATAGTAGAGGGAGGACACATGCTGAACAAAACCAAGCTATGCCTGACAGAAGCCAGATGCAAGCCAAACTTGACCTCACTGCTTCCTAGCAATAACCCATTGCAGCTGCCTCTTAGCGGTTTACAGAAGCAGCAGGCCTCATAGAACAACTCAGCTTCTTGTGGGGAGGTCACCAGTCATCTGGACAGGTGGCTTTGTCACTTGACAGTCACCGGATAAAACCTTGTCCTCTCTGTTGGGAGTGACTAACCTAAAGCTGAGCTGTGTGTGGCTGTCTCACATATACCACTGCAGCACCCAGAAAGCTGAGGCAGAAGGGACCACAAGTTGACGGCTACCTTAGGCCACTTAGTGAGCCCCTGGCTCCACATAAACAGTAAAGGAAACCACTCACTGGCCTAGACCGTGTGAGGCCCTAGAACGGAACTGGGGAGATGGCTCGAGCCAGTGAAGCGCTAGGCTGTGTAATCGTTTGGTCCACAGAACCCACGTAAAATCTAAGTGTAGTAGTGTTTAATCCTGATATTAGAGAGGCTGACATAGTGGCTCCCTGGGGCTTACAGGCCAGCTGAGCCTAACCGGAGAACCCTAGACCCTGGAGAGAAACTGTCTCAAAATTTAAGGTGGACAGCCGGCAGTGGTGGTGGACGCCTTTAATCCCAGCACTCGGGAGGCAGAGGCAGGCGGATCAATGTGAGTTCGAAGCCAGCCTGATCTACAAAGCAAGTCCAGGATAGCCAAGGCTACACAGAGAAACCTTGCCTCAAAACAAACAAACAAACAAACAACAACAACAAAAGAAAAACAAAAAAAAATTAAGGTGGACAGCAACAGAAATACAACATCCAAGGTTGTCCCCTGGTGTCTGCAGCCACTTGATCCATGCGCATACATGAATACACACACACCAAAGGATGTGAGGCCCAGAGTTCAATCCCCAGCACCCAAAACAACACGTATGCATCACCGTACATGCCAGTATCCTCATTTGTTCAGAACTGACGGGCACCTCAAAAACCTAGGACAGATAACTGGGAGAGGGCAGCTCACACAGTCTGCCCATCTTGCCCCGTCCCCAGGATTATTCCTTGAGTTCTTCACTCTTAGATAATAAGGGGAGACAGAGCTGGAAATTTGGGGGGCACACTCAACATACTCTTTGCTTTGTTTGGGTTTCTGATACAAGGTCTCACTGAGGGCCCATCCTGACCTAGAACTCATGGTGTTCCTGACAGATCACACACATCAAGAAAACTCCCAAATTCTAACCGGAGATCCGAGCAGTGTTCTTCTGGTGGGTCTACAGTGCACAGCCGGGGATGAGCACAGAAGCGGCTGGAGCCTTTGGTCTCACTCTGAGCTGGTCTCCTGACCGGCTCTGAAGGACAGGACAAGAGGTGGGAGGGACGCTTCAGGAAGCTAATTACACAGTTCAAGCCCTCACCCTGTCACCCCTGAGGGAGGGACTGAGCAACGGAAGGGAAGTAATTTTATCTTAGACCGAAGGGAATCGAAAAGTGGGCCAAACGGGCAGGAGCTTTTTTCCCTTTCCCTGAAAGCTTCCAGAAAGGACCAAGGATGCACAGTGCTTGAGGGAAATGTTAGGAACAGCAGTGCTCTGCCCAATAAATTCACGCCGGCCCATCTTGGGAACACAACACCAGGAAGCTGGGTGTGGAAGCACAACACTATTATCTCAACATTTGGGAGGCAGAGGCAGGAGGATAAGGAGTTCAAGGGCCAACCTCAGCTACATGAAGCCCTGTCTCAAAACAAAACAAACAGAAGCAAAAACAAAAACCAAACAAACCCAAACCACATAAGACAACTCACTGAAGGCGGAATGGCTCTGTATTCTGTTTTGAAACTTTCTTGACACAACAACCATTTTCTATGCAGCCCCTGACCCCTGCCCCAAGAGCCCCTGAAGATGCTGGTGAAACAACCTCCTCACCATCCAAAGTGTGGAAACCGAGACAGGGTGGCTTCAGGGAGCCTTAGATTCGGGACTGGTCTATCCATATGCCAAGGAATTTCCTAATTATTGTTTTGTTCTACTGTCATTTTTGTTTGTCTGAAGTGGGGTCTCATGTAGCCCAGGCTGACCTCTAATTGGCTAAGTAGCCATGAATGACTTTGTATTTCTGATCCTCCTGCCTCTACCTCCTGAGTGCTGGGATCACAGGTGTGCGCCATAGTGCCTAGTTTCCACAATGCTGGGCAAGCACTCTACCAGTTAAGCCATATCTCTAGCCCCCGAAGGGTTTTTCTTCTCCCCTTTGACCTCTTCAGGGCCCGTGGCCCTTTCCTTAAGAGCTGATTCTTGGAAAAGCATTATCTGCCAAAGAGTGGGGCCAAGAAAGCGCTCCTAGTGGTGACTCCATCACAGAAGGAGCACCTTCAAGTCTGTGGGGGAGCAGAGAACCAGGGTGTACACCCCAAGCGCCTGGCAGATGGGCTTGCTTCTCATCTTCAAAGGCCTTGCTTTCAACAGCCCAAGCACCCCTTAGGAGGCCTTCCCTGGCTTAACAGGCCCCCAGGCCCTCTGCCCTGAAAACCTGAAACATGGAAATATGAGCATAAGGTCAAATTGGATGTTGCAGCAGGTAGCTGGTGGGTGAAGACAGACCCTTTTTGAACTTGCTCAACAAACATTTAAGGTGACCCTGCTAGTGCAGCCCCGCTATCATGAAGAAGATAGGGACGGAGCCTGGCTTTCTGCCACCAGAGAAACAAGGTCCCACCCCCTCACCCCCAGCCCCCTACCCCTACCCTCACCCCCACCTCTGCCACCTCTTCTACTGTGAACAGAGCTTCAGACCTCGTCCTCAAGCATACCTGGATATGGCCTCTAACACAACCACTGTCCCTACGTCCTTAAAAAGTTCGGGGTCTGATGTCTTCCACCCCGAGGCCTTCCATGACATGGCACTCAGGATCTGGGGCCTGAAGGATAATAGATAGTGCATGGTCTCCTGTGGCTACTGTGGAGGGCAGTTTGGCCATCTCAACTCTTGCAAAATTAAGCTGTCTCCTATCAGGAAACCCACCCATTCATCTCCTGGGTATTTACCAAAGAGAAATGAAATATATCTCCCCAGTGTTCCCAATAAAACCCAGACACCAGCATTGACAGCCACTCTATTCTTAATCACCCACACTGGAGACATCCAAAATGTCCTTCAGCTGGGACACAGGGGACAAACTGTAGCCCATCCGCTGAGTGCTACTTAGCAATTAAAAGGGACGGTCTTGAAAGGCGTGGTGGTGCACACATCTTGGCACTCAGGAGGCAGAGCAGGTAGATCTCTGTGAGTCTGAGGTCAGCCTGGTTTACAGAGTGAGATGGGGATCCAATGAGTCGGGGTGGGAATAAACTAATGATACTCAGGCTTCTACAGACTTAAGTGAAGCATGCCTCTGAAGGCTCTGTGCTGCTGCCTGCCTCAAAGTCCTGGAATGCGGTCCATCAAGAAAGCAGGCAGATTGAGAGACTGTGCGGAAGGAAATCAAGAGTTCAATGACGGAGTCCTTGCCTACCATGCAGGAGGCCCTGGGTTCCATTCATAGCACTGAAGGGGGAAAAAAAAAAAGCTAGTGCACGATTCTATTTCTAGAACTTTCTAGAAAAAGAAAAACTACAGAATGGAGATGAGGTCACAGGTCACAAGGGACTGGAGATGTGAGGTGCTGACTCAGAAGAGAAACAGAGGATCTTTTAGGGGGATGGAACTGTTCTGTGTGTCAAATGGGGCAGTGGCTCTGTAGCCCACACATCTGTCAAAACTCACCAGGCCATATACACAAAAGACAAGGCCTGCTACAGAGAGAGCATACCTCGGTAAACTTGCTTTCCCAGGGAAGGAAAAAGACAATAGGATTTGTCAAGAGGACCTGGAGACCCCAAGCACAGCCCCCACCTGGCAGCAGAGGGTTCCTCAGAAGCACATTGGATACAATCCCAGCACTCTTGAGAGTGAGGCATCCAGGCCATGAGTTCAAGATCAACATGGGTTATTCAGTGAGACCTGTCTCAAAGCGGGGCAGGTGGAGAGCTCCTGGATGAGATGGCAGAGTCCTGAGCCACATCCCAAGGCCAACAATACACCAGAGCCATCATTTTAATGAAACAAACCCTACAAACACGCGACCCAGCATCACTACCAGAGAGACGCCCCTTGTATTATGGTGGGACCACATCTTGAAGGGTCACTGATACTACCATAAACTGAAGACACCGGATCAGCCCTGCAGCCCGTCAGTATTCCCACATGTCAGCCATCAACTTCGACATCACTGGCCACCTGGCACTATTGTTTGTTTAGCTGCCCAATATCACAAGCTGTCAACAGACCAAATCCTGCTAGACCAGGATAGGACCACAATTCAAAATTCCCATCACGGTACCTATTACCAGTACGTCCCTTTTCCATCCCCTTGCTAAGTCAGTAAATCCTAAACTGAACCCCATGATTAACTCTGGAGCCTTCTGTCCGCAATAATCCTAGTGGGGCAGGGTACAGGGGCTGCACCGGCAGACTCTCATTAAACACATTGTTTTTTCCTGCTTCAAAAACCTACTCTGATGTTTGCCAAATGGGCTGCACAAGAGCTGTGGTTTGGGGTCCAGGAGCAGAGCACTTGCCTAGCACCTCAAAAGGCCATATAGATCTGTATGATTTTGCCTCAGATGGGCAGGTCTTGGAGTGCTCAGAGATTCTTGGATTTGAAGACTGTGGGTCAGGGGTCACACTTTTGTGGCAAAGCCAGGCTTATTCTTACTTCCTTGATTGCTCTTCTGGAAACTCGTGGCAAGTAGAGAAATTCTATGGCTCAGGACATCCCTCCATGTCAGTAGAACTGTCTAGAACATTCTATGTTTCAGGTCAGGCCAAGTGTCTGACCATGTACCATCACATCTTTGGGGAGGGGAGCTCCCATCATACTTCTTGGTTCTGGAGGAGAGCCAATTAGCCAGTGTCCACAAGGCCCTGGATGCCATGGTGACTTCAGGCTTCTTCTTGAGTTTCTACAAACTTGGACAACGTGTGATGAGGACAGGGCATGTGTAAGCCAGCACAAAGACCAGGTCTCCAGTGCTGGAAGAGTCAGAATTTCACAGCCAGTGCAGGGGAGGCACACTAGCATAAGGAGAGCTGGAAGGATGACACTGACATTTGATGGAGCAGGTGGCACTAGGAGAGGACGCTCTAGGAAAGTTGAGGTGCCCTTTATGAAGTCAACAGAGTCTAGCTCTGCAGAGGCTAGCAGGGACCCCTCTTCTCAACATTCTAATCAGACTTCCAATGAAGAGGACCACAGAGGGAAGATGTAGCTCGGAGCAGTTCGCTGAAATATACATTGTATATACACTGTATTCAGAGTTTCTTACCCAGATGCAAGGGCACCTCTCCTGGAGACTGGCCTACAGCAGGCTTTGATGGGAGACAGAAGGATGGAACTGAGGTGGCAAACTGTCCCAAAGGGGAGAGAAAGAAAAGCTCCCCCCCACCCCCGCTTTTAGCCTGGAACTTAGCAGATGGAAGGAAAACTCCTGTGCCACGGTCAGCTCCAGAGTTGTGTAATCCCTCCCCCTCCCCAGACAGCAAAGATACCACATCTCACATTACCCACCCACCCCCTCAGGACACAGACCTCTAAAAGCATGCCCTCCTCCACACGTCAGAAACTGGTGAGGCCGGTCCACTCCAAGACCAGCTCAGAGGGAAACAGGCAAAAGCACAGAAGAGAACACCCATAGGAGCCCGATGATGAACATCTGAGAGGGCACCACACAGTACCACGGTGGATGTGCTTGCAGCGTGAGAAAACATCTCAAAGGTACCCACAGAGAAGTCTGGTACAAAAGAGCTCCAGTCCCTTTCACGTGAGACTCAAGAGGAGGCTAGGAGCTCAGCAGATTTTGTTGCAGTGTGACGAGGAAGAGGAAGGAGGGAGGTCCTTTGGCCTGGAGGCTGAGCGTTCATCAGTGATGCCAGACCAGCTCGTTTGCTTGCCTGTACGGTCTTAGACTTTATTCTGAAAAAGTTCTGAATGTATTCCGGCTGCTAAAGTGCTTGCCTAGCATGTGTGAGGCCCCTGGCCCCACCCTCAGCACAGAGTAAGCCTGAGGTGGTGGCTCACATCATACTCAGCCGCATAGCGAGCTTGAGGCCACCCTGAACTACACAAGCCCCTAGTTTTCACACCCCCCCAAACATTAATTTTAAAAAGTTTAGTGAATTACTTAAGCACTTATGTTTTCAATGCCAATAGTATTTGGGTTCTTTCTTTCTTTCTTTCTTTCTTTCTTTCTTTCTTTCTTTCTTTCTTTCTTT
>OU015753.1:40639927-40671709 GCA_907169655.1 Acomys percivali
TTTCTTTCTTTCTTTCTTTCTTTCTTTCTTTCTTTCTTTCTTTCTTTTTTTAAAGCCAGTGTTCTGTGTGGTGTCTTGACTCCCAGGCAAGTCTACTTTCTCTCCTCCCACTGGCCTGAATTTCTAGGTGGAACAGCCTCAAGTCCTCTGTCTCTCCCTCCCTACCCCTCCTGGAAGCAGCTCCGTGTGCATGATGACCCGGCTTGGAGACCACTGGGCTTGGGATGGGAGGTGCTCCCTTCTGGAGTGTGGCTGTATAGCCTGTTTGATTCTTCAAGCTGAAAGGGGAACAGAGGCTTTGCAGAGAGAGCAGGAACTGCACATACTCACTCCAAAGCTACCCAGAATCAAATGAGGCCTGAACTGGCCAAGAAACAAGGTTGGGGTACTCTCAGAATGCCCAGGGCTCAACTCAACTGTGCCTCTTGTGAGGGGCCATCACCTACAGCTCTCAGAACTGCAGCATCCAGGATGGACAGGGGTGAGCTGAGGACAACGGAAGGGCTCCCCAACTCTTCTGCTTCCTCTTGTAGGCTGCAGAAAGGGGGGAAACCATTTCATCAAGAAAACCCATCTGGGACAGTTCCCCCAAGCATCCCCCTAGAACCACCTGAAGGTGTGTTCTGACCTCCTGAAACCCTCCAAGACCCAGCCACTCATTCCAGTGTGGGTACTAAAGTCATATGTCCTCTGAACATTTTACTGGGTTGGGGGGGGGTGCTAGGGAGGGCACGCTGCCAGCCTTCAGGACCAACCTTTGCAAGGAGGAATTCAGGGGGCAAAATCCTGGCACCTATCTTAAGCACCAACAACACTGTGGCTAGAGAGACATCCTTCAAAAAAAGGCCTTCAAGTACATAGATCTTAATTTTCACCAGCCTCCAAGTAAAGCACTTGCTCCAAAAACCTCCTGCTCTCTTGGTATAATTTCACAGCCCCAGGAACCGACCATCTGGAGCCCCCAGAAGTGAACGCACCCATTCGTGCTCTTTGAGCAGAACTCCAAGAGCCCAGAGAGGCCAGCCCTGGCTGAGACAGAATGGCCCCACCCATTACACAAGAGCTAGAGACCCCTCGAAAACTCCAGGGATCTGACCTGCCCAGCTAATTTTGGCCTTCGGTGGACTGGAGTCTGAAAAGCCAAGAGGCACATTTGGGCATGGCAGGGTGGCCAGCCAGCCTGTGGAGCAGGGTGTGTCGCGCCCTCCCCCCCCCCAACACACACCGGGAATCTGGGTCATGCTTAGATGGCAGAGAAACCTCGACTTTCCCCCACCCGCGCCCGCCTGCATCTCCCCAGATGCTAAGCAAGCCCTCTTCCAGGTTTATGGGAAGCAAATTAGGACTTCATGGAATCCGGGCCACTGTGTGGGGAACGGATCCTCAGCAGAGGAAAACCCGCTTCTTTGCCTTTTCCGACTGGGTCTTTACTGGGAGGGGGGTTGCCTACCTGCCCAAGATGCCCATATGGAGGCTCATCCTCCTGGAGCTGCCCTCTCAGCTCTCCAGGCCGAGATGCCAAGCCTAAGTCCACAAGCAGTCCTTCGGATGGGGGCCAATTTCCTTTCCTTCCTTTGGCCTTCCCTCACTCTGAAACAACCCACCTCAGGTCTTCCCAGGCCATGGGCCTCTCACTAGGTGAATGCGATTATGTTTCTTTACACCCCAACAGACAGTGTTGAAAGGGCTCTGCTCTGTGACAGAAGGGATCGCGGGACTTGCACACACGGGGTCAGAAGTGGTGTCCCCCAAAACTACTAAGTAGGGCTGGTTCCCCAGATGCGGCTGGCAGCCCACCCAGAGCCACTCGCTGAGGGATGGCTTCTCCGCTGCCAGGCCACACACATGCTAAATCCCATGGCTCAGGCCTGAGGCTCCCACCTTGGGTAGAAGGCCAGGGTGGAGAGATCCGGGGTCCTATTCTGAAGGAATTGAGGTGGGGCACATGTGAGCTCTTCAGCTCTGTAACTCCAAGGGTTCAGGCACTGGCCCAGCTAGGGCTTCATGGGAAGTCAGACCCCAAGGAAGAGCCCCTATCAATGTCCCCGAGCGACCTAGGACCCAGACCTTAGGTCTTTGTAAAGAACCACTCACTCCTCTGAGCCTCCTAACTACTCGCAGGCTCACTCTGCAGCTGAAATCCAGCAGGCCTGGAGGCTGCTTCCCTCAGCTCCTGGGCCCTCATCTTCAGCCCCTAGCCACCGAGGAGCCCCCCAGGCTCCCATCAGCCCCCGGGTCTCTCTCCCAGCCCTGCAGAGGGAGGAGGAGGTGGAGGAGGAAGAGGAGGAGGAGGGGAGGCACAACCGCCCGAGCTGGGGCAAAGGATATGGCCATTCCGTGATCTTTTTGGCGTATTTTCTCACCACGTTGTCTTCACTGAAGAGGAACAGGGAGCGGTTGACCGTGAGGCAGTTCTGGCGGACAGGGATGGGGTTGTAGAGGGCCATGGTCCGCGCTCTCTGCGCCATCGACTGCTTGTACATCCTCTGCGCTCCGGGCTGCCCGCCCTGGCGGCTGCCCCCGGCTCCTCGGCCGCCCGCGGCGCCCACGACCACCCCGGCGGCCGGCCCTGAGCCTCCTCCGCCTGCGCCGTAGCGGCCCGGCATCTCGTCTCCAAAGCGGGCCATTCTGCAAAGAGCAAAGGGCCTCGGGTTACGCGGCGGCTGCTGTTGCTGCGGCGAACGCTGCGGAAGCCACGGCTACCGCCACCACCACCACCACCACCGCCGCCGCTGCTCAGGCTGGCCGGGCTGTGGGGACGGCGGCTGCACCTGCGACTGCGGAGACGCTCCACGGCCCAGCCCATCGGGCGGCGGCGCCCGGCCTTGGCTCGGGGGGCTCACGAGCGGGACGGCCCGGCCGAGCCGGGGAGCGCGGCTCGGGACATGCCGGCAGAGGCGGTGACCCCGGGCGGGAGGAGGGGTGCGGAGGAGGGCGCGGGGGCGGGGCGCGGGGGAGGGGCGCGGCAAAAATAACCGGGGACGCGATCCAGGCGATCCCCGGCCACCCACTCCGGAGAAGAAAAAAAAATATTTTTCAGTTAAAAAAATAGTGTAAAAATATCAGTTTTTTTTTTTAAAGCAACGCTCCAATGCACACCCCCTTTAAAACGCGAAGTCTAAGCGAAAGACGTCCCCCCCTCCCCGGGACGCAGCGACAAGCTTCAAATTCCTCCGAGGTCCGGGTCAGCTTGGCATCTTGTTAAAGGCGTGGGCTCGGCCCATTTGAAAAAAGAAGAAGAAGAAGAAGAAAATAAAATAACAAAAAGCCAAAACCAGGTCTTTGCTACAAGATGAAGGTGGGAGCGAAGGATTTGTCCGTTTTGCTGACTTTCCTAGACCTGGAAAGAATAGAAAATTCCTGAAAACGCTGCAGCCCCTCCCCCAAATCCAACCCTACTAGAGAGCCGGGGGCGGAGGAGCGGGGCGCAGGGGCGCGGCGGGGCTCGCAGGCGTCAGGGAGCGCTGGTCCCCGACTCTGAAAAAAGCCGATCTGTTTTCCTCCTGATTCAGCAGCCGCCGGCTCCTCTGCGCGCGGAAGCGTGTGTGCGCGCAGCCAGGCGCGGCGCAGCCTCGGCCGGGGGGAAATTGCAGCAGCGCAGTCTTGAAAATTCCCCACGGGGGGAAGGAGGCGAGAGAGCGAGCGAACGAGCGAGGGAGGGCGGTGCGCGCCGCTCGGCAGCGGCTCGGGCTGCGGCAGAGCCTGGCAGCATCCCACCCCCGGGCGCCTCCCTCCCCTTCCCCCAGCTCCGCTGAAAGAAGAGGTGCGGGATGCAAGGAGGGAGCTGCCCGGCCGGGAGCCGGGGCTAGACCACAGCCCTGAGCCCTAGAGCAAGACCCACCCGGCGACGCGCGCAACCAATCACCGGCGCGGGAGCAGGCGCGGCCGGGCGCGCAGGGGGAAATCGGGACAGAGTCCTCCCGCACCGGGGACCTTGCCTGCCACCCGAGGTCCGCGTCGCTGCCTAGAACGAGGCGTGCCCAGCAGGAAGGAAGAAACTTAAAGACCAGAGGCTTTGGTCTTGGAGAGTAGTGCTGGTGGCCCTTGCTGAACAAATGTTGGTCTGTTGAGCAAAAGAACGGTTTGGGGAAACTTCTGGGAAGGCTGGGGTCTCAGGAGGCCATTCCAAGCTAATGTTTAGGGGCACTCTGGGGACCCCAGCGAAAGCACCTATGAGTTCCCACTCACTGAGTCCTAGGGTGCTAGGCGGAGCTGCCACCATGCCCCTCTCCCCCTCCGCCGCCCTAATAGGCATTTGTATCACCTCCACCAGCTTTTTTTTTTTAAACTTGGAAATTTCAAAAACACAGAGAAAACTGCATAAAACACAAATGAACAGGTTGAGGAATTACTGTAAATGAACTCTCGTGGTGGACAGCTCCCCAGAAACTCGCCCACAGGGGCCAGCTCCATTAAAATCACTGCCCTGACCACTCTGCTAATTCTTACAGCTTTATGACCTTGGCATGCCTTCCTCAGCAGGAGTTGGGTTTTGCTTCTTTTGAGCCCTGGTAAGCGTCATTCTGCAGGACCTGTGAGTGATACATTTTCTTTGCCGTATACTACTTTTTACAAAGAAAAATCCACAATATACTTGTCCATTTTCTTTTTTATGGGCATCTGGGTTTGTTCTGTTTGGGGACACAGCACAGTATTGCCTGAGACACCATGTGCCCGTGAGCACGCCTGCAGTAAGGCTATGTATGGGCAGCATTTCAGGCTCTGTTCACATAGTATCTTCTGGTTTATAAGATGTGAAACTATTTTCTAAAGCAGATGCACCAAGAAATAGTTTGGGGAGGAAGAAAGGTGTCTCAGCAGGTAGAGTGCAAGGTGCTCTTCTAGAGGACCTCAGTTTGATTTCTAGCACCCACATGGTGACTTACAACAAGCTGTAAGATCCAACACCATCCTCTGGCTTCCTTGGGCACCAGGCAGGCATGCGGTGCACATGCCTGCATTCATGCACATAAAATGAAATAGCCAAGTTTTCAAAAGAAGGAACCATTTCAGTCACCAGCAGGTTGGCTCACTGGGTAAAGGGGCTTGTCACCAAGCCTGCCATGAGTGGGAATCCCAGGACCCTTATGGTAGAAGAAACCTAACTCTCCCAAGATGTGCTCTGACCTCCATACACACACATACATAGACAATTAAAAATAGAATTTAAAACCCTTACTTAAAAAGGAACACATCTCATAGGTGCAAGTTGGTACCTGCACTCAGGCTAGGGCAGGAAGACCCTGATTTATCATGACTGACAAGCTGAGTGTAAAAAGAAAGAAGGAGAGGCTGAAGAGGCAAATCTTCAGGTAGTCAAAGCCTGCTTAGCCCACACACAGTATCTGAGTTCATTTGGAACATTCTAGAACAATGTATGTCTGTATATACATTCCTAATTCTGTGCCCATTGGAGGGACACTTTTAAGATTTTTCTAATTTGTCAAAACAAGCCATGTGTGGTGACATACACCTGTCTCTAAAGTACTCAAGAGGCAGAGGCAGGAGGATGGTGAGCTCCTTCTTGGCTAGTCTGGAAGACAGTATCAAATGTCACCCCCCAAATGAATCACAACAACGAATTTGACACAGTGATTGAAGCACACCCAGGGGCTGAGCTGTGTGAGGGGCTCAGGCCACTCACCCAACAGTGCCAATGTTTATATCTGATGCTATTCTGCTTTCCACAGTCTCAAAGGCCAACAGCATTCAGCATGAAACAGGAAGCCTTAGCCTGAGGAGATTCAGTCAGCCCCAGAGACAGCCATGGTGCATTCATTTGAGGTGAGCTTGCTCAGCCTTTCCCAGAAGGCCATTAAGATTCATCTCCGCCTGCAGGGATTTCTGAAGCCCTTGGAGCTATGCAGGCCAGGGTGGATCTGGAGGGTGGACTGCAGGGTAAAGATTCCACAGACTCTCCACAGCAGCGCCATTTATGGGTGTGCATGTGTGTGTGCACGAGTATCCAGACAGTCATGCACATGTGTGCAAATGTGCATGGAGGCTAGAGGACAGCTTTGAGTATAGCTCCTTAGGTAGGTGCCACCCACCTTTTAAATTAATTAAGTAATTGGCTGATGATTGATTGATCGATCAGCTGAGGGGCAGAGGTTGGCATCAAGTCTTTTTCTTGATTGTTTTCCACATTTCCTCATTGGCCTGCACTTTGCCATATAGATTGTACCAGCAGTGGGGAGGTAAACCTGTGCCATCTTCCAGACTCTGCCTCCCCAGTTCTGGGAGTGTGGCACCACATCCTACTTCTTCTTTGACTCTGTGCTACGGAAGAGGACAGTCTGCTACACACTTCAGAAAATACCATGTGTCTGTCAATGCTAAACATCTGAATGATCAGGCTGTTAGCAGTGGGACCCGTGGCACGTGTGAGACCCGTGCCTTTTATTACTACTGCTGTTAGTGTAGCGGTGTGCATACCATGGCTCACATGTGTGGGGGTCAGAGGAAAATCCTGTGACATTGATTCTGTCATCCCACTTTTACATGGGTTCCAGGGATAGAATATGGACCATCCAGCTCTCTCGGCAAGCATCTTTCCCTGTGGAGCCATCTTGCTGATCCTTCTGGGTGTGTGTCTAAGAATGAAGAGGACACTTGGGCATGGAAGGACACGCCCACGTGTCCATAGAAGGACACACTCATGTGTCCATAGAAGGACACACCCATGTGTCCATGGAAGGACACGCCCATGTGTCCATGGAAAGGCATGCCAAGGGGTGCTGTTTGTGTGGGGGCATGTGCCTGCCGAGATGCATATGTAGAGGTCAGAGGACAACTTAACTCGAGTCGGAGTTTTGTTTTTTGGGGTTTTTTTCGCCTTTTACCACATGGGACCTGGGAAACAAACTCAGGTTGTCAGGCTTGGGCTGCAATCTCCTTTCCCTGATGAACCACTCTGTTAGCCAGGCTGTGTATAATCTCTATTCTATAAAGCTCAAATAAGAACAAAGATCACATCAGAGCAGAAGCCTGCTGTCAGTTGGGCAGCTGAAGAGGTCACCACATTGATGGCAAAGAGTGACCAGCCTGAAGGGACCTTTTAGAAGCATCACAGGAAGCATCTCTCCATGGGTGACAATCGCACAAATGTATTTGTTTTGAAACTTTTGTTCATTTGAAACAAAAAAACAAAAAATGGGAGCTAGTGCAATGGTTCTGCAGGTTAAGGCACTTGTCCTGCAAACCTGCTGTGATTGATTGAATGACATTTCCTAGGATCTTCCACATAAAGATGGAAGGAGAGAAGCCACTCCCCAAATTGTTTTCCAGTCTCCACATGTGTGCCACTTTGCACATGTGTCATACATGCACAGTAATCATGCTAAAAATAAAATTTAAAAAAATGTTTTTAAAGTTGGGGGTCTCACATAGCGCAAACCGTCCTTAAACTCACAGCTGATCTCCTGCCTCAGCCTCTTCTCTGTAGGACTTCCAGGCCATGGCAGCATGCTTGGCTTCTGTCTTACTTGTCTCATTTGCTTTTTTGAGACAGGATCTCATGTATCCTAGGCTGGCTTTAAACTTACGATGTAGCCAAGGATAACCTTAACATTCTGATCCTCCTGACTCTGCCTCCTGAGTGCTGAGATTATAGATATGTGCTATGAAGACCGCATCTTAGGGTTGAACCCAGAGCTTCATACATCCTGGGAGGGAAAGTGTCCTGTCAACTGGGTCACATCCCTGGCCTATTGTTTAAAAATTTCATTGAGCTGCATATGGTGAGAGTATGCAGCGTGTGTGTGTGTGTGTGTGTGTGTGTGTGTGTGTGTGTGTACATGCGTGCACGCAGTGGTATGTGTATGTGTATGCAGTGGGGGGTGTTAAATTTCAAATAAAAAATATCTGTAGCTCTGCTGGGGTGCTGGGTCCTGGGCTCTGCTGGGTACTAGGTGCTGTGCTGTGATGAATGCTGGGCTCTGCTGGGTGCTGTGTTGTGCTGGGCCCTGGGTGCTGGGCTGTGCTGGATGCTGACTGCTGGATGCTGACTGCTGGGCTCTGCTGGGTGCTGTGCAGTGCTGGGTGCTATGCTAGGTGCTGGGCCCTGGGTGCTGGGCTCTGCTGGGTGCTGTGCAGTGTTGGGTGCTGTGCTGGGTGCTGGGTCCTGGGCTGTGCTGGGTCCTGTATGTGTGCATGTATGTCAACCTTGGTCAAGCAAACCAGAGGTCAACCTTGGCTTCATTCCTCAGGAACTATCACTTTCATTTTTGTTTTTGTTTTTACAGCATCTCTCACTGGCCTGGACCTCACTAGGTGCCAGTGAGCCCCAGGGCTCCTCCTTGACTCCACCTCCCTGGTGCTGAGGTTAGCAGCATGCATCACCCTATGCCCAACCTTTTACATGGCTGATAGCTGGGGAGTAAACCCATGCTTGGACAGCAAGCACTTCACTGCCATCTCCCCAGCCCTAATTGTCCTTCAGCAACGCCCCTAGAGGATGACACCAACTCCCCTCTCTTTCCTCATGATCTTTTCAATTTGTTTCTATTTTTGTTTGTGTTTGTTTGGGGACAGGGTCTCATTATACAGTCCTGTTGGCCTGGAGCTCCCTGTGCAGAACTGGCTGGTCTTGAACTCACAGAGAGATCTGGATGGCCCTGTGCCAGAGTACTGGAACCAAAAACATGTGTACCACGCCCATCAAAATCGTTTCCTTGGGCAATAGCTCTTTTCCACAGAGCACTTAACTCATTCACCCTAAAGAGGGATGGGCTTTGGGCACATTACCACGGGGTATTAATTTCTCATAGAATCTCAAGTGGCTGCTGGGCCTCTTCCATAGCACCAATGACTACTGTTGAGCTGGAAGAAAGACTTGGATTCTGACTAAGCCTTCTAGGCAGGAGTTAGCAGCAGGTGGCCAGAAGCCCCAGCCATTGGATCTGTCTGGAATCTATCTGTCAGCTAGGGTCCATTTGTCAAGTGATGGCAGTTTGTGACTGAACAGAACAACAAAATGAACAGCCCCATGAGATAAGCCCAGATTGCATTCCCCTGCCTACTAACACAGTTATCAGCAAAGCCAGCCATGTTGAGATGCAAGAAAGGGGTCAGCCCAAAGGCATGTGCTCGCTGCTGCCCTGGCTGGTATCTGCCAGGGTTAAGTCTCAGGGCCTTTGAAGGTAGAGGCCAAGAGTGATGAAGCCAGCTGGGCACGGTGACGCACATCTGTAACCTCAGCACTTGGAGGCAGAGTTCAGTTGAAAGCCAGCCTGGTTTACGTAGTGGTTCAATATAGTCTGGTGTTGCCTTGAACCGTCAGCAATCCTCCTGCCACTGCCCCTCCTGTTCCCCTTTCTAACCACTTCCTTAGTTTCGGATAAAACACGCCTTTCCAAGATCATCCTCACCACCCTCAAACCAGTAGGATCTCCCAAGACCCTAGCTTCCTTTCACTAGAGAAAGACAGTTTGAAACCATCTCGGGGCTGGGTGCCATACAGCGTTGTGAGCTTTTGTTTTGGTCAAGGAAAATAGGCACTTTGGCGACTGCCAAGCAAATGTGCAAGAATCATCAGGGATGTCTAAAAAGCATGGATAGGAAACTGAGAAATAATATGACGCACACACCCCATACATGCCTACACTGCTCATCACTGAGCCACATGCCAGCCCCTCACTGGGGGATTCTAGACGGGGGCTCTACCGCTGGGTCATGCCCCCACCTCACTTTTTAGGAAATGACTCTGCAGTGTGGTTCTGGCAGATAAGCAAATGATCAAAGCTAGCATGGGTAAATCAGACACCACCATCCTGGGCTTAGAAAGGAGGACTCTGCTCTGCATCCCTCTGCCGAGAATGCAGGTTTCCAGTCAAGGTCAAATGAATGGGTGTGCTACAGAACTGGTGTTTTAGGAAGGGATAATGTGAAGACTTCAGCCGGGCGTGGTGGCGCACGCCTTTGATCCCAGCACTCGGGAGGCAGAGGCAGGCGGATCGCTGCGAGTTCGAGGCCAGCCTGGTCTACAAAGCGAGTCCAGGACAGCCAAGGCTACACAGAGAAACCCTGTCTCGAAAATCAAAAAAAAAAAAAAAAAAAAAAGAAAGAAAGAAAAGAAAAAAGAAAGAAAGAAAAGAATGAGTGACTCATCCCAATTAAAGAAAACATCGTAAGAGATTCAACCACAAGGCAGGGTCTTATGTTGCTACAACAGATGTTATACGGCACAGCTGGCTCCCTGAAAATTGGGTAATGATGTATTGATGCTAATTTCTGGGTGTGGTCATTTCCTCTGTGCTCCTGTGAGAGACCTATTTCAGGAAACTCTGTTTCTAAGGTTAAAGGGCTACTGGGTCTCTCGGTGGCCCAAGAAGAGAGAGAGAGAGAGAGAGAGAGAGAGAGAGAGAGAGAGAGAGAGACAGAGAGAGAGACAGAGAGAGAGAGAGACAGAGAGAGAGATGCTAAGTGTAAGTGGGAAAGGCTGACATTTGAGGAAATTGGACAGAGGACATGCAGGAATTCTTTGTGCTATTTGTACAACTTTTTGGAAGTCTGAACTTTAAGGAAAGGGGAAAATGTAAACAGTAAGAGAAAGCTCTGTGTGCACATGGCTCCTTGTCTTCCGGGGCACCTGCTGTGCGCCCAGTCGTTTGCAAGCACAGACCAAGTATTTAACTTGTTCAGTGTTAAATGTTATTTTTCCACATCATTTTTGTATTTAAACTGATCTTTAACTTTTTATTACATGCATGTATGTATGTATGTATGTGTGTATGTGTGTATGTATGAGTATGTATGTATATGTGTGTGTATGTGTGTGATTGTGGGTGAGTGGAGTGCAACAGAGTGCATTTCCGAGTTGAATGGTGACAGAATAAACAAACAGAATGAAGAAAGCATGCAGTGTGTAGGAAGGCATTACATGTCTGAACAAGTGTAGAATAAGCAAGAAGAACCAGCACTCACAGAGCCACAAGGGACTCCGAGTGACAGCTGGGTGGAGGACATCACACAGAATGGCAGCCCTTTCTCCTTGTCACGTTGCGCTGTCCCTGTCCTCTTACCATCACATTGTAAAGTGACTTCATTCTCTTAACCACGTTTAAATCATCCACTGTGAAATATTATTTTTCCATATCACTATTGTATTTAGACTGATCTTTAACTTTCTATTTCATGTATGTATGTGTGCATGCATGTGCATGCACGTGTGTGCGCGTGCGTGTGATTGTGAGTGAGTGGAGTGCCACAAGTGTGCACGTGGAAGTCAACATTCAGGAGTCTCTCCTTTCCACCAAGTCCACCAAAAATTGAACTCAAGTCACCAGGCTTAGTGGCAACCACCTCTAACTGATGAGCCACCTCGCAGGCCCCCAAAACCGATCTTATAAAAACATGTGGCATATGAGGCCATGTGACACAGACCATAGGGACAAGCATTAACCTTCAGAGAGCTTGGAAGCAAGATGGAGTACAAGTTGCCTCCCCATGAACATTTACATGGCAGGAGGAGTAACCAGGATCAACTCCAGACCTGATGTCACAAGCCAGCACTCTGTCAGACCCAGCCCACACCACAGGGGCAACTTGGCTTGTGCCACTGAAGAGGAGGGCTTTCTCTCTGCAGTAGTTTCCTAAAGATGGATGCATGAGAGGTCTAGTTACTTACTGCTGCATAAAATAGCTCAAACTTAGTAATGCCGAGCAGTGCTGAGCAGTCGGTATAGTTTATGAGAGGAGTCATCAGCCAGAATTAGCTGGGTTGTGCTACCCCACGGTCTCAGGCCAATATAATCAAACAGTGGTAGGGGCTATGGGCTGATAAATGGTTTCTCTGATCACAGGGCTGTCACAGAGCCGCCAGGAAAGACCCAAACAATAGGGTTTCTTGGAGTCTCTCTGTCTTAGTATGGTCTCTCTGTTTGGGGCCTCCATGATGTGAGCTCAGGGTAAATGGGGGAGAAAAAGCCAGTTCAGAAGTTCCAAGGGTTATATCTCACTGGGAGAAGTTAATATCCGAAGCCTCCTTTGTGGCGTAACGTTGGGAAGTGATGAGGCAGCAATTCTGATTGTTCTGCCCAGTGAGTCACAAAAGCTCACCAAGGGAAGAGAATGTAGATGCCACTCTCTTCTGGGAAAGCAGCAATTGTAAAATAGACAACACAGGACAACAGGGGACGGCTGTGGAGAATGCAATCAGCCTGCAGAAGTAGGCTTTGCAGATGTGTGTGCCTGGAAGTCTCTTCATGCGCCATAAATAGTGTAACTGGGTCTGGAGAGACACCACAGCGGAAGATCCTTCCTGAGGACCAAGTTCAGTTGCCAGCACTCACATCAGGAGGTTAACACTCCCTCTAACTCCGGTTTCAGGGGATCACACACACACACACACACACACACACACACACACACACACACACACAATAAATAAATAAATCTTAAAGATAGTGCGGCAGGGTTCAGAATTCTCACTTGCATGAGCAGCCAATGTTCTTAACTAGTGAGCCATCTCTCTAACCCTTCTGCTCAATTTTTAAAATTACATTTGCCAGGCATGGTGGCACACACCTTTAATCCCAGCACTCGAGAGGCAGAGGCAGGTGGACGGATGTGAGTTCAAGGCCAGCCTGGTCTACAAAGTGAGTCCAGGACAGCCAAGGCTACACAGAGAAACTCTGTCTCGGGAAAAATAAAAAGTTCCATGACTTTCTTTCCCTTCCCTTTCTGCAGTAGCCAGGTGCCTGACACTGTAACAAAATGCCTGAGGCAGTCATCTGGTAAGCAAGAAAGGCCTACTTTGGCTCTTAGTCTTGGGGGTTTCAGCTGACAGCACTGGCCCTGATTGCTTTGTGTCTGTGCAAGCACTCTTAAACTTTGAGCATCTCTACAGCCCCTAATGTGCTTTTCAGTCATAAAAGTCACATTCTACTCAAAACCCACATGTACATAAATAGATAGATAGATAGATAGATAGATAGATAGATAGATAGATAGATAGATAGATAGATTTTTAAATGGTCAGAGAGATAGTTCACCAGATAAAGGTACTTTCTGCCAGACCTAATGGCCTGTGTTCAATCCCTGGGATTTACGTGTTATAGAGAGAGAACTAACTCAACCCTCAAGCTGTCTTCTGACCTACACACACACACACACACACACACACACACACACACACTGTGGAGTGGACACAGCCTCCAACCCCTGCCACATATTATTAAACCTAATGTTTGTATTTCTTTAGATAAAAATTTAAAACACTCCCAATGTCTAATATCTGCCTTATAGGACTTCACAGATAGGGAACATTATTCTGGAAATCTCTCTTGAGTGGAGAGCACTCTTCTGGAGCAAGCCTTTTTACTGCAAAGAAATAGCAAAGCTCCAGATGGCGAGGGCTCCTTCAGACTGGTTCTGCATGGAAATGTCATGGAGCAGAGGTCCCTGTCGGCTCCTAAGGACAAGTTGGGATGTGTTGTGCAAGTGAGAAGACAGCTTCCATAGCTCCACACCCACGGAAACTTCACGGTTGTCATCAAGGCTTTATCCATAAAGTACCCACTAAAGATCTGACCTTACAGCGTCTGCGGTGATTTGGACGGCCTCCGTGTTTGCTCTCTGAGACCCATATGTAGGGGGTGATGGAAAAAGCGGAACTTAGCTGGAGGTCGTTGGTAGTCACTGTTCTCGAAAGGAGCTCAGGGAGGCCTCAGGGGACCCTGTTGAGTTCTCACCAGGAGGCAGTAAAAGAACAAGCCCGGTGGATGGAGAGATGGCTCAGTGCTTAAGAGCACTGGTTGCTTTTATAGAGGACCTGAGTTCAGTCCCCGGCACCCACTCTGGGTGGCTCATAACCACTTAAAAACTCCAGCACCAAGGAATCTGACACCCTCTTCGGCCTCCACCAGCACCAAACTCACTTCCTCTAATCTAGGGTTCAACACATTGGAGCTGCTTGACTGCTTCACGGACCCTCCAAAGCCTTGAGACACACCCGCCTCTGGCGTTTTGTGATACGTGGACTACTAAGGCCACATTTCTATATGGCTGCAAATGCCATTCTGAGGCCAATTTCTTCAGCCAGTTGTACATCCATCAAAACAGTAATTAACAAGGGACTGCTATGCTTGGTTGAATTTCCTCCCCTCCTCTCCTCCTCCCTCCTCCCCCTCTCTCCTCCCTTCTCCCCTCCTCCCCTCTGCCTTTCACAGTGCTCAGGTCAGAGCCAGGGTCCTGTGTATTCCAGAGAAGCACATCACTCTCGCCACACCTGCAGCAGCACATCGGTTCTTTTAGCACGAATCCCTGCACTGCAGCCCACTGTGGTTCCATCCCAAAAAGAATGGGGGAGCCAGCTGATATGGGGGCTTCCTGGGGCTGTGCCCTATAAGATGTAGACTTCTTAACTCCTGGACATGGGTTAGGCAAAGCAGGAAAGATGGCGTGGAGGGTTGACCAGGTGGTGACAACTGTGTCTGGCCACTAAGTCACTGATGTCAGTTGCTCTAAGTGTTTTTGCAGACACCAACTTGCTGAACCTCACAGAACCCGAGGCATGTGACACCTATGTTCCCACAGCCAGGCATGTGACACCAATGTTCCTACAGCCAGGCATGTGACACCTATGTTCCCACGGCCAGGGAACATAGCCCAAGTTCAAACCAGAAAGCCTGGCTCTAACACTATACTCTAACTTTACTACTCATATTTTATTTATGCATTTATATATTGTGCAGGTGGGGGTATGTGAGTGGAAGTCAGGGGCCAACTGTGAGTCCTGGGATCAAACTTGGGTCATCAGACCTGATGTCAACCCACTGACCCATCTCTCTAATTCTGCTTTTACTCTTTTTTTTTAAAAAAAAAAAAAAAAAACAAGGTCTCACGTAGCTCAGGCTAACCATGAACACAAAATCCTCCCAAATACTGTAAAAAGCTGTGAACCCACCATGCAGGGCCCAGCATTTGTACACATAACCTTAGAGCCATGTTAAAGGTTATCTCATCTGGCAAAGATCCTTGCTATCAACCTGCAGAAACCATGTTGCTAGAATTTGGAGTCCCTTCATGCTTGCTAAATGATGCGGGGGAAATTGGGGCTCCCTGTTGGTGCTGTTAGCCTTGTTAATAAAATATTTTAGGAATGGTCTCAAATCGAAGTGTTTACAAGAAAACCCCTGAGGCAGGTCAGCTGTACACTTTAGCTGCTGCTCGGAAGAGAGAGTGGAGAGAGTAACTAAAAAATAAAAATAAAAACCAACAAAATGACAACAACAACAACAACAAAAACCACGGGCTTCATTTCTGGCGAGATGGCTAAACGCACCAAGAAGGTTGGGATTGCTGGGAAATATGGGACCCGTTACGGTGTCTCCTTCTGGAAAACGGTGAAGACAACTGAAATCAGCCAGCACGCCAAGTACACTTGCTCCTTCTGTGGCAAGACCAAGATGAAGAGACAAGCTGTTGGCATCTGGCACTGTGGTGCCTGCATGAAAACAGTGGCCAGTGGGGCCTGGGCCTCTAATACCACTTCTGCCATCACAGTGAAGTCTGCCATCAGAGACTCAAGGAGCTGAAAGACCATAGAAGCCCTACCGTTTGAGACTTGCCTGGCCTGCAATAAATGGGTTAATTTATGTAAAACACACAACAACAACAACAACAAAGAAAAACCCGTGTTATTTGAGCTGGCAAGGAGGCTAGCCACATGGCAGGGGGAGAGGATTCAGAGAAAGAGTAAAGAAACTCAAAATGTTGGGGAGGAGTCCCGAGATGTTCAGGGAGGCACGCTTAGGAGAAATTCCCCTTTCCTGAACAATTTAGAAAATCAGACAGACTTATAAGCCACATGGCTGCAGCCCTGCGGTCTGGTAAAGCCCGTGCACCAGGGGCAGGGATTCTGGGGAGGAAAAAGTCTCATTAAAGGACTAATTATTCTGCCTGTTTAGCATGGCTTCAAGTGAGCCCACCCTCCTAGGAGTTGCCCTTAGAATAAATGAACCACCCAGTCCAACTGGATTGGAGGTGGCTTGGTGGGTAAAGCGGCTGCCAGGCGTACACGGGGACCCGAGGTCAGATCTCCAGAATCCAGGTAAATGTCGGAAGTGGTGGCGGGTGTCTATAACCCTAGAATTGGGAGAAGCAGAAACAGGAGGATTCTGCATCTCTCAGCCCAGGCTGGGAAACCAAGGAAGGCCTGAGTGTGTAAAGAGCAAATGGCACCCAGAGTGAATGTGTACTGTTAATGCAGGCACAGCCATGTTGAGAACCCATGAGAATCTTTAACGTGATCTAATGCCCTCTTCCGGTGTGCAGGTGTACATGCAGGCAGAGCACTATATACATAATAGAGAAATAAATCTTTAAACAAAAGAACCCATGAGGATGCCAAAGTCTTTCACTGGTCCAAGGAGCATCTGTGGACTATTGACAAGTGTGTGTAACTCCTTCTTCTCCTCCTGGATGATTGCATCCTAAGAGATCTCCCATGAAGACTGGCCAACCTTCTCCCGTGCAGCACTTGACAAACACTGCCGTTCAAGGCCGAGTGGCTGGTGCTCCAGCAGGCTGAGCTTGGCCCACCCGAGCCCAGCTTTTCTGTACACATGTCTGTGTGTCTGTCCTCATCATTCCCTCATCACCTGGATCGGGTTTCCAGGACAAAGCCACGCAGGACACAGCAGCCCTGGTTTAGAGCCTGTCTCATATGAGAACTTGGACAGCGGCATTGTCTTCTGGTCTCCACGTGTGCAGACACATGTGTGTGGGCACCTGCTCACCTCACTCCGCCATGGCCTCATGGTGACCATCTTGGCAGTGTGCCTGCCATATTCGGAGACCTGACAGTGCTTAAGATCCAGAGGGCACAAACAGGACAACACACTAAAGACACAGACACGAAAAGTGACAGCAAAGAGAGCCGGACAGCACCATCTCCAGGGGAGCCATGTATGGAGAAGGGGGCGGGGTGGGGTGGGGGCTGAGTGCATGCTACCTCACAGAGGGACCACAACAGAGCAGCCCGCAGGCAGGCAGTGAAGGCCAGCTCTCTCTTTCTCTGTCTCCCTTCCCCAGGGATGGCCTCAGCCTTTGTGGCAGAAAGTGCTTTCTCTAGAGGCACCCACTTAATGACACATCTTAAAGAATTGTCAAGAAAAAGCGAACCACCCAACCCCCGCTTCTTAGACAGAATCAAGGGAAAGATTTAACTGGCCTCAAAGATGTGTTCCAAGGCTGCATGGCCTGGGGCTGCCCAATAGTGGGTGAATGAATGACCTTTCTGGTCTTGGTGCACTTATGTGTGAAACAGGAAAGCTAGTCTTAAAGGCTGGGGTATCAGTGGCATTCACTGTCCCCAGAACCCTTTTTGGCGATCAAAGTCTATTTATTTGTGTGTGTATTTATGTATGTGTCGGTAGGTGTATACATGTTCCGGTATGTGTGTGTGTGTGTGTTTGCATGTGAAGGTCATATACACGCGTGTATGTGGAAGTCAGAGTCTGGTGTGGGTATCCTCTTCACTTGCTCTCCCCCTTGTTTTGAGACAAGACCTTCCCACAAACGTCATCTACTCTGTTAGGCTGCCCGGCCAGAGAGCTCCGAGGACAGTCTCCAACTCTGGTCTAGGCTTATGACATTGCACTGCTGAGTGTGGCTTTTTCCTGAGTTCAAGTGACCCTCCTGTGTCAGCCTCTGGCTCACTCTGTAGTCTAATATGGCCTGGAACTCAGTACGTAGCCCAGGGAAGAGGTGGTCTCAAACTCCTGGCAATCTTCCTGCATCAGTCTATCATGCTGAGATGATACCTGTGAGTCACCACACCCAGTTTCAAAGTGGTTTTTAATCACCGAAATGACTCCTTTTTTTCCCCCAAAATTCATCTGGGATGTTTCATGTAAATAATGTATGCACACATAACACATGTGTTTTTTTCCTGTCTGAGGCTCGAAATCCATCCCTCTACCACTGAGCCACATTCTTCCCTCTGGGGTTTTCCTCTAAGGCCGCTGAAGAGATGACCCAGTAGTTAAGACTCTTGCTGTTCTACCGGAGGACCGGAGTTCAGATCACAGCCCCTAAGTGAAGCTGCTCACAACCACCTGTAACTCCAACTCCAGGGGATCTGGCGCCCTCTTGTGTTCTCCAAGGGACCTGCACTCACAGGCACCCTGATGCACAAACACTTAGATTCAAATATTTGTCAAATGTAAAATAATTTTTACATTAAAAAATTCTAGTGGGGAATCTGGAGAAATGGCTCAGTAGTTAAGGGCACTGACTGTCCTTTCAGAGGACCCAGGGTCAATTCCCAGCACACGTATGGCAGCTCACAACCCTCTACAGTTCCAAGACACCCGACACCCTCTTCTGACCTCTATGGGTTTTCTATGTCTTCCTCAACACACATTAAAGATTTGTAACTTTTTCCTTAGCCACGCCCCTCTCTGACAAGGCTTCATGGTTCATAGACCAGGTTGGCCTTGCATGTGCTATGTAACCAACACTTACCTTGCTCTTCTGATCCTCCTGCCTCTACCTCCGGAGGACTAGGATTACAGGAATGCATTGCCATGATACAAGAACAGAACTAAGGGTTCATGCTAGGCTGCACCTGCAATCTTGCTACCTATGTTTCCATTTACACACACGCACAGTCGCAGCACACAGACACTTCAGTAGCGGAGCCCTGATTGCCCCAATCGATTGCCTGGGAACATGCTCTGTGGCTCATGTCTAGATCCCCCACAGGGTACTAACTTCAGAAAAGCAAATTCATTGTCACGTCCAAGTTCCCGCTATGGAGAGGATCACCCCACAGGCACATCCCTGCCCAGCATCCTTTCTACACTCACGGGAACCCCTTACTCTGCTGCAGAGTCCACACGTCTGTGTGTTTGGCCATGCTTATAGCTCTGATGGCTTCTGATTCTGCATTATCACCTTACAGTCAAGGAGGAGGCACCAATTGCAGAAGGAGAATTAAAAATGGCTACCTTGGCAGTAGGTGGTACAAAGCCAACAAAAACAATAGCAGCGCCAGGTGTGGGCCCGTGCCTTTAATCCCAGCACTCAGGAGGCAGAGGCAGGTGGATCGCTGTGAGTTTGAGGCCAGCCTAGTCTGCAGAGCGAGTCCAGGACAGCCAAGGCTACACAGAGAAACCCTGCGTCGAAAAAACAAAAACAAAAGAAGCAATGGCAGCCCCCTCCCAACAGAGCTGGAGACTGGGCTGTGAGGCATCAGAACAAGGAGAGAGGACAGCACTGTTATGCAAAGAAGGGCTGGGGGGTCGGGGGGGGGGGGCCATGGCTCAGCCCAAAGGGCAGTTGGCTGCAATCGCCCAGTGAGGGGCTCAGGGGGTAGCTCAGCCAGGTTCTGGGCTCACCCCCAGCACCACAGAAAAGAAAAAGAGTCTGATAACAATGGCCTCAAAGCCCTTCTAGGGAACATTAGGGAAGGCCTTCCTGTGCCTGCACCATAGGGTTTGAGCGTAAGTGTGGGCACATCTAGAATCCCAGATCCAGGAAGTTTCTTCTTGCCATGGCCATCCAGGAATGAACGGCTCACAAGCACACTTCCTCCCTTCCTACCGTATCCTCAGCTTTAGAAAATATATTTATTTGAGGGGTATGTGCTCACGTCACCACACACAGAGTACAACTGGGGGAAACAGGTCTCGCTTTTCACCCTGTGGGCCATGAGGATCAGACTGGGGCTGTAAAGCATAGTGGTAAGCGCCTTCCTTATCAGTTGGGCAGTGTTGCCTCTCTCAGCATCCCCCCCTTCGCCCCCCGCTTCTATGGGTCCAGTTATAGCCTTTGCTTACCCATTCCACCTAGGTGAACTTTAATAATGTTTCCCAAAAGTGCCTTTTGATTTAAAAACAGTTTGGTTTTATGTGTGTTTTGTCTGCATGTACATATATTATATGTGTGTATATGTACACACACACACACACACACACACACACACACACACACACACACACACTATGTACATGCAGTGCCCATGAAGGCCAGAAGAGGGTGTTGGATCCCCTGACACTGGAGTTACAGACTGTTGTGAACTGCCACCTGTGTGCTGGGAACCAAATCTGGATCCTCTGAAGACCAGCCAGAGCTCTAAACTGCTGAGCCATCTTTCCAATGCATGACCCCCCCCATGCTGTTTTTAAGTGATTACATAATCAGTTACAATGTATCATTATGTTCTGAGCATGGTTTGGCTCCCAGTATTCTTGGTCAGAAGGTATCTCACCCTTTGGTGTTTATTTCCAAGAATCTACCCCAAATCTGTACAAATGTAGCTTGCCAGTCAAAACATGTGACATTCTCTATCAATATACAATATATTAATACAATAACATGCATATTAAATATATTAGTATAATATGTTAAACACACACATGTGATGCAGGGAATGGATTCCAGAGACTGGAAATGTCAGGCAGTGTTCTGCTGCCAATTCACACCCCCAGCGCCATGCAGGGGCTCTACCACTGAGCCACATCCCAGCCCCTCACTGGGGGATTCTAGGCAGGGGCTCTACCACTGAGCCACACCCCAAGCCCCTCACTGGGGGATTCTAGGCAGGGGCTCTACCCTGAGCCACACCCCAGCCCCTCACTGGGGGATTCTAGGCAGGCTGTAGCTGTGCTGCAACCTAGTGTATTCTCGTTGACAAGCAAGCATCTCACCCTGCAGACCTCGGTTCTCTCCCACCCATTCTCCTTCACCTCTGCCATATTTATCTTTCCAAGCAGGAGGTCCTGGACCTTATGGAGAAGGAGATGAAGGGACCAGTGCTAGAGCTTCCTACAGGAGGCCAGCTTTCCTGTCTAGCAATTGACTCCCTGATGCCATTTTTTCTGGCTTTGATAGCTACAGAAAGTTCGTTGGAGATTTTCTTTTTTTCTGGCAAACTTCCCAGAGAGCAGAGTTTATCTAAACTGGCTAATATGTTGCATTCGCAAGTAATTATTAATAGATGTTTGCATTCCACTCCTCCTGATTGTTGCTGTGAGGCGATTCTCTAATTCAGGGGGGACGTGGTAAATGTTGGGAGTTGAGTGATTTGCAGCCTTCCCCGGAGCTACCCCCAACCCTGTCCTGTTCCTGTCAGTGGATGGCAGCTCTGTCCTTAGCTGCTCACCACAGAATCCTCAGGGGGTATGTTTGGATTTTCTCCTTCACACATCCTCCACACCCAAACCATAAGCCACGTGCATCTGTTGTGTCTTCAAAATAGCTCCAGAGCTGACTCCCACAGGACCCACCTGGCCGGCACCCATCCTCAATTCCCTGCAGCTGCCTCTTCCCTATTTCCCAGCTTCTTCTCTCTGCTCTCACGGCCAGGTGGGATCCTGTGAACACCTAGCATCCTTCCCCAGCTCAGGACCCTCAGAGGCTCATGAAAGGAGCCAAAGTTTCCAGCATCCGCATCATTTCCTGGATCATTTGCTAAAGCTTCCTTTTGCACACACCAAGCAAATTCCTGCCCCAGGGCCTTCGTTCTTGCTGTTTCCTTGATCTGCAGGGATCTTTCCACGGCTTTCCAATGACTCCCTGCCCTGCTTCCTTCAAGCTGCTACTGGGACGTTACCTTACCACAGGGGACTTCTTCAATCATCAACTCTAGACCCCCACCCCACACTCTCTCCATCACTTCCACCCTATTAACTAATTGCATATTGCTTATTTTTCTAATTTAATTGGCATCTCTTGGTGACTTCACTCTAGGCTGGGTCACTGGTGTCTAGAATAGCTCCTGAAGATAGTAAGAGTTCAGAAATGGTATGAGATGGGCTCTGGGTGTTGTGCTATCCACGTGTCATACCAACGTTAGGAAAGGCTAAGGGGAGAGGACCGTGAGCTTGAGGCTAGACCAGACAACATAAAGAGCACTGTTTAAACAAAATCAAAACAAAACACGGCTGGGGGGGGGGCAGTCTTCATGGTACAGCACCTGCTTAGAATTCCCCAGCTGGGGGGTGGTGCAACGGTGGAGTCCCCCAGTAAGGGGTTAGGACTGTTGACTCAGCAGGAGAGCACTTCCCTATTTTGTGCAAGGTCCCCCGGGGTTCAACAGCCCCCTCCAGCACCACAAAGGGCAAGCAAACAAACATTCATGCCCCAAGCCCGCTGCAGACTAGGAGGTATGGGGGAGTGGGGAGTGTAGGGGATAGAAAAGAAGACAGAGACAAAGAGACAGAGGAAGCCAGAGATGCCAGAGAGGTGGGGGGTATTCAGGGTCTCTGTGTGCTTCTTTCCCATAGCTAAAGAGCAGCAAGAACAGCCTGGTATTTAGTATACAATTGCTCGGTGTCTCTTCTGCATCCGGCTTGCAAAGGGGAAAAGAAAATAGCCTTCTGTAAAGGACTTAAGGGTGTGTTTGAAAGAACAAATCAGCTCCTTCCTGCCACTCATTACACACCCTCCAGTCCTGCAGCAGGCCACTTGCAGGGGCCTCCCCACCCACGTCCATTTCCTAGGGACTCCACCAAACCTTGCACTGGCCACAGCTTTCCTCTTCCCCCACGGACCCCCTCAGCCTGAACCCCCTGTTCCAGCCTAACCCCATCCCATTATGTCAGTCCCAATAAGCTAAAAATACTGTCTACATGGACCCCAGGGTCCCGTGGACGTGGCAGGAGTTCAGGTAGGTGAATCACACTATCCTCCCTGTTCTCCATCATAATCTCTTCCATGCTCATCCTGAGCACAGGGACAACCTGCTTACAGGTGCCCGCCCACCCCCAACTCCAGTTTCTGGAGACTCCAACACTTGGTCTAGTCCCAGGATCCCCTTGGCCCTCCCACCCTATAGCTCCAGATCATTCTTTGCCTTATTGCAACCTACTTGCAGCATTCCCTCCTCCCACCACACCTCCAACTCCCTGGTGACCCCACCTCTTTGTGTGGACAGGTTCCCCTGGAAACCTTCCAGGTTCTGGAAACCTCCTTTCAGCCTTTTCTCCTAGCCCACCTCTGCTCCTCTCTGACCGGCAGAAGCATCCCTACGAGGCAATCACCGTCCACACTTCCCTAAGATCCAGAGAGGGCAACAGAAACCAAGGACCCACCAACAGGACAAGGCCAGACACCAACACCTAGAATCACCCCAGTCATCCCAACCCCAGACTCCGGATGCTCAGAACCGGAAACACTAACAGCCAGGACAGCGCGCTCCACCAGAACCCAGGGACCCTGCTGCAGTAGAAACGCAGTGTAGCTGAAGCGCAGGGCAAGGACGCCACAGGAGCTGTTGTGAGTGTGCTCAGGAACCTTAGAGAGGACGTGAACAATCCCATTAGTGAAGTCTGTGAAAACACAAACGTGCAAGGAAACGACAAAAACAGCTCATGACATGAAAGGAAAAATGGAATAACTAAAAACTCAAACAGATAAAACCAGAAATGAAAACTTTAAGAAATCAAGTAAAAAGCCGGGCGTGGCGGTGCACACCTTTAATCCCAGCACTCGGGAGGCAGAGGCAGGTGGATCGCTGTGAGTTCGAGGCCAGCCTGGTCTACAACGTGAGTCTAGGACAGCCAAGGCTACACAGAGAAACCCTGTCTTGGAAAAAAAAAAAGTTCCATGACTTTCTTTCCCTTCCCTTTCTGCAGGGTCTCATTAAGTAGCTCTGGCTGCCATGGAACTTACTCTGTAAACTAGGATAGGAGGCCTGACATGTACAGAGATGGGCCTGCCTCTGTCTCCCAACTGCTGGAATTACAGGCGTACAGTACTACACCTGGCTAGGATCCATCTTTCTGCTGCATCCAAGAAACACATGCCACTATCCAGTACAGACATTACCTTAGGGTAAAAGGACAGAAAAAGATATTTCAAGTAAAAAAAAAAAAGATATTTCAAGCATATGGACCCAAGAAGCAAGCAAGTGGAGCCATTTTAATATCTGACAAAATCACCTCAAACCAAAACTAACCAGAAGAGATAGAAAAGTGTACCACATACTCATCAAATGAAAAATCCATCAAGATGATATTACAATTCTACCCAAACACCAAACACGAGAGCACCCACGTTGATAAAAGAAAAAAACCACTTCCATAGCTAAAGCTACATCCTGAGCCTCTCTCTCACAGTTGCAGTGGGTGACTTTAGTCCCCAGACTCTCACCAAGACAAAACAAACCAGGGAAATGCTGGTGTTAAATAAGATCATAAATCAAATGGACCCAGCAAATATTTACAGAACATCTTACCAAACACAGAGAACATCAAATTCTCAGCAGCTTGTGAAACTTTCTCCACAATTGACCACATATTTGGATGCAAAGCAAGTCTCAACAGATATGAAAAAAGTGAAATAACACTCTGCATCCAAAATACCACCACGAATTAAAGTAGATATCAAAAACAACAGAAAGTTTACAAACACAGAAAAACTGAACAACTTACTACTGGAAAAAATGGGTCAAGATAGAAATTAAGAAGAAAATTTAAAACTCTTTAGACGTAGATGAAAATGAAAACACAACATACCCAATCTATGCAACAAAATGAAGGCAGTTTTAAGAGGCAAGTTCTTAACACTAAGTGCATACATTTAAAAATTTGGAAAGATCTCATGTTAGCAACTTTAATGCCACCCATGAAAGCTCTAGAACAAAAAGAAGAAATAACATCCAAAATGAGTAGTGGCAAGAAATCAAACTCAGGACTGTAATCAACAAAATAGAAACAAACAAAAAATAACACAAATAATGATGAAATGAAAAGTTGATTCTTTGAGAAAAAAACACAATAAGATTGATAAAGCAAATCTAACTAAAAGATGGAGAAAGATCCAAATTAATAAAATTAGAGGCAGTGGGGGGTGCTGCATTACAACAGACACCAAGAAATCCAAAGAATTATAAGGACACACTTTGAAAATCTATACTCCACCAAACTGGGCAACTTAAAAGAAATGGATATGCTTCTTGAGATATACAACTACCAAACTTAGACTGAGGTCATTTAAGCAGTTTAAATAGATCCATTAACCCCCTAGTGAAACACAAGCAGGCATTAAGTCTCTCCACTAACAAAGCCCAGGGCCAAATAGATTTAGTGCAGAATTTAACCAGACCTTCAAAGAAGAATTAATACCAATACTCCCCAAATTATTTGAAAATAGGAACTGAAGGAACATTGACTAATTCTTTTTATGAGACCACAATTAGTCTGATACCTAAACTATACAAAGAGAAAAAGAAAAGAAAAGAAAAAGAATTACAGACAGATTTCCCTTATGAACATAGATGCAAAAATTCTCAATAAAATACTTGCAAACAGAATCCAAGAACATATCAAAAAGATCATCCACCATATCAAGCAGGCTTCATCCCAGAGATGTAGGGATTGTTCAGCATATGAAAGTCGGTAAATGTAATCCTCCATATAAGTAAACTGAAAGACGAAAATCTATGCGATCATCTCCTGAGATACAGAAAAGGCCTTTGACAAAACCCAACATCCCTTCATGATAAAACTCCCGGAGAGACTGGAGATACAAGGGACAAACCCTGATGAAATAAAGGCGATTTACAGCAAGCCCACAGCTACCATCAACTTTAACAGAGAAACTCAAAGCATTTCCCTGACAATCAGTACCAACCAAGGATGCCCATACCTATTCAATACAGTGCCTGAAGTCTTAGCTAGAGCTGTAAAGTGACTAACTAAAAGAGATCCAGGGCATAGAAATAGGAAAGGAAGAAGCCAAGGTGTCTTTATTTGCTGATGATATAATTTTCTGCATAAAAGACTCTAAAAGACTCCACCAGGAAGCTTCCGCATCTGATAAACACCTTCAGCATAGTAGCAGGATACAAAATTAACACACACAAAAATTAGTAGCTTTCCTATGTGCAATGACAAACAGGCTGAGAAGGAAGTCAGAGAAACAACAAGTTCTATAATAGTTTCAAAAATATCTTGGGGTAACTCTAACCAAACAAATGAAATACGTTCATAATACAAACATTAAGACATTTGAAGAAGATATCAGAAGAGGGAAAGCTCTCCCACGCTCGTGGATCAGCAGGATTAATATAGTGAAAATGCCATCCTACCAAAAGCAATCTACCAGTTCAACATAATCCCAATTAAAATCTCAACAGAACTCTTGACAAAAAATTGAAGGAACAGTTTTCAGATTCATATAAAAACACACAAGAAATAATGAATAACAAAATAATTCGAGGGAGTACTGCCATCCCTAATCCAAGTTGTATCCCAGAGCTATCGGAACAAAACAGCATGGTATTGTCATAAAAACAGGCAGAGTGGTCAACGGACTTGAATTGAAGACTCAGACATAAGCCCACATACCTATGACATAGAAACCAAGAAAAATGCATGCTAAAAATTAGACAGCATCTTCAACAAATGGTACTGGCCCAACTGGATGTCTGCATGTAGAAAAATGAAAGTAGATAGATATTTATCACTCTCCAGAGGGAAAAGGGACTTCAACATAAGGCCAGACACCCAGATGTAAGAGAGAGAGAGAGAGAGAGAGAGAGAGAGAGAGAGAGAGAGAGAGAGGGAAACAAAGAAGTGGAGATAGGGATGAATAGTCTTGAAGTCTTGAATTCATTGGCACAAGGAAGGGCTTTCTGAACAGGACACCGTTAGCACAGGCACTAAGACCAACAATTAACAAATAGAACCTCATGAAACTGAGAGGCTTCTGTAGGGCAAAGGACATTGCCAATCTAACAAAGCAGCAGCCTACAGAATGGAAAAAGACCTTTACCAATTACACATCCAATAGAGCGTTAATATTCGAAATATATAATTAACTAAAAAAAAAAACCTGGATAACAAGAAGACGCATAACCCAATTTAAAAATTGGCAACAGAACTAAACAGAGGGCTCTCGAACGATGAAACACAAATGTCTGAGCAACCCTTAAAGAAGTGCTCAGCATCCTTCCTCACGGGGAAGCAAGACGACTAAAGACGCTGTGCTTTGGGAAGCATCGCAATAAAACGCACACGTTGTGCCGCCGCTGTGGCTCGAAGGCCCACCACCTTCAGAAATCGACCTGTGGCACGTGTGGCTGCCCTGCCAAGCGCAAGAGAAAGTATAACTGGAGCGCCAAGGCTAAGAGGCGAAACACAACCTGGACCAGGCGGATGAGGCACCTGAAATTGTCTGCCACAGATTCAGACATGGATTCCGTGAAGAAACAACACCTAAACCCAAGAGGGCAGCTGCTGCAGCATCCAGTTCATCTTGTCACACGGCATCCGACCCTGCAGTTACAAATCTTGCACTTCAGAGTATTCCATCACCCCTTCGGCTGATGTTTCACATGGGGACTTCGTCCACAGAGCTGATGGTTGGCTTTGTAGTTGAATGTGGGGTGTCTTATGAGAGGGGTATTTGAAAGACATCATTAAAGAACGAGCACTGGATGAGTGGTGGGGGTGATGACTAGGTAGATGGGTTTCTGGGTAGGTGGATGAGGAGGTGGGTGACTGGCTAGATGAGGAAATGAACGGATGAGTGGATGGATGAGTGGGAGGATGCTCTGAAGGCAGGGTGGACGGACACGTACACACGTCCTCATCATTGATGGAAGCTGGAGGCAACGCCATCAGCAGAGAGTGCCATGGATACTGTACATCAAAATCCCCAACTCTAGCTTAGCCTGCCACAGTCACACAGCATCTCCAAGCCTCTTCCACTGCCTTTCTTTCTTGTCTTTTTGAGATAGACGTTTTTTATGAAATGTAAGTTGGCCTCAAATTCCTATCTCAGCCCCCCCCCCATCTCCCTGCCCCCCTGTGCTGGGATTAGAGGTGCGTGTCACACGACACCTGGCACTATCTCCCCCATGCAGCTTGTGTGCTTGAATACTTGGTCCATAGCTGGTGGGACTGTTTGGGAGGGACTAGGAGACATGCCTGCCTGTCTACTGTCATGCTTCCCCCATGATGTCACAGAGTCTAACCTTCTGCAACTAAGCCCCAAATAAATTCTTCCTTCTATAAGTTGCCTTGGTCCATTGGGTCTGATCACAGCAATGGGAAAGTAACTGAGACTCCATGTTACACTGAAGCCATCACAAACATTACTAATCAGACCACTGCATGCAAGGGACATATGGGAAGCACCATAAATACCCATCACATCATTCCTTAGGGGAGGATATTGCCAACAATCTGTGTATCCATCAATAAGCGCTGCCTCTATTCAGTGTCCACCTCCATGGGGCGGGGAGGGGAGTAATAGTTTTCAAGTTTGGTGACACACACCTCTAATCCCAGCCCTCAGGAGGCTGAGGAGGAGAATTGTAAGTCAAGGGCAGCCTGCCTTACATAATGAGACATTGTCTTTAAAAATAGTAATTATAGGCCAGGCATGGTGGTGCACGCCTTTAATCCCAGCACTTGGGAGGCAGAGGCAGGTGGATCGCTGTGAGTTCAAGGCCAGCCTAGTCTACAAAGTGAGTCCAGGACAGCCAAGGCTACACAGAGAAACCCTGTCTCAAACAAACAAACAAACAAAAAAAGGTAATTATGTCTTGCACCATCACTCAATTCGTGCCTAAAACTATTCAAAACACTTTTTATGTTTTGATTGTTTGATTGTGTAGTGCTGGCTGTTCTAGAACTCCCTCTGGAGACCAGGCTGGCCTCAAACTCAGAGATCTGCCTGCCTCTGTCTCCTGAGTGCTAGAATTAAAGGCGTGCATGTGCCACCACCGCTCAGCTTTTTCCTATGTGTTTTTATAACTAGATTCAGATGTGTCCCGTCCATGCCCGTTTTATAGGTGAAGGAACTGAGGCCTAGAGAGAGTTGACAGTTAGTCTGAGATCACACGTCTAGGCTGCAAGAAGACGAGAGAATAGGACTGGTACAAACACCCAGCAGTGCGTGGCTGGGCAAAGCGGCCAGAAACTGAGAGACACACAAGAACAAGAGGTGGCAACAGGTGGGATGTAGGTGCTTTGCCTCAGGCGGCCCAGAATCCTCCACCAGAGAGCTGTAATGCCACGCCTCTGGAAATAGGAAGGCCGCTATTCCTCGGACACAGCTGGGAAGGTCTGTAGTAACACTGACAAACAGCAAGGTAATCAAATTATCTCCTCATTCACCCATCTACCAGCCTATCTATCCATTCATCTACCCCTCTATCCAGCTGACCATCCATTTCCACGGCTATCTGTCTGTCCGCCCATTCACCCACCCACTTATCTGCCTTGTGTCCATTCAGTCCTCTGCACTCCCCATCTACCCAGGCATCTGTCCATCCCTATCTTCGTCCATCCACGTTACAGTACAGCCAGCATCACTCCTTCCTGGGGGTGCTGTTGTCTTACAGACCCGAAACACGTTAAGTATGCACACCCTGTCCTCCTCCCCAATCTGTGGCACTCGCCACCACTCACTCACATGTCTGTAAAAGCTGGCCTCCCCGGGGACTTCGTGTGAAGTAGACTAGTGTACACATATCATCGCACACGCGAGAATTCTATCACCCACTTCAAGATTCAAGGCAGGCGTGGAAACACCGGCACAGTGTCCACGACTGACCGAAGACTGGGATGCAGGATGGAGATGTGTGTGGCCCTCGTCTCCCCACTGCACGTCCTGTCGAACATGGCTTTACCTTGAGTATGTACCAGGAGCCTGGAAACCAGAATAATGACCAGATAGTTTTTGTTACAACGCAGGCCGATGACTTCATTCTGATCCCTGGAGGCAATTCCTGGAGCCTCAATTTATGCACACCCCGGTTAATAAACCCACACGTCTCCTACATTAAAAACAAAACAAAATAAAACACTAAGATGTTTCTGTTATGCTGTTTTGTTCTGTATTGTTGAGCCAGCATGTCACCGTGACGCTCACCTCCTGGCTCTGCCTCCCAAGTTCTGGCGCTACACAGCCTTTGCCACCACGGCAGCCTGAGTCAGCTCCTGTGCTCCTGTCCAGTGCCCTAGGGCTGTGCCAACTACCTGTAATGTTTTTCTAACACAAGCCTGGCACCCCGCAGCTCCCCACTCACACCTGAGGGGGTGGGGCGTCACTCGTATGGCCTTCCTGGCTGCAGAGCCAGCTCAATGGCTCCTACCTCCTGCCCAGCTTTCCTCTTCCAGCACTCATACTTGCCAGGGATGGCTCACGCGTGTGGCGGTTGTCCTGTTTGTCCCCAAGGCATAATTGCCTAGGCCTCTCATCTAGGCCCTAACCAAAGTAGTGTCCAGGAAACAGCCAGTGTACTAAATGAACAAGTGAACGAGCAATCTACTAACCAGTGAAGGTCACCTTCTGCTGAAGGAGATGGTTTTAAGGTTTACTTATTATTGTTTGGTGTGCAAGGGTGTTTTCCTGCGTGTATGTCTGTGACTCACATGCACGCCTGGTGCCTATAAAGGCTAGAAGAGGGTGTCAGATCCTCTGAAACTGGAATTACAAATGGATATGAGTGCCATGTGGATGCCAGGAATTAAACCTGGGTCCTCTGGAAGAGCAGCCAATGCTCTTAACTGCTATTTCTCCAGTCACAGGGAATTTATTTTTATTTTATTATGTTTTTGGTTTTGTTTTTGTTTTTTTGAGACAGGATTTCTCTGTGTAGCCCTTGGCTGTCCTGGAACTCACTCTGTAGATCAGGCTGGCCTCGAATTCAGATATCTGCCTGCCTCTGTCTCCCAAAGCCTGGGACTAAAGGCGTGCACCACCATTCCCAGCAGTGAAGATATTTTTAAAGGGTAAGAAAAACCAAAGTCGGCCGTGCAGACCATGGCTGTGGGATTTTGTCTAGCGTCTCTTCTCTCCTTAAACAACAGGGGAAGTGTGTGGAGGGACAGAGGAAGAAGTTCTGGCCCCTGACATCAGCCGGCCTCCCCTGCCTGAGCTGTGTCTCTATGCCCATCTGCCAGGCTGAAGCCAGCAGAGCCTCAGAAGCCCACAGAGCTGGTTTGTCTGGGAGCAGAAAGGGTGCTGCCAGCCACAATCACCTCTAACTTAGCACATGCCTCTCACCTCCCAGCTACTGGCAATGGAGCCACAGAACTCACAATCCATCTACCCCACTGCCTGGGAGGTGACCAGGAAAGGACAGAGCTATGCAAAAGAGAAAAGGGGTACACGGAGGAAGAACGAAGAAAGAAATCATAAGGAGAACCCTCTCACCAGGGCTAGTTTGAGATGGTTGTCTCAGTCCATTCCCCTCAGTGAGATGACTCTGGTGTTAGCACACAATCCCCATTCCGAGGACAGAAAGAGGAGAGGCCTCTGCAGCAGCCTCCAAACTGCTTTTACAATTGGGCCAATGAGATGACTCAGTCAGTAAAGGTGCTTGCCATGCGGGGGTCGACCTCACGTGGAGGAAGCAGAACCACCACAAGCTGTCCTCTGACCACCACGTGCATGCCACAGCACGGGAAGGAGAGAGAGAGAGAGAGAGAGAGAGAGAGAGAGAGAGAGAGAGAGAGAGGTGATAGATAGATAGGTAGTAGATAGATAGATAGATAGATAGATAGATAGATAGATAGATGTTTAGAACTTAGAATTCTCTTAGAATGAAGACACACATAGGAAATTGGGCCCTGAAGGGTGGTATGAAACAGCTGTTCACTAAACATTCAAAGAAGGTTTAACTAGCCCGTGCTACGCAGGCACTGTTGCCTATGGACTGCAGATGTGGCTAGCAAGCCTGGAACACAAGAAGCCTTCGATTCCATCCCTGGGAGGTGGTTGTGGGGAGAGGAAGGGAGGGAAGGAGGGAAGGAGGGAAGGAGGGAAGGAGGGACAGAGGGAGGGAGGGAGGGAGGGAAGGAGGGAGGGAGGGAGGGA
>OU015753.1:40671809-40686750 GCA_907169655.1 Acomys percivali
AGAGAGAGAGAGAGAGAGAGAGAGAGAGGTGATAGATAGATAGGTAGGTAGATAGATAGATAGATAGATGTTTAGAACTTAGAATTCTCTTAGAATGAAGACACACATAGGAAATTGGGCCCTGAGGTCAAGAACAGCCTGGGTTACGTAGACAGACCCTGCCTCAGTGAACAAATAATCAAAACTCATTACATTCAAAGGTCTTGTTTTGCTTTTTTAAGTTAGGGCAGAGTCTTATGCTAGTTAGAGGATGGTTGCATTCAGAGCCAGGAGGGAGGGAGGGAAAGAGACAGAGATCATGCCTGTATTCTGGGAGGCAGAAGCAAGAAGATTGTACATTTGAGACTAGCCTGGGCTAGGCAACAAAGCCCTTATCTCACTAAAACAAACAAACAAAACAAAACAAAAACCATAAAAGCCACAGAGGTGGGGTGGAGCAGTTCGCTGAGAAACACTTGCTTCACATGTTTAAGGCATCCTTAGAAGTGAAAAATAAACAAATTAGAATTTGGGACTAGAGAGATAGTCCTGGGCTGTGTGGTTGCTGCATACACACCAGTGAACAGTGTTTGAGGAAGGACACCCAAGGCTGTCCTCCTGACCCACGGGCTACCTTCCCCAACAACAAAATAATTTCACAGTGAGCAAATGTTGGGGGGAAGCTATGTTGCGCCCAACTTCTTGTTGCCCTTGCAGAAGATGACGGCCCCAGCCAGAATTCTCATCAAACCATTGAGCCATGTGAGAATCATCAGCCAAAACAGCAGGAGGGCTTGTCACTAAGGGGACCTGGAGACTGAGATTGCACTGGGCACTGAAACCATTTGCCACAGAACCCTGACAGCCTGAGTTCGAGCCTTAGAAACAGCATTAAAAAAAAAAAAAAAGAGCCAGAGACACGTGGTGTGACAGTGTGCGCCTGTGACTCCAGCCTTCTCACAGTGAGCTGGGAGGCAGAGACAGAAGAATCCTACATAGGCAGCTAGCCTGAAGTAATCGGCGGCAGCAGAAACAGCGAGAGAGACTCTGCCTCAGCAGAGAGAGGAGAGAACTCTGGAAATTTTCCCTCTGACTTTTACACATACCTCCCAATGCATGAACATGGGCATGTGCGCGCACACGGAGGCACGCGCGCGCGCGCGCGCGCGCACACACACATATACAGCATGCACCTGTACACATATGAACTCGTGTGATTGCTGGAACCTGGCTTGGAGGCTGCCAGCACCTGGAGACAGACAAGCTGAAGATCTATTAATTTCCAATTCAGACTGCTGGATCTGAACTGCAGTTGGGCCAACTCTGGCTGTGGGACCTCCGCTGGGTCAGTTACCCTGTCTGTGCCTGAGTTCCCAGGTGTGGAAATGAGGAAAACTTTAGTACTGCCCTTGAAGGCTTGTGTGGGCATTACAGTTTGGTACCCTCTGGTCTGCCTGGGAGACAGGCAGGAGGGTTTCAGGGTCAAGAACAGCTTGGGTTACGTAGACAGACCCTGCCTCAGTGAACAAATAATCAAAACTCATTACATTCAAAGGTCTTGTTTTGCTTTTTTAAGTTAGGGCAGAGTCTTATGCTAGTTAGAGGATGGTTGCATTCAGAGCCAGCCAGGCCTCTAGCCCAGCTTTACAGGGTGCTGAACGCCCTGAGGGGGAGGGACTGGCTCTCCTCTGCAGGCTTCCTTCCAGTGACAACAGGAGTGCAGAACAGCAGCAGCCTCAGCACTTTTTGAGCTGAAAAGCTTTGGAAAAAGCCTTCGAGTTGGGGGGGGAGGAGGAAGAGGAGAACTCAGAAGAACTGGCAGGCAAGATGCTGGAGTGGTGGAAAAAATGCTTCTAAGGCAAAAAGGGGTGGAGGAGCGGCTTTGCTGGACTGTGTACACATGCCAGGGCTACAGGGACCTGCACACCCCCCATCCCGCTTGCCCCCCCCCCCGCAACTCCTGAGAAAAACAAGAAAGCTCCAAAGCACGAGGTTTTACCTTCTGCAACCTCTTTTCACCACAAATGAAAATTCAGCTAACTCAAAATACATCCTCACCCTCTCGAATGTGCCCGGCTGGGAAAGTGCTTGGTCAGGAAAGCGCACTTGCCTTAGAAACACACCAACCTGAGCCAGGACCCCAGTGCTCACTCTGGTAATAGCTGGGCAAGGCCGCATGCGTGCCTGGCTGTAGTCTAGGGCAGAGGCGAGAGGATTCTAAGGGTTCTCTGGCCAGCCAGTCTAGTAAAAGGACAGAGAGACCCTACCTCAAGCAGGGTGGAAGGTGAAGACACACGGGCATGGTGGCCCACCCCCACGCGCCACAGGCACCGTGTACCCACAGTCACACATACAGATGAGAAGAAGGAAAGAAAATTATAAGGCAGAGTGAGATTGGCGACACTACGTGAACACACATGCACATGTATCCAAACATACATACCTGCGCCCAAGCACATGTTCCGAACAGGGCAGGGTGCATTCATCATCCCAACACTCAAGGAACCAAGAGGCAGGAGGATTGTGAGTTTGAGGCCAGTCTGAGCTACACAAGACACTTTCTCAAAAGAGAACAAAACAAAAGCCACCCGAAAGTATTGCCAAGAAAACTGTTTAAACTCCCTATCACAGGGTAGGGGTCGGGCGGATCTGACCACAACTGGACGGGCTAACACCAGATGTGGGAGGGACACACGACTGTAAAACGCCATCCGGTCTCTGTGTTCTGTGACTGTCTAGCTGGAAGGCTTAGGGTGGGACCAGGCTATTTTCTAGACCCAGAGAAGTGGCATCTAAAGAGAAAGAGAAGGGGAAATGGTGGATTTCTGCAGGTTGCAGTGCTGGGGAAGAGCGAGCCTTCGGGGCTGGAGGCAGCAGTGCTCGGGGAGTTATTTTTTGGGGGGCAGGACAGTTCCTCACCAGGAGCTGTGTGCTTCACAGAGAAAGGTTGTCAAGTGTGTCCCAAATCAGTCACCTTTACTCAAGAAGAAGCTGCCTGCGCCACCCTGAAGCCGGGTGGCTGGTTGACTGTTTCTCAGTAAGTCAGCATGGTCATGTGGCCAGGGGACAGTCCTGGCAGAAGCCTTAGAAGCCAGTGCCTGGTCCCACCCGCAGCTTCCTAGAGCTTGGTCCCCAGCATAGTAGGGCTGAGGCGATGGGGTAGTTAAGATAAGAGGGGAGGGCTGGCTAACCGTAAGTAAGTTCTGGTGAGACCCAAGACCATAAAACAGTGATGTCTGCCAGGAGAGGGCTAGGTTTCTGGGAGGACAGGGTGAGTTCTCTGGAGAACTGGTTGTTAGACTGGACCCCACATCATTGGTGCTGTGGCCATGTATCTTCAAATTACTTCAGGGCCTCCTAGGGTCTGCAGCCTGCACATCACTCACTGTGGGGGTTCTTAGACTCACCTCTGGGCCCAGTACTAATCTCTCTCTCTTCCTCTCCCTCTCTCCCTCTCCCTCTCTCCCGCCCTCCTTCATCTGGGTAGCAAACTTTAGGTCCAGAATTCTATTTCTGCAGAGACTCTGAGTACCCGAGGCCCTGCCTTTTACCTTGCACAGCTGGACTTCTCCTTGACCCGGAAGGAAAACAAACACATAGTTTGTGCACCTTAGGAGGTCTCTAGGGTGATCAACCACAGAGGACTCAAATGCCAAGCTTGATTGTCACAGTGATGAGTTCTCAATAGAGAGGACCAAATGGGCGAATTCACCCTGTCTCAGATGGCTAACTTGTTTTTCCAGTGTGGACTCCCTTACAGTAGCTTTACCCCTGAGCCACACACACTCAGCCCCCTCGCTGGGGGATTCTGGGAGGTAGTCATTGACAGGGCCATGGCCACAGCCGCTCACTGAGGAATCCATTGTTCTACCATATCCCAGCCCCTCAATCGAAGAATCTAGGCAGGGGCTCTGCCATCAAACCACAAGCTCTTGATTTCTTTGAGACAGGGTCTCACTACATAGGCCAGCTTGGCTGTGACCCTGCCATCTTCCCATCCCAATCTCCAAAGCACTGGGATGGCAGCTGTGCGCCACCGCATCAGCTGGAGGTGTCAACTCGCCAGTGGTATTGGCCTGAAAGGGAAGCTTGTGTGCCGACCAGATGCCCTTGACCTGGCTGGTGGCCAGCTTCAGGATGATATGAGTTGGGTTGCCTGTGGCTCCCTGCTCCCTGACTGGTGAGCGTTCGCCTTCCCTCATGGAAGCTGCTTCACCACAGACAAAAAGCATCAGAGAGCCAAGTGACTGCGGCCTGAGCCCTGAGAAACCATCCTAGCTGCTTCACGCTGTTCTGACAGGTGCTTCGCCACAGTTTCAGAAATCTGATCAGAGCTGGCATGGCGGTGCACGCCTTTAATCCCAGCACTTGGGAGGCAGAGGCAGGCGGATCAAACAGAGACACACAGAGACGGGGGTCGAGAAGCTAAGAATCCTGGTGAATTCCCTCCCCAGTCCTGGTTGGTCCTGCCGCTGTCTACACTGAGCCTCCTAGAGTTCACGCTGCCCCTGCCCCTGCTCCCCCAGTACTTCAAGGCAGCTAACACTTTCACCAGCTTCTCCCTCTGTGCCAAGCAAGACCCGGAAGGGAGTGAGACCCATTGACAGTGCTAGATACCAAGTGACTGGAATTTTCCTCGGCAATCACAAGAGTGGTTGGGGTGTCCGTGCTAGTTAGCACTGACAGGCTTTGTGCTGGGCTTGGGGCAAACCGGTGCTCAGCCCTAGATGAGCAAGTGGCTTGCAGTGTTGGTGGTGTTGAAGAGTCCCCAACTATGGAGTGAAACGTGGGGAGCTGGGCCACAGTTTGGGCAACTGCAAGAGACTAATGGTTTTGAGGTGATAAGGGCACCAGATTTGGGGAGGGGGGCCAGGCTTTCAGGATTTGAAATCTGCTTGCGTTCTTGCATGACAGCAGACTAGTTGCTAAAGCCTATCTGCGTTTCGGTTTTTCTTGTTTGCAAGATGGGTGCAACTTTAGCACTTGGCGTGCGTTGTTAAGTTCACACCAACTCTTGGAAGGCATTTAGCAAAGCTGCTACTCAGAAGAGCCCCCAGAGGACCCTGTCGCCTCCACCATGGATGTAAGTGGTGCCTCCTGGAGTGGTCCACATTAGCAATGGAAGGCCGTGCGGTGGTGGCTTTTTCAGCTCTGTGGGGAGGCTGCTCTGAACACCGCATCCGTCATACTATCATCGTTCCCTTCACCTTCTTAGAACTGTACAGAGAAAGGGCAGATTTTTTTAAAGGTTTTTTGAGACAGGGTTTCTCTGTGTTGCCCTGGCTGTCCTGGACTCACTTTGTAGACCAGGCTGGCCTAGAACTCACAGAGATCCTCCTGCCTGCCTCTGTCTCCCAAGTGCTGGGATTACAGGCTTGCGCCACCACATCTGGCTCTGAAAGAGCACATGCTAAAGATGCTCTGCATCTCAGGACAGGAGGCCAAGGCACAACTGCAGAGCCACACGCCCGGGAGCTGGCGGAGTTGGGATATCAACTCTGACTCCCGGTCAGTCCAGGCTGCTCACAATTGTTAGTAATTTGCTCATGGATGGTGTGGTGGTTTTAATGACAGTAGCCCCCGTGGGCCTATAGGGAGTGGCACTGTGAGGAGGAATAACTTCGGGGGAGCTGGTATGGCTTTGTTGGAGGAAGGGTGTCATGGAAGGTGGGCTTTGAGGGCTCAGAAGCTCACAGTCACTTCAGCTGCCTACAGATCAAGATGTAGAACTCTCAGCTCCTTCTCCAGCACCATGTCTGCCTGTGTGCCGCCATGTTTCCTGTCATGATGATAATGGACTAAACCTCTGAACTGTAAGCCAGCCCCAGTTCAATGATTCCTTTGCAAGAGTTGCCATGGTCATTGTGTCTCTTCATGGCAATGGAAGCCCCAAGTAAGACAGGTGGGCGGGTATGGACCAGTGAGATCCAAAAGGGTTTCCAGGGATTCTGGGAAGGGACGTCTGTCTTCTAAAAGCAAGCATTCCTGAGCTAAGCATGAGGGTTCTGCTTATTATTCCAGCACTAGGGAAGCTGAAGCAGGAGAATAGTTGTAAGTTTGATCTAAATTAGTGTCTTTCAGGTTGTCCTAGGCTACACAATGACACCTGTTTGGGGGGGGGAGCGGCGAGGGGAAGTCACGCTGTAATTCTTATTAAATGTGACCCATGGTACCGTCTCCCTGGGTTGCAGGAGGAGCTAGTCAAGACTAACCCAGAGAGGAAGAGGATGCAGAGGGCGCAAGAGGGGTAGCTGGGCCTCCATTAGACTGTGCTAGAAGCCCGCGCCACTTGCAGTTCTGAGAACCAACAAAAACAAACAATAGCAGCCAGGCGTGGTGCTGGACACCTCTGACCCCAGCACACAGGAGGTACAAGTGTGAGACCGGCCTTGGCTACATAACACAAGTCTGTCTCAAAAACCAAAACAGTGAGTATGGGGTTTCCTCTTGGGATCATAAACACGCCTTAAATAAAAGCAGTGCTCACCGCGCAAGCATAAAGAGCTGAGTTAGAGCCCCAGCACCCTCCTGAAAAATAGCTGAGCATGTACGCACGTGCTTGTAGTCCCAGTGCTTGGAGGAAAGACAGGCAGATTCCTGGGGCACACTAGCAAGCCACCCTAGCCTACCTGGCAAGGTCCAGGCCCATGAGAGTCCCTGTTCACAAAACAAAACAAACAAAAAGGACCCGAGGAACAATACCCGAGCCTCCACATGCACGTGCACACATTTGTACACACACAAAAGAAACAAGAAGAGAAGAGAGGGAGGAGAGAGCGCAGAAGGTCATTGATGGATTCAGTGTGTCAACTTTCAACATGAAGCTTGGGAGATGTCGGACCCGGTAATGTCTTTGACACTTCTGATAGTGCACCGCAGAGCAAAACACCACACCTCACCACCCAACTCTGCATGACTATTTGTCAACACAAGTAAAGTTAAAACTATTTCCGGTGACGATCCGCATGTCTGATGAGCAACATGGCTCCCAGACCACCTAAGGTCACTCAGCGATAACAGCCACTCCATACACTTAGCCCTACACATGTGCACACTCTACACACACATATTCAGCCAACCAAGCATTTTGAGGAGACACTGCATCTATACTGAACACACAGAAGCCCTGGGTGTATCAATACTCCCCGCACAATTCAGCACAGCTATCTGCGGGACAGATGAACATTAGGCTTTACTAAGCTGTTTAGAGATGATGTGAGGTCCAAATACCATTTTACAGAAGGGCTCGCTCATTTTGGCAGACCCTGGTATTCACAAGGGTCCTGGAACTGAGTGTCTGGGGATTTTGAGGGCGTGACTTTACTGCCCTGATTTTCAGGTATTCGTTAGCTGAAATTCATAGCTGTATCCTGACGACATCAGCCTAAAGTAGGCAATGCAGTTTCACAAATGAGGGCAAGGAGCCTGGAAGGTGCCACAGAAGCCATCAGAGTCTTCAATTGGTACCAGGAGTGGGGTGTGACAATGCACACCGAGATTACAAGGCTGAAGAGAACTTGAATCAAGACTTGATGTTAAGTGCTATGGCTCACAAGCCCAAGGCATAACCACACTTGTTCCTCGGTGTTGCCACGCTCTAGCTATTGGCCCCTTTGCCTTTCCCCTGATTTATTTTTTAAATGATTATATGAATGGGTATTTTGACTGTGTATAAGTCTGTGCACCACATGCAGCCCACAGATGCTAGAAGAGGACACCAGAAATCTTGAAACTTAAGTCACAGATGCTTGCGAGCTACCATTGGGTGCTGGGAGCTGGACCCAGGTCTTCTACAGGTGCAACACATGCTCTTAACCATGGAGTTATCTTTCCAGTCCCCTGTTTTTATTTTTATTTTTTAATTACACGTGTCTCTGTTGGGGTATACTGTGTGAATTCAGTGCCCAAAGAGGGCAGAGGCCAAAGGTGTCATACCTTCCTGGAGCTGAAGTCACAGGCAACTGAGAGCTGCCTGACAGAAGTGCTGGGAAGTGAACCTGGGCCCTCTGCAGGATCAGCAGGTGCTGTTAACATCTGAGCCCTCTCCCCAGCTATGAATTCTAATTTGTTATAGTCTCCTAGGTACCTCTTTTTGTGTGTGCGCGTGTGCACACACACACACACACACACACACACACACACATTAAGAAATCAGGCCAGCCTTTTGCCTGATGTGGTGGTGCACACCTTTAATCCCAGCACTTGGGAGGCAGAGGCAGGCAGATTGCTGTGAGATTGAGGCCAGCCTGGCCTACAAAGTGAGTCTAGAACAGCCAAGGCTACATAGAGCAACCGGATCTTGAAAAACAAACAAACAAACAAACAAAAAGAAAAAAGAAAATAGTGTTCCCTCTAAACCGACTTCCTCCTTATGTCACCTTATTTATTGGGGGTTGTTTGTTTCTTAGATAAAGCCGTGCTTGCATAGCCCAGGCTAGCCTCTGATTCCCCATCTTTTTGCTTCAGCCTTCCATGCCCAGTACTGGGGTGCCAGACTATATCACCACGCCCAGCATGGTACTTTAGTTCTAATTCACAAAATCTGCAATTCAGATGGAAAAACTCACATATTTCTTTTCACCCTTTCTAGCTGCAGTGACACTTAGAAGCAACAGGTTGCAGTGGGATTAACAGTATCCCTGCGGCTTTCAGTTTGCTCCCAATAGAGACTGTGCTTGTGTCGCCCGGAAGAGGCTCTGAAAGTCCATTTGTTTTCACTACTTCTTTGGCGTCTGCCAGTAGCTCTGCTCTGCACAGCCCTTAGAGAAGCAAGTCTTTTTGATAACTCCAGGATTCCAAATGCTTTCGATGTGATTGCCTTCCTTCTGTCCAGCATGATCATTCAGACTTGAGGACCCTTGATTTCACCAGACTGCAGAGGACCCATCGCTCAAAATACAGTCAGAGCCATCACCGTAGCCTGGCACGGCAGCACAGGTGCAGGGAGGCGGGAGGCAGGAGGGTTTGAGGGCAGCCTGGCTTCGTAGCAGTACCCTAACCCACCATGTAGCTGCCACTATTGATTCTGCTTCTCACATTCTTAGTGACCTCCCCTGGTCATCTGGTCCCCATGAAACTCAAGGGCAGAGCAAAGACCCTTCCCCCAAAGACCAGTCTCGGAACCATGAGCAGAGTCAGCATCATCACTGCTCTGTGTCAACGCAGAGCCACGCCCTGGTCCCTGCCCCTCCCGCCTGTGTTCTATGCTTACCTGGTCAGATGTGGAAATCCAGGACATCTAAAAAACGGTCGGCCTTCTGGGTCTACAGACTCTGATTCAACCAAGTGCAGATTGAATGCACCTGGGAGGGAAATGGCCCCTGCACTCAAATAGCAGCAAAAACAAACAACTGTAGGCTTTTGTTTGTTTTTGTAACGGCTCTAGGATTTTAAATGCTTTTCAATGTGATTACTGTCTGGTACAATCATCTAAAATCTATCCAGAGGGGGAGTCCCTTGCCTGCACTGGATTGTAGAGGACTCATGGCTCAAACCACGGCCAGGGCCGTGTGGGTTTCACCTGCCCAGCCTTCCATTTCAGCCGCCTCCTGTTGCTAGCAGCCTGCTTAGTGCATCTGGGATGAGGACACTGGTTCTAAGCAGATCTGGGATCGTTTTTCAGGAAAAAGGTTGAGCATGATTCTACGCTTTCAATGCCTCTCACTTCTGTTTTGAGACAGGGTCTCTGATTGGCTTAGAGCTTGTTAATGAGGCTGGGCTGGCCAGTGATCCCCACGGATCTGCCTGTCTCCACAAGCCTGGTGCTGGGAGGACATTCTTGTGTCACCCTGCCTGGCTTTATTGTTACTACCTTTATATATTTGTGCATATCAGGTACAGGTGTGGAGGTCTGTGGCTGGGGGTCCCTCCCCTAGGGATGCCGGCAAATGACATGACCTCCAGAATGTGGATTGTCTGGAAGCCTCTGGGACTCAGCAAGGGACCAGGATGGTTGAGGGAGCTTCCTCACGAGTAAGCAAGGGCTGTACACTAGCTGGGATGGAACCGTCTCAGAGTTTGAACAATCAGCTGGACCGATTGTCGCTGGACTTCAAGGAGTGAGAATCCAAACCAGAATCAGAGCAGGACCACTCCATCCTCACTCAGGAAGCTCTGGGCACGCTTTGCTTTGTCATGTGTTTGTGTCGACATGTGTATTTTTCCCAAAGTAGATTTGTAACTTCCAAATTGTAAATGAACGGTGGCGGGAGGGGAAGGGGGGTTCTCAGATGAGCAAAGGTTTAGGAAGAAGGCAAGCTGGGTTACAGTGACATGGGCTATCACAGGAGTCGGACCCATGTTCTCCATCCCCCAATTGCTGTATCACTGAGCCAAGCTCCCAGCCCCTCACTGGGGGAGACTAGACCAGTTGCTATACCAGTAAGTGGCATCAGAGCCAAGACCAGCCTGGAAGAAGGAGCCAGCTAAAGGAGACAGACAGCAAGTTAAAAGGCCTTGACGGCAACAGCACTTAAGGCAGGAGTCAGGGATGATGACACCTGAGGTTCAGGGCTAGCCTGGGCTAGAGAGATGGCTCAGCTTTTGAGAGCATGAGCTGTTCCTGGTCTACACACACACACACACACACACACACACACACACACACACACACACACAAAATCATTTTTAACAATAAAATAAGATGCTGTCTATAGAGAGTTTGGTTGGTGTGCACAGGTCCCTAGTTTCATCCCCAACACCACAGGAAACACAACAAAACAGGAGGAGTGGAAGACAGAGAGCAGTGGCATTTGACCCAGGAAAGTAGTAATGATGAAAATACAGCCAGAGACGGAGTCAATTGTCCATTCGTGTGGAGCCATTAGAACCTGCAGTGGCTAGAGTGGGGAGTCATGTCTGTTGTCCCAACACTGAGGAGACTGAGGCAGGAGGGTCATGAATTCTAAGCCCATCTGTGCTGCAGTCTGCCAAAATGGAACAAACAATGACCAAAACCAAAATTAAACAAAAAAAAAACCCCCAAAAAAACAAACAGATCCTCCAATATGCACAGACACCATCCAAAAAAGTGTGAGAGGGGCTGGGGAACTGGCTACGGTGGCAAAGGCCTCACCATGGAGGCACGCAGGCATGAAGGCCTGAGTTTGATGCTCAGAACTCACATTTAAAAATTAAAAAAAAAAAAGCACCAGAGCTGGAGAAGTGGCTTGGATACTAAGAATGCTGAATTCAGCTCCCAGCACTCATGCAGGGTGTGGCTCACAACTTATGCCCTCTGCTGGCCTCTACAGAAACAGGCATATGCAGACAAAAGGCACAACACACACACACACACACACACACACACACACACACACTCATGCAGGTCAGGTCCAGTGAGGTGGCTCGGTGAAAACAAAGGACTCTTCTCTCAAGGCTGATGGCCTGGGTGTGATCCCCAGGACCTGCATGGTGGAAGGGGAAAAGTGACTCCCAAAAGTTGTCCTCTGACCTCCACACCTGTACCTGATATGCAATCCCCATAGACACAAATATATAAAGGTAGTAACAATAAAGCCAGGCAGGGTGACACAAGAATGTCCTCCCAGCACCAGGCTTGTGGAGACAGGCAGATCCGTGGGGATCACTGGCCAGCCCAGCCTCATTAACAAGCTCTAAACCAATCAGAGACCCTGTCTCAAAACAGAAGTGAGAGGCATTGAAAGCGTAGAATCATCCTGTGCTGGTGGTAAAAGATGGTTCAGGGCTGTTAGCAGAAGTGAATTGTGCATCAAAAGTCCTATGCCAGGAGGGTGACCTCAGGGACACATGCTCACAAGACACTTAGAAGCCAGCAGCTGGCATGGAGAGCCTGCCAGACACTGTGGGAGGGGCACCCCAGAGCCTCTGCAGACCTTCCTTTGTGGCTTGGAGCCAAGGCTACTATTCAAAGGACGAAAAGAGGGTCTCTTTGCTGGGCAAGCCAGTCAGCTGCACTGGAAAAGCAGTGTCCCGGGACCAGACCTATTTCTTTTTAATATCAACTAGGCTAGAATTGTTCAACCTGCCTTCCCGTGTGTGTGTGTATATATATATATTTCCCAAGCAGGTTTAGTTAGGATTTTTTTTTTTTCCTTTTCCTTCTAGAGACGGAGCCCTGAGAGCATTTGTCATTTCTGCCTTGTGGTGCAGGGAACGGACGCCTGTGTCCGTGAGCCTGAACTATTGCCTGAGGTTGCAGAGAGGAATCAGTGTGAAAAAGGTTTGTCTCCCAAGCATGAGGGCCCGCGTGTCATCCCCGGAACCTTCGGGAATTGCTAGACTTCATGCACCCGTGTAGACCTCTCACAGGAGGGAAACAGAGGCAGGAGGATGCCTGGGCCTTGCTCGCCAGCCAGCTTAGCCTAACTGAGGAGCCTCAGGGCCCACGCCTCTAATCTCAACACAGACAGGTGGATCACTGTGAGTTCCCAGGCCAGCCTGGTCTACAGACTGAATTCCAGGACAGTCAGGCCTACAAAAAACAAAACAAAAACAAAAACAGAGTGGGAGATTCCTGAAGAATGAATGACACTTGTGATTGACCTCTGACCTCTGGCCTCCACACACATGGGTGCCTACGCACTGGCACACACAAGCATGTATGCACCTACGGACAGAAGAAAACGTTTGCCACCCAGACCTGGATGCTGTCTCTGTCTTCACTTTATAGACACAGAAACCTGGGCACAGAGAGGGAGAGGGCTCCCACTGTCAGGGTCAGCAAGTGGTAGGCCTGGGATTCGAACTCTGTGCATATGCTAGGCAAGCCTTCCACTAAGCCACAACAGTGTGCATGCTCTTACAACTGTGCCACAGCATGCACATGGGAGTCAGACGGTAATGTTGTGACGTTTCCACAGGTGCCAAGAATTGACTTCAGGTCTGCAAACTTGTGCAGAAAGCCCCTCTGCCCACTGAGTCATCTTGCCTGCCTGCAACGGGCCTTTACCAGATTCTTTGTGCATTTACAAAGAACTGACCTTCTGTGTGAGGACTGGTCATAGTACAGTGAGAATTGGTGTCTTGAGGGCTCTGCCTCTGATATCTGAGAACTCTGCCCCCTAACGGCAGGAAGAGGAAAGCCAGGAGGCGCGGACTGAGGAGCTGGATTTTCTGCTTCAGGGGCCCAGCACCTGCTCGGCTCGTGGGCCACAGCGCCACCTGGTGGCCTGCTACAAGACCTTCAGCGGGAAGCCGGCGGTTTTAATAGTTGGGTGCTGGGGCTAGAACCTGACACAGCAGTTTGGTTCTTAAGTGTTTCCCCCAAAAGGCGCATTGTTGAAGGCCTGGTCTCCAGATGAGAGTGTTATTGCGTTGGGACTGGATAGTGGCAGCACGCACCCCATTTATTAGTCAACGAACTGCTGGAGCCTGCTCGGAGGAAACAGACCGTTGCGGGTACATCGTTGAAGTGTCTAAAGGCTACTTCCTGTTAGGACTTGGACATGACATGTGCCCCAAAGGCTGCATGCCAAAACCTGTGCTGCTACTTAGAAGTGCTGGAACCACTGAGGGGTGGAGCCTAATGGGAAAACGTGAGGTCACAAGGGGCTTGACCCCCAACTAGGATTTAGAACCCAGATCCCTCTCTCCTCCAGCAGGCCTTGCAGTGGAGCAATGTCTCACCACACACACCACACCATGACGTGTCTTACCATAAACACAGCCCAGAAACTAGGGCTGGTGACCATGGATTGCATACTTGGAAGCTGTGAGCCTGCAACTCAGGTTAAATATAATTTCCTCTGAAATTAATGCCCCGCGACATATCTAAAGTGAAGGGTATGATAACTCAGCAGATTCCCTCGTTTCTTAGCGGGCTCAGGTGGATTCAGGCTTCCAAATGTGGTTCTCGTGGGCACCGTAGACTGCACTACAGAGTGCAAGTCAGCAACCGCGGGGCTGTTCTTGAGGGGGAGGTGATGGAGCCTCGGGTGCAGGCATGCTAGGCAAGCATTCAGCCATTCCCGTCCCCAACCTATGCTGTAAGAAGTGTGTGTGCTGCAGGGTGGTGTTAGGGTCCAGAGAGATGGCTCAGTGGTTAAGAGAACTGTTTGCTCTTCCAGAGGACCCAAGTTCAGTTCCCAGCACCCACACAGCTCACAACCATCTGTGACTCTGGTCTCAGCTAATCTGAGGTCTTCCTCTGCACTCTAAGCATTTGAATACACACGGTGCACAGACATGCACATAAAATGAACATTTTTAAAAGTTGAAAAGAATTAACCCATGGTTGAAGACTCACAAATACGGAGGGGCGTTTGTTTCCCAGATTCTATTTCTGTTCTTGTTTCATATAAATCTAAGAATCGTTGAGCTGTGTGGAGCATAGTGGGTTGTGTGCATAATCCCAGCACTCTAGGGGCTGAGGCAGGAGGACCAAAGGCTCAAGGTGAGCCAGGGACATGTAGTGAGCCTCTGTCAAAGGATGGCAGAAAGGAAGGGCAGAATCAGGCCTCGCAGTGGCCTGGACTGTAGACTGAGACCCTGTCTTCAAAGGAAGGAGGGACTGAGGGGAGGGAGGAGGGAGGGGACGACGGAGGGAAGGTCTCAACACTATAACCCTTGGAGTAGCTCACCAAAAGCCCCTTGGCTCTGCTGAATCCCCTTTGTTCTCTCAAAGTGCTGTCTGTCTCATCATGCTGTCTGTCTGTCTCACACTACTGTCTGAATGTCTCACAGTACTGTCTGTCTGTCCAACCATGCAGTCTGTCTGTTGCACCATGCTGTAGGTCTGTCTCACCGTACTGTCTCTGGGTCTCACTGAGCTGTCTGTCTCACCATGCTGTCTGTCTGTCTCACCTTGCTGTCTGTCTGTCTCACTGTGTTGTCTGTCTGTCTCGCCGTGCTGTCTGTCTCACCATGTTGTCTATCTGTCTCACTGTGTTGTCTGTCTGTCTCACCATGTTGTCTGTCTGTCTCACTGTGCTGTCTGTCTGTCTCACCGTGCTGTCTGTCTGTCTCACCATGCTGTCTGTCT
>OU015753.1:40695530-40735803 GCA_907169655.1 Acomys percivali
TCTTCTTCTTCTTCTTCTTCTTCTTCTTCTTCTTCTTCTTCTTCTTCCTCTTCTTCCTCTTTTCCTCCTCCTCTTCTTCTTCTTCTTCCTCTTCTTCTTCCTCCTCCTCCTTGTTTCTTCTTTGCACACAACAACTTAACAAACCTCAACCAACAGCAATCAACCACCAACCAACCAGGGCTCTAGCATTTATTTACCCTCTGAAAAGTTCCCAGACTTCCAAACATCACACAACGGCAGCAACTGTCTGCAGCTGGGAAAATGACACCCCAGCCAGAGCACTAGGCAAATCATAGTCAGCTTCTGTGAAGCAGCCCCAGATCCCCCACACCTGGATTAAAATGAAAAGATAATCTTATAATAGTTCTGTGTTTTTTAAAGACCCCAAAATTAGCCAAGTGGTGGTGGCACACGCCTTTAATCTCAGCACTTGGGAGGCAGAGGCAGGTGGATTGCTGTAAGTTCGAGGCCAGCCTGATCTACAAAATGAGTCCAGGACAGTCAAGGCTATACAGAGAAACCCTGTCTCAAAAAACAAACAAACAAAAAGAACCCAAAAATCACAGGATTCTCACTACGGTTACTCATAATCCTCCATTTTAGCCTGGGCAGTGCATGGCTTATGGGCATGCACCACCACATCAGCTCTTTGGTTTATTTACTTATTTGTTGATTTTGTTTTATTTATTTGCTGTATGGAGGTGGAGTCAGGACCTTCCATACCCCAGGCAAGGGCTCCACCTCCATCTCTTTTTCACTTTTTTTTTTTCAGAGATTGTCATGGAACTTACTCTTGTAGGCCAGGCAGGCCCCAAACTTGTGATTCTCCCACCTTAGCCTCTTGAGGAGCTGGGACCTGTTAAAGTCACCATTTCATGGGATGAGAAACCCTCAGCCTTTTCCTCCAGCTGTTTGATGAGTGCAGCACTTTAAGGCTGAGGAGGACGGAAGCCAGGTGGCTCCCACTTGGAAAGGCCAGCACTCAGGTGGCCAAGGCAGGAGAAGGGACAGGGCTGCACAGAAAGGCTCCATCGGAAAATATATGCCATTTTCATCAAAAGTACTTCAGCTGCTGTTTGAAAAGAGAAAAGTGGGCACGGTGGGTGGTGGTCCACGGGGTTCAAAAGATGAGGTCCTCAATGCAATCTGAGGAGGATTGTGTTCCAGAGCTACATACACAGAAATATTCGGCCCCTAGAGCGGCCTGATTGGGAGGAAATGCTTAGCGCAATGTATTAGAAATACCCAAGCCGAGATCATCCAAGATGGCGTCAATCGCACAATGTGTCTGATCCACGGAACAGCAGTGACTGCGCAGTCACCAAAGGACCATACTGAGAGCTCCAAAACACAGTGCTGGTGTTTCCCAGAAAGAAGGAAATCCTGTCAAATGGATCATCCATGCCCTCCCACCGCAAGCAGGACCCAGGGCCGCCACCGCTGCCGTCACACTCGAGCCAAGGAGATGGCATTCAAGGAAGGGGTACTGTTCGAGTTGAGCCGAGCGAGGACTGCACCACCCACACCACAGGCCTCACAGACCTCCTCTCACTGCCCAAGGCCATGCTCAGTGCTGAGAACTGGATGGTGCAGAGGTAGATACTGGGGGCAGCACCGAGGCGGGGGCCCATGATGGATGGAGCACTCAATGGAACCAGACACTTGGGAGGTGCGAATCAACAGAGCCACAAGTTCCCTGGGACAAGAAGCTGAGCTAGGCCAACATCAATGGTTTCTCTGAGCCAACAAAGACTTTGAGGGGCCTCCATTTGCCACCTGCTTGATGGCCCACAAGATCCAGTACCCACAGGAGTAGGAGGCCATCCAGGCCTGGACAGCCAGCAATAATCTGAACAGGAACAGGAGAGCTGGCCCTGAGGACACAGGAGTGGGTAAGCCGGCCCTGCCCTGAGGACACGGGAACAGGAGAACCGGCCCTGCCCTGAGGACATGGGAGGGCAGCCCCTGCCATGACGAAATGGAAGCAGGAGAGCAGGCCCTGTCCTGATAACACCTGGCCCTGCCACGATGACACAACATGGGAACGGGAGAGCTGGCCCTGAGCCAAGGACATCGGAGAGGGTGAGCTGGCCCTGCCCTGAGGAACAGGGAGCAGGCCCTGATCCAGGGCTCTGAGTGGACCTCACCCCAACATCTACCCCATGTATGACCTGCTGGAACACATGAAGGGGCCGGACCTGCAGATTCAAAGATTAAGAATCTCCTTGACACACAGCAACAACAGGATATCTGACAGCAGTCCCAGTGAGGATCCGGTAATGATAGTGTAGGCCTCCAACCAGACCCAGGACTCAGCAATGAACATTTGAAAGTAAACATATGTGGACAAAAGGCTATACTGCATGATACACTACAGCCTCTGTGACAAGATTTTTTTGTTTGTCTGTTTTATTTTACTGGGGGGAGGAGAGGGATTTTTGGTGCATGACGTGTAAATCATAGACATTCAATAAAAGTAAGAAAATAAAATTAAATTTAAAAAGAAAAGAGAAAATTGATGGGGGCTGTCCTACTCTCAAAACCAAAGGACCTCGGAGCCTTGGCGTCTTCCTGTCACTTCTTTATTCACTCAACAAACACTGAGTGAGTACCTGGTGTGTAACCAGCTCTGTGCTGGGTGCTGGGGATGAGGCCATGGATAAGCAGATAAATATCCCTACCCGTGCAGAGAGGGCATCCAAGGGAGAGAGGGACAGAGGGGACTGGAAGCCAGGACACCATGCAGAAAGCAGAGGCAGAAGAGCACCAGAGAGAGAAGCAACAGGAAATGAAATGTATCTGAACTGCTGTCAGGAAGGCCAGCTGGCACCCAGGGCCTCCAGACACCCCCAAATTCTACAGTCTAGGTCCCCTAAGGGGAAAAAAACACAGACTTACACAGAACAGGGCACATGGTCCTACAGACTCCATAGTCTCTCTAGACACAGTGGGGATGCCGTGAGTGCGGCCGACACACTGTATTGTTTAGGAATAATGACAAGAACAATCACACATGCATGTTCAGTACAGGCTCAACCACGGGAATCGAAAGCTTCCCACTCCCATGAGGGCCACTGTGTGCCCTGGACAGTGTTGAAGCAGCTGGTCCTGATGCACAGTGTGTGCAGAGCACCGGTGGGCTGATGCACGGTGTGTGCAGAGCACAGGCAGGATGATGCACAGTGTGTGCAGAGCACCAGCAGGCTGATGCACAGGGTGTACAGCAGGCTGATGCACGGTGTGTACAGCGGGCTGATGCATGTGTGTGCAGAGACAGGCAGGCTGATGCACAGTGTGCGCAGAGCACCAGTGGGCTGATGCACAGTGTGTACAGAGGGCTGATGCATGTGTGTGCAGAGCACAGGTGGGCTGATGCATGTGTGTGCAGAGCACAGGCAGGCTGATGCACAGTGTGCGCAGAGCACCATCGGGCTGATGCACGGTGTGTACAGCAGGCTGATGCATGTGTGTGCAGAGCAAAGGCAGGCTGATGCATGGTGTGTACAGCAGGCTGATGCACGGTGTGTGCAGAGCACCGGCCAGCAGAGGGGAAGCGTTTATGCTGCCGAAGCTGGGGTCACACATAGGTACTACCTTACCTGGCTTCGTGTGGGGCTGAGGGTTGAGCATGCCCTGTGCGTGCTAGGCAAACACTCTTCCAAACTGAACTACATCCCCAGCTCATAAATTACCTATTTAAGAGGCCCTTTCTCCAAACATAGCCACATTTGAAGGCACTTGATGTTACACTTGAATATATTCCCTTCAGGTGGCACTCAATATAGCCTGAACAAAGAGTCGGCAGGATCTGTTGGGTGAGCCAGTTATGTATTAAGCCCACAGAAGGCCACTGAGGAGGGGACCTCCAAGCAGAGACCTGAAGGTGACACAGGAATCATACAGGTATTTGAAGGAAGGGCTTTCCAGTCACCTGGAACAGCATGTGCAAAAGCCCTGAGAGAGACCAAGCAGGAGGCCCGTGAGAATGTAACTGAGTAAAGAGAGAAGCAGAGAACATGAACAGATCCCACAGAGCACCGTGGACCACAGGGAAGTTCTCTTAGCTCTCAGGTCACGTGGTACGTGCTGTTTGGAATCCACCCGTGCTCATGGCATCTTTTCAAGCCTGAACTCAGAACCAACTGGAAATTTGGCGCAAGCAAATGCAATTAGGAAGCTTCTCACACAAACACAAGTGACTCCCGCATCTGTGAATGTTCCGTGTAGAAACACAGAGAAAGAGGGGGCCTGATCGCAAAGCCCCCACTGTAGGAAGCCAGGCCTCACTGCCTCCTGTTGTTCATTCTAGCATGACCAGTGCAGGAACCCTCCAGTCTCTTCAAATCCTGGAACATGTGGGGTTTAGTACAGTCATCCTTCCTGTGCCTTTAATCTCACTCTCCGGGCCTAGCAAATTCCCTCTATACTGTGAACATCTCTAAAGGCTTTTATGTTTGAGCCACTTTCCCAGTATCCTAAAGAAAAAAAAAAAAGGTGCTATTCCTTTAATAACCACCAGCTGTTTTATAGGCAGGTAACTAAGCACCAGAGGTGGGTACATGGCTCTCAGTCTCCCTGACCCCGGCTACGATGTGTCAGTCCACTGGCAGAACAATCTGTCCCTCCTAACTAGCCTTACAGCGCCCATACAAAACGATGGCTCTCACAGGTGTGGTTTGCTGCGGCTTCTTTATTCCTGAGCTAAAACAGAAAAGAGCAGGAGCGCTCAGCTGCAGAGGGCCTCAAATGCCCCAGCAAGGGGCCAGCAGCTTGGCTCAGAGGCAGAGCCCTTGCCTAGCATGTGCAGAGTTCTGTCTCCAGCAAAAAAAGGAAGGGAAGAGGGTGGATGGTTAGTAAACCGAACATTCTTCAACATTCCCAGGAACCAGTACATCTGAGAAGAGTCACCAGACATCTTGCAAGCCCTCACTTGGCATCTAGACCCTGAAAAAGAGGCCTTGTGTATCCAGAAGGACATTACAGCCATTGTTGCCCGAGACGTGATGACTAGCCCTGCAAACCTTCATTTGGAACTGCGCAATTACCACGGGACCAGGATACAAATGCTGTCCCTCTGTGTCTCTGGAAGCTCGCTTCCAGAACCCACGCTGACCCCACTGCACAGGAGCTCAAGTCCCTTCCACGGAGCCCACTCTCGTCCTCCTGCAGACTCTGTCATCACCAGCTGCACCCAGCCTGCAGTCTAACATCAGTAGCACACCTCCGATAGCTGCTAGTGTGAACTGTTCAGGGCAGAGTGATGACGAAAGTGTGTACATATTCACCACGGATGCTACTTAAATATAAATGACCAGCAGAGTCCTCACAGCACTTAAGAGAGCTTGCTGTTTGTCCCAGCACCCATGTTGAGGGTGGTTGTGTACAACTCCAGTTACAACGCCCCCCGCCCCCCGCCGCTTCTAGACTCAGCAGACACCTGCTCTCACATACGCACATACCTTCCAGCCCCCTCCCCCCCAAATACATAATTTAAAGTAATAAAATAAATCTTTTTTCTAAAAATTGAGAAGGGGGTCTCATTCGGCCCCAGCTCGCCTTGAACTCACTATGGAGTCAGGAATGACACTGAATTCCTGATCCTCCTGCCTCACTTCCAAGCAATGGGATTAACAGCAGGCTCCAAACCATCCAGTTTATGTTGTGCCATTGAGCCCTTGAGGCACACCCCAGCCTTCCAAAAACAGTTTTGGCCCATGATTGGCTGGTTCCAAAGATATGGAAGCTGCCGGCAGTGAGGGCAGGCAGGGTACAGCGCCTTGAGCCTTCAGCGTGCTCTGGCTCTGGAGACAAGAAGTGACCTTGGACTATGAAGAAGGCTGGACAGAGCCGGGGGTTTGGGATTTGTGCTGGTGGGAGTAAGGCACCGGCAGGCTATGGGAAAAGCTGTTCCAGAAAGGTCAGCTGGGTGCCCCCCCCCCCACGAGCTGCTGAACAGCTGCCCTGTGTCTACACACAGAAGACAAACAACCCCTGGCCCCCAGCAGGTACTCCCCAGCTGGAGTTGGTCCAGGCACCTGTGCAGACCTGGCCAGCAGGTGTGCCCCATCTCGCTAACTGTGTTTGCCCAACAGCAAAAAAAGACAAAGTGCATGGGACTTGCCTCAGCTAGGTGCCGCTGGGTGTGAGAAGAGACGAGGAGAGAGAGAAAAAAAGCTAGAGGCCACACAGAACAGACGGACAGGAAAGCCTCATAGAGCAGACCCCATGTGCCAGGCATAGGTTGGGTTGGGTACCTGCCCATGTGACAGGAAGACCACACCTGAGATAGGGCCGGAGCCCATTGCCAAGTCTGGACCACCTGTGCTGCTACAGCAATCAGATGGCTCCTGAAGATTCACCTATAGCCTGAGATGTGGCAAGAGGGAAGAGAGGGGAGGACTGCAGGGAAAGCTCGGGGCACACATCTGTGGCCTCCTCTTTCCCATGTGCGCAGGGAAGGCGAGGGGGAGGGGCAGACACTGGCTGACCAAGAAAGGTGATGATTCAGCCCTGCAGACTCTGCATGCTTGTTTGAAAGTGTGTGATGCTCCCTGGGTGATCTGTGCTGCCAAGTCTTTTCTCTTCTCTCTCTCTCTCTCTCTCTCTCTCTCTCTCTCTCTCTCTCTCTCTCTCTCTCTCTTTCTCTCTTTCTCTCTCTCATTTTTTGAGACAGGGTTTCTCTGGTTTTTTTTTCTTTTTTCTCCAATCTTACCCCCTCCATACAGTTTCATCTTTATCTCCTCCCCTTTTTTCTATTTTCTCTTTTCTTCTTCTTCTTTCCCTCCCCCCCTCCCTCCCTCTCTCTGTAGGGGAGCAGAGAAACCCCCAAGTAAATGAAGTCCTGATTGAGTAATGTGCTGTTGGCATGGGCACAGCCATGATCAGGACTCTGGTGCCTCAGACTCTTGGGTGAAGCACAGAAGGATGGTGACAATTTCCTTGGGTCTGGGTGCAAAAAATGTTGACAGTTTGTGCAGAAGACATCCACCGCAGCTTTTCTCCGCCTAGATGCTCACAACCTTCAGACTGTTCCTACCAAGGTTAACTAAGCCTGTCTTCTTCTTCCATCTTATGTAATAACCCTTACTCTTTGTATATCTGCGAATAATAACCCCGGTTCCTGTGCAGCTGTATCCCATAAACACGTTCTTCCTGTTGAACTGTATATAATAAACATGCTGAGCTTCTGGGATGCCTCAGCTTCTCCATCAGAGAGCCCAGTCTATTGGGTCCCAGCTTTTCTGTGGGCCCCCGTCTTTGTCTTTTGTTGCAGAAATATCGGTTTATATGTAAACATGTTTTTGTTTTAATTCCAGGTGTGGGATATGGGGGGCAGAGGGCTGCTCCAGTTTGTCCACAGCTGATTACTGACAAACGTGATGTTTGTCAGCTGTGAATTACCTCGTGCAGGGTCTTTGTCGGTGGGGGCTAAAAGCCAGACCCAAAGGGAGCCTGGGAGCTCCGGAAAAGAAAAAAGCTGCTGGTACTTCCCCCTGCTGCTCCTGGTTGCTGTTGATGCAGTGTGAGAGAAGTCAGAGATATCATGAAAGGAGGATTGGACTTGCCCCAAAGAACCCAGTGACCCAGAACAGCAGAAAGTAGCTACGGACAACTGCACCCCCTCTCCCTACTAACCTTCTTTCTCCCCTGTTGGGTATTGGGGTGTTAGAAGGGATTGGGGAGGAGTAGGGAGGAAGAGACTTAAAGAACCCCAAAATAAAATAGTGGGTTGAAAGTATGCCAACAGTCATTGCTTCATTTCTTCTAGGTCAAGTCTCTGTATTCCTTCTCTTTCTCCCCCAATTGCGCTCTCCCTCTCTCTCTCTCTCTCTCTCTCTCTCTCTCTCTCTCTCTCTCTCTCTCTCCTTTTTTAAAGATGGGGTCTAGAGGTCAGGCATCATGGGACACACCTTAAATCCCAGCACTCAGGAGGCAAAGGCAGGCAGATCTCTGTGAGTTTGAGGCTAGCCTGGTCTACAGAGCAAGTCTAGGACATCCAGGGCTAACACAGAGGAACCCTGTCTCGTGGAGGAAAAAAAAAAGATGGAGTCTGGCCTTGTTGTCTAGGCTAGCTTTAGACTCCTGGGGTGATGCCATCCTCTTGATTTAGCCTCCTGAACAGCTGGTATTACAGCACCCTCCACCATGCCCAGCCAGGCTTTTGGACCTACACACACACACACAAATGTTGCAGCCAGTGTCATACAGAGGTCTGCCACCTGCTATAGTATGAATTAATTCCTGGAGGAGACTTGCTATTTCAAAGAGTGCACGATTTTAAGTCCCCTGAAGTGGTGTCTAACACCATCCTGTTGGGACTTCAACTGAGTCAGTGCAGAGCGACGTCCTGACACATGGCAGTGGGTCCACAGTGTCCACAGGCTCTGCTCGGACAGAGTCAATCAACCTCAGGTCACATTTGGGAAAATGGCATCTGTGCAGAACAAGGGCAGCCCTGTCTCCGGTTCTTATTCTCCAGATGACATAGCGTGACACGTGCTGGGTCCCCTAAGCCATCTGGAGACAGACCTTAATTGCAAGCCAAGGTTTCATGGCAATTCACAGATGGTGTTGGGGCAGGGCAGACTTGGGTCTCTAAGGAGGAGGTACGGAGCTCTGCTGAGAGCAGGTGCTGCTGTCGAGTTGACCACACCAGGATCAACTGCAGCCCCAGGGGCTGAGCACACCAGGATCAACTGCAACCCCAGCGGCTGGGTACACCAGGAGGGGGTTTCTTCATTAGATTATCTGAGAAGGGAAGACCCACTCTAAGTCTGGGCCACACAGTCTGGCAACAGCTCACAAAAGAGGATGTGGAAGAAGGAACCTTTTGCTTTTTGCCTGCCTGCCCTCCCTCTCTCTGGCAAGCTCATCTGTCTAGTTGCTGAAGCCTTCTCTCAGTGGCATTAGAAGGAACCTCTTCAAAATTGCAGTGTGGACTGAGGACCAGGAGCTCTTCAGGAATCTCGGAGGACTCCAGCACCAGATTGGAACCTCTGAGGGCTGAGCAACTAGTGGGCTCTCTCGTAGTGAGACTTTCATTCTTCTCCTACCTGGACCACAGGTTGTAAGCCAATCTAATATATATATTATGGTGCATATATATAGAGAGAGGAATAGATAGATAGACAGATAGATAGATGTTGATATGTTGATATACCAAAAATATACGCATTCTGTCAGTTCTGTTCCTCTAGAGGACCCTGACTAATACAACACAGGTGTTCTTTAACGAGAGCATCTACTAGGATGGGGAGACAGCTCAGTGGGTAAGAGCACTTGCTGCAGAAGCAAGAGGACCTGAGTTTGAATCCCCAGCATTCACTTGAAAAAAAAAAAACTGAGAGTGTCATTGAGTGCTTGTAAAGCTGGTGCTGTGGGGTGAGGACACAGGGGATCTCTGTGGATTCCGGTTTCCAGCTCGGCTCTAGGTTCAGGGAGAGACCCGGTCTCTGAAGAATAAGATGCAGAGTGACAGAACAGAACGCCCAAATTCCTCCCAAAGCTTCTGCATACATGTGCATGGACATATACACACATACCTATACATGCGCCCATACTATACACAGAAACACATGCACACATGGCCACATACACTACACACAACACATATATGTACCACACAAGTATACAGCATATATGTAGGTACATATATGACACATATGTACACACAGCACATATGACAACAAACCCACATGTGTTCATACACCAAACACATGTACATGTACCACATAACATGTATATATGCCATATACATAAAATACATATATACCACACACATGAACATACACCTCACACACAACATACACAAGTACACATACCACACACAACACATGCGTCTGCATAGAACACATGTGTACACACAACACAAATGTGTGTGCATTTGTGTGTACATATGTGTGAGCATGGGCATGCTATGAAGTGCATGTGGAGGTCAAGGTCAGAGGACATCTTGCAGGAGATGCTTTTCTCCTTCCACTATGTGGGTTCCAGGCATCAAATGCACCATCAGTCTTAGTGGTAATTAGCTTTACTCTCTGGGCCATCTCACAGGCCCCAAATGTTTGATTTAATATATATATGCGTGTGTATATATGTGTACATATATACATGTGTGTATTATATATATTCACATGTTTAATAATGTATAGAAACTTTCTTAAGTGCTCAAAAAATGTGTACACATCCTTGTGTGCACAGCTAAGCCATGTGTGTATGTATGCATGCATGCACATGTGTTGGTGTGTGTGCCCATGTGTGTGTTTGCATACATGTACTTACACACAAAGGCTAGAGGTGAGCCTGGGGTGACCTGCTGTGTCATTCTTCCCTTATTCCCTTGAGACAGAGTCTCTCACTGAACATAAAGCTGGTGACCAGAGAGCTCCAGCCATCCTCCTGTCTCTGACCCACCAAAGCACGGTAGTCCCAGGCCCCGGCTAGGTTTTTAAGTGGCAGCTGTGGGTTTGAACTTGGATCCTCATATTTGCTCACGTTTGTATAGGTGCTCTATCTTGGGCACCGTAGAACCTGTGTTCAGATAAGCATACAGCAAGGCGGAAGGAAAAAAAACAACAACAACAAATCAAATTGGGGTCAATGAGCACTCTCATGGCTTGGAGCAAAAGTCCCATGAGGACAGAGCTAACCAAACTGCCAGGCCAGATGGCAAAGGTTGCATGCCAGGCAGAGGCCAGCAGGCATCAGCTGAAGTGTGCCGCAGTGAGGCGAAACCCAGTCACAGCTGGTGCACTTTCCACCCTTGCCCATGCCACCAGCCAGATGTGTGATTACAGCGTGTCTGGGACAGGTGTGCCTGGGGCAGGTGTGCCTGGGGCAGGTGTGCCTGGGGCAGGTGGGTGCCTGGGTGGCCCCAGCACATGGGCACAGACTGAGGAAAAGGGAGAGGAGGGAGAGCCCAGACTGCGCCCAGTGGTCCTGTTGCATATGACCTGTGAGTCCCAGTACCTTGTCCAGCCCCACTTGCCGCCTCCTCACCATCCACCCAGCAGCAACACGAACTGAGCAGCTGCTGAATTCAGCTTATTCTCCCGCCCGTCACCCATCAGCCTTCACTTCCACCAATGGCCTTTCTGGTCTTCACCTCTACACCCAGCTCAAGGCTTGCTTCTGCTTCCTATGCTTCTAAAAGATGCCTTCGGTGGCCACACCCGCTGCCTGCCTGTGTGTGGATGGGTGGTTCTAGGCATCTGTATCTTGCTTTCGTGCCTCATCTAAGCCTAGAAGTCAGCTCCAGCCATGGGGGTCAGAGGTGATGAAGGGCTGGGGGTGGGGGCTAGGGGGAGAGGTGGATATCCTTCGACAAGGGTGGGCAGGAGCACACAGATGTCCTTACCTTCATAACCAGTGTGCCTGGGCTCCTTTCCAACATCTGTCACCACCCGCTGTGTGACCTTGGTAACTCACTGCACCTCTCTGAGCCTGTTCTCTTACCCATAGCATAGACACCATAGCACATGCTCCATAGAGTCATAAAGGTGAAACACAGTCACCTCTGTGCCCACCAGCTTGGTGCCAGAGCAGTCAACCAAACGTGATTTAAAAATGCTTCTTTTAAAATTGCACTTGAGGCTGGGCGTGGTGGCACACGCCTTTAATCCCAGCACTCAGGAGGCAGAGGCAGGCGGATTGATGTGAGTTCGAGGTCAGCCTGGTCAACAAATTGAGTCCAGGACAGCCAAGGCTACACAGAGAAACCCTGTCTCAAACAAAACAAAACAAAATTGCACTTGAGGCTCAGTAGGTAAAATACTTGCTATCCAAGCATGAAGACCAGAGTTCAGGTCCCCACAACCCACATAAAATCTGTATGGATGTGGCAGCTGCCTGAAACCCAGCCCTGGGAAGCTGACAAGGGAGAGGAGCTGATTGGTCAATTCCAGCTCAGTGAGGAATGCAGCCTCGGTAAGGAGGCTAGCAGCTGAGAGCCTCCACTTACATTCTAACACATGCCAAGACATGGCCAAGCGTGCACACACGCGTACATAACTCTCTTTCTCTCTCTCTCTCTCTCTCTCTCTCTCTCTCTCTCTCTCTCTCTCTGTCTGTCTCTCTCTCTCTCACACACACACACACACACACACACATCAGGAAGCTAGGTAAGGTGGCTTACACCTATAAGCCCAGCATAGGCTGAAGCAGAAGGTCAGCCTGGTCTACAGAGTCAGATATTTCTTTATTTATTATTATGTATATATACATTGCTCTGTCTGCATGTACCCCTGCAGGCCAGAAGAGGGCATCAGATCACATTATAGATGGGTGTGAGGCACCATGTGGTTGCTGGGAATTGAACTCAGGACCTCTGGAAGAACAGGCAGTGCTCTTAACCTCTGAGCCATCTCTCCAGTCCCCCCAGATATCTATTCTGGAGCCTCCAGTAGCTGCTCTCAGTCACCTTGGAGTGTGAGAGAGACACTTTCACTAGTGGCTCGTTTTTCGGGTCCCTCCTGCGGGCCTTGCACATTTGATTCCTCAGCGTTTAGCATCTGCAGATGTTTTCGGATCTCCCTTACTCTTCCTGCCCCTTCAGCTACATGACATGGCATCTCAGTGTGCCGCTGAGGTATTAATTAGGCAGCATATTCACTTCTTAGGGTGGCCATGATGACTTGGTGGCTCCCTTTGTTGAACAAATATTTTTACATTATTAATCTTGAGATCGAGTCTCAGGGTGTAGACGAGGTGGCCTCAAGTTTACATCAATCCACTTGTCTCTGCCTTTCTAGTGCTGTGAGCAAGGCCACGCGTCACCGTGCTTAGTCTTGAGCAAATATTTATTGACTGCTGCTACGGTTTGCACCTAAGTCATTTCTGAAGTGTCATGTGTTGCAGGATTGGTCCCCAGAGCATCAGTGAGCAGAACTGTGCTTCCGGGGTCCAGTGGACCGTGAGGCTATGACATCATCAGTGGGTGGTCCACTGATAAGGGCTATTTGGAGGCATGGAAACTTGAGGACACGGGGCTTAGTGAGAGGAAGTCGAATGTCACTGTGGATGCACCTTGAACCCCAATCCTTTGCCTTCTCTGTCTTTTCTCCCAGCTGCCAAAAGTTGGGGCCACTTTAAAACAAATTGAGTCTGGGCCTGAACAGAGCGTGGAGAGGACTGGGTGCTGACTCAGTCAATAAAATACTTTGCTGTGCAGGCATGAGGACCTGAGTTCAATCCCCAGGCCCCCTGCGGGAAAAGCCAGGCTTGGGGGCTGGGAGGATGGCTCAGTGGTTAGGAATGCACACTGCTCTTGCAGAGGGCCTGAGTTTGGCTCCCAGCCGCTCACAACTACCTGTTTCTTCAGCCCCAGGGGATCTGAGACCCTCCATAGACACTGTACTCATGTGCACAACCCCCACCCCAACACATGTATATACATAATTAAAATGAATAAAATTAAATTCTTGGATACTGCAGAGAAGCCAGGTTTGATCTTCGGCACCCACAGTGGCTCACAGCTATTTGTAACTCAAGTTCCAGGGGATCCAACGCCCTCTTCTGGCCTCTGTGGGCATCAGGCGTGCCAGGCATGCGTGGGGTGCACAGACATAGATTCAAGCAGAACACTCATCTGCATAAAATTTAAAAATCTTTTTTAAAGATTGGGGGGAGGCAGGGCATGGTGGCGCATGCCTTTAATCCCAGCACTCAGGAGGCAGAGGCAGGCAGATTGATGTGAGTACGAGGCCAGCCTGGTCTACAAAGTGAGTCCAGGACAGGCAAGGCTAACACAGCTCTCTGTGTTTTCGAGATCCTGTCTCAAAAAAACCAAACGAGAGGAGGGGGGAATAAGGGGGGGGAGGGGAAGGGGGGGGGAGGGGGGGGGGGAAAGGAAGGGGGGAGGGGTGGAGGGGGGACGCTGGGAGTGGAAGCAGAAGCTGGGAAGCAGAGGTGGGAGGCCAGTCAGCCAGCCTAGCCCACACACTCAAAGCCTTGGAAGGCTCTGCCTTTCTGAAGGTAGCTTGGTCCTGAGGCTGAAGAGCTGTTGTAGTTGATGGCTAATGGGAGAGGGAGAATCAGCTTTCTTCTGGGGTCTGGGCCCTGGTAGGATGCACACGCTCCAGGGTGAGCACCTCTACACATGTGGGCAGCTCTAACTGGACTCTGAGAGAGGTTTTTTTTTTAAAGATTTATTTATTTATTACTAGGTATACAGTGTTATACCTGCATGTACACCTGCAGAAGAGGGCACCAGATCTCATTATAGATGATTGTGAGCCACCATGTAATTGCTGGGAATTGAACTCAGGACCTCTGGAAGATCAGTCAGTGCTCTTAACCTCTGAGCCGTCTCTCCAGGCCCCTGAGAGAGTTTTTTAATTGTTGTTTGTTTTGTTTGAGACAAGGTCTTATCATGCATCCCTGACTGGTCTGGAACTCACTATGTAGAGAAGGCTGGCTTTGAACCTACAGAAATCTGCCTGCCTCTGCCTCCTGAGGGCTGGCATGAAAGGAGTGCATCAATCACTCCTGCTCAGTCCGAGTGTTATGTTTAAAACTGGGGAGCTAAAGCAAGGACAGGCATGCGTTAGAGGACAGAGAGGGGGAAGTTAATGCGGATATGATCAAGATACCTTGTATAGGGCTCAGTGGGTAAAGCTACTTGCTACCTAGCCCTGAGTATCCCCCATGCCTGTCCTGGTTTCATTTCTGTTACTATGACAAAAGCAAGTTAGAGAAGAAAGTTGTTTTGTTTTTTTTTTTCCTAGCTCACAGTTTAGGGTCAGTTCAGCACAGCAGGGAGATCAAGGCAGGAGCTTGAAGCAGCCAGTCACATCCACCGTCCAGAAAGAATCAATGCCCACTTGTACTCAGGACCCTCTTGGAACATACGTTGTCCAGGACCCGATGCTTAGGGAATGGTGCCACCTACAGAGGGCTGGGGCTTCGCACTTTAATTAACGTAATCAAAACACGCCCCCAACCCCACTACCAACATGCTCACAGGCCAACCTGACCCAGGCAATCCCTCACTGGGACTCTTTTCTCAGGTGACTCACGATCGTATGTTGAAAACCAACTCTAACCATCACAATGCCCTGTTTGTACGTGCAATTAACCCACACATTTTTTAAAAATGCACTTAAGAAGAAGTTCATGAGAAAGGAGAGGAACCAGACACAAAGGCCACTCACTTTGTAGTCACATTCATGGAAGGAGAGAGCACATGGCTCCCAGGACCAGTGTCAGGCAGCGGCTGCTGGTCCTACTGGGGGAAGGAAGTGACCCAAGTTGGTCTGTGCTTCCTATCTGGGGTGATGGGAGATTACCAAGCTGTAGGTGATGGCCATACCACCTCATGGGTATTCTAGGTACTGTGACAAGTTTTAAGACGCCATCAAGGCAGGTGTAGAGGCTCGGAGGAAGGAAGGGGGCTCCCTTTGGAAATGGCTCAACTGGTAAAATGCTTGCTGTGCAGACACGAGGAACTGACTGCAACTCCTCAGAACCTATGCAAAATAGGTAAAGTGGCACACATCTGTAATCCCAGTCAGGGATGACAGAGACACCTGGATCCCAAGAACGCGGCGGCCAGCTAGCCTGGCAGAATCCGTAAGCCCCATTCAGTGAGATGCAGAGAACAACGGAGGAAGACTCCAGCCTCCACATACATGGGCACACATGTGCACATGCGTGTTCATACATCTGCACACAAGAACATGCACACACTCATGCACCACATAGGAAGAAGGAAGGAAGAGAGGGAGCAAATGGAAACGCAGCCTGTGCTGTGGAGTTGGGCTGCACATGCCAAGCTTGCCAGCCTCCCTCCTGTCGTCCTCAGCAAAGGACCCTGAAGCATATGAGGAACATCAGTGTCACCCATGACTGTGACACCTCCGGAGTCTGCAGGCTAGACAGGTACTCAGGATACTAGGGCAGGTCTCATCTTGGCCAACCTCCCTGCCTAGGCTGCTGTCCAAGGTCTGACTTTCCCGGGCAGTGTCTGGGGACTCAGGAGGGAGACTCCACCCACTGGTTAAATCAATCCTTTCTTCATCCAGATGAACTTGGCCTTGCCAGAGGGGTCAGGGTGAGCTGGCCAGCAGCTCTAAACTGTCTCATACTATGAAAACAGCCAGGATTGACGGATCCCAGAATAGAACCTTTCTCCTTGGCCCTTCCTAAGGGTCCTCAGAGCCTGTAGGCTAACAATTGAAAGAAAGAAAGAAAGAAAGAAAGAAAGAAAGAAAGAAAGAAAGAAAGAAAGAAAGAAAGAAAAAGAAAGAAAAAAGTAGCCAAGAGTTCCAGCACAGGTCTGTGTCCTAGCACTCAGGAGGCTGACTGTTCCAGACCAGCCTGGGCTACACAGAAACCCTGTCTCACAAAAGAAAAAAAGAAGCAATAATAAACTAAATAATTCAACCTTATGCTGGAGCCTAAAGTGACCACAGACAGCACAGGACACTACTCTGTTGGCCACTGTCCCATCATTTCTTTCAGTGTCAAATTCAGCATCTCCCTCCTGACCCCAAGCTCCTTATGGGCTCTTTGGGAGAAGGTGACATTGAATTAACCCATCTTTCATAGGGGAAAGGTGGCACCCACAAAGATGACATCTTCATGTACCCCTGCAAGTTCTTGCATCTTAGGGGGAATATGACATCAACAGAGAGATAAAATCAGTGTCTTGGGGGGGTCTCTGGAGTCAGAGGATGGGGTGTTGGGGAGGGAAGGTGCTTGAGGCCACATAATTGGGGGTGGGGCTTGTAGCAGCTAAGCATGCCTGATGTCTGCAAGTGACCTGAGATCTCCCTAGATATTCTGTGCGTGGGACATAAGGAGGCCATGTGAAGCCGCCAGCCCTGAGCCAGATGGGGCTGCTGGTAGGGGTTATTCAGACGTGCCTTTGGCCTTGAGATAGGAGCAGCGGGTGAGGGGAGAAGGCTGTGCTGGCTGTTTCTGCTGCCCCAAGCTGTTGTGTTTGGCTTCTTCTTGAAGCAGGTCTTAGGGGCACCCCTACCCCCCAACAAGATAAGATGCTGCTAGGTAGCTGTGCACCCCAGTATCACCTGGCCTGACCCCACCTGAAAGGGGGTTTGCATGAGGCTGTCAGCATGGAGACTCAGAGGAGAAAAAGACTGACAGGTAAAAAGAAATAAGGAGAGAGAGGAAAGGATCAGAGACTGAAAAGAGAGAAAAAGGGCAAAGAAATAAAGATAAAGACAAAAACGGGAAGGTGAGGAAAAGGAGAGAGAGAGAGAAAGAGAGAGATCTAGACCAATTCTCTCCCAAAGTCCAAACTAGCCCAGGTTCTGTGGGGACGCACACGGAGCCTGTGCCTGGGCTCCTCAGCCCACGCAGGGTCCAAGATCCTTGAACCCCAACTGCTAGGACGCCCTGCAAGCAATGGGCTGAGCTTCTGGGCTTAGACCAGTAACTCTCACAGCTCAGTCACGTGTCCCAGCAGGTGGCAAAGATATTGGTAGCCAGGGGCTACAGCCCCAGACCTGAGGGTAATTAGAAGAAAACGGATTTGGGGGCTGGGGAATGGGACTGAATGGCAGAGCGCTTTCCTAGCAGGTACAAGGTCCTGGATCTCCCCTCCCCCCACCAAATATTATTTTAAAGAGAGAAATAAGTCTATCCACTTACACATACTTTAAGAGAAACTCTCCAGAGAAAGATTTATTAGAGATTGGGGGAAGGAGCAGAGAATCAAGTAAAATTTGGAAGTCAACTCAAAAGAGAAATTATTCACCCAGAGGTCTTGAGCTCTGGTGCAATACAACTCCTAACTGAGCACCATGCCCTACCCCAGGCACCCCACTCTTCAGAGCTCGGCTCACCTGCATCGGATCTAGTGGGTGCGGCCGCCAGTCCTCTGGGAGTCCTGAGGGTCCCACCAGGTCAGCGCCCAGGCTTCCAAGCAGCCCGGGGTGGGGGTGCGTAAAAGAGCTGCGTGGGTCGCCGAGAGTTGCGCACCCAAGCGAGCGCGGACCAGGGCAGCTGCTCCAGCTGTGGCGCGAAGGAGGGGGCGGCTTCGCCGAAGCTAGGGGGACGGCTGGACAAACTGAGCCCTCTGATCATCTGCAGCCAAGCGTCTCGCACCCTCCAACCAGGAGCTGAGAGCAAGCCTCCCCCATTGCTCCTTGCAGGAAATCAGGAGATTTTTCTTGGTTTTCTGTGACTCTTAACTCTAGGCACAGTGGCTTCGCAGTGCCTCAGAACTCTGAGAAAGGGAAGGCTTTGAGGGGTTGGCGTGCAAGAAGAAGCAGAGCCCAGGGCGGAGCTCAAGGGACCGCTCCGCTCCGTTCCACCTGTTCCTGGCGAGGCAGCAGGAAGGCAGGAGGCTGCTCAGAACTCAGCCACGTCCCTTTACCGTTGGCGACCTAAATTATTCATGCTCTTACAGAAACAATATTTAGGGTACAGCTACTAACCTATGCCCTGGAAACAGCTTTTCTCTCCCTTGTCCTCCTCAGGGCGACATTACAGCAGCTGAATCGAGAAAAGAGAAAGCGGGGTTCCTCTGCACAGGGCCACGGAGTGCGGGTGTCACACTTGTCTGCAGCTGGGAAGTTAATCCAAAGAGTCTTTTTTTTTTTTTTTAAAGGGAATGGAACCCGGGACTTTGAAAACGCTAGGCGAGTGATCTACTACACCCCAACCAATGCACCCTATGATTTGCTCACTAATTGATTGATTGATTGATTGATTGAGACAGGATCTCACTATATAGCCCTAGCTGTATTGGGTCTCACTATGTAGACCAGGCTGGTTTTGAACTCACAGAGACCCACTTGCCTCTGTCTCCCAAGTACTGGGATTAAAGAAGGTTTGTACCACACAGCCAGATCCTACGTACCTATTTTTGAGGCAGGGTCTTGTTATGTAGCCCAGGCTAGCCCAGAAGTCTACATCATGCCTCCTGGTTCGCAGTGCTGGGATCACAGCTGTCCACCACCACACTGGACACCTGTGTTCCTTTTTAAAGTTGATAGTGTTGTATTTTTCTCATAAGAAACAGCTGGGAGCAGCAAGATGGGTCAGTGAGTAAAGATGACTGCCTCCAAGCCTGACTACCTGAGTTCAACCCCTGGGCCCCATGTGGTGGATCTGTGACTAATATTTAATAGGCTCACCCCAGCCTCTCCACTCCAGCAAGGTGGTCTCTGACCTCCATATGTGCAACCACACTCACCAGCACACACATAAGTGGGGGCCCATGCATGCGCACACACACACACACACACACACACACACTATTTTTAAGCAAACATGACTCTCTGCAGGTAAGAGCAAACACTGCTCTCACAGAGGACCAGAGTATATTTCCCAGCGCCCACATCAGGTGGCTCCAGGGCATCTGATGTCCTCTTCTGGACTCTGAGGGCACCTGCTCTTACATGCACACCCACACATAGACACACACGTATAAAAAATAAAAATAGCTCTTTTTTTAAAAAAATCTCCCACACACAAGAGAAGACAAGCACAAACAACAAAACACAGCTCACTAGAGCTGCTAGAGCTCACTGGACCGCTGCATTCTTTGCTTCAGTTGTGTATGTTTGAAAGTTTCAGCTGGGTGGTGGTGGCACATGCTTATAATCCCAGCAGTAGGGAGGCAGAGGCAGGTAGACCTCTGGGTTCGAGGCCAGCCTGGCCTACAAAGCAAGTTCCAGGACAGCCAGGCCTACAGAGAGAAACCCTGTATTAAACAAACAAACAAAAAGCTAGTTTCTGTTTTGGGGTCTCAAGATGGCTCATCAGGTAAAGAAGAGCTAGCTGCCAAGCCTGATGTCATGAGTTCGATCCCTATGACCCTATGGTAGAAAGAGAGAAGCCTTTTTGACAGCTCCTGGGGTTGTCCTCTGCCCTCCACACTCACACCATGGCATACACATAGTTAAATATACACACTCTTAAAAAAAAATCTTTACCAACATAAAAGAGTTTCTCTCTGAAGAGATGTAGAGGTTTGCAATGTGAGAAGAACACAGCCCAGGCTGGCGCGCTCCTGCCAACTGTTGGTTCTAATCCTGACTCGGCAGCCAAGTGAGAAAGTGGATGAGGTAGCTAAAACAGAGTGGCTTCTTTACCTCTGCTCTCTTTTGCCCTGTGGATGTTCTGTGAATGAATAGGCATGGCTGTGTACCAAGCTGTGTGGGTGTGGGTGTGGGTGTGAGTGTGTGCAAGTGTTACCTTGAACAAGTCCTGTAAGCCTGTGTCACCTTCTGTTCAAAACAGGGCCAAGACCTGAAAGTGATTGTTTTGACTGTGGAGTCAGATACGGCTGTTGGAGGCACCATCAGCTGGAAAAGGCTGCACAACACAAGATGTTATCACAGTTAGGCAGGGAGCCCCAGGGCTGCACAATTTAGCATCGAATTTTCCTATTCCATGCCATGTGACTCATGTGAGTCATTTTGTGAGCATAAATAGCCATCCCAGCTTCCTTAAAAGTCCTTTGAAAATGTCAAAAAGTTCTGATTTTCCTTTGTGTGAACGAGACCATCCTGAGTCAGCTTGCTTCGAACTCCATGTGGCTTTTTAGGTTGAACAATTGCTCCCAATTATTCACTCCTTCCTGTTTACAGAGCCCCACTGCATCTTCCATGAGACAGCACACGCTCTCCCTCCCCTTTGGTCTTGGACATAGCCAAAGGACATGCTTTAGTTGGTGGCACACGGTCAGCCTGAGCTGTGCAGATATGGCCTGACCTCTTGTACTTACGCAGAGAACAAGTGTCCCTAGAGAAGATTAAGAGACACCTGAGCGATCACACAGCTGAGCCCAACCCCAGCAGGATACATGCCACCCACACGGTCTCACTCTGTAGCCAAGGCTAGTCTTGAGCTGGTGACTCCCCCTGCCTCTCTCTCCTGAGTGCAGGGATGACCTCCATGTGTGTGATGGTGCCCAGCTCAAGCCATTGCGTCTTGGAACATGGCTGGGATGGCTCATTTCAGGTGTCAGATTGGCTGGGCTAAGAGATACCTGTGCAAAATGGGAGGGAGGGAGGAATGGGAGGATACAAGGGATAGGATAACAATTGAGATGTACTATGAATAAATTAATAAAATATATTTTTTAAAAAAGAAATACCTGTGCAGCTGGCAAGACTCAGTTGCTAGGTGTGTCCATGAAGGGCTTTTCAGAAATGTAGCATGCCTCACTCTGTAGCCAAGGCTAGTCTTGAACTGGTGACTCCCCCTGCCTCTCTCTCCTGAGTGCAGGGATGACCTCCATGTGTGTGATGGTGCCCAGCTCAAGCCACTGCGTCTTGGAACATGGCTGGGATGGCTCATTTCAGGTGTCAGATTGGCTGGGCTAAGAGATACCTGTGCAAAATGGGAGGGAGGGAGGAATGGGAGGAAGGTGGAGTGCTGAGTTCAAGGCCTTGGTTAGGTCAACCAAAGTCATCATGAGACACCATTTATCTGAAGATTGCTAAGTGTTATTGAGTCAGAGGACATTTGAGGGTCATGTCTAAACTAAAAGCTGTGTGACTAATGCAATCATCAGTGTTACTGTCACTACTGTTATCACTATCACCACCACCACCACCACCACTACCACCATCATCATCGGCCTGCTTTTTTACACACTCCAGATCACAAACCCAGGGACAGCACTGCCCATAGTGAGCTGGGCCCCCCCGACCTCAGTCATTATCAAGAGAAGGTCCACAGACTCACCTACAGACCAATCTTAGAGAAACATTTTTTCAACTGAAGATCCCTCTTCCCAAATGACTAGGTTGTGTCAAGTTGTCTTAGAACTAGTCAACAAGCCCACATAACCTCCACTACCACAACTATTACCATCATCTCCACCGTGGCCACCATCACTCCAAGCATCGCCATGTCCACCTGACCATCATCACTATGCCATCACCATGACAATCACCATCAGCACCACTATCACTGTAGTAATCATCACCATGACCCTCATCTCACTGTGGCCAACATCACTACATCACCAGCATGGTGATCTTCATTGTCACCATTGTGACCACCATCATCGTTATCTCTTAGGAAAGTCTGGAGCAGTAAGAATGGACAAAGACCTGGACCAAAAAAAAAAAAAAAAAAAAAACAACCAAACAGAATAAAACAAAACAAACCAAAAAACCTGCATTAGACTCTTTGCTTCTACACTTAAACCAGCTATGACTTTTAAGAACTGCCTCAACTTTATAGTCAGCAATACGTATATGATAATCTTCATATTTCCATTCCAGGCTTATGGCAAAGCAGCACATGTGTACCTGGCGTGTGATACTGCTGTATAGCCTGAGCCAGCCAGAGTACCAGCAGCACTCTCCACCAGAGTCCGTAGAAAGCAGACAGCACTTGAAACTGGTAACAGGCCTTCAAAGCACTTAATAAAACCTATTAACGACAAACATAATGTTAGTCAGGTGATGTCATAGCCACCAAAGGGACCTGTTGCAGAACTTGAAAGAGCAATGAGAAGTTTCCGGAATGTGCAGAAGGAGAAAGAGGTGTGCCCCCACCCACCACCCACCACCCCACACACACACACCCCAGCCCCAGTAGAAGGATACAGGAAGCTCTCTTGGCAACCGTGATAAGAGGAGGCTGATGAAGCATCTTAGGTCTGCCCATCTTCTCCCTCTTGTTGTCTGTGAGAGACTCCTGTTGGATGAGCTACATGGCAGGTGAGAATTCAGCCTTCACTGAAGCAAGCAGGGGCGAGATGAAGGAGAGAAACCTGTTCTTTAGGATCCCAAGTGTGGGATCAGAACGGTCTTGTGAGAGAACAGGTGATGTTAATTCACTAGACAAGCAACCACCTCGTGCAGGAGCTTAATTGCTACCAGATGAAAAAGACCCCGTGAACAAACTCTGGGAGGAAATATATAAATGAGCCCAGATCTGGCAGCGGGGCGGATTGGAGGCTTGGGATAGATTTGGCTGTTCATCACTGCCCTTCAAGACACTCCTAGAGAAAACCGCTCGACGGAAGGCTTCAGAGCTCTGGCTCCTGCTGAGGCTCTGGAGTCTAGTTACCCCAGGTTCCAGTGGAAGAAATCCTGGGGCTCCCAACCAGAGAATCTTTCCTCGGAACTGATATCCTTAAGGTTTTGTTATTGTGTCCATTAATCCTCATTTCTTACTGTTTTGGTTAATTGGGTTATAATTGACGTAGGCTCGGTCACTAAGTTGTTAATAAAATATTTTGGTTAAGAAAATTGAGTCTACAGCAAGACACTAGCTCCGAGAGGAATGGGCAACCTTTCCCTCCCCGGCTCCCCATGGCTGCAAGCCACGCCTTCTTTCTCACTAGCCTGCTGGGGGCTCACCTCATTATTTTATTCTCTTCTTACTACCAAAGAGTACAAGACATGAAGAGGGAAACAGATTCCCCAGAGAACCTTGTCTGACAAGAAATCTCTCCTGCACCACACAGCTCCATTCCTAGCAACAGCATCCTAAGCTGCCCATCAGAGAGAGGAGAGCACTTGTGTTGCTTGTGGTCCCCAGGGCATTTTCCCCTTGGCCAGTGGAGTGGGCAGCTTCGTTTTTGCAACACCCAGCACAGCAGGAGAGTGCTGGCTCCAAGTGTGTCCACCTCAGCCGCAGGTGCACGCAGGCCCTGGCTGGGACCCATGCCACCTGGCGGCTGTTGCCCAGAGAACACCTCTGCCATTTGTCCAGGCAAGCAAATTGCTACTTACATGTTCTGGGCAAAGTCCAACCACACGGCAACCGCGATGATGGAGGAAAACAAAACACGGGTGTGTGAAAGCTAGCACTCGGGTATTGAAGGTAAAAGGACTGCCATGAGTTTGGAGCCAGCCTGGGCTACAGGGTGAGTTCTAGGTCAGCCTCAGAAACCTTGTCTCAAGTGAAAATAAATAAATAGATAACCAAAATCTCCTTTGAACGCAGCAGAACTGGCCCATTTAGCCATGAAGCAGATAAAGTCCTTACCGCCCATCCACTTGGTATGCAGTGGGAACTTTGCTCTTCCCTGCCCCTCCCCTCAGTGAATAATTTTAATACTATCACTTTCCCTTCCTCTCTTCAACCTCTCTCATGCTCCCCACTCTCAAATTAATAGCTTCCTTTTCTGTCATCATTATGTTACACACAAATATGTCTGCATATGTATAGGTATGTATGTATATGCATGCACAAATGTATAACTGCAATCTGATGAGTTTGCTATCTGTTGTGTGGGCATGTGGTTTTAGGGCTGACTACACTGTACTGGATAACAATAAGGAACTCATCCCTGGGAAAGGCTGACTTCCCCTCACCCAGAAGTCACAGGTTGCCTACAGTGCCCTGTCTAGAGGTGGGACCCAGTGAAATGTTCCCCAGTCCACATTAACAAGTACAGTGGTTTGGATGAAAACGGCCTCCATCGGCTCAGAGGGAGTGGCACTATTAGGAGGTGTGGCCTTGTTAGAGGAAGCGTGTCACTGGGGGGTTGGGTTTTAAGGTCTCAGATGCTCAAGCCAGGGCCAGTGTGGCACACAGTCTCCTTCTGCTGCCTATGGATGAAGATGTAGAACTACCGTGCTTCCTGCCGTGATGATAATGGACTAAACCTCTGAACTGTAAGGCAGCCCCCAGTTAAATGATTCCCTTTATAAAAGTTGCCATGGTCCTGGTGTCTCTTCACAGCAATAAAGCCCTAACTAAGACAGCAGATCTACTGATGTTGTCATTTGTTCTGGTCTTATCTATGCAGCCATTTCTAGGAAAGACTGTTTCACAGCAGACCTCCTGGTGCTCTGGCTCTTGCCATCTTTCTGCCTCTTCCTCCTCCGTGTTCCCTGAGGTGCAGATGCAGGACTGTGATGTGGATGTGTGTAGCTGTGCCCGTTGGGGCCCCCCACAGTCTTCTGACCTCTGCACTGTGTCCACTTGTGGTTTCCATTTGCTGTAAAGAGAGGCTTCTTCAGTGAGGGGTGGCAGCTAACTTTCCTGTGAGCAACCATAAACAATGCTGGAGAATATCACTGCTAATTCTTAAATATTGTTTATAGCTCCATAAGAGTTTGAGGACATACTCTCAAAAGAGTATCAGCTGTGCCAGAAGTGGTGGTGCACACCTTTAATCTCAGCACTCTGGTGGCAGAGACAGGAGGATCACTATAAATTCAAGGCCAGCCTGGCCTATCTAGCAAGTTCCAAGCAAGCTGACCCAATAAGACTCTATTTAAAAAAAAAAAAAAAAAAAAGACGACTCTATCTCAAGAACAATTCTTTTAAGATATCAGCTGGGGGCTGGGCGGTGGTGGTACATGACTTTAATCCCAGCACTGGGGAGACAGAGGCAGGCAGATCTCTGTGAGTTCAAGGCCAGCCTGGTCTACAAAGTGAGTCTAGGACAGCCAGGGCTTTTATACAAAGAAACCCTGTCTCAAAAAACAAAGAGTGAGAACCTGATTTTGAAACATACTTGTCATTCCAGAGTTTGGGAGGCAGAGACAAGTGGCTTTCTGAAGCTTACTGGCCAGCGAGCCTAGCCTACTTGGTAAGCTCCAGGGTAGTGAGAGACCCTGCCTCAAAAGAAAAAAAGAAAAAAAAGAGACCCTGCCTCAAAAGAAAAAAGAATGTGGCTGGCTCCTGTAGAACTGCATTAGAAGTTGTCCCCTAGCCTGTACACACACGCACGCATACACACACACACACACACACACACACACACACACACACGCATATACACACAATCAGATGAAATTAATCTTCTTCACTTGTTCTATGAGGTCTTGTAAAAGGATCCTTAAACTGTAGATATCCCACAGAAACATCTTTAGAAAAGTATGTCTGCCTAGCTTGCACCCTAGAACCACAAAAAAAGAAAAAAAGAGAGAGAAAGGAGGGAAGGAAGAAGGAAGGAAGGAGAAAGCATACCTGACTTGATGGCATTCAGAGAAACTGAAACAAGAAATTCATGTAACTAGATGCTGAGGGTAAAATATTAAACAGAATAGAAAGTCATGAGACTTTGCCTGTCTTAGTCTATTTAGTGTTTGTCTTAGTTACTATTGCTGGGAAGAGACAACATGACCATGGCAACTTCTAAAATAAGGCATTTAATTGGGGGCTTACTTACAGTTTTAGAGGGTGAATCCATTTCTGTTATGACAGGAAGCATGGCAGCAGAAGGCAAATGAGCCACTGGAGCAGTATCTGAGAACTCATACACTAACTACAAGTTGACAGAGAGAAAGAGGACCAGACTGTCTGGCATGGGTTTTTGAAGCCCCAAAGCCCACCCCAAGTGACACACCTCCTTCAACAAGGCCACGCCTCCTAATCCTTACCAAACAGTTCCACCAAGCATTCAAAATATGAGCCCATACGGGCTATTCTCATTCAAACCACCAGTGTTACTGTAACAAAATGCATGAGGCCAGGTAACTTACAATTGTTAGAATTTGTGTCATGCTCATCTGCTCTCTCTATCTATCCATCTCTCTCTCTCTCTCTCTCTCTCTCTCTCTCTCTCTCTCTCTCTCCTCTTGGATGACTCTATAGTTCCCATTACTACAGGAAAATTACACACACCCTTCTGAGAGTCTGCCTGTAACTCTGTATTCCCCACTTTCCCCAAAGCAGCTAAAATAAACTCATTCTTTGTGTGTTTGTTTGTGTGGGGTGTACACATGCATTCGTGGGTAGAGGCCAAAGGTCAATCTCAGTGCCGTTCCTTGACTTTCTGAAAGTGGGTCTCTTACTGGCCTGGAGGTTTATGGCGAGGCTAGGCTGACAACTCAACAAACCCCAAGGATCTGCTATCTCTGCCTCCCAGGACTGGCATTACAAGCACACTCTACCATGCTGTGTGTGTGTGTGTGTGTGTGTGTGTGTGTGTGTGTGTGTCAGAGCCTTGGCCTAGGTTGGTGACACCCTGAGTCCAATCTCAGAACACAAACTCGTCCTCTTCCCTGAGTCTGCTCAGGGTTAAGCCTCCAGTAGCTCCCAAACAGCTCCACCCAGTAACTACCATCACAGCATTGCCCACATCAGGAGGAGTTCTAGGCATCCCACGGGAAAGTTCACAGGACAGCAGGTGTGGGCTGTATGCATAAATTACATCATGTTACAAGAGCAGCTTGAGCCCCCAGATGGGGTTTCACAAAGCCCTTAAACTAATTCTCTGCAGGTTCAGGGGAAACAGCCACAAGCAGTTCGCGGCCCAGCTTCCTTCCCTCATAGACTTAAGGCCCTGTTCTTGTGATGGTCGATCTTCAGCGTCAACTTGACTGGATTCAGGATCGCCATGGAGACACATCCCTGAGAGTTTCCAAAGTTTAGCTGACGTGGAAAGACCCACCCTGAAGTAGGCAACCCATCCCGTGAACCGTGGGCTCATGCTCAATAAAAAGAGAAAAAGGAGAAAGCCAGCACCCTCTCAATAGTAGAAAAGAGTCCCCTTCATAGAAGGTCCCGTCTTCTAGAGAGAGGTGGGGAAGGATGAGGGAGAAACTCAGGGTTAGCACTGACCAGTAGGCATGGTGCCCTTGTAACAGATACTTGTCATTAGACACCCCCCACTACCTCCCAACACTATCACATCGGACACTAATTTTCTAGCTTCTACTTGTAGGGTACTCGTTCAAGCTGCAGCCAAGTCACTTAAGTTTACTAAAATAGTACTCCTAAATGAAAAATGCTGGGCCAGGAGAAGGCTCAGCAGGTAAAACTCTTGCCTTGCAGGCCTAATAACCAAACTTCAGTCCCCAGTCCCTACAAAAGATGCTAGAGGTAGTGGCACACGTCTGTTAGCCGAACATTCCCATGGTGAGTTGAGCCAGAGAGCAGAGAGTCACCTGGAGCTCCCATCTTGGGCAGTGCAGAGATGAGACCCTGAACAAGGTGACTATGAAGGGCTGGAGAGATGGCTCAGAGGTTAAGAGTGCAGCCTGCTCAGCCAGGCGTGGTGGCGCACGCCTTTAATCCCAGCACTCGGGAGGCAGAGGTAGGCGGATCGCTGTGAGTTCGAGGCCAGCCTGGTCTACAGAGTGAGTCCAGGACAGCCAAGGCTAACACAGAGAGACCCTGTCTCGAAAAACCAAAAAAAAAAAAGAGTGCAGCCTGCTCTTCCAAAGGTCCTGAGTTCAATTCCCAGCAACCGCACGGTGGCTCACAACCATTTGCAATGTGATCTGATACCCTCTTCTGTAGATAAAGCACTCATATACAATAAATAAATAAATTTTTTTTTAAAAGGTAAGCCGGGTGGTGGTGGCGCACGCCTTTAATCCCAGCACTCAGGAGGCAGAGGCAGGTGGATTGCTGTGAGCTCGAGGCCAGCCTGGTGTACAAAGTGAGTCTAGGACAGCCAAAGCTACACAGGGAAACCCTGTCTCAAAAAAACTAAAACTGAAAAAAAAAAAAAGTGATTATGTAAACCATCTCTCCATAACGGCCTTCTAAGCTCCACACATGCACCATGGCATGTACACGAGTGAGTGTACACACAAACACACAATAGTACATTAAAAATGGGAAGTTGAGCTGGGTGTGGCACACACATTTAGCTCCAACACTCAAAAGCAAAGGCAGATGAGTTCCACGCCAGCCAAGGCTACATGTTGTTTGAACAACAATAACAAAACAATTTAAAGAGGAAAGCTGACTGTTTAACAGGTGTCCTACCGGGACACTTGACGAACAGGCAAACCACACTGCACAAAAGGTCCTGGAAGGCCATCCTGTCCTTAAGTTGTATTGACTTGAGCATAGCTACTCACTACAGTGTTTTTTTGTTTAGCTCAAAATAAACTGCTACAGGTTCTGCTTTGTGTTGTCAAGTTTGCCTGCTGTGGGCTGTTTGGCAAGCCCCACAGTGTTTAATAACACTCATTTGTGTCGGCAGCATTTTTGGCCTCTAATTGTTCAATAAATAGGCTTTAAGCTATGTATGCATTACATGGAACAGGAGTCGAAACAGATGTACCCACAATCCCCTAGCTTTTCGGATGCCTCTAGGACATCGTTCCATTTTTATCACCTAACTATTTTCCACTGGGAAGTGGGAGCAGGTGGAATCCCGATTTTCTCCTAATTGGGCTGGAGACTAAAATAAATTTTAGATCTGCTGGCTTAGAAGAACTCGCGTGTACTGGTTCCAGCAGGACGGGAAGTGAGCGCCGCAGAGCAGCAGAATACAGCGGAAGTGTGGCTATCCGCAGGGGGCGGGGCTTGCATCCTGTCACAGACGGACTTCATGACCAGTTTAAGCTCGCTCTCTAGAGAGCTTCGCCTTAGTCCACTGAGGGAATCTCTGTCCTTTTGCTCTGGCTATCTCTTAGTTCTGGGGCGTGAAGACAGACACGATGAGCTCCCACTGGACAGTGAGTCTCGGCCCACTGGGGTGCTTGCTTATTGGCTGCTATGAGCCGCGTGGTATCCCTTTCCCAGAAACGTATGTTTATATCCTAACCCTCGGATCACAGGTGGTGCGCACCTTTAATCCCAGGTGTGCAGGAAACTGAGGCGAGAGGGACTTTGAGTCCCTGGCCTATCTTGGCTACAGAGTAAGTCTCTGTCTCTAAAAACCCAAAGTAAATAGATAATTAAGTTCTAAATTCCAGTATCTTGAACATAAGCTTGCACTGGAGAACAGTCCAGAGAGTGGTTCAGTTCTATCGTGCTCGGCTAGCATGCATGAGGTCCTGACTCCATCCCCGACTCTGCAGTAACCAGACGTGGGGTCATGCCTGTCAGCCAGCACTCAAGAGCTGGAAGCAGGAGAGAGGATCAGAGGTTCAGGGGCATCCTTGGCTATGGAGTGAGCTCCAGGCTACCCTGGCCTGTGTGAGACCTGTTGTGGTGAGCTCTGTCATAAACATGCCCCCTGTAGAAGCAAGAAGGTCTGGGCTTGAGCTGGAGAGATGGCTCAGTGGTTAAGAGCACCGCCTGCTCTTCCAAAGGACCAGGGTTCAGTTCCCAGCAACCACATGGCAGCTTACAACTGTCTGCAACGCCAAGATCTTACACCCTCACACCAACACACACAAATTAAAATTAAATAAAATATTTTTAAAAAGAAGAAGAAGAAGAAGAAGAAGGAGGAGGAGGAGGAGGAGGAGGAGGAGGAGGAGGAGGAGGTCTGGGCTCAAGCCTCAGGGCCCACAGCAAAAGACTGTAACCACAGCCCTGGGAGGCAGCTCTCCGGGGAGGCCCTGGCTGGCCAGCTCAGCCTAATCAAGAGTTCTAGGCCAGGGAGGGACTGTCTCCAAAAGCAAGGTGGGCAAGGATTGAGGAACCACACCCAAGGCTATCTCTGGGCATGTCCCTTCCTGTAACGCATCTGATTTTGACCGTTTGCACACCCAATTATACATGGGGACAAGACGGTAAATAAAGGTTCTCTCTGAAACGTTACTAAGGGACACGACTTTGCACTAACATGATTTTGCCTTGATGCTCATGCACTGAAAGCCAAGCCCTTCTAGTCTCTCTCCCTGGATATGTTGAGAATACACTTGGAGCTGTCTGATTTTGATTATTACCAGTGGGGTAGGAACCGACACTTCTGTTCAGAGATGGAGTGGTGTAGCCTAATGCAGATTGGGGATTGAGAGGTCTGAGGTCACTGGGTGAGTTGTTTGGAGAGGGCTGTGTGCGCCACAGCATGTGCAGGAAAAGGAACTAGGCTGTCAAGAACACTGTTATAGGAGCGGTATGTGTGTACACCACAAAACCAGAGAGCTTCCACAGTAAGCTGTCCCCTGCTTGGTTTATTAATATTTTAGTTATCTTTAGGACAAGGTCTCACATAGTCCATGCTGATACTGTATATTTGGTTCCTGTGACCACATTACTACCCTCTTCCACACATAGCTGGTTCTCTTTGTAGTTCTCCACCACCTGGTAACACATCCAGGAAGACCAGGACAACACAGCCATATTCTTTAAATATCTTTTTTTTTTTTTTTTTTTTTTTGGTTTTTCCAGACAGGGTTTCTCTGTGTAGCCTTGGCTGTCCTGGACCCGCTTTGTAGACCAGGCCTGCCTCTGCCTCCCGAGTGCTGGGATTATAGGCGTGCGCCACCACGCCCGGCTAAATATCTTTATTTAGTTTTAATTTATGTGCATTGGTGTAAGGTTGTCAGATCTTGGAGTTACAGACAGTTGTGAGCTGCCATGTGGGTGCTGGGAATTGAACCTGGGTCATCTGGAAGAGCAGGCAGTGCTCTTAACCACTAAGCCATCTCTCCAGCCCCACAGCCATATTCTTTACACCCTCCAGCCACCAGAATTGTATGTCAAATACATTTCTTTATAAGTTGCCCAGACTCAGGTATTTGCTTATGGCGATACAAAGTAGACTAAGACACTTTCAAACACCCTCATGATGTTGGCAGCATTTTATGAACTGGGAATCGAAGATACAGAAAAGTCAAATTCAGGGATGCAATGTTACAATGGTCACAGCACTCCATTGGGCCCAACTTAAGAGACACCAACCCTGTGATGTATAGATAAAGAACAGGCTTGGATAAAAGGATTAGAGAACTAAAAGATAATCAAAGGTCAATAAACTTCAGGAACATTCTAATGAACTGTTTTTCCCCCAGTGGGACTTATTAAGACTGAAATAAAAACTCGAAGGAGATGAGGTAGATTAAACACAATGAGAGTGAAGAGGAAGGCACAGCTGAAGAAATAACCTCCAGTGTGAGACGCGAAGTAGGAGACAGTAAGAGAGACGGAGGCTAAGATGATTAAATCCAAGGTACATCTAATCAAAAACTCAGAAGGGAGGACTGCAGCTATATGGCCCAATGATAGGAAACTTGCCTAGCTTTGCAAGCTTTTTAAATAACACATCTTGTATTAGGGCAAATGAAAATTTAAGAAGTGAGATAATGCCAAGTGTGGTGGGGCACACCTTTGATCCCAGCACTCGGGAGGCAGAGGCAGGCGGATCGCTGTGAGTTCGAGGCCAGCCTGGTCTACAAAGGTGAGTCCAGGACAGCCAGGGATACACGGCTAAACCCTGTCTCAAAAAAACCAAAAAGAAGGAGGAGGAGAAGGAGGAGGAGGAGAAGTCAGATAACTTAAAAGGTTAATTTTGAACACAAAATGTATTTACCTTTTTATTAAAAATTTTTTGAAGATATATTTTGATTACATTTCCCCCCCCCAACTCCTCCAAGAAGGAAATTGAGGACATGACCTCTCCTCAGTGTGGTTGAGAAGAAGGTTTTTATTGTAGATATGAGGGAGAGAACGTCGAGAGGCATCTAGAAGGGTCCAGACAAAACATGGCCAGTAGAATAGAGCCAGCGTTGGAAGGTGGAGGGGTGAGAGAGGAAGAGAAGGACAAGAGAAGAAACCAGGAGAGTGAGGAACAGGAGAGGAGACAACCAAGACAGTGTGTGGCCAAAATGCCTGAGGCTGTATAGGAGAAAGAAGCCAGGTAAAGGAACACAGGGTTAGAATAGGGGCCAGGGTGAGAAGTGCTGAGAGGATGCAGGACTCTGTAGCAGGTACTTGTGATGCTGGGAGATGCTGGGAGAACCTGGCAGGCAGTGTCTACTCTGGTATGTTAATAGACACCCTCAATCAGCCATTTGTCCTGAGTTTCTTCCAGACCTAACACACCCCCAGCTTCCTACCACCCAACCTGTGTTCTCTCTCTTTAAAAAAAAAAAAAAAAAAAAAAAGCAAACGCAAACAAAAAAACCAATAAGATTTTTTTTTTTAATTTTTTTAGAGCTTATTTGGTGTTGCCCCACTATCCCTGGGCATGGAGCCTGCCCTGGAATGTGATTGATGTGCCCAATAACATTTTATTGTAGAAAATTGATTTTCCCTTTGCCAGCAGGTATGAATTGTGGATAGCTTCTTGTTTAGGGATGGGAGCCTGTGTCCGCTTCTCCGGCTCAGTGCCAAGATCACAGCTGGCTGGAACCTATGCACTTCTTGTGCATATGAGTTCATATGGAGGTTCTTCTCAACACCCAGAATCAACACAAAACAAGAGTGAAGACTGAGAGAACAAACTGGATTCTGGCGCTTCCGTCTGTAGCCTCAGTACTGCGGGGGCGGAGGGGGGGGCGGCGAGGTAGGAGGAGCAGGAGTCCATGCCAGTCCAAGCTACAGGACATCTCACCTAAAACAAAACAGTCCCCAGAAAGGCTCAAGTGGAGAAACTGAGTCATTTGCATTAGGGAGCCCGAGGCTCGAGGACCACAAGTTCAAGTCTGTCTGTCTGTCTGTCTGTCTGTCTGTCTGTCTGTCTGTCTGTCTGTCTGTCTGTCTCTCTCTCTCTCTCTCTCTCTCTCTCTGTCTCCCCCCCCTCTCCCTGTCTCTCTGTCTCTGTCTCTGTCTCTATCTCTATTTCTCAAGACAGAGTCTCTCTGTGTTAGCCTTGGCTGTCCTGGACTTGCTTTGAAGACCAGGCTGGCCTTGAACTCACAGCGATCCACCTGCCTCTGCCTCCAGAGTGCTGGGATTAAAGATGTGCACCCACCACACCCGACTTAAGTCTCTGTCTCAAGAAACAAAGTGAGAGGGCCAGGAAGATGGCTCAGACTGTAAATGACTTGTGCACAAGCCTGAATCCACACGTGTGAAGCCAGGCACAGGGGCAGGTGTCTGTAGCCCCCACCCCCACCCCCACCCCCACCCTGTGCGCTCCTACGGCAAGATGGGAGGAGAAACAGGAGAGTCCCCCGGAACTCATGAGCCAGCTAGTGTGAGAGCCAAAGTTATGTTTTAACAATTGCTGTGCCCAAGAGGCCCACAAAACAAAAACATGCCTTTAACCCTTCCCCATGGTTCTCAGACCTGTGAAGTCATTTACACATAGCTCCCCTGCGATGGCTAAAGAAACAATATGGCACCGGGCAACCCTTAAGGGATGTCGACCTTTGCCCTGGAATGTGGATCCTCTAATCTGTAAGCCCCTTGCTTAAGGACAGCCACTTCCTGAAATGCTGAAGGCTTTTCTTTACAAAAGATAGTAAGTCCCATGTTTTCATGCCCCTAAACTGGTTTGTGTGACCCAACTCCCGCCTGATGTGCCTGATCACATGTAGGCGGAAGGTACGTAGGCAGGAAGTACGTCAGGATAAAAGCTTGTCCCTGATTAGATGTAGGCGGGATGTACGTAGGCAGGAAGTACGTCAGGATAAATGTTTGGCCCTGATTGGATGTAGGCGGGATGTACGTAGGCAGGAAGTCCGTGGAATGGACCTGGCCAGAGTCCAACATCCTGACCAGTATTTAATTAAAACTTGCTTCAATTTTGGTTCAAACGCCGTGGTACTGGTCTTTCTCTTGAGATTCTCAGGTTTAAGACTAGGCTGGCATGCACAGTGCCTAACAACAGGGACTCAGCATCAAACAGGGTAGAAGGTGAGAAGCAGCACCCAAGGTTGTCTTCTGACCTCCACAGGCATGCCGTGGCACGTGGGTGTGTGTATGCACACACAATAAATAAATAAATACATAAATAAATAGTAAACATTTTAAGTCTTCAGCCTGGAGTTAGAGGATGGCTTAGAGGTATAGCCTCTGCTAGAATCCCTCCGTGGGGGCCTGGGTGAGTGGCTCCAAGGTACCTACCTTCCTGGCATTGTAGGGACATGACAGCCGACCGTAACCTGATGACGCCATGTTTACTGCCTGTTCTATCCCAGTCAGTTAGTGACACTTTCCCATAGTTCTCAGATCTGTGAAGTCATTTACACATAGCTCCCCTGTGATGGCTAAAGAAACAATATGGCACCAGGCATCCCTTAAGGGATGCGGACCTTTGCCCTGGAATGTGAGATCTGGGTAGAGCAGCCAGTTAAGATTAGGATAATGGTGTTCCTGCTGTGAAAGATTTAACCACTTGCCTGGGGGATGAAGAGATGTTTTTACTACCATAAAACGGAAAAGAGAAACAACTGAGTCCAGTAAAACAATGTTCTTGCCCAGCTGCAGATCCATAGGTAAGTGTAACGTCCACCTTTGACGTCCAGCTTTATAAACCCTTCCTTTAGTCCCCTTCCACAGGCTGTGCTGTTTGGCCCTAAGGCTGCCGTCCTCCTGTTGGAGGCAAGAATAAATTCATTTAATCTACATTGGAATGGAGTCCAAATCTTTGGTGTTTTCCAGTGGATTTGAATGCCAGGGCAGCATGTGTAGGGTTCTGAGTTCCATCCTTCCATTATAAGAGAAAACAAAATCTCTTTAGGTGAAAGTTGTACCAACATCCACTGGCACAGTGACTCCCTAAGAGGACGCAAAGGCTTTGCCTAGGCCTGTGAAAAAGGAGGCTGGCAGAGGTGTCGGGATGGTGGCATGCTTGCGTGCTTGTGACCTCAGCAGTTTGGAAGCAGAGGCAGGAGGATGTTGGCTTAGGGTTATTATTGCTGTGATGAAACACCACGACCAGAAGCAACTTGGGGAGGAAAGGGTTTATTTCACTCACAGGCTCACCATCAATGGCAACCAGGACAGGAACCAAAGCAGGGCTGGAACCCGGAGGCAGGCACCGATGCATCCACCATGGAGGCAGGCATCGATGCATCCACCATGGAGGTAGGCACCGATGCACCGGCCATGGAGGATCATTGCTTCCTGGCTTGCCCCTCATGGGTTACTCAGCCTGCTTTCTCGGAGCACCCAGGACCACCAACTCAGGGATAGACCCATCCACAATGGCCTGAGACCTCCCACATCAACTACTAATGAAGAAAATACCTATAGCCTGACATTATAGATGAGGCAGTCTCTTCATTGAGATTCCCTTCTCTCAGATGGCTTTAGCTTGTATCAAGCTGAGATAAAACTAGCCAGCATAGATGTCAAGGTTCAGGAAAAGCCTGGGATACATAATGGGACCTTGTCTTGTTAAGGAGGAAGAGAAGGAGGAGGAAGAAAACCATCTACCATAGCAGCCATTTAGTACATGAAAGGCAAACTGTTGCCAAGTGAAGAAAACAGATCTTCCTGGTGCCTTTACAGAGCCTAGCATTCTGGGGTGTAATCTGGTCACCCCTCTGATGTAACCAAAGAGGTTTCAATCCTAGGGTTTAATCTGACCAGCATAGATTCTGGAGCCAGTGCCCCACCCCCACCCGGTCCCCATCCCGTGTCACCACCACCCCCCCTCAGTGTGCATCCCCTGCCAATGTTGGCAGGGAAACCCCACTGGTTCTTTTCCTGTTGTTTACCATGTTGCTTGGGGAATTGGAGTCATTACCACCTAATAGCAGCTGTTAGGTCCTCAGCAGCCGCCTCCCATGAGGGAAGCAGATAAATACACACTCCCAGGTCCCCTGGGAACCCAGAGGCTCCGTGTTCCTGTGGGCAGGTCATTAGAAAGTCCTAATCATCACTTGAAGATAAGTAGAAGAGGCAAGGCTTACCTGCCAGGAGCTAAGTGGCCAGGGCTGCAAAGTGCCTCTGGGTAAACCCCCCCCCCCCCCCCGCAGATCCCTGGTAGAAGCCAGGCAGATGTGGAGGTGGTGCCTGGGGCACCACGGACTCAGAAGGCTGAAGATTGAATGAATCCAGAATCTGGAGGAGGCGGAGAGGGGAGATGAAGAAAATGAAGACAAGGAAAAAGAGTGAGGAGGAAGACAGGCGCTGTGGGAAGCAGGCTACTGGAAGCCAGCGGTGCTTTCCAAAGCTGCCCAGGCACCCATCTCCTGTTCCAGGGAGCAGGAGGGGGCTACAGTGCTCTTGTTCCTGGTCAGGTGCTAGGCTTTTCCTTCCAGAAAACTCCCCCTGGACAGACAAACTCCCCACTTCTGCTGCCTCCTCTAAGCCTCAGCACCAGGGTGTTCATATGGCATGAATGTAAACTGCCACCTCAGACTCGTGTATTTCATAACCTGATTGGTGTTGAATCCTTGACTGGTGGCACTGTCATGGGAGACTATAGTTCCCTGGGGACGTGGACCTCGCTGATGGACTGGACTGCTGGGGCAGGTATTGCTGTGAGCCAGCTGCTCCCTCCTGTTGCTGAACTCAACAGTCTTGTGGGCTGTATGTTGTAGGAGACAATGAGCTCCCAAGTACCTTCTCGTCAGGTATTTTGTCAGAGATATAAAAAAATAAATAAATAAAAAATAAAATAAATAAGTAAATCAATAAAAAGGCTACTAATACAATTGTATAGAAAAAGAACGAAAGGCAGGCTGAGGCAGGAGGATGACTGAAGAGTCAAGACTAGCTTGAGCTATGTAATGAATCCCAGGGCAGCCTGGGTTACAGAGTGAGCTCTCACCTAACAGCAACAGCAATGGGCTGGGGAAACAGCTCAGCTGGTGAAACAGTCACTTCACAAGCATGCGGGGCTGAGTTCAAACCTCAGCTCTTATTATATTTTAAAAGCTTTGGGCATGGAGGAAGGGCTTTCTCAATATGACTACATCTGCCCCAAAATTAAGTCCAACAATTGACAGTGGGACATCATATAATTAAAAGCCTCTGTGCAGATAAAGAAATGACCAACCGGGTGAAGGAGAAATCCACAGGGGGTCAGAGAATCTCTGCCAGCTATACATTTGAGTGAAAATATCCAGAATATAGGAGAAAAAAAAACCCTCAAAACTCCAAATGATCCATTTGGAAAAATAGGCCAGTAGTGATTTAAATAAGAATGCCTCCTACCTGATAGGTTCATATATTTGAATGTTTAGTCACCAGGAAGTGACACTATTTGAAAGGATTAGAAGGATTAAGAGGTGTGGCCTTGTTGGAGGAAGTGTGACACTGGGGTTGGGCTTGGAGGTTTCAAAAGCCCACACCAAGCCCAGTCTCTCCCTCTCTCTCTCCCTCTCTCTCTCTCTCTCTCTCTCTCTCTCTCTCTCTCTCTCTGTGTGTGTGTGTGTGTGTGTGTGTGTGTGTGTGTGTGTGTGTGTCTGCAGATTATGATCTATTTCTCAACTCCAGCACCATGCCTGCCGTGCCCACCGCCATGCTTCCTACCATGATGACAATGGACTAAGCCTCTGAGACTGTAAGTCTTCAATTAAATGCTTTCTTTTATAAGAGTTGCTTTGGTCACAGTGTCTCTTCACAGCAATAGAACAGTAACTACGGCAGACCTGAGTAGAGAGTTCTCAGATAAAGGGAGGGAAATGGCTAAGAAATTTTTTTTTTAAAGGTTTATCATCTCTAGTAATGAGCAAATCAAAACAACTTCACGATTTCATCTTACCCCATTCAGAATAGAAAATATCAACAGAACAACTGATAAATGATGGGGAGGGGGAGAGGGAGCCTTCATCCATTGTTGGCGGGTTTACAAACTAGCACAGTTATTATGAAAATCAGTGGGGATAATTCTCAAAAAGCTAAAAATAAATCAACCGTATGACTCAGCTATACCACTCCGTGGCATATGCTCAAAGGATGTGACATCCCAGTCCACAGATGCTTGTTCAGCCATGTTCATTGCTGGGAAATGGAAACAACCTAAGTGTCCCATGACTGAGGAATGGATAATGAAAATGTGGTACCTATACACTATGGAATACTAGTCAGCTGTAAAGAAAAAAGAAACCATGAACTTTGCAGGTAAATGAATGGAACTAAAAAAAGACCATATTGAGTGAGGTAACCCAGACTAGGAAAGACAAATATTGTATGTGTTCTCTCTCTCGTTTTGTTTTTTTGAGACAGGGTTTCTCTGTGTTATCTTGGCTGTCCTGGACTCTTTTGTAGACCAGGCTGGCTTTGAACTCACAGAGATTCACCTGCCTCTGCCTCCCAAGTGCTGGAATTAAAGGTGTGCGCCACCACCGCCTAGTTGTATGTTCTCTCTTATTGGAGGCTCCTAGCTCCAAATCTCCAGATGTGAGTTCATAGCCTGTAGTAACTACAAAAACCAGGAAAGAAAAATGGGACCATTGCTAGGATGGGGGGGGATTAAAAAGCAACAGAGAGGGGAATGGCAGGGGACCAGTGACCCACTCAGAGAAATGGAAAGTGGAGGTATCCTTAGGTGTGTAGAGAGAAGTAAATATAGGTTTTAAAAGCTTTAAAAATCTACAAGGAGGCCGGGCGGTGGTGGTGCACGCCTTTAATCCCAGCACTTGGGAGGCAGAGGCAGGCGGATCGCTGTGAGTTCGAGGCCAGCCTGGTCTACAAAGTGAGTCCAGGACAGCCAAGGCTACACAGAGAGACCTGTCTCGAAAAACCAAAAAAAAAAAAAAAAAATCTACAAGGAATCTTACTATTAACTATCTGCCTTTTAAAAAAACATAAAACAAAAAGTTTAGTGTATAAATATACACATACAGTTTTAATAAACTTTTCTCATTTGGGCTACATATGCTTCCTCCAAGAGCCAAAGACCACCCAACAAAACCCTCAATATTAGACATAAGAAACCCCCTCTTGAGTTGTTGGCCAGAGATGTCCAAGAGGACATACATACAATGTTCCAGATAAACAGCTTATTGATGTTGCCCTTGGTCAGTCACAAACGCGCGCGCACACCCACACACACACACACACACACACACACACACACACAGACACCATGTACTTCAAAAACAGGGCCCAGAGATCCTTGAGATAAAACTGACCTGAATGCTGACTCCATGAGGACAAGCTTTCATGGTACCAGAGATTCCGTGCAAGCTTCCGAAAGAGGGAGGCAAACTACACAGCTATGCCACCTTGTGAACCAAGTCTGAGGCTGAGACCCTGCCACATGGATGGTGCTATACTTTTGTGACTCAGCAGGAGAAAGTAAATACAAATAGCTCCATGGGCCTGACAGGGTTAACTTACACAGATAAGGAAATCCCTTGAGCTGGGGTGTGGATTCAGCAATAGCGAGATTCAGCTCACCATTTTTGCTGGACTGGGATCTGCGTGTCTCTGCTCCCAACGCTAACACTGGGGTAGCAGACTTGAGCCACCACACCCAGCATTTATGTAGGGGCTGAAGTTTCATGCTTGCAACAACAGACACTCGACCCATTGCTCTGTCTCCCACGGGGCCTCTCACTGGCCACAGACTCATCTAAACTGGCTGGCCAGCAAGCCTCAGGAACCTCCAGACCAAATCCCTGAGCTGGCTCCCTGAAGACCCGTGAACCGATCTCCAGAACTTAGGAAAGGCCTGACTTCTTAGAACCTTTAGAGGTGGTGTATACATCACATGACCTCCCAGCTCTGCAATTATAGGTGGACACTGCTGTGTCTTAGCTTTGCATCATCATCATCATGATTTAAACAGAGTTTCATTATATAGCCATGGCTAACCTGGAACTTGTTAAGTAGACTGGCCTCAAAATTATAGAGATCCACCTGCCCCTGCCCCTGCCCCTGCCCCTGCCCCTGCCCCTGCCCCTGC
>OU015753.1:40737232-40751463 GCA_907169655.1 Acomys percivali
CTCTCTCTCTCTCTCTCTCTCTCTCTCTCTCTCTCTCTCTCTCTCTCACACACACACACACACACACACACACACACACACACTCCCTGCTCTCCCACCCACACGCCCACCCAGTCAACTAGGCAGCCACTCATCAAGTGTCAAAGTTCTCTTAGGGAGTAAAATAGACTGACTGCACCCTGAAAATAAGCAAAAACCATCCTGGGTTTCATTTGTTCAGAAATACAAGAATTAGGTGTGGTGACCCTGATGTCATCCAGGGATGCAAAAACTTTTATTTGTTTGTTTTTTGCTTTTTTGTTTTTGTTTTTGTTTTTCCTCTGCTGGTTAAAGAATTAAAGGCAAGGAAGAGGTGTACTGGAAATCTTAGGGAGTCCCGGCAGAATCATCTTGTGATACTGGAACAATCAGGGTCCACTCGTAGTCTCTTCAATAAAATAATTTAATAACAGACATACCAGAAGTGCAAAGACAAAGAACGAACTCACACAGAATCTTGAGGGCAATGTATTAGTGGTTAAAAGTGGGGGAGATGAGCTGCAACCACACATCTGCCTGGAAGCGGAGAAGAGAAGAAACAGAAGCCATATGGCTGGCAATGAGCCTAGAGGTCAGAGGTCATGCACACAGCAGGGAGGGGAGCTTTGGAAGAGTAGTGGGGGATTTTTGTTTGTTTGTTTGTTTTTGTTTTTCAAGACAGGCTTTCTCTGTGTAGGCTTGGCTGTCCTAGATTCATTTGGTAAACCAGGCAGGCTGGCCTCGAACTCACAGCCATCTGCCTGTTTCTGCCTCCGGAGTGCTGGGATTAAAGGCATGAGACACCATGCCCAGCTAGTTGGTGGGATTTTTAAAATGTCCTTAGGCTCTGACAAACAACAGAAAAGAGAGAAACAGAAGAGAAAAAAATGTAGTTATGTCGTTCTGAGGAAAGTTAGCAGACCCATCCGAACCCCCTGGTGGCTGCTAAGTACTACACCACTGGCTGGGGATATGGAGGCGGGGTAGCAGGGGGGGCTGGCAGGGGGATGGAGGCACAGACAGGATGGGACACGGAAGGGACATTTTCTTAAGGTGACTACCTTGTTAGAGGTGGGCCCCAGCCACGGCCCTGGCCTGTGCCACTAAAAATACCCTTAGAGAGGAGGAGACAAAGGCCTCTCTCCACTAAAGAAAGAGCCCATCCTTTATGTCACACCAGCAATGGGAAGATGGAGTACAGGGTGGGGAGGAGGGGACGATGTTTGAGAGCCTGAGCAACATAGCAGGGCCCTGTCAAAGAAACGGAAGGAAAATGGAGGAAGGAGGGGAGAGGAAGGATGCGGGGGAGGGAACAGGAAAAGAAGAAGAGAGGACAGTTTAAGACACTGAAAGGGGGCTGGAGAGATGGCTCAGAGGTTAAGAGCACTGGCTGTTCTTCCAGAGGTCCTGAGTTCAATTCCCAGCAACCATTTGGTGGCTCACAACCATCTATAATGAGATCTTGTACCCTCTTCTGGCCTGCAGGTGTACATGCAGGCAGAACACTGTATACAAAATGAATAAATAAATTTTTTTATTTTTAAAGACACTGAAAGGCTTTACATGGATGCTAGTTTGAGGGGTTTCCACTGTCGGAATGAGGCGAATCGCACTGCGCTCGCCTGGCCATTGCACTCGGCTGACAAACACTGCCTGCAATTCCTCACAACTCCAGTTAGGGCGATTAAACAAACAAGATGTAGAGTTTTGCGTGGCAGTTTGGGACGTTATTTCCCCATGGTTTGATCCTGCTGAATTAATCCAAACAGAGCTCCAAGCACTACTGCGCGATGGCCTCTATCACCCTAGCAAAGGTGACTGAGCATCCAGTTTCCAGAACTCACATCCTGTCGGGGGGCGGGTGAGAAGGAACAACGGAACAAAGTCCAAAGAGATGAAGACAGCTGGAGGCTGAGCGCCTTAGTAACAAGCCACCCGGTTAGATCCTGCTGGCATGCCCCGCCCTCTACCTAGGGGCGGAGCTTCCCTTCCTCCAGAGACTCACTATGTAAACCGGACTTTTTTGGTTCCGCTGCCCCTTGCCCCACTTCCCCCCTTGCCCACCTCCCCACCCCCTGTCCTTCCCTTCCCCTCACCCCTAGCAGGCGCTGTCCCTTCCCTCTCCCCTACCCCTCGCGCTTCCAATAAACCTGCATTTATATATTAAAGCTTCGTTGCCGTCAGTTCAGTCCGATTGTTTAATCTATCAGCTTCTGCCTTTTGTAGTTAAGTCTAGGCACGCACAGAAGTTCTCCTCTGCTCTGTAGGATGGACACTGAGTTGCTGTGACAAGCAGAGTCAATGTTCCTCTCATGCTAATAACAGTCATTCACTGAGACAGGGGGACACTGTCACTCTCAGTGCTTTCTAATTCTCTGTGACCGTGTCAACTTTATTTCCAAACAAACCCCCTAAACTGTCAAATTATAGATAAATTATACAATTGGTGTTAACTTTTCAAAATACCTTCAGCAAATTAAGAAGGGATAGAAAATTCTGTGGCTGGCTTTGTGGATTTTTAACTGCTAAATTTCTTCTTCTTTTTTTTTTTTTCTTTTTTTTTTTTTTTTAATCGCAAGAGTGACATTAAACAGCTGATGGTGGTTGATTTGGCATGAAAGCTCCAGAATTGACAGAGGAGCTGAAAAACTATCTGCAAGCATTAGAGATGAGCACTAGAACGGCCCGAAAACATCTTACAGCGAGGACAGCGATGGAGGGATTGCTGGCATCCCCTGACTACTACCATTCACAAACTCCCAAGGAATCAAGGGAAAGGCTGCTGGAGACTGCTGGCTGGGTCTGAAGTCTTGATTTCTGTCTTCAAGTTTGCCTCATGACCACAACATGGCTTCTATAACAATTGTATCCACATTCCAGACAGTGTTAAGAGGGAAAGGGCTAAAAAACCATCTCTCCTAACTGAATTGTTATTGGTGGTGGTGGTGTTGCTGTGTTTTTGGAGACAGGGTTTCTCTGTATAGCCTTGGCTGTTCTGGACTTGCTTTGTAGACCAGGCTGGCCTCAAATTCACAGAGATCCACCTGCCTCTGCCTCCCGAGTGCTGGGGTTAAAGGCATGCGCCACCACGCCCGGCTCCTGAATTGTCACTGTTAAAGGACTTACTAGATACGTTCTTCCATTAATTTCCACATTCATGTCCTTAGATCCCAGCCATCTAGTTTTCTCTTTTCTTTTTTTAGACTTACTTTTATTATGTGTTTCTGTGCGTCCCTGTGAGTGTGTGTGTACATACGTTTGGTCAGAAGAAGACATTAGATCCCCTGGAACTGGAGTTACAGGGGCTGGAAAGCAACCATGTGGGTACTAGGAATCAAACTCACGCATGCCGAGCCATTGCTCCTGCCTCGCCACCTTGTTTATTGAGGGTCTCTCACCGGCCTGGAACTTGTCAAGTTGGCTGAGCTGCCTGTTCAGGAGCCCCCAAAGGCCCACCTGCCTCAGCGCCCCCCCCACCCCTGCTCCAGCACTGGGATTATGAAGTCTGCACCACCACGCCTGGCTTTCTATATGGAACTGAACTCGGGTCCTCAAGTTTGCACAGCAAGCACTTTAAAGTTTGGTCCATCTCCTCTACCCATCGGCACCATCTTTCACAGTTTCCAATGTGAGCCCTAGAGGGGAAGATCCCCAGAGCGGGACACCATCCCTTAACTCCTACTAGCGATGGCCCATTGGCCAGAATAAGCCACCTAGGACTCGAAAATGTACAGGGGGGTAAATGTTTATTCTAACTGAACATGCCAGATCTCCGATCTTAGAAATGTAGAGGATTCTGAAAAATGTGGGGATGAACACCAAGGTACTTGTTATCTGAACTGGAAAATAGGTGCCTTCCAGCACCCCAGATATAGCAGGAAGGGTGTGTCTGTGCTCCACCATGCACTACAAGGGTCGCTTTCTGAAATGGACCGTGGAGCACACCATTGATTTTTTTTCCTGTACATTGGCCAAACCTTGTGACAACACACAAGCCCAGATCATTTAAGGTCCTGCTTAGAGGAGTATTGTATAGGGTTTGTTGTTTTATTTTTATGTCTTTTTTAAATTTTATTTTTGTTAAAACTTTATTATATTTCTACTTGAACAGAAGGAAGCTTAGCCTGCTCCAAGGCCATCTTTTAACAACTGGCAAATGAGATTTTGAAGAACAGGAGGGCAGGACGAATGTCAGTTTTCTGTTCTGCACTTTTGTATTATTTGAGTTGTAACCAAATAAAAATATCTTAAGCATGTTAAAAAAAAAACTTTATTATAAAGAATTTGCAATTTAAAAAATTACTCTATGATGTTAGCCAGACACAAAAGTTTATCCACTTTGATGTACAGTTGGAACAGCCGTTCCAATGCTGTGAAGATCCACTTCGGCTGGGTTGCCCTTGAACTTAACTGAAGGAGAGATAAACCTGTTTTTTAGGATCCCAAGTGCAGGATTGGAATGGTCTTGTGGAGAACAGGTGAGGTTAATCCACTAGAAGACCGACCACCTCGTGCGGGAGCTTGATTGTTGCCAGCTGAAAAGATCCCGTGAACAGACTCTGGGAGGAGATATATAAATGAGCCCAGAACTGGAGGCTGGGCTTTTGGAGACTTGGGATAGTTTTGGCTGTTCATAGCTACACTTCGAGACACTCCTAGAGAGAACCACTGAGGGAAGGCTTCGGAGCTCCAAGCTCCTGCTGAGGTTCTGGGTTCTGGGTACTCCATGTTCCAGCAGAAGAAATCCTGCTGATTGTGCCAGGAGAATCGTTCCTCAGAACTGATATCCTTACGGTTTTGTTATTGTGTCCATTAATCCTCATTTCCTATTGTTTTGGTTAGTCGGGTTATAAGTGACGTATGCTCAGTGACTAAGTTGTTAATAAAATATATTGGTTAAGAAAATTGAGCATGGGCTGGAGAGATGGCTCAGAGGTTAAGAGCACTGTCTGCTCTTCCAGAGGTCCTGAGTTCAATTCCCAGCAACCACATGGTGGCTCACAGTCATCTGTAATGTGATCTGATGCCTCTTAGAGGCAGAGCACTGTAAACATAATAAATAAATCTTTTTTAAAAAAAAAAAAGAAAATTGAGCATACACTTAACACTCTCTTGCCTTAGCTCCCAAGTTGGGCTCACAGGCCTGCACTACTGTAGTTCCTTCCAAGTAGCTTAACTGGTTGCTTTAGGTTTTCCATAAAAGGACAGGAGGCTAATATTTTTGGTTTGCAGGCCATATGGCCTTTGTTACAATATCCCACTCTGCTACTGAAGGTGGCAATCAACTAAACAGGGTGGAAAGAGGAAGCTTATGACTCAGCAGTTAAGATTGAATCCATGTTCTTCCAGAGGACCTGGGATTGGTCCTCATGTTGAGTAGATCAAAGCCGAGTGTAGCTCCAGCTCCAGGCCTCCGCAAGCACCAGACACACATGTGCACATATGCTCACACAGGACTGTAGCTCGGCTGGCAGGGTGCTTGCCCAGCAGGCATGAAGTTTGGGTTTTCTGAAATAACAAGGCATGGTGCCACACGCCTGTCATTTCAACACGTAGTGTTGTTCTTGTGATTCTTCTGTGTGTTTGCACACAGTCCGGATGAAATGCTGCTGGAAGGTGTCATCCAGTCTATTGCTGAGGGTTCATTTAAAGTCTCATTTCTGTTCTTATTTATGTGGCCGAGTGAGAGTCTGCCACACATGTGCACGTGCCCTTGAAGGCCAGAAGAGCGATTCCAATCTCCTGGAGTGGGAGGTGCAGAGGAATGGGGGTGCAGTCCCCTGTAGGGGTGCTGAGAGCAGGCAAGTGTGGTGCTCACATCTACAGCCTAGCACTTGTACAGCAGTTTGAATGAGAATGTCCTCCACAGGCTCACATATTTTGTTTTTATTTATTTATTTTATTTATTTTTGGTTTTTCAACACAGGGTTTCTCTGTGTAGCCTTGGCTGTCCTAGACTATCTTTGTAGACCAGGCTGGCCTCAAACTCACTGCAATCCACCTGCTTCTGCCTCCCAAGTGCTGGGATTAAAGGCGTGCACCACCACTGCCCGGCTTCAGGCTCATGTATTTGAACACCTGGTTCAGTGTTGGTGCTGAGGTTTGGGGATGTCCAGGAGGTGTGGCCTCAGTTGGAGGACTTGTGTCACTGGAAGCAGGCTTTGAGCATTTGCACCCTCTGCTTTGTGCTTAGAGTTCAAGTCGTGAACTTTCAACTTGCTCACTGAGCCGCCACGCCTGCTGCCTGCCACCATGCTGTCTCCACCATCATGGGCTCTAACCCTGTGGAACCAAATAAACGCCTTCTTCCTGTAAGTGGCCTTGGCCGTGGTGGTTTATCGCAGCAAAAGAGAAGTGACTAGGGCAACTTGAGACACTGAAGCGAGAGGATTGAAGCAACTTCTAGGGATACAGAGTGTGAGACTGCCTCAAAGTACAAAAATAAGGTTGTCTGGGGTTTTTATGTTAATTAATTAATTACTTTGGGGGAGCGGGAGCTTTGTGCCCTGGTTTGCATGCAGAGCCAGAAGACAACTCGTTAGAATCAGTCCTCTCCTTCCACTGTACCGACATCAGTAATCAAACTCAGAGCATCACATTTGGGGTGCTGATTTTTGCCTGGTGAGCCATTTCACCACCACATCCTCCTCCCCTTTTTTTTTTTTTTTTTTTTTTTTTTTTTTTTGAGACAAAGTCTTGCGTAGCCCAGGCTAGCCTGGAACTCCCTAGGTAGATGAGGATGGCCCTGAGGCTCTGAGCCTCCTTTCGCCACCTCCTGAGTTCTGGGGTGGCAGGAAGGCATCACTGTACAGCATATATGTGATGCTGGGTCTGGAACCCAAGGCCTCGTGCCAGTTAGACAGGCACACTACCAACTGAGCTACGCCCCCAGCCCCAGACTACTTCAGGTATAGATATAACTATGTCTTTATAGTGCCGCATGTGTTGGCACACACCTTTAATCTCAGCATCCAGAAGACAAAAGCAAGTGGATCTAGAGCCTGGTCTACACAGCAAGTTCCAGGACAGCCAGGGCTACACAGTGAGAGCCTCTCTCAAAAAATGAGCAAAGACCCTTTAGTGAGCCTGTAATAAAGGAAACAGAAGGATGCACCATAGGAGCTGAGGCAGACGGCAGTGAGTTCCAAGCCTGCCAGAGCTGTATAGTGAGACCCTCGCTCAGCAAATAAAACAAAGCAAAAAAAAGAGGGGAACAAGACTCCGGGCACCTTCAGGCACGTTTGTTCACCTCTCCCCATTAGCTATGTGCCCCTAGCAAAGTCACAGGAGCCAGGCTGAAGAGGCATTCCACTTGCGAGGCCAAAGAATGTGGGCTGCTGTGTATCCTGGAGTGTTGGTGGGAGTGGCATTTTCAAATCAGTGAGGGACAGAGAAGGAAAACAACAGCCCTGTACAGAGGCCGGGCGGAAGCCGATGAGACCCGGAGTAAAAGGACCACAATACAAGGAGACATACGGAGAAGGCAGAGTGGAGGGTGCTCTGCTTTAGAGGTAAAATGCCGCCCGCCCCCAGGCACATGTGTTTGATCACTAGGGTCCCAGATGTGGTGCTGTTTGGGGAGACGGAGGAACCTTTGGGAAACAGAGCCTCAGTGGAGGAAGCACACCATTGGAGGAAGCCCTTCACTGGGAGCACATCACTGGGAGCACGTTACTGGGCCCGCATCACTAGGAGGTGGGCCTTAAGATTTTATAGCTAGGTCCCACTTTATGATCACTTTTTGATCCCTGACTAGAGATACAATGTAATCAGCAGCTCTCACTTTCCCCTCCCACGAGACTGTGTCTCCTTGGACTGTAAGCCACAATAAACTCTTCCTCCCTTCCGTTGCTTTTTAAAAAATGTTTTATTTAGAGGTGTACACGTACATACGTATGTGTCTGTGTGAGTGTATGCCATTTGGGTGTGAGTACTCTGAGAGGCCAGAAGAGTGCCTCCGACCCTCTGGAGCTGGAGTTATAGGCAGTTTGTACGCTAAGGTGATTGTGTAGTTTAAACGCTGATTTCCGCTTCAATGTTGTATAAACGCTGCTCCCCTATTGTTCCCTGGTATGCCAGCCAATCACCGAGCAGGGGAGAGAATAGGGCTGGACTTCCTGTCAGCCGGGAGAGGAGGAGTTAGAGGGGAGGAAGCTGGGGATTCAGGCAGGCATTCAGCTATGGGTAGAGGTTAGATTAGGAGGGAGGAGCTGGAGCCGAGGAAAGCTACAAAGTGCAAATATCACTGGGATGTTTGCTGGGTATGACACAAAATATTGTAGAGGGTTAAGAAATAAGCTAAGAGAAATGAACACAATTTTATAAAAATTAACCTCAACAGTTATGAGCCACCTGACTTGGATGCTGAGAACTAAAGCCAGGTCCTGGGGGGCCCCCCCGCAAGCATCTCCATCGCGGAGCGGGCTTTCCAGCCCCTTGAGTTGCTCCTCAGCAGGTCACAGCACAAGCAGTACAGAAGATAGTGGGGCAGGGGATGCTGCCAAATGCCAGGAGTAGACCTGCACAAACAGCAAATGCCAACCCCTTCACGCATGCCAGAGCGTACATACGGAGGCCAAGGACAGCTTGTGGGATTTGGGTCTCTTCTACCGCCATGTAGTTGCCCGGGTTAAACGCTGAGTCACAGGCTGAGCAATAAGCACCGTTAACCATTTCACAATCTCTCTGGCCCTGAGACCCTGTTGTTTCTAAAAGCAAAGAAGAGAGGATGGGCACGGTGGCCTCCCCATCTGTAATCCCAGCATTTGGAAGGCAGAGGCGAGAGAAGGCAGGAGTTCAAGGCAAGCCTGGGCTACAGGGGACTTTGACGGAGCAAACAGGCAAACAGAAACGGGGGAATCATGAGCTGGAGATGTGTGGCTCACCAGGGTAAGGGCTGGCTCAGAGAGCATGAAAGCCGTGGGTTCAAAGCCCGGCCCCGCATAGTGGGCGTGGTGAGATGTCTCTAATCCCTGCACTTGGGAAATGGAGAGAAGGGGAGCAGAAGGAGTTGAAAGTCATCCTTGGCTACACAGCAAGTTTCAGGCCAGCCGGGGGTGGGGGGGGCTGGGGGGGTTGGGGGAGGAGGGAGCACGCAGGGGGTGGGGATACACGAGGCCATCTCCACAAAACAACAAAATCAAACAAACAAGGAACGGTGACTTATTTGCCCTCTGGTGTCAGATGGCCCTAGAAGGCAACCACTCTCTTCTCTTCTCCTCACCCGTGTCCACCCCCTCCCCCTAATCCTCTACTCATTAAATGGTCCCTGGGCTTCTGTTCTTATTCTTTTCTTCTTTCTGCTTGGAGTCCTCTCACCCACACATGCTTTAGCTAAAAATAGCCTGCTTCCTTATCTGGCCCAAGTCCTCTTCCAAGTTCACAGTCACCTCCCAGGGCTGCTAAGCCATCTTCACTTGGAGACTGCCTCTGTCTGTTTTCTGTTGCTGTGAGCACCTCAGCCTGAGGAACCTACAGGCGCAGACTTAAGCCCCTCAGATGGGTGGCCCAGTGTCAGCAGCTGCCCACCACCCAGGGAGGGGCTTCTAGCTGCACAAGAGCAATTTTTTTCAGCCTTTATAAAGAAATTTTTTTTGAGACAGAGTGGGTTTTTTTTTTTTTCTTTTAAGATTTATCCATAAGCTGGGCACAGTGGTGCACACCTGTCATTCCAGAACCCAAGAAGGCAGAAGCAGGTGGATCTCTGTGAGTTCAAGGCCAGCCTGGACTACAAAGCGAATCCAGGACAGCCAAGGCTAAACAGAGAAACCGTATCTCGAAAGAAAAAAAAAATCATGTATTCATTTGTTTTTGCATTTTTCTGTGTGTGTGCACATGTGTATGAACATGTGTGTGCGCAGTGTGGGTGCCTGCAGAGGCTAGAGGAAGGTGCTGTTTCTTAAGGAAGTGCTGGTGCCTTTGTCAATTCTGCTGAAAAACACCCTGAGCCACCAACTAGTACACCAAGGAATGGATGCATGCTGGCTAGAACTTCTGAACTTTCGTGTCTTGGTCAATGTTTTGTTGCTGTGAAGAGACACGATTAACCACGACAACTCTTGGAAGCATTTGATTGGGGCTGCCTCACAGTCTCAGAGGTTTAGTTCATGCTGGGCAGCATGGCAGCGTGCCATCACACGTGGTGCTGGAGAGGGCGCTGAGAGTTCTACATCTGGATCAGCAGGCAGCAGGAAAAAGAGAGACTCTGGACCTGCTTGAGCATTTGAAACTTCAAAGCCCGCCTGCTATGACGCACTTCCTCCAACAGGGACACACCCACCCCAACAAAGCCACACCTCCTAAAAACTTCTAAGTAGTGCCATTCCCTGATGACTGAGCATTCAAATATATGAGCCTGTAGGGCCATTCTTATTCAAACTACGTCAATGTCTAAACAAAATAGTAGGATTAGTGCTTTATTCATGGTGCACAGAAGGATTTTATCACACAAACAAGAGATCCTGCAGGGAATCTGTACCAAGGACTAAGCACGGGAGACGGGCACTGTGTTCACTTCTAAGTGGATCTCCATTTCTATTCCAGCAGGAGGATGTGGAGCTGAGCCTGATGATGTTCACACGGTGCTTGGCAAAGTAACAGAAGGCATGGGCATGGTTTTAAAAATTAATGAAAGTTTTGCCAACAGACATTTTTAAACTTTTCTTAGAGTTTCTAGTGCTGGGAAGAGACAGCATGACCGTGGCAACTCTCACAAAGGAAAACCTTTCATTGGGACTGGCTTATGGTTTCAGAGGCTTAGTCCATTATCATCATGGCTGGGCGTGGCAGCGTGCACGCAGACATGGTGCTGGAGAAAGTGTTGAGAGAGGCACATCTGGATCAGCAGGCAGCAGGAAGAGACAGTGAGCCACTCGGCCCATCTTGAGCGTCTGAGACCTCAAAGCCTACGCCCCAGTGATGTACTTCCTCTAACAAGGCCACACCTACTCCAACAAGGCCACACCTCCTAATAGAGCCATACACACACACACACACACACACACACACACACACACACACACACACGCCCCCGCATGGACCTATGGGGACATTTGTATTCAAACCACCACAGTACCATATTAGGATAACTCATACATTGATCAGTTTGATGGCCCTCCCGATTTATCAATTGCCAGAGTCCAGCTCCAGCAGGGTTCAGGCGCCAAAGAGGAAGTGTGCAGTGGGCGAGGGAAAAAAAATGACACCGTCTAAGGGTGAATCAGGATAGCCATGTTTATTGAAAAACACCTACACCTTCTATGCTCTCTCTCTCTCTCTCTCTTTCCGTAACAGCTTAGCCACAAGCAACATTGAAAGCATACTTAGTGACCCCAAGAAATGTATGATCTTTGCACAGATTGTCTTTTAACCTTCTTTAGCCCCATTTTTCAACATCCAGAATGAAAGAAGTCATCAGCTTTACTACAGTACTTTTCTTTCTTTCTTTTTTTTTTTTTGGTTTTTGGGTTTTTTTGGTTTTTTCGAGACAGGGTCTCTCTGTGTAGCCTTGGCTGTCCTGGACTCACTTTGTAGACCAGGCTGGCCTCGAACTCACAGCCATCCACTAGCGTCTGCCTCCCTAGTGCTGGGATTAATGGCGTGCGCCACCATGCCCAGCCCCCAGTACTTTTCTTTGAAACAAAATCAGTAAGTTCAGCAATTGTCTTTACTAGTCTGTAAGGTTCGGCAGCCTCACCTTTACATCTCCTCCTGCACGCTCTCAGCCTCCTGGTCAGCCTCTGTGATCAGGAGGTGCCAGACACTGAGTCCTGAGAAACAAACTCCTAAGAGCAGTTTTCATTCCTGATGGGGCATGATGCAGCGTTTGGACTATGTAGCATACATAATAATCACTGGGCTGTTCCCTAACTTCATTCTTTTGTGCCTTGGTCTTACATTATGGGCCTGTTCTCCTCATACGCTCCCTAAAGCGAAGGTCCTGATATCTTACTCTTTTCCTATTATGCCGTATGATCCTAATTTCTTCAATGTATGCTTCTGTATATAGTGGAGGGGAATCAATCCAGTCTAAATTCTTTTTTGTTTTTGTTTTTGTTTTTGTTTTTTATGTACATTAGTGTTTTGCCTGCATATATGTCTATGAGAGAGTATCAGATTTTGGAGTTACAGACAGTTGTGAGCTGCCATGTGGGTGCTGGGAACTGAACCTGAGGTCTTTTGGAAGAGCAGTCAGTGCTCTTCACTGCTCACTCAGCCGTCTCTCCAGCCCCCAGTCTAACTTCTTAACAGAATCTGCTCCTCGTGGGGCATACAGATCTTGCCACTTACATACCTGGGAAATCAATCGTGGGCACCTGCTGCTCTGCATTTGGTGGGATCCTGGGCTTTGCCAGGTACTCGCCCAGGAAGCTCAGGCTGGGCCGCCCCGTCAAGCATCAAACAAGAAGTGCATGCTCTGGGTGGAAAGAAGTAAAGCACAGGGTTAAAGGAGCCCCGGGCACTGAGGCACAAGCCAGGTGGCAACAAGGGCCCAGCCTGACTTGGGCAGCTCGGTGGCTGCTTCATGAGCAGTTGGTAACCGAGGCTCGGCTCTCTCGGAGCTCCAAAACCGAGAGAGGCAGAGAGAGGCAGGAGCTCAGTTTTGTTCAGAGACAAAATGGCTGCTTCGAGAACGGCCACAGACAGGCAGGCACTGCTGTGGGCAGATCAGCAAGAGAGAGATGGCAGCAGTGATCCCCTGACACACCACTGGACGGCAGAAGCTCTTGGCAGACAGCAGCACATGGCTGACTGACCGGAAGTCAAGCCCGGGGGGCCAGCAGCGAATTCTTCAGGGAGTAATGGAGCTAGTCATTTCGCAGAATAAATGACAGGTCCCAGACAATCTTGGTGAAACATAATGGCAGCCCGTTTATTTTGTACAAAACAGGGACTTACAAACCTTGGGCAGTGGGAAGAGTTTTGAAGGTCACTGTGTTTGGTTCACTGGGCTAGGGGTGCCAAGGAGACTTTACTCACATGTAACAACACATTCCTATCATAAGGTGGGGTGGAGAGCAGTACTCAATTATCTTATGGATGGGGGAACAACTTCAGGTACAGTTAGAGGTCGTTGGTTGAAGCCAAGACACCAGGACACCTCATTAGCATAGGGTGGGTGTTTCCAGGAACCCCCGGGGGCACACTGAATGGGTTTCTTCTCAGGGAAAGGTTAAGCCTGTGAGTTCCCTGAAGACTATGTGACACTCCTTAGAGGATCTGGGATTCCCAAGGTCAGGCAGAGAGGGAAGCCAGCTGAGAAAGGGAGTCTGTCATCTTGTACGGAACTCAGAGGCTATCCGGAAATGCCAGACCTCAACGTTAACAGAAGAATCCCACGGGCACCATTCCCTGCTTATTAACCGAACTCTTGCCCTCTACTGCCAGGGCCTCAGATTCTAGGTCTTGGCCCATTGTTTCTCTCAATTGTGTGCTTTTCATCCTTGGGATGAGGTGTACCCAAGAGTTTCTTGCAGAATCTTTCAGCTAATAAATCATTAATTTCTCTATTCTTGGTGCAAGGGGGGGGGGGTACAGTGGTATATTCTTGTGTTATGTGGTTCAATGATGGTGAAGATTTTCTCCAAATAATTATTTTGTTTAGAGAGACAGCCATTGTATACATTCACATCCTCTACGGAAGCCCTTAAGGGAAAAAAATCATAAGTAAATCCCCATAACACCTAATGAGAATCATCAAAAATGGAGGTAAAAGGGCATTGAAGAATTATGATCCACAATGTCAACATGCTACAATAGCAGCTGTCAACATGCGGTCCACACCAATCAATTCCTGATCAGTCACTAGAACCTGTAGTGACAATTGTGGAATTTTTGGTTTTGTTTCCTTTTTTAAAATGCACAGAAATATTATTAAGAATATGTTTTCATTTAAATCCCAGGTGTGGGCTATGGAGCTGCTTCAGACTGTCCACAGCAGCTGACGATGATTTGCCTCGTGCTCTAGCAGGACCATGATTTTGCCAGTTGCAGATAGTTTCTGCAGTTGTGTTATGTTTGGAATTCTGGGAACTTTTCAAAGAGTACATAAAGGCTAGGGCCCCAATAAGGGGGGGGTAGTCATTGGTTAGTAAGGGGGGTTGGATGCAATTTGTTAGTAGTCATACTCAAAGAAGAAGCAAAAAGAAAGAAATTAGATTCAAAGATTCTCTCTCTCTCTCTCTCTCTCTCTCTCTCTCTCTCTCTCTCTCTCT
>OU015753.1:40761872-40780072 GCA_907169655.1 Acomys percivali
AATAATAATAATAATAATAATAATAATAATAATAATAATAATAATAATAATAATATAGATATCATAGTAAATTAATTTCACCCCATTAAAAACAGTGTTTAGGGCTGGAGAGATGACTCAGAGTTTAAGAGTTCTAGAGGTCCTCAGTTCAATTTCCAGCAACCACATGGTGGCTCGCAAACATCTGTAATGAGAGTGGGTGCCCTGTTCTGGTGGGCAGACATGCAGGCAAAACATTGTATACATAATAAATAAATAAATCTTTTGTTTTTAATTGTTTTAAAAGGAAAGAAAAGGAAGCTAGAGAGATGGCTGAGCAGTTAAGAGCACTTGGTCTAACTGGATAAGTGAGGAAAATGAAGGACAGAGAACGTGGGGACCTGACTCAGAGTCACAGAGCCAGAAAGTGACAGAGACAAAGCTCCAATGACCAAGCCTCACCCCAGAGACTGCTAAGGGCCCTGTTGGTTGCCTAGACCGAGCTGCAGATGATAACCCACAACTGAGCGAGCTGCAGATAGTAACCCCTGACCAAGCTGGCCATCTGGCTTCCGGCTAAGGGCTGAATGTCCCGGCAATGTCAAAACGCTCTCCCCTAACCCTCTGGGCCGCAGACACTCTGTTTTGCTCACCTACTTATATAACAGGGGCCAAGGAGATTGTTAGCCTGAAACTACTTTTACTTACAAATAATTGAAGTAGGTTTACACTGCTGTCTTCAAAATCTTTCTTCAAAGTATTCTGGTGTTGTCCTTGGTGTGATAGAGTCTGTTGTGCACATCTCACAAGTGGTGCAAACTCTCTCTCCAAAGCAACATTCGAAAGCTTAGTCACAGGCTGGAGGAGTTAGCAACAAGACAAGACAAGAAAAGAGATGCTTAACTTTCTGACGGGAAGGGGGGGGCGGGGGGACAAAGAGGAAAATGGCAGAGAGGCCTATAATGACAAAAATTGAAAAGAATCCACAGTTTGTGCCAACGAGATGATGGTTCAGCAGGAAAGCTTGAACATCTTTCTGTCTGCAGTTGACTGAGCAGAATCTGTCTGCACCCCAGCAACTGTTCACTGCCTTTTATTCTGTTGGGGAACCCCCAAGAATCCCCAAGCTCTGTTCTCTGTCATATGTGGTCTTTTGTTTTCCTCACCAGGCTCTGGGTCTCTCCCTCTCTCTTACAGGAAATGTTTCACTTTGGGAGGAAATGTTGCAATTCAGAGGAACCCACCATATAACGTGTGTGTGTGTGTGTGTGTGTGTGTGTGTGTGTGTGTGTGTGTACACATGTGCTATTCTCATTTGTGTGGTGCATATGGGTGTGTGTGTGGTGTATGTGGCATTGTGTGTATGTGTATATACATATGTAATATCTTTATATGTGTGGTGTGTGTATGTATGGTATAGTGTATGTGATGTGTATATAGGTGTGGTGTGGTTTATGTATGTGTTGAATATTGTATTTGTATGTATATGTATGTGTTGTATGCATATGTGTACATATAATGTGCATATAGTGTGTGGATGTGTATATGGTATGGGTGGTATGTATATATGTGTTATTGCGTAGATATATGTGGATTTGTGGTGTCTGTGTATATATGTGTGTATGTGTGTGTATGCATGTATTGCATAGATATGTTTTTGTGTTTCGTGTGCTTGTGTATATGTGTTATGAGTATGTAGTGCACTTTGAGTTCATCAGAGTCACAAACAAGCCCCTCTCTCCCCTAGCTGGCAAGTGGTATGAGCTTTTTTTAGCCTGCTATGTGATTGAGGCCACAATCAGAAAAGGGAGTGGTCTCCAGCCCCAAATTATTCATTGGCTAAAGCTTTGTGTCTAAACTAATAGGATGGGGACCTTGGGGGTGGAGAAGATCTCAGCATATGGGGAAAGAGAACAGGAATTTATCCGCACCAAGGGTGTTAGAAACCACTGCCCTGGGGCTGGAGAGATGGCTCAGCGGTTAAGAGCACTGGCTGCTCTTCCAAAGGTCCTGAGTTCAATTCCCAGCAACCACATGGTGGCTCACAACCATCTATAAAGAGATTGGATGCCCTCTTCTGGCCTGCAAATACACATGCGGGCAGAACCCTGTATACATTATAAATAAATAAATCTTAAAAAAAAAAACCACTGCCCTGCACCAGATCAACACGGCAGCCATCTTTGCTTCACATACTTTTCTCTATGCTGGCATTCCTCTCTACAGAATGATACATTTAAAAATTGCTTCATTTTCACTAGATGCTTGAATTCATTTTTTTTAATTATAACATGCAAAATTCCTGGTTCCCAATAGCATAGGTTCCTTTTGACATTATTATAGGTTGACTGAGGACAGACAAGAATTCACAGAGAATGATGCCCAACAGTCAGGACACGGAACTGCACACTGAGGCTGCTGACATGTGTGCTCTTATTCCAAGGTGTGTTGAGAGCTAAGCCTACAGGATGGGACTCCCCAATAACCAAAATTCATTGGCTTCACAGAGTGTCTACTGATCACTCACTTCACCAATAATTTAAATGGCAGAGACTTTGTTACAAACACTGTAACGGTCCCCGGGGCAGCTAAAATAAGAAATATGACCAGGCCCAGCTCAAGATGTCAGAGGGGAAGAATATCAGCAAATGACCTAGGGACTGTTCTTGTGATATTGTGACAAAGAATGTGCTTGCTTTTTGTCCTTGCCCTGAGAACTTGCCTGAGGCTAAAATTAAACATCACAGACTAAATTATTTGGTAGAGGTGATTTCAAGGCTGCTTGATATTGAATCTGTCATGTGGTTATTATTAGTTGCTCCTATGCAGGCCTATAGTGGGGGAAAAAAACAAATAAGGTGTAGAGGAATATTAATCCAGAACATGGCTGTTCTGGCAAGAGATCACAGGGTCCTGTGGAGCCCTGTAATAAGGGGCAGGCTTCCCTCAGGGCAAGCCCCCACCCAGGGCTAAGTTTCCAAGTTGTGAAAGAGTCTAAAGGGTCTTTTGGCTCCTAGAAAGCAACTGAGCAGAAGTTCTGCTTCCTGGGGTGACTCACGAGGTGGGAGCCCATGCCAGGTGGGACAGAATGGTCACCATCATTTGTGCAATGCTGATGGCTTTAGAGGCATGCATAAAGGATAAAAGACTGAAAGGTGGCAGATTCTCTCTCTGCCGTTTTAGAGAGCCACTGAGGCAGTGTACGGCAAGGTAGCCCCTCTGTGAAGGCCCTGGGAGAACAGGAGGACCGGACAGGTCAGTGCATGAAGCTGTGAAAGTGACGCCTCAGCTGAAGATGTTGGAGATGCCAGGGCCTCTGCCAGGGAGAGCTGCACACAGGGAGTGGAGCCAGCCCAGGAGAGAGATATATGTGACAAACAGCGAACCGGACAAACAGAGCCATGTAATCCCTTTGACACTGGACGTGGAAATACAGGATTTGGAGTTTGCCCTGCTGTGTTTCTGTCTTCCTTTGATCCAGTCTTTCCTCCCTACACTGCCGTTCCTCCCCTTTAGAATAGTAATGTATATTGTAAGTGTGTGATTTGTTCTTTGACTTTCCAAAGGGTTACAGTTAAGAGATTGTCTCGAGGCTCAGAAAAGTCTTTGGACTTTGGACTTCGAAACAGTATTGAAACTATGAAAAACTATGGGAACTTAGACAGTTGGACTAAACACATTTTTTTTTATCCTGATGTGGAGTAGAGTACGGCAGCATGAATGACAGCTCCGAGAGTTGAACAATCTGCCCCCAGTTGGTGGAGATGTTTGGGGAGTTTAGAAGCTGTGGCTGTTGCAGCCTTTCTGAACAAAAGAAACGAGACACCAAGGCTTTCTTTCAGGAAGCCGTGTATTGTGCCTGCAGGCAGGCTCAGTGGGATCATGTCTTAAAGGCTGAGTCCCCAGTACAATGGAACTGTGTCTTTATACAGTTGGGGCTTGTCTCTCATTTGGGCGTTTTTAAACTACCAGGCAGGGACGCTAAAACTCTCTGGAATGAGAGAGGAAGGAGGGGGGGGGGGTTCATAGGGGATGTGGCAAAGTTGCAGAAACACTGAACACGCCACAGTGCTGTGTCTTTATTCCTCTTTCCTTGCCCTGACTTGTTTCCAGGCCTCTACCACACCTCACTGGAGTGAGACCTGAGCGAATATAGACTCACTCCACATGTAGCGGTTCTGTTTCATGCGCGTGATTGAAATGTGAGCGCTCTCTCTCTCTCTCTCTCTCTCTCTCTCTCTCTCTCTCTCTCTCTCTCTCTCACACACACACACACACACACACACACACACACACACACACACAAAGAGCTGGGCGTGGTGGCACACACCTTTAATCCTAATCCCAGCACTCGGGAAGCAGAGACAGGAGGATCGCTGTGAGTTTAAGGCCAGCCTGGTCTACAGAGTAAGTCCACGACAGCCAGGACTACACAGAGCTTTGTCTCAAAAAACAAAACAAAACAAAACAAAAAAGAAATGTGCGCTCTCAGCTTCCTGCTCCTGCCTCCAGGCCTGCCGCTTATTGTCAGAGCTCTGTACCCGTGGAACCATAGGCCCAAATGAACTCTTTTTTCTATGCGTTGTCCTGATCATGGTGTTCTATCACAGTGAGAGAAATGTAAGCAATAGACGTCAAAACAGGAACAGTTTTAGCGAAGAAGGATTTCTGTATGAATATTAAGGTTGCTGGGTATTCCCGGTGTGGAGAAGGAAGCTAGAAAGCTTATGCAGTTATGAGGATCTAAGCAGGTTATTTAAGGGGAGTAAAAAAATGAGACGTAGAGATGACGTATAGGATATTAAATTTTCTAAGGTCAAAGTTCAGCACTTTGATGTCCAGTTTCTCCTTAAACCAGTGGAGTTACTGACTCTTCCTTACTATTACAAGGACTGGCTTATAGAATGAAAATACTGGTCTACTCAGACTTTCTTTAAAAGGGCTTGATTTTCACCCAAGCTTTATGGTCACACTACATAGCAGTGGGAAATACCCGACTGGTGCAAATGAGCTTCTGGGTGCTCAGTTGCCATATTTGGAGGCCGAGACTGACGTGACCAAAAGGATAAAAAGAGACAGGTTCCAGGGGCTGTGGGGCATCTCCCAAAATGTCCTGTAACTATGGGGCAGCACTGGGTCTCTTGTTCACAGAGTCCGTGGAGACCCCATCTGGTGAATTCTAGCAAGTGCACAGTCTACAAAAAGGAGAGTCAACACAAAGGGAAAAAATTCCTCAATGCCTCCAGGCAAAGCCATCGTCAAGCAAGGCCTATGGCTTATCCTCACATATATGAAACACTGGTAAAAGACAGGCTAGAAGAGGCAAGGGTTCACCTCAGGCCCAGGTAACCTCCCGAGAACCAGACCCTCAACTGAGGGTGTGTGTGTGATTAATGTTGGCCACCTGATGGTATCAACCACACAGCAAGAAAGTATAAGCAAAGACTACAGTTACTAGTGTTTCCTCAATAGTCTGAGGGGTTGCACTCCCCAGACATATTGGGTGTTGTTTAGACAACTATTTCTCACAGTAATCTTCTTGCTGAGAAAAAATGCTGCCCAGATGTCATATCTCAGACCCTGGCTCGCTGCAGCACCTGCCTGCAGCCAAGAGAGACATACCCACCTTTATTTTAAGCCAAAACACAAATAATGGCTAAATATCTCTTCTCCTTATCCTAAAGCCATAGTGGGAGGGGCCTCCTGCTTGACTCCAGCCACCCCAACAGCTACCAAAGGGCCTGAAAGCAGAACCTGTGCTCCACACTCGGGGTAACAGGAGAGGCTAAAGCAACGAGGAGCTCAGTGGAAGAATGAAGTTGTAAGCCCATTGAGAGATCCTATGGCAGTTTGATATAGAAATTTTCCAACAAGTGTCCTCTGCTCCAGCTGCTCCTGTTTCCCTGCCTAGTACCCATAACGACGATAATTAGTCACTGCTCCCTCACATCTCTTTCCAGGCCCCAGTCAAAGCATTCCTGTCCTTCCTACACTTGGCTGCTACACAAATGAGGGTCTTTTAGGTAACCCTGAATGCTTCCATTTAGTAAAAAGAAGCCAGATAAGTCACTGCCCCAGTTCCATAAAGGAAGGTAGGGGTACCTCTTAAGGGAAGGGAGCCAATGATATAAACAGGAAGTTTAGGGTGAAAAGACACCCCCCCAAAAAAGAGAAGTAACCAGTTTCTCTCCTAGCTAAATGCCAGAACTGTCCTTGGGACTCTTGCAGCCTCTTCCTTTCTGGAGGCCATGGATGTCAAAAGTATTTGGGGCTCTTACCTGCCACTTTGCTCCTCAGCAGTTTTAGGATGACCTCTCAAGGGCAGGCCTGTTAGTAGGAAGCTCTCTCTGGTCAGGAGAAGAGTCTCTGGCTTGGTGCAGACCTAACCTGTCAATCACCGGGCCAAGGGACCACCTAGGGACAGACAGATTCACCTGAAGCCCTGGTAAAGACACACAGAATAACCAGCTCCATCTACCAGATTCATGAGATTCATCAAGACTAAACAATCCCACTCACTTATTGTATCAAAAACTTACTATTGGGAGCTAGAGAGATGGCTCTGTGGTTGAGAGCACTGACTGCTCTTCCAGAGGTCCTGAGTTCAATTCCCAGCAACCACATGGAGGCTCACAACCATCTGTAATGGGGTCTGATGCCCTCTGCTAACTTTCAGGTGTACATGTGCTAGACTCAGATTGTCAGAGTCTATTCCTGGAAGCCCAATTGAGAGACGAGTCCAGAGTCGATGCAAAAGCAAAGGAACTTTATTAAACCGACGTGCTGGGGTCCACCAAGCTCCAAGGAGATGGAAGAGCTCGTCCTGCAAAAGCTGAGGCTGTAAATAACCCTTTACAGAAGCAGAACCCAGCACACAGCGGTTAGTTATCAAGTGATAGGCTAACAATAAGTGACCTTTTAGGAGAATGAGGGCCTGAGGTAGGAAATTTTAGGTAGGGTGAGCTGGCGGCAGTAAATTCCGGGGGCAGGGTTGAGATAGAGGCTAGTGGAGGCTTGTTCTTCTCCGTTTACTGTTGTCTTGTTTGCCCTCATTATCAGCCTGTAATTCTTAACTTGCTTTGCTCAGCTAACAACGCTATTGTTATGATTGCTAAGTCCAAGTCGCCTGGAATCTTATATTGAGCTTAGGCCACCTGGGATCTTACACATGCAGACAGACATTCATATAAAATATATATATATATATTAAACCCTTACTGTTACTAACGACTTCAAAGAGTTGGCTGGGAAATTAAAGAAAAAATGATGTATAATTAAGAAGGGAAAATATTCACTTGGGGTTTTTTTTGAGGGTTGTGTTTGGTTTTATTGTTTTGTTTGTGTTTATGTGTGGGTGTTTTGGGTTTTGTTTGTTTGTTTGTTTGTTTGTTTGTTTTGAGACAGGGTCTCTCTGTGTAGCATTGGCTGTCCTGGACTCACTTTGTAGACCAGGCTGGCCTGGAACTCACAGCGATCCGCCTGCCTCTGCCTCCCCAAGTGCTGGGATTAAAGGCGTGCGCCACCACTCTGCACTGTTTTGTTTTTTGTTATTTTTAACTATCCAATCTCAAAAGACTGTGAAATCAGAGCCTGGACACTGGGGAAAGGACACAGTCATGCGTTGTGTTGCAGTAGAAGCCCAAGTGAACACTCTGAGCTGGGGTGCTGCTTGCTGCCCAGCTTGGGTTCTGGCACACGCACTTTTTACAAACAGAAATTGCCTTGCCAACTTGCTTTCACTTTGTTAGTGTGTGCGCTTGTGTGTGACACCAAGATTATTCTTTGTTTCCAACACCAACACAGGTGAAACCCTTGGAGCTCTCCGACCAGCTTAGCCTAACCTAACAGGTGAGCTCCAAGCCAGTAGGAGACCTTGTCTCAAAAAGACATCAAACCACTCTTGGGAAACAACCCCTGTGATACACTTGAACATACATGTGCATATATGCCCCATGCATGTTTAGGCAAGCTTGGAGCCCTACCCACAGCCCCACTGATAGCCCAATAACCCACGATCCCGCCATTTCCTCCCCCCACCCCACCCTCACCATCCTAGGTACCTGCAGAGCCAAGTGCTTCTTGCAATGTCAGAGGCACATAGCGCCATAACAGAGCCCAGCCTAGGGGAAACGAGTGTGTGTGGAGCAGGATTTGTCCTGCAACCCCAACAGTAGTCATGTGTGCTCTGGACAAACAGCTACTGCCTTTCATAGGTGGCAGCATCCAACAGAGACAGCACTTTCCCTCCTAGCTCACTGCTAGCCTCCTCCACTCAGGAGGGAAACCTTCCCTCTCCCACCTCCCGGGAAGATGATGAGCTCGCTGGACCCAGCTTTGCCTGTCTTCCAGAGTGACCGATCCTCTCAGCCTCAGCCCTGGATCTAGGAGCGATCTCTTTCCAGCGGTAAAAGACCAAAGCGCTGCACTCTACCAGAGTCCCGAGCCTGTTCATTCCCAGTGAAAGCAGGAGCTGCCTGGGGGGGCGGGGGCAGGAGGGGGGGTCCTCATCAGGCTAGCCATATTCAGGGTGTCCCCCCCACTTGGAAGGGGCCCTCGGAGTGTCAGACAAGTGGCACTTCTGAGCCCTTCTCTGGGATTTTCAGTCAGGTGGTTTTTTTGGTTGGTTGGTTGGTTTTTGGTTTTTTGGGTTTTTTGTTTTTTTTTTTTGTTTTTTTTTTGTTTTTTTGGTTTTTTGAGACAGCGTTTCTCTGTGTAGCCTTGGCTGTCCTGGACTCACTTTGTAGACCAGGCTGGCCTCGAACTCACAATGATCCACCTGCCTCTGCCTCTCGAGTGCTGAGATTAAAGGCGTGCGCCACCACGCCGGCTCAGCCAGGTGTTTTATGTTGAGTACCGTCTTCTCAAATCTTGGACCAAGGACCCCGGGAAATGTAACAAGGCTGCTGGTGGCCATCCAGGGGATTGCCAAACCCTTTCCCTGTCACAGTAACAGCTTCCAGATGGGAGGGGCTTAATTTGGGACTCTGCTAAAGGCATGCCATCTTGGGGAGCCTTGGATGGCCCCCTTTCCCTATTGGTCCTTTTAGAAACCCACTCCAGTACCTCCCCACAAGAAGCTGCCATCTCAACCAGCCTGGCTTCACTTTCCTTGTTCACCCGTGTCCCCCTAACCCTCCCTCACATACTGAGGCAGGAAGTTTGCCTGGTCCTTGTGCAAGCTAGGCAGTGGTCTGCCACACCCCCAGCGCAGTACCTCCTCCTTTGTCCTACTGTATTCTGTTTGCATGATGTTTTTGTAAGTGTCAGCTGCCTTCCAGGACAGCACTGATGAAGTCAGCCAGCCAGGTGTAGGAGCCACACCTGTCATCCTGGAATTTCTGCAGCCTTCTAAAAATCCCATAACTTTAAAAATCCAAGTTCTCCTTAAAAATCCAATGTCTCCTTAAAAGTCTGAAGTCTCTCAACTGTAGGCTCTTATACAGGAAAAAGAAGAAGAAGGAGGAGGAGGAGGAGGAGGAGGAGGAGGAGGAGGAGGAAGAAGAAGAAGAAGAAGAAGAAGAAGAAGAAGAAGAAGAAGAAGAAGAAGAAGAAGAAAGAACCAAGGCAACAGTTTTAGTTAGATCGAAGTAAATTCAAAACCCCCGATGTATGAATAAAATCTTCCAGCCTCATGTCCAGCATCTGGAACTCAGAATCTTCTGGGTTCCAAGCTACTTCAGTGGCTCCACATCTCTGGCTCTTCCATCTTCAGCACACCTTGTCTCATTAAGGCTCAGGTGGGCTCCTCTCCACCCTGTCAGTGTCCTTGGCAGATACGCCACGGTCCTGGCATCCCCAATATGCTGGAGTTTCTACTGCAACTAAGACTACAGTTTCACCAATGGCCTCTCCTCAGGGCTTCCAGCCCTGCCCTACAGAGAGCCGAGCCCTCGCTGCTCTCCACCCTTAAGCAGTACCATAAGGGAGGCTCACACACATTGTCAAGTTCATCTGGCAGCTAGAAATGCAGCCTTGGCCCCCTCTGGACCACAGCTTTTGTGTGCTGACGCTGAGGAGATGCTTCCCAGAGGTTCCGTGTTGTTGGTCTCTTTCAGGCACAGCTGATTTTTTTCAGCTTTGGCACAGTTGATGAGCATGGATTGTCCCCAGTAAAGCAAAGGTTTCTGGTCTCTTGCTAATCATAGCTGACTCTTCACAGGTGCAAAAATATTGCAATAACAGCCGTGAGAATCGTTGCGGGGCTCTGAAATTTTACAAGCCAGGCTTCCATTGTCTATGTTTATCTCATCGCTCTTACCTCCCAAGTTTCCACAGAACAGCCCGTTAAACTTTAAACACGAGTGGCTTCTCGGCAACAAATTTCCAAATCCTTCCACAGTCATCCCAGAATAATCCAGTCAGATCTGTCACTGCAATTGCCCACTCTCTGCTACCAACTTCTGTCACCGTTGTGTTTCTGTTGCTGTGATAAACACCATGACCAAAGGAAGGGGTTTGTTTCATCTTACAGGTGACAGCCCATCATGAAGAGAAGTCCAGGCGGGAACTCAAAGCAGGCACCCGGAAGTAGAAAGTGAAGTAGAAGCCCTGGAGGAGTGCTGCTTACTGGCGCGCTCCTTGTGGCTTGCTTTTCATACAACCCAGGGATGACACTACTCACAGTGGGCTGAGCCCAGTCATTGACCATGAAAATGCCCCCATAGAAGACTTGCCTACAGGCTGACCTGATGTAGGCATTTCCTCAGCCGAGTTTCCTCTTTCCAGATGACACTAGCTTGTGTGAAGCTGACAAAAGATAAGCCCGCACAACGGCTGTGTGGTTCTGTAGATGGACCCTGGAGTCCTCTTCATACATTGAGCCAATTCCTATGTTTGCCATAAATTATTGAGCCCTTTCATCAACCTCCCCCTGGCTTTTCACCTCCATACAGCTGTTGTTCGCATTCAGAAAATTGCATTATTATGCCTGATTCTAACAAGTAAATTACAGTGGTGGCTTACGCCCATGGCAGGGGGCTCGTTTGTGGGAAATTATGGTGTTTAAACACAAGACACCCTGGTGAGTGCATGGGAAAAAAAATTAAAACCCAGCCTCTGTGATGGGCTGGGATTGTAGCTTAGTTGGTAGAACACTTGCTTGGCATGCACTAGTCCCTGGGTTTGATACCCAGCATGCATGAGCATGCACACACACACATACACACACACACACACACACACACACACACACACACACACACACACACACACTTTCTAAAGCATAGGACTCTCTCAAGTGTTGCTGTCAGTTCTTCAGCTATGGCTGATTTTTTTTTTTTTTTTTAACAAAAAGATATTGCTCTCCAGCACTTACCTGCCACTCTATGCTTCTGCAGTTACCTGCCTGGGAAAAGCAGGAACGTGAGGTAGATGGATAAGCCTCCCCGTCAGGATCTTGCTGTGTAGGCCCAGGTAGGCCTGGAATCCAAGGTCTTCCTGCTTTGGCCCCTGAGTGCATGTGCATGGATGCTACCATCCAACTCTAGCTGTGTAATGTGGCACATTCTGAGGGGCGTGGCAACTCCACTGGCCACACCTTTGTCTGTGATCAGGAGGGAACACCTGGCTTTAAAGCTGAGTGCGATGGTAAGGCAGGAGACTGGCAGGGAAGACTTCACTCAAAGTTTGCAAAATGAGTGTGCAAGAGCCTGTGAAGGTGGCTCAGTCAGTGAATGCTTTGCCTCATAAGTATGAGGACAGAAACTTGATCCCTAGAACACACATAGAGCCAGGTGTGGTGACACACACGTAACACACAGAGGGGTTCTGGGTTTTGGTTTGGTTTGGTTTGGTTTTGTTTTGTTAAGTTTTTTGAGACAGGGTGTTACAGTATTTTGTATACGTTCGGCCTACAAAGTAAATAACTGACACAGAGAGACTAAAACATACTTTAAAGCTGCCAGCAATTCACTGGGCAGAGTCTGAACTGATTCTAATCTACTAGTAAACTAAACAAACTACTCTAAATCTTATAACATATATATATTCCAAACACTTGCCACTATGACCCCTGGGTCGGTCCACGTCCAGTTTCCACTGTCCTCCTCCAACTATCCAAAAAAACTCTCTCAACCGTCAAACTTTTCTTCCCTCTTCCAGGAAGTCCCGCCTTCCACTTCCTATCCTTCTGCCCAGCTAATTGGCTAAACAGCACTTTACTGATGGTTGATATATTCTCTTAGCATTCCTCAACAACAGGGCTTCTCTGTGTAGCCCTGGCTGTCCTGAACTCACTTTGTAGACCAGGCTGGCCTTGAACTCACAGCAATCCGCCTGCCTCAGCCTCCCGAGTGCTGGGACTAAAGGCGTGCGCCACCAACACCCGGCTGTTGTTGTGGTTATTTTTGCCTCATCCCTTCTCGGCACAGGGGGTGGACACCTCCACCTTTTAGTTCTAAATGTCCTTCTCTAGGCTCTATGGCACCTGATGCATAGGCCAGGCCGCTACCTGATTCCCAAGAAAATGCATCCCGCTTTAGAGACAAGCCGGTTGCCCTGAGCAAAAGAAAAGGCATTAAGCTTACCCTAGCAACTTTTCTGTTTGTTTGGTTGGTTGGTTTGGTTTGTTTTATTTTTCAAGACAGGGTTTCTCTGTGTTAGCCTTGGCTGTCCTGGGCTCATTTTGTAGACCAGGCTGGCCTTGAACTCAGAGATCCGCCTGCCTCAGCCTCCCAAGTGCTGGGATTAAAGGCGTGTGGGTCCCTGGATTTTTTTTTTTTTTTTTGTCTCACTCCTTCTCTCCATAGGGGATGGACGCTTCCACCTTTTAAGCACATATGAATTGTAGCCTTTGAGTTTTGGGGACCTACCTTACCTGACATGTGCTTTGTCACCTGTAAGTCTTCTGTATCTCGGGCTGGAGAGATGGCTCAGTGGTTAAGAGCACCACCTGCTCTTCCAAAATCCCAAGTTCAATTCCCAGCAACCACATAGTGGCTCACAACCATCTGTAATATGATATGGCGCCCTCTTCTGGCTTGCAGGAGTACATGCAAGCACTGTATACATAATAATAAATAAATAAATCTTTTTTTTTTAAGTCTTCTGTGTCTCTTTGCACCCAGTGTGACTGCCACACACCCCCACCTCACCCCGTGAAAGTGACTCATGTTTTGAGGCATAAGCCAGCTGCCAGAGCAGTGACACCTCAACTCAGCATACAAAGGCTTTTCGACACGGGAGGCATGTAGCTTGCATGTCTGTCTCCCCATCCAACCTTGGTCCTTACATTGACCGACAGATCATATCTTTTAGGCCAATTACCCTCTGGCACCAGTTCTCCCAATGGAAGCTCCACTTTTAAGGAGATTGGCTGGCCTTTCTTAGAGCAGTGACATCATTTTCCCTTACATAAACGTGAGATTGATGTGTATCCATCCTTTAGATCAGTAAAAACATATAATCCAGTGTTAAGAAAAAGGAATATACCTATTTAAGGAAAATTTTGTCAGTTTAAATCCTAGGCTGTCTCTGCAAGTAACTTATCAGCAGGGGGTCAAGCCCTGTGGAGACCAGGCTGGTCTACAAATTAAAGAGTTCTGCCTGTGTTTGTCTCCATTGTGTTGGGAGTAAGGGCTGCTCAAATATTTCATCTCAATTCCAGTCAAAATCTTCAGAAAACTCAAGCAAAATTCAAGCAGGGAAACGAGAAAAGTCTAAGCCTTGGGTCAGTTGTGCCAACTTAAGGCTTCAGTTAGTGAAGCCCTGTCCGCCATTCCTCAGAATTTAGTTACTGCTATCTCTTTTCGGTGGACGCTTTCCAGAAAGAGCTAATAAACACCTTGCAGCTAAGGAATCTGAATTCCAGCCACCATCAACTCAATGGAGAAGAGTTTAGTTCCTTCTTCCCTTCTGGTTGCCAGTAACTGAGCCTCACATCTCTCGACTTTCTGCCTTTCTCCCTGAGCTTTTTTTGAGAGGGTAAGGCGAAGTGGGACTATGACTAAGCCCACTGCATCCAAAACAGCCAAAATAAAAAATAAAAATAAAAACAAATTTTAAAAAAAGTCAAAAATGATTCAGGAGCCTTCTGCCTTGGCACATTAGAGAGGAACCATAGCAGTTTTTATTTTATTATTATTATTATTTAAGGTGGTTAACTCCATTTCCCAGGCCAGTTTAGAAGACTGCCAGCCTCCTGGTTCTGCCTCTCCAACCAGCCATGTGTCTGCAGCCATCTTGGCTCTGTGAGAGTTGAGCCCGCAGGTAGCTAAGAGCAGTGGCTGTGAAATGCTCTCTGGGAGCTATTCTCCCCACCAAACTATGGAAAAATATGATTTTTAAAGGGTGTGAATAGTTGAATTTAATTGAGTGCCAATTGGTTCCACCTCTCCAACTGGCCAAAAGAAACTTTAAGAGAAAGTTGCCCTGTTTCCCTTAAGGGGGGTTGAGTGGGTTTTTGGTTGCTTTCTTGGGCTATAGATGTTTATTGTCATTGGGAACTGGTTACAAGTTATTATTGGTTTTATTCAGAGAGAAAATGAGATTAGAGGATAGACTCAAAGATTTCTCTCTTTTCCTTTATCTTTCTTCGGTATGAAGATAGGGGTTGAAAAGAAAGAAAGGGGAATATAGAAATATATAGGGATGATAAGACAAAAAGTAGATTGATTATTGAATCTACTCAACTTAAGGCCTTAATTGTTACTCACAAATAAGGTTAATTTTAATTCATTGATATAGAATTTTGGGTATTGATGCAAAATAAGTTTAAGTTTGATACATTGAAATCGAATTCAAATTTAATATTATTCTTCACACAATATATTTCTACTCTAATATGAGGTATTATACACTTACAACTCAATTAATACATGGTTTACTTCCAATACTCTGATAATGCTACTGCAGGCTGTTTAAGATAATTAAGTAATACAAGTCAATTGTTAGTTGATCAACTTGTGGTCATGTCAAGTACATAGGATGTTTAACAGCTAGATGTAATTCTATAGATAAATAAGGTTCTCAAAAACCTCAGAGACCTACAGAATATGCTATTTAAAGATGTTTCTATTATTTTAACAGTAAGACAGGTTAATTCCTGGCAGCACGCAGCCTACTTCAAGGAAGATGATAAGCATCAAAGAACCTCCTAATGGAGACAGCTTCAGATGTGGCAGAATAGCCACTGGGAAAAATGTCTTTGTATCTGCCACAAATGGACAAGCTTGGATGCAGGCAGAGTCAACGGCCAAACTCTGCCAAGACAGGGTAAGCAAGTCCTCAATAGTTCCTGCTTCACAAATATGTCTGTCAGATATATTGGGCCAGAAGGCTGAAGATGATGCTCCAACGTTAGAGAGAGTTTTGGGTGACTGTTCAGGCAACATACTGTCTCTGTCATTTTTTTTCATTTTGGAAACTACTAACCTGTACTTTCTGTTTACTCAGGTAATTAGATGTATTCCTTCTCAAGTCTCTGATGGGGTTGAAGACCAGATAGTTAGTTTTAAAATTAAACTTAGTTGTTTAGGAGTTAAGACACTTTTAGATCTAGATAAATATTTTAGGTTGATAGATATGAGCTTTGATAGATATTGATTTGGGTTCAGAACTTTAGATGTACCAAGATAAAATAGATAATATTTTCTTCAAAGTTGCCAAGTACCTTTTGGTTACACATTACATATGTAAGTCTTACCTATTGGTTTTTATAATTTTCCATAATTGTTCTGACTGTATATACTGTCTGTGACCTACCTGTACCTTGCCTGGAACCTAACTTGTTTGACCAATAAAAGGCCATCACACCTGGCCAGGGCAGATGGGATAAGAGTGGCTAAGGTTCCCAGGGTTGGGGAGACAGGGAAAATCCTGGGAAGAAGGGAGGCAGGAGAAGGGAGAAGAAAAAAGCTCACCATCATGGGTTGGGGGAGGAGAAGCACAGGGCTGGCATGGATGGAAGATTTGGCCCAGATGAAAAATATTAGCAAGTAAATGGGATTATGGATGGGAGGTAGCTTGATAGAAATTATTAGAAGGGGGAGGGGTGTTGGCACACGCCTTTAATCCCAGCACTCGGGAGGCAGGGGCAGGCGGATTGCTGTGAGTTCGAGGCCAGCCTGGTCTACAAAGTGAGTCCAGGACAGCCAAGGCTACACAGAGAAACCCTGTCTCGAAAAAAAACAAAACAAACAAATATATATATATTAGAGGAAGATGGCATGGGATTGGGACAGGTATCCCATACCTACCCCACTATGGGAAGTAGTTTAGAGAATTAATATCTGCCCTGCCCCAGGTTAACTAAGGCCATTTTAAAATATAACAGGTGTATGTGTCTTGATCGATCAGTAACAGGTTAGAAAATACTACTGTAATAATAATTATAGGCCTAATAATAAACATTATTAGGTCATACTGGTAAACACAGAGGATCCCAAAAAAATTAACAATAGTACTTTAAAACCTGTTGGCAATGGTGGATGGTTAGCGCCGGCTCGAGTCGCTAGCACAGGCACAGAAGCGCTCCAGAAGTAGCCTACTGCAGGGGCAGGAGGAAGACCCGAGTGGGTGTATTGGTGATATGGGCACAGCCACATCGAGGACCCCATTGCCTCAGACCCATGGAAGAATGGCAAAGTCCCCTGCCAAGTGACGCTCAGAGCTTCTTCTGCCCTTCTCTGTCTATAAAGCCAATGTGGTGATTTGAATGATCACGCCATCCATAGGCTAATACATTTGAATGTTGGTGGAACTGTTTAGGAAGGATTAGGAGGTGTGGCCTTGTTGGAGGAGATGTGCCACTAGAGGGTAGGCTTTGAAGTTTCAAAAGCCCATGCCAGGCCCAGTCTCCATCTCTCTGTCTCTGTCTGTCTGTCTGTCTGTCTGTCTGTCTCTCTCTCTCTCTCTCTCTCTCCCTCTCTCTCTCTCTCCCTCCCTTCCTTTTCTATCTCCTTCCGTGTCTCTCTCTCCTTCCCTCCCTCCCTCCAACTTGCAGATTAGACTTAAAGTCTCAGCTACTGCTCCAGTGCCGTGCCTGCCTGCTTGCTGCCACACTCCCCGCCATGACAGCCATGGACTCTTGGTGGCCCCAGTTAAAAGCTTTCTTTGATAAGCTACCACGTCGGTCACAGTGTCTCTTCACAGCAATAGAACACTGATTCAGACAGTGCTCAGTTCACTGGGAACACCTGCTTTTTTTATTTCTTTATATGTTTTTTTTTTTTTTTCATTTTATTTCATTGTGGAGGCTGAGGCAATGTGGAATGAGAGTCTGGCCCCATTTCCTCTTCTCTCTGTGCTCCTATGTGGATGAAATATAGTCTCTGCTTCCTGACTGCCTTCTCAGCCTCTTGTGCTGGCTGCCATGCCTTCCTGCCACCGCAGCCTGCGTTCCCCTCTTGAATGGATCACTAAACCCTTTTCTCCTCTAAGTGGCTCTTATGGGAGCATTTTACTACAGCTATAGAAAACTAATTCGGGGAGTGAGAATCCTGCTGTCAAGGTGAGCAGGGCTGCTCACTAGGCCTGGGGGCCCAAATCAGGTGGAAGCGGAGAGGGAGAAGGGCCATCCAGGACATGTAAGCCACACCCCTAGACCATGGGTCTGCCACTGCTGCCATCGCCTGTCGGCATCAAACCAGAGCTTCTTTAGGCTGGTGTGTGTGTGTGTGTGTGTGTGTACGTGTGCTCAGGAATGAGTACATGCATGCAATGACTAGAGGTCAAACTTAGGTTTTGTTCCTTGGGGACTATCCACGTTACCTTTTTTTTTTTTCAAGACAGGGTTTCGCTGGGCGTGGTGGTGCACGCCTTTAATCCCAGCACTCAGGAGGCAGAGGCAGGTGGATTGCTGTGAGTTCAAGGCCAGCCTGGTATACAAAGCGAGTCCAGGACAGCCAAGGCTACACAGAGAGACCCTGTCTCAAAAACAAAACAAAACAGGGTTTCCCTGTGTAGCCTTGGCTGTCCTGGACTCACATTGTAGACCAGGCTGGCCTCAGACTCACAGAGATCCCCCTGCCTCTGCCTCCTGAGTGCTGGGATTAAAGGAGTGCGCCACCACGGCCAACTATTGACGTTACTTTTGAGAAAAGGAACTCATCATACAGGCATACCATACCTCACCTAGTTTTTTTTTTTAATGGATGTTGGGATCAAACTTGGGACCTCACCTTGCATAGCAAGCACTTTACTGCCTGAGCCAATGTCATTCAGTGTCTGGACAATAGCCTGGCTTCCGTGTCTGGCATGTCGGTCCAGGTGCTGCTTGCTTCCGG